>JAINUG010000015.1:4548153-5748153 GCA_029706075.1 Aldrovandia affinis
AAACCCCGGTCTCCCTGGCGAGAAGAGGCTCTGCGGTCGCCGTGCTTCTGTCCGCGGGGTGATTTATCAGCGCCAGGCCCCTGGGAGCGGCCCGAAAAACGAGACTCGGTGGAAATGATCTGACGTGCTTTTTGAGCCGCGCCGGGAGGCCAATAAACAAGGGAGGGAGGGAGGGAGGGGGGACAGGTAACATATGAGAGATAAACGGTTGCCCGGTGCTCCTCTCGCGATGATGGACGGAAGACGAATCGGTCCATCTGCCCCCCCCCGTACCCGCCATCCTGCTCCAGCCCCGCGGAGAGGGAGAGAGAGAGAGCGATGGGGGGCCCGTGTGCCAAGCAATTCGGCGCCGGGCTCCCAAAGTGCACGGGGGAAAAGAGGGATTCGTGCGAGCGATCGATAGCCCTGCTCTGGCAGCCCGGCTCACCTCCAGTGGTTTCTCTAGCTATTAATTCTGCGCACTGTAATTTCCTCTTAAAAGCCCCCTTTCTGTCCCTGTAGAGCGCAGAGCAGACAGGAGATTAAAGAGCCGCTACCGTAGGACTCTAAAGCGGGAGGCGGAGAGGGGCCGCAGAGACGAAGAGAGGTGGGGTGCAGCGGAGAGAAGGAGAAAAAGAAAAAAAAAATGGGGGGGGGAAGAAGAAAAAAAGACTAGTTTTACAAGTTTTTGCCCGTTCGATTTCGCTCTTCGTTTACCGGCTGTGATCGGAATTTTAATTCAGTCGTCCGCGGTAGTGTAAGTCGCGTTAATGAAAAGCGCTTTCTCATCGGAGGAAATGAATATTAATTAGTCCACGAGTCAGCTGCGGGCCAAGTGTGTGGGCGGGGGTCTGTCTGTCTGCCTGTCTGTCTGCCTGTCTGTCTGTCTGTGTGCGTGCGTGCATGTGTTTGGGTGTGTGGATACGTGTGCATGTGTGTGCATCCATGTGTGTTTGTGTGTGTGTGTGTGTGTGTGTGTGTGTGTGTGTGTGTGTGTGTGTGTGTGTGTGTGTGTGTGTGTGTGTGTGTGTGTGTGCATCCGTCCGTCCACATGCGCATGTGTGAGCGTGAAGGCAGGCATTTGGAAGTAAGGTTGTTTACCGCTTTCCAGTGAACGGTCAAGCGAAGCAGGAGGGAAGTGTGCCTTTGCGTTTCGCCCTCATGGTCGAGTGAAGCACCCTCACTCGGCCGCTCCAGGACGTCCTCCCCCCCCTCCCTCCCTCCAGGGTCTGCACTCGACCACACAGCCTGCGTGTCCCAACACCCCTGCGTTTAACGGAAAGCCCGAGGCGGGTGCACGGCCAGACCCTTCGGCCGGCGCGTGGGATTGGCCACTCGCGTCACTCCTCCCGGACCGAGAGTTTTAAGAGCAGTGACCCAGTTGTGGGGCGGCAGGGGCTGAAGGGGCCCAGTGTTTGGAGAGGAACACAGGAGCGAGCTGTCTCGGGCTGCGTGCTCCCTGCCAGCGCCAGCGCCGTGGTAATTGGCACAAGAGCAGGTGCTGGCAGAAAAGAGCAGGCTGATGTGCAGATAACAGCCCCCGGTGTCAGGGTAAACACGATCTACATACCGCACCGTGGGGCGCAACAGGAGCCCCCGCCACCGCGCTCTCCCCCGCCGCCTGTAAACACGGGAGACATGAAGCTCCTCACCGGCAGCGCCCTTTCTCCCTCACTTGGGCTGTCTCCCTCTGTCTGTCACTCTCTCACGCACTCCGTGCTTCTGAGTATCTCTCTCTCTCTCTCTCTCTCTCTCTCTCTCTCTCTCTCTCTCTCTCTCTCTCTCTCTCTCTCTCTCTCTCTCTCTCTCTATTTCTCTGTCTCTCTCTCTCTCTCTCTGTCTCTCTCTCTCTCTCTCTCTTTCTCTCTCACTAACTCTCTCTCCCTCCCTCTCTGGCTTTCTCTCTCTCTCTCTCTCCACTGGCTGAGTGCAGTGCAGTAGGCACAGCTCCTGTTTGCTGTAGAGAGCGTTTAGAACGAGCGTTTCCGAGGCACGGCACAATCCTCCAGCATGTCAGCCCCCTCCTCTGTTTCCTGCCTGCGCTGTCGGAAAGATGTGAGATTGCACACCCTGAACTGGGCCCGACTGCCTGTCGGTCACACTCCATAGCACGGTGTCTGCATCACACCGTCCGCCCCGGAGAGCAGAGCACATGGACGTGCGCACACACACACACACACACACACACACACGCACACACAGAATAGAGCACACAGAGCAGCAGAGAGCTCACATCACACAGCGTCACATTTCTGCGTTTATCCCTAGGCAATCTGTTTCCGAGGATGTGGACATGGCTCCAAAAAAGTTCATTAGAATCAAGCCCCAATCCAACGAGATTGGGGGAATTAAATAAATAAGACGAAAACCTCAGTCAAACCCAAGTCACCTTGTTGTGTGGAGTCAATACGTTGGTACTTAATTTCATGCTTCGCGGTAGTGCGTATTTTTCCTCCGATATCTTGAATCTGTCATTAGCATGCGCCTCACCCCGGCCCGTCCGTGTCGTCTCGTTGCAGGACGGCTACCGCTCGCACCGGCCGAAGGAGAAAGTGCGCGTGGACAGCAACAACGAGAACTCGGTGCCCAAGGACTTTGAGAACATCGACAACAGCAACTTCGGGGCGCGCTCCCAGCCCCAGCGGCGGACGTCCAGCCAGCAGAAGGAGCGGCTGCAGGAGAAGGCGCGGCCGGGGCCCAGCAAGGGCTCCAACGAGGTCATCCAGTACGGGGAGGCCAAGGGGGGCCCGGCCCCGGCCCCGCCCGGCCGCAACAGCACGCGCCCGGCGCCGCCCCCCCCGGGGGCCGGCCAGGCCCAGCGCTCCCCACAGCCCCAGCAGCACCGCCACCACCACCAGCAGGGCAAGAGGCCCGCCACCGCCGCCCCCGACATCAAGTACGACCAGCCGCCCAAGTGCGAGATCAGCGGCAAGGAGGCCATCTCCGCCCTCTCCCGCGCCAAGACCAAGGAGTGCCGCCAGCAGATCGCCGAGGTCTACTGCCGCCACAAGGAGGGCCAGCTCATGCCGGGGAAGGTCTCCCGGTACTGCCCCCTAGAGGGTGAGCGTTGCGTTGCGTTGTACTCTCTGACTCGTATGCATGAGGTGTTGAAAGAGAGATTAATAAAGGGGCAATACAGCAGAGTGAGATTAATAAAGGGGTAACACAGCAGAGTGAGATTAATAAAGGGGTAATACAGCAGAGTGAGATTAATAAATAACACAGCAGAGTGAGATTAATAAAGGGGTAATACAGCAGAGTGAGATTAATAAAGGGGTAATACAGCAGAGTGAGATTAATAAATAACACAGCAGAGTGAGATTAATAAAGAACACAGCAGAGTGAGATTAATAAAGGGGTAATACAGCAGAGTGAGATTAATAAAGGGGTAATACAGCAGAGTGAGATTAATATTAATAAAGGGTAATACAGCAGGGAGATTAATAAATACAGCAGAGTGAGATTAATAAATAACACAGCAGAGTGAGATTAATAAAGGGGTAATACAGCAGAGTGAGATTAATAAAGAACACAAGAGGGATTAATACAGCAGAGTGAGATTAATAAAGGGGTAATACAGCAGAGTGAGATTAATTAATAAAGTGAGATTAATACAGCAGAGTGAGATTAATAAAGGGGTAATACAGCAGAGTGAGATTAATAAAGGGGTAATACAGCAGAGTGAGATTAATGCACCTCTTGAAAGCAATGATGATTAAATATGACTTTTTTTTCCCCCACCCAATTAATTGTAGGCTTTGTCTGACTCGGCCGATGGAGCAGTCACACCAAGGCACGGAGCTGGCAGTGGGCACAAGTTTGCAGTGCTTGTAATTAAAGTCACAGACGTTAAAAAACGTTTTGTTTTTCTTTGGGAAGGAGTTATTTGCAACTAAATGCCACGCGAGACGTTTATTTTTCTTTATTTCCCCCAAAAATTGTTTTTTTCTTTTAGCACGTAGTCACTGATATTTCGTCCCACCTACCTTCCAGCAGGCTACAGAAAGCGCACAAACACCTCCTTCGCTCCTGCTGAGTCACCGAACGGTCGCGAGCCCGCGGCGGACGGCGCGTGAGCACGGAATCTGGAAAGGTCGATGGCGGCGCCGGGGTGCGTCCACAAGCGCGATTAGGGGAGAGGCGTCCCGCGGCAGCGCCAGGGTCCTGAACACAAGCCAGGCGGCGTGGAGGCTTCCGGAAGAGAGGGAGGGAGACACAGAAATGGAATGAGTGAGACCGAGCGAGAGAGACTTGACAGTGAAAGCGAGAGAGAGAGTTCGACAGAGAAAGTGACAGAGAAACAGACAGTGAGTGAGAGACCGAGAGAGGGAAGCACAATCGCAAAATGTCCCGGAGGCCAGCGCGTGGAACACGCCGAGAACATGCAGTCCTCAAACAAATCCGTCGGGAAATCCCCAAAATGCAAGCGCATACTGGGAGAGTCTGTTCGAAAGTGAGTGTTTGTCCTTGGGTTAGTTGCTAGGGAAGATTGAAAGATTATTTAAAGGTTTAAAGTCTCAGCACAGCGCAGACTGTTTGGCCCTCACGCACGCATCCTCTCTGGCCCTCCTATCTGACTCTGCAGATCACAGTAGACAGACAGAGAAACAGAAAGGCCCTTTCGCGAGCTCCGTGTAGCACTTCGCGGCGAAATTAAATTAGATCGCCGCCCCCGCCCCGCCCTTATCGCTGCCACAGCGGTTTTTATCTCCTCTCTGCAGTCGCGGTCTGAATCTAAGTCATAACCTCGTTAACTGTTATGATTGGCCAGTTTTATTCCCTGCGAAATTTCTCAGAGGCGCCTGGACTCGTCTCGGCCTCCGCGGCCACGGCGAGCCCAAGGTCGGCCTCGCGCATTCGGGAACGCTCGCGTGCACACGGGTGGGGGGGTGTCGGTGTTGTTTTTATTGGCCCGGGAGCCAACGCAGGCGTCCCTCGCCCCCGCCAGCGCGGCGGCCCCGGCTCTAATCTTTATGCACGTCAGCGGTAATCTTTACAAACCTGTCAGCCTCTCCGGCTTTAATTGCGTTCTCTGGGACATATTTTCCGTCGAAGATGTCGCCGTATAATTAGGGCCCATTTCTCAGGCTGACGCGCACCGCGAGGAGGAGGAGGAGGAGGGCGGCGAGAGGGAGAGACGTGTCCCCCACCCCACCGATCACCCCCCCCGCCCACCCCCCCTTCCAGGGGCTTCAGCTCAGAGTCACACGGGCCGGACAGGCCGTGACCCGCAAGACCAGCAAGACCAGCAAAGGCCTTTCGCACCAGGCCCGCGACGCACGCGTCATTATCGCAGAGGAGGAGAGATGCGGTTTTAATGGCAAAATAAATCCAGATCACAACGGGGGAAGGGGGCAGAGTGAAGGCAGCATGGGGGAGGGGAGAATGGGCGCCTGATAGTAAATGACAGCATAGCGTCTGAGAGATTTATGTTGAGACGAGACACGAAAGAAGAGAAGAAGGAAAAGGAGCAAACGCTCGCCTTTTCAAAGATCATTTGGAAACTCTAAAGTGTTCTTTCATCCCGCCGTCTCACAACGCTCGCGGTGCCCCGGCTACAAACGCACGGTGTGACCAAATTGGCGGGACGCACAAAAAAACACTCGCGCCTTTTTCCGAAGATCATTTCTAAAATGTAAAGCGCTTTTTCATCCCCACCACTATTAAAGAAACCGCTGCTGTGATGGTGGTTCCTGTTGCTGTGGGGGTTCCTTCGCCGACTCCGACGCACACAGATCACACACACACACACACACACACAGACACGAACACACAGATCACACACGCATACAGACACGCACACACTCAGATCACACGCACACACACAGACACGCACACACACAGATCACACACACACAGATACACACACACAGATCACACACACACACAGATACGCACACACAGATCACACACAGATCACACACACAGATACGCACACACATACACAGATACGCACACACAGATCACAAACATGCACACACAGATCACACACACATACACAGATACGCACACACAGATCACAATCATGCACACACAGATCACACACACACACACACACACACATAGGCACGCACACATAGACACACACACAGAGACGCACACACACAGAGCACACACACAGATCATACGCACACACAGATCACACACACACGGATCATATGCTCAAACACACAGACACGCACACACAGACATGCACACACCGATCACACGCACACACACACACACAGACACGCACACACAGATCACACAGGAAGCAGTGGGGCGAGAGTGCCATGGGGGGGAGGGTGGGGGTCTTCAATGCTGCTGAGTAAACAGCCAGCACTGTGTTTACTCCCTCTCCCCCCTTCTTTGTTTCTCCCCTCCCTCCTCCTCTCACACAAACGCTCCCAACAAGCGCAGCTGCCAAGGAGGGTATCTCTGTCATCTCCCCGCCCGGGTGTAACAGCGCTCTGATCTCCGGGGAAGGAAGAGCGTTCGCGTCTGAAGCTGCGCCCCTCAAAACGAATCGGCGGCTCATTCGGCGCATTTTAAACTCGGCTTCCCCTCTCCCGGGCCAGAGCGGTCGCCAGCGCAGAGCGGCGTGCGGCAGAGCGGCCCGGGTGCGGCAGAGCGGAGGCAAGCGTGCGCGAAGCGACAGCCTTAAAGAGGACAGAACCGCCCTCCCAGTCTTCCTGTCATCCGTCCATAAATAAAATGGAACAATCACCTCACAGGGAGGGAGATGGGGGGGGGGGTGTAGGCAAATTTGGAGGGAGCGCCGACGAGGGTGTTCAAGCCCTATAAATAAAGAGGGACAATGGCCCGCTCCTCCGGTAATTACAGGCGCGGCCAGACAGACGCAGGAGACGGCCCAGTCGGGAGCGGCCCCCCGCGCCACCGTCTCCCAGCCGCCGCTGCAGCCCTACTGGCCGCTGGGAATCGCAGTTCTTCCTCCAGTTCACAGACTACAGTCATTATCCGTCCGCTGACCGCCCCGCCGAGGAACGCGATAAAGCGGCGCAGTCTGGGTCTTTTTTATTTTTATTTTTTTTACGTCGTCTCGAATATCCCAGCAGCCCCGTTTCTGCTCTCTCTATTTATAGAATTGGCAGACAGTGGCATGCGAGGGTACACCGTCCATGCGCTTATTTATACTTGCATACCCATACGCATACTTGGAAAGCCACAACCTTTTTTTTTTTTTTTTTTTTTTTTTTTTGGGCCTCGTGCGCCCGTGTTGACTCCTGACTACTGGGTGCTGGTACTGTATGTATGTGGGAAGGGCTGGTTTATTTTCTCAATTAAACCATTCCTTCGGGGGAAATGCCACAAGCGGCTCTCCACGTTAGGAAGAGGGCGATTATGGCCCACAGCCGAGTCCCTGGAGATGGGGCCGTCCTCCAGCCTCTCATTGGCTGTCTCTTGTCTCCCCCAGGCAAGGCCAACGTCAACATCCAATGGGAGGACGACTCGAGCGAGAGCCTGCCGGCCTCGCCCGTGCGGATCGCCTTCGTCCTGGTGGTGCACGGCCGGGCGTCGCGCCAACTCCAGCGCCTCTTCAAGGCCATCTACCACACCTCGCACTTCTACTACATCCACGTGGACCAGGTGATTTACCGCAACAGGCCACGTCTCACAACGCTCGCGGTCCCTGCACTACAAACCAAGACCCAATTGCTGACTTTGCCTTTTCAAAGATCGTTTCCAAAATGCTAAAGTGCTTTTCATCCCCACCCACTACTAAAGAAATTGCTCGCCGAGCCGCACGCACAGATCTCACACACACACACACACACACACACACACACACACACACACACACAGACACACACACACACACGGATCACGCAGGGAACAGTGGGGCGTGACTACCGTGGCTCTCTCACTACCGATGATGCCTTCTGGTGCAGGAGCCTCCCGGGGGGTCTTCGATGCTGTTGAGGAAACAGCAGGCACTGCGCTTAAGACGCATGCAATTACCTCTTTAAAAAGGCCTGATTGGGGATTATTACAGGGAGATCTCACTCGGCGGGTGCTCAAACTGTCAGGGAGTCCTCTTCTTGCAGAGGACTGAAGCGTGCGTTTGCGGGCGTGTACGCATGTGTGTGTGAGGCTTTCCTAGTCACACTCAAAACACTGGCCAATTTCCCCCCCTCCAGCCGAATCGCATTCTACCCAGCAAGACACACTTAATGAATTCCATCTTCCATCAGGCATGGGCTGGGGAAGATAAGACAACTTGCCGCTTAGTAATTTGGTAAAGTGCAAGAGCGCGGTAGATGGCACGTCTCCAGCGGGCCAGCAGAGGGGAACGTCGGCGGACGGTTTTAATCTCCCGTCTCTCCCTCCCACGTCGTCTCGCGACCGAGCCCGACCCTCTTGTTTTCTCCTTCCCCCCCGCAGCGCTCCGACTACCTGCACCGGCAGGTGGTGGCGCTGGCGAGCCAGTACCCCAATGTGCGCGTGACCCCCTGGCGCATGTCCACCATCTGGGGCGGCGCCAGCCTGCTGACCATGTACCTGCGGAGCATGGCGGACCTGCTGGCCATGAGGGACTGGAGCTGGGACTTCTTCATCAACCTCAGCGCGGCCGACTATCCCATCAGGTGAGACCGCCCGACCCTGCCCCGACCGCCCAATCGGGCGAGGCCGCGTTGAGCGGGACCGCCCAATCAGCCGAGGCCGCGTTGAGCGGACGCCCAATCAGCCGAGGCCGATGAAGCGCACCGCTTTTTCCCGTGTGAGAATGTGCAGCGATTCCCCTGCTTGTGCAGTCACTGTAGTGCCTAATGAAGACGAGCCATGTTGATCTGTGGCTTAACATGAATTGTTTTAAGCTGAGAGCGGTGCAAACACCAGCGATCATTTAAACAATTAAGTCATTCAATTAAGAGAATTCCGTAGCTTGCAGTATTCAAGCGCTTGTTCACAGTGATGGTTTAGTGACTTTATTGAATGGTCAACATGTTTAATTGATCACAGCTAGATTGTTCTCGGTCTATATATTGACGTTTCGGGGGTTATAAGTATAAAAGCTGTTGAGAATTGGAGCTAAGGGCCAGTGGGATTTATCATCAGTGTCATTAACACGGAGTCTGCGGCTTGGCTATGGACATGTGTGGACACTGCAGTAAAACATCTTTCCAAAACACATCTCTGAATCCCATGTCCAAGTATGCATCCTAAAGCTGTTCATTTGTGTCTGAAATGGCATTTTGGTGACACAGTGATCATTTTTAGTGGTATTTGGATAGGGGCACTGCGTAAACGTCCATCCAACTTTGAGCTCGCAGTCCACACGAGTGGATTACACCAACGCTCTTACCTATGGGCTTCCGAACGGCACCACGCATGAGCTTTGGATAATCGATAGTTTGGCTTCCAGTTTCTAAATACATGTTTCAATTGATTCCCCCCCTCTCATGACTAGCTTGCTCCTTAACCGACCTCCTAGAAAATCATTGCTGACACCGTGGACTTGTTCACGCCAGTCTTTCAGCTGATGGCGGATCGGCTGCGTTTAAGTTCCCGCCCTTTTCTGAAGTGGCGTTCGACGCGGCATGTTGCCGTACGCACCACACATCGGGAGGCCGAGCGGAGCCAGCTGGCGAGATGCGCGTGGTGGACGCCGCCAGTGCGCAGAGGCCTCTGGAGCGATCGCGTGTCTGCAGGAGACCGTGTTGCCCAGCGTGTGTGTCCCCCCCCCTCTTCCAGCTGCGATCGTTAGCACGACGCTACAATTTCAGCAGCTCTCGGGAATCAGGGTGCCGGAATGGACAGGCTGCGATGGGCCGGCAAACTCCGGCCTCGACGGACGGAGCGACGCTCCTCCTCGAAGACTCCGGGAGGAGGGAGAACATTCCTGGAGTTCCTCCCGCTCCGGCGGCCCAGGTTAATCCCACCTCTCCGTCAGTGGGCTGCTGGAGACGTGGGAATCTCTCTCTGAGAGGGAAACGCAGCACTGGCCTTAACAGGGGGAATGTGGGCGAGCGTGTGAGCTGAGGGGCGTCCACCCTGGTTTGACATCTCAAACGCCAGCGTCTCAAAGCACTGCAACAAAAAAGGAGCTTTTAAGCCAAACCATCTCTTTTTATCCTGTGTTGGTAAAATCACTTTTTTTTCTCCCCCATTCTGTGCTGGTAGGATGCGCTGGTCTTCTTTTCTTTTTTCCTCCAAGTGTTGTGTTGAATAATTCCACATGTAATCTGGTAATATACGTTTATAAACAGGGTCCCAACATGGTATTCTATAGATCTGCTGTGTGTTTTTGTAGCTGAGGGCCTCCAGAAATGGCGCGGGTGTGGTGTGAGTCATATTGGTGGGTTTGTTACCTCTTTGTGTTGTTGCATATGTAGGAGGTGAAGTTTTCAGCTCTGCGAAGGAGCAGGAGAGCAGGTGCCGATGGCTATGTTCCATGCAAAAAAGTGTATGTGTGTGTGCGTGTGTGTGTGTGTGTGTGTGTGTGTGTGTGTGTGTGTGTGTGTGTGTGTGTGTGTGTGTGTGTGTGTGTGTGTACAATGTGTGTGTGTGTGTGTGTGCACATGTACAGTGTGTGCATGTGTGTGTGTTTGTGTGTGCATGTGGGCGTGCGTGTGTACAATGTGTGTGTTTGGGTGTGTGTGCGTGTGTACAGTGTGTGGGTGGGTGTGTGTGTGTGTGCATGTGTACAATGTGTGTGTGTGGGTATGTGTGTGTGTGTGTACAGTGTGTGTGTTTGGGTGTGTGTGCGTGTGTACAGTGTGTGGGTGTGTGTATGTGTGTGTGTGTGTACAGTGTGTGTGTGGGGGTGTGTGGTGTGTGTTGTGTGTGTACAGTGTGTGTGTGTGTGGAGGCTCCTGAGCTCTGAGATCCAGGTGTCCTGCTGAAAGTCTGACTGAGTGGCAGGTGCGTGGCGGAGAAGCTGGAGAGACAGAAGAGATGAGTGTCTTCAGTTTCGCTTTGCGGCAGTGAGGGAGAGAGAGAGCGAGAGAGAGAGTGTGTGTGTGTGTGTGTGTGTGTGTGTGTGTGTGTGTGTGTGTGTGTCCTGTGTGCTGTGTGTGTGTGTGAAGGTAGCCAGTGCCAATGCCTTGTGGGTTGTGTTCATTTCAGAGACCAGCTCCTCATAACAGAAGGTTGCCAGTGCCAAAACCTGTTTCTATTATTTCAGAGAAGGAGGTTTTTCTTACCGTTGAAGGAAAAACCTGTTTCTATTATTTCAAGAACCAGTGTTTTTGCTCGGCAAGAAACCAGGCCGTAATGCAGTGCCTAATATATACAACATCTACTTATTCATCTGAGTAAACCACTTCCTCTTCTACTTTTACTGCTGTGGTTTTATTAGTCGCTCTGTCATGTGTCGGTTTGTTTCGTCATCCCGTGGCTGGGGAAAACCAATGAAATCTTTACAGTTTTGAACCAATGCTCGGACCGGCTTTGAAATGCGGGGTCCAGTTTTGAAGAAATACTCCGACTGGCTGCTATTCAGTTTGAAAGCAGGGAGGAGGCATACGCGACACGAGCGAGAGATACAAAGTCCCCCTCGGCGTGACGGGGAACGCGCCGTGACGCGATGTTCACACGGGGAGCCGACGGACGTTTAGTGGAGAAGGGAGAGGCCGCGGCGTCGGGTTGGGAGGGGGGATGGAGACTCGGAGCGGGGGCCCATTATTTCCCCTCTAATTCCCAGATAATGTCTGCCCTTCTGCATGGGCTGCTCTGAAAGGCAGGCACAAAGCCCGAGCGCTCAGCGGGGGAACCCGGGCAGCCAGGGGCGCGGGGATGGGTTACACGCCCGCTTTGTCAGAGAGCGCGGGGCTCTTTCCAGCTTTTATCTCCTCCATCCCGCTCAGCCTTCCCCCTCCCCCCCTCCTCCATAAGTCACCGCAGCTGCCATTCTGCCAGGCAGGGGAGGCTCTGCCGTCCTCTCTCAGACATGCTCTCCAGCGCCCTCTGCTGGAGGCCGGCGACCCCGCACGCAGCAGCGCGCAGGCCCTGTCCGGGCCACGTGCCAGCCGCTCAGCGCGCTCAGCGCCCGCCGAATGTTGAAGAAGCCCTTTTCGGAAGGCAGCATCTCGGCGTTGGCCTTTTCGATCGGCGCCCTACCGATTCCGTTAACGCGTCTGAATAGTTTTCTAATTTATTTCAGAAAAGCGTTGAGCTGTTCGCTTGTCATGATCCGGTGGACATTTCGAGATCGAAGCCGTATAAAACTCTCAGACACTGAAGGGAAATCATATTGATGAAATCCCGTCCGCGGGTTTTTAGCGAAAGCTCGTCGCGGCACGTGGTAATTCAATCACGGGGCCGTTTCTGTCACTCGGCCCGAGTCGGCTCCCGACGGCGGCGGAACACAATAAAGCACGCGGTCGACAGATAATTATCACAGCCGTTAGAAATGAGGTCGTGAGTTCGGATCTAATTTGAAATACGGTGCCGCTCAGGAAGCACCTCAATCTCTACGTGCTGCCCTTTCGGTCACGGGAGCTGCAACAAACCTTCCCGGTGTTTTTGGGGCCGAGACGGGACGGGAGCGGTGGCGGCGACGGATCGAGCCCGACGTCATGGCGATCCGGGCCGCGGGCGAATCGATTCGCCCGGGGGCAGACGGAGCGTCGATGGAGGCCTCCTAGGTGACCGCTCGACTGGCAAATGCGCTTCTTGACCCGCGTGCCTCCTGCCGCGGTGGGCTCTTGTGGGAGACCGGGGTTGCGGGGGCATCGAAGTATGCCTCCCGGCCGTGGAATCGCTCCCTCGTGAGGAAATGACACTAATGCACATTCCACGGCAGGCAGATTTTGTTATGAGTTCATGTCCTCTTAGAAAGAAAAATACATTTTTCGTGAAAGGGCCATCTTTGTCCTCCAGCCAACCTTTTCCTCCCGGCTTTTATGTGCCCTGTAATAGTGTTTCTGCCTGTGGCTCGCATGCAGATGTCTGTCTCGGGCTGAATAGTCGCCGTACCCAGGGGTCCTTTGTGGTCCTGTGTTGTGCTGTGTCTGGCCATAAACTCAGCGTGATCAGTAAACGCACGCTCAGAAACCGGTCAGCGCACATGAATGCGATAGAAGTCGATGTGCGTGATACAGAGGGGTTGTGCATGTGCTGTGCGCTCTTCCAGCCCGGCAGGCTCCGGAGCAGGCTTGGCACCGTCGGAGGCCCGACTGACACGCCTTTCTTTCTCCTGCAGGGCCAACAATCAGCTGGTGGCCTTCCTGACCAAATACCGAGACATGAACTTCATCAAGTCTCACGGAAGAGACAACGCCCGGTGAGTCTCAGCTCCTTCCCCCCTCCTCTCTGAGACTTGGTCAGACAGTTCGGTCACATTCAGTTCTCCCACCATGACTCGCTCCACCCCACCTCTCTGAATCTGGCCAAACTGTCTGACTAAGTCTCAACCTCCACCCTGCTCATGAGTTCCAGTCCCTCCCAAAGGCTGCATCCACACATACAACACCCCCTCGCCCCCAGAATGTGACCGCACTCTGTCTCACTCTCAGCCTCATCCCCACAGCTCCAGCCATCACTCTCCTCACCGCCGAACTGCAGACCTGCAGTCCCTCAGTCACCTTCATTCACCGCCACCCTCCCCCCTCCACACACTCGTTTCCTCCTGCACACACACACACACACCCTCCCCCCCACACACCAATATTCTGGTTTATGTGTCCAGTGGGAGCTCCGTGAGATGCCTCAGGCCTTCGAGTGGGCCTTTATTTCCTCCGGCCAGCGCGGCGACGGAGCCATAATCCAATTACTCTTCGTCTGCGGCCACGTTAATTAACCTTCCCGCGTCAGCCGGCAAGGTGCTGCCAGCGCCGGCCCGCCTGTCCCGCCGCGGACCGCCCGCGCCCTTAAAGAGGCGCCACTCAGGGCCCGGGCTCGTGTCGCGCGGCGTGACGCGGTTTCGGCGCTCGACTCGCCCGTCCTGGAGCCCGTCTAATGAGAGCGCTGGGGCTGGAGCGCAGTCTGGAGCGCTCGAAACCTCCTCACGCGGTCAAAGACATCACACTATTGATTTTACTCCCGTTTTAACAGCACACGGTACCGTATCATTAAGCTCCCGATATGGGTTCAGGCTGCAAGATTGCGAATGTGAACGCTTAACGTCGGTGTCACCAGGAAGCTCATGCTTCACAATCCACTTATGAGGAGGGCCCTAAATGTTGGATCTGTGTGTGCGGTTCCCAGTTTCATCCGGAAGCAGGGCCTGGACCGCCTCTTCTTCGAGTGCGACACCCACATGTGGCGGCTGGGCGACCGCAGGATCCCGGAGGGAATCTCGGTGGACGGCGGCTCCGACTGGTTCCTGCTCAACCGCAAGCTGGTGGAGTACGTCATCAACTCCCAGGACAACCTGGTGACCAACATGAAGCGCTTCTACTCCTACACCCTGCTCCCCGCCGAGGTGAGTCCGCCGCAGAGCAGGGCCGACAGAGCGAGACGGAGAACGGAAAGACGGGGAGCGTAGGAGCAGAAGAGAACGCGGGTGGAGGGAGTCCGAAAAGGGATGCTTGTTGTTGACAGACCAGCTGGAGAGTTCAGTGAGAGTAGTCTTCGTAGTAGACTGAGAACGGGAGTACGAGGGCTTGCAGGAGGTAACAGAGCGGCGCAAGCGTGCCGTGCTGATTAACGAGTTGCGTGATTGCCAGTCAATTCCCAGCAGTGGCTGTGCTCTTGCACTTTCTCCGGGTGTTTTGCGAAATGTTTTTTTCTTAATTAGAGTGAACCCGGAGCTCTAATACTTTAGAATTGATTTGAGAAAACCAACCACTCGCTGTTTTAATGATGCTGTTTAAAAATAATAATAATATGGAATATTATTTAAAAGGCTGACCCTTTTTAAAGAAATATGATTGACATATATTTACCATTAAGAGTCTTGCACAAGGAAATGGGCTTGTATGATTACCGTTTCTCACTGGTCTCCTGTAGCTATACACTGAGATGCATTTAGCTGTGATTGTTATTTAACTTCACTGTAAATTCCGAATGTAATGTGTTCTTCCTAACCTTTAGTGGAAACTAATAACTTTCATAACCGAGAGCAAACCCTAAATTCTTTTCTGGTTTTATAACTTCATGCTATCTAACCCTCACACAAATCCCACACCTTCTCTCTTCTGTTTATTGCAGCAAATTACTTTCGCAAACTGTTGTTGTTGAGCATTCCTTAAAAAGCGTATTCATGCAGATTTAGATATAGTCTATTAGCAGGTACTGAAGGGGCAGCTTCACATGGCATTTTTGGACACATTTTTACCACGCAAAAAAGAAATGGCTCAGACGCTACGGGCCAGCCACCTATATGTGCATTGAAGGGTCATAAATTGAGTTTTGGATGAATTACCTATTCACCACTCAAGCATTAGAGAGGGGGGGGGGGATGTTGCATGTTCTCGACAACGCTAGAAAATAGTGGAAGGAAATGGAGGTTTCTCCACTGTGAAACTGGCTATTGCCTTTCCATATGATTACTACACTACAAGGTAAGGTAACAACATATTCAATTTGTGTTCAAGTTCGGTGAAGTTACTCTTTAAGTGGATCTCAGGGCTACATTATTAGCGGAGTTGGCCAGCATCCATCTTCATTTTATGCATTCTCCTCAATTCATTTTTCACAATCTCTCTCCCTCACTCCCTCTCTCTATCTCTGCTCTATTCTCTCTTCTCCCTTTGTCTATTTTCCGCTCCCTCTCCTTCTCTGCTCTTTCTCTCTTGTCTTGCTCACTCTCCTCTCTATTTTTCTCTCTCTCTCTCTCCTCTTTATTTTTCTCTCTCTCTTTCTCTCTCCCCCACCCCCTCTCTCGCTCTCGCTCTCTCTCTCGCTCTTTCTCTCTGTCTCTCTCGCTCTCTCTCTCTCTCTCTCTCCCTCGCTCTCTCTCGCTCTCTCTCTCTCTCTCTCTCTCTCTCTCTCTCTCTCTCTCTCTCTCCTCTCTCCCTCGCTCTCTCTCTCTCTACAGTCCTTCTTTCACACAGTGCTGGAGAACAGTCCTCACTGCGAGAGCATGGTGGACAACAACCTACGCATCACCAACTGGAACCGCAAGCTGGGCTGCAAGTGTCAGTACAAGCACATCGTGGACTGGTGCGGCTGCTCGCCCAACGACTTCAAGCCGGCCGACTTCCACCGGTTCCAGGTGAGCCGCCGCCCCCTCTCCTCCGCCGCGAACGGGGCCCCGGCGCGCTGTGCGCGAAACACGACCGGGTAAAGTCAGCTTCCCGTGACTCAGCTGGAAAACGCGGTCCGGGCCGAGCGTAGCACAACCGCACGGGAGTGGAGCGGTTCCAGCCCTGCGGGGGTATTGCTGGACCCCGCCCGTCGGGGGCCCGCGTAATGGATGGCTTTCTGAACGCGCGTCTTTGTGAAGGATCTGTAATTAACAGAGTGTATTAGAGGGGATCGATAGCAAGGCGCTCGTTCATCAAAAGGATTCCGATTGTGACGGGGGGGGGGCAGACTGTACTGGGAGAGGAGTGCTGGCCCCTCCTCACCTCTACCCCTCTTCCCCAGCCTGTCATTACACGCCGTCCTTCATCTACTTCCAGGACGGGCTTTGCTCCGTGAGCTCGATTGCCCCCTCGTGACTCATTACTTTTTAAAATGGATGAGCCCCCCACCCCCACACACACACACACACACACTACTGTTTGACCCAGCCAATCATATAGCTCTCGGCTGCCTTTGTTGCCATTTCCGCCCTGTCCCTAAAATAGGATGCGTGTGCACAGGACAAAACAGCACCATGTCTTATCCAAACCGTAGCCTGAAAACACAGGCGTCCCAGAGTGAATCCCTAGCATTTGAAGGGCTTAATGGATATTATATGGTGTGGTGTCTCATTTTGGTCTTGTACAGCGGTCTGCTTGTCCCATTTCATTCCAAACGCTTTCAGTTAAGAGATCGTCCACGTGATCCCGTGTTTTTCCACCAAGAGTCATCGCCCATCTGTGGATGCTCTGCACCGCAGTTTGAAATGGCCGGCAACAGTCTTTTTAAAACACACACACACACACGACTGTTTGAACACGCTTAAGGAGGGGAAGAACGCTTCCTCATTTAGATGCGTTCAATATATCAAGTGAAATGTTCTGTCATAATGCAGCTCTTCTGCTGCATTTGTTCTGTGCTAGCCCCCACAATAAGGCTCTCTGAGGCATGCCTCCTCCACCGTATCCCACCTCACCACTTTGGCTGTTTTTCCCCAAACAGTGACATCATCGCACCACGCCACCTGAGCCGTCTCCAGCACCTCCATTCGCACCCCCGTCGGAGCAGACCCGGCCTCATCTCGAGACGCAGAGTACCCACTAACGCACACACAGCCCACAGCTGTCCAAAGCCAATAAAGAGGGGCGGGGTGGGGAAGAGTTAAGCGTTTATGTCATTTGAGAGCCGAAGAGACCTCGTTGCCCTTGGGCAGGAGAGAAGAGGGTGTAAGGGAAAGAGTCTTCCTCCCAGCTCTGAGGATGTGAGAGGCTCTTTGTTGCGCAGCGGGTACGTCCTGTCTGGAGCGCGCGCGTTAATGAACCCTGCACAAGCGTACGGGGGGCGCCGCGCCCAGGCTGCCCCGGGCCCGGCGCCGAGCTCACGGCCTCGAGTGCGGACAAGCCTTCATTATCCGCCACCTCAGGAGTTTACCGGAAAGGTGCCCACCGCAGAACGGCTCGCGGTAAATAGTTTCTCCCCCTCTGACGTCCCTCCAGCACAGGAGCCGCTCTGTGCGAGCGCCAGGCAGCGGAGGGGGGCTACATTTCATGAGCTCGCGTCAACCGCGGCTCCGCTGTCGATAAAAGCACGGGGCACAGAGACGGCGCTATTCATCACGCCCCCGCCCCCTCCCTCGTCTCAGCCCGCCCCATGCCCGCACAAACCTGTCAGACACTCGCTATTCAGCAATTAGCCATTAATAACACTCCTCTTTTCACAGAGGGATCCCAGGAAGGAAAGGGGAGAATATGTGACAAAGGTGCTTGAAATGCGTTTCGGCAGCCCAGCGCACCGTTAAGCCGCTCTTGTCCGCTAACCCAGAAGCCCCAGTCAAAAGCGGCAGAGCTTACTGGACACGGCTCTCACAGTCTCTCTTCATTATTTTCACGTTTTTTTTTTTTCCCCTTCTCGTGTCTTGCAACTCCTGAGCTTTTTTTTTCTTTTTTTTTTTTCTCTCTCTCTCTCTCTCTCTCTCTCTCTCTCTCTCTCTCTCTCTCTCTCTCTCTCTCTCTCTCTCTCTCTCTCTCTCTCTCTCTCTCTCTCTCTCTCTCTCTCTCTCTCTCTCTCTCTCTCTCTCTCTCTCTCTCTCTCTCTCTCTCTCTCTCTCTCCATTCCGTTGACGCTTTGGAGTCCCCTAATCAAGTGAAATTGATATTAATTCTTTGCTGCTCTTAGTTTTATTGAAGTCTTCAGGCCCGGCTCTCAAAGCTCTCTTTGGGGTTGGCAGCCATTTCAGTGAGAAGAGCTCCCCCCCCTTGATTTGGCTCAATCACAGACATCATCCTTTCTTCATCCCAACCTTGTTACTGTCAACCAGACGTGGCGCGGATGACGGAACGAGAGACGGCTGTACCTAATAAGTGTGAGCCTTACATTCTGCCAGGGACAAGCGCTCTAACTTTGATTTATTTTTGTCTTCACTCGTACATATCTGCCGAGAAATTTCACTAAAGCACCTCATATCTTGAAGGTAAACTGTCTGTCTCAATTTCCTCTGTTCTACACCTGTATTGTCTCTCAACGTCCTGCACGGACTCCCACGGTCTACCTACGCTCCATGTCTGCTTGGCAGTTGGTAGCTCTTAATCTTCTCTCTCTCTCTTTCTCCCTTCCCCTCCCCCCCTTTGTTTCTCTCACTCTCCCTCTTTCTCTCTGTCTCTACAGCAAACTGCCAGACCCACTTTCTTCGCCCGCAAGTTTGAGGCCAGCGTCAACCAAGAGATCGTCAACCAACTGGACGGCTTCCTGTTTGGCAGCCTGCCCTCGGGCACCCCGGGGCTCAAGGCCTACTGGGAGAACATGTACGACGAGCCCGACAGCGTGCACAGCCTGTCCGATGCCCAGCTCACCCACTTCCACTCCTTCGCCCGAATGGGTCTGGTCCGTGCATCCAGCTCCCTGCAGGGCGACCCCAACGACAGCAGCTGCAGGTCAGACCCTGCCCACCCCGTCCCACCCCAAAATGCCCACTCCACCCCAAACCCATCAAACCCACCCCACCTCATCAAACCCTGCCCAGCCTGCCCTGCCCCGCCACACCCCACCCAACCCCTAGGAGACAGTGCTGCATGTCACGTCTGTTCCACGCCATCGCGCCACCACCACTCAGACCCCCTTCCATATGCACAGACACTGCTGTTATGTAACATACTTTATTGTCACTAGTCTCTGTCGTTATAGTAAACCTTCCATTTAACAAGCTCCAGGGAACACTTGGATTATTTATGTGTGTGCTTTGATTCCACATCGAAAAACACCCCGCGAGGAAACCGCACAATAAAACAGAGCCGTACCGCTCGCCGGTATGTGGAAAGAGCTGACGGATGTTTCGCCTCGCAGGAGGTGGGAAGGGATTGAGCCAGTCACGTACTGAGCAGTCTGGAAAGTTACTGTAACGCCGCAGCGGTTTGTGCTCTGCGGGTCGGATGTAATGGGGACACCGCAGCCCCGATCCGAGGGAACGAGCGCGAGCGGCGATTCCCGCGTCCGTGGGTGGTCCGCTGGGAAGGTGGCCGTGTGACGTCGCAGCAGGGGAGGTCGGCAGCGCCGGTGGTGGGAGCCGGTGCGAGTCGTTTCAGAAACGCTGCGAATGGGAGGAGAGGCTGCCAGGAGGGCTACGGCGTTCGGGAGGTAGCGGGCTCGCTTGTGCGCGCGTGCGTGTGCGCGGGCGGATAATCGTCCAGGAAGCACGGTTCCATGCGACAAGCCACAAAACCACCGCAGCTCCTCGGACACATCTGTTCCTACTCACAGCTCTGGCCATAAAGACTTTTGAACAGAGGAGAGAGAGGCTGTGTTTTTTGTGCACGCGCATATATTTGGCAAAGCTAAGCCTGGATATGAGAAATGAAAACCGAAGATAAAGCAGTTGCGCCCGAGAACAAGCAGACCTCAGTTTTTCAGGTGCGGGGCTGGGGGGCACGGAGGGTGTGTTTGCGGAGCGGGCGGAGAGGGCAGGCGGAGCTGGGCCGTCGCTGGAAGAGCGAGCGAGAGAGGGAGATTTCTGTCTTTCACAGCCTGCTGTTACACCGGCAAGGAGAACCTGAAGGGCAGGGCTGAATGGTGGCTCTGTGCGGCGGCCCATGTGCTCGCCATCTCTAGGGATGGGGGAAGGAGGGGGGGGGCGCCGCGGGTTGGTTCGGCGTGCCGAGGCCTCGCTGCGCGGGTGTAAATATTTGCTGTTCTGCTTGTCAGGGTAGCTGTGCTGGGACGGGCCGAATTCAGCCTGCCCTGGAATACAGATGAGGCTGCCGGGGGGAGGAGAGGAGAGTGGGAGGGGGGGGGCGTACCGTTCCGCGGGAGCGCCCGCGTCTCTGTCTGCACTGTTTGTTTTCCGTCTGCCCGTCTTTCCTGCGGCCCCTCGGCCTATCGGCCCCTCGCCACATGTGCGCAAACAGCCGTCAGGCTCCCAGATCACACAGGCAGACCTTTTCCGTGGCATTTTCAGCCTCCCCGTTCTGGGGGGTTTGTTTGCCTGCTGCCGGGACAACAGTGGGCCCATTCAGGCCGCTGCCCCTTATTAGATCTCCGTAAGCGTCCGTTCAAAAGCTCGGCAGAAAGGGAACAATTTGCATGGAATTTCCGCACCTCCCAGTACCTTTGTGGGTTCACAAAGGTTTCTCGGGGTGGCTGCGACGGTAATTCGTTTCGCTTCTCCTTAATTTGTTTCTCGCGACGCGATAACGTTAATAGAGAAGCGGAGGGGAGAGGGAGCATTAGCGCGGAATGCACAGCGGAGTTTAACAACCGACGATAAGGGGAGCGGGGGATTAGGACCGCGAGCGATGAAGCCGTCATCGGCGGTCCGGGCGAACGTCATTGTCGCGCCGTTGCTAATTTCCTCTACAGCAAGTGCCCCTCCCATGAAAGCTGCGGTGTATTCAGCTGTTCGGCGTTCGCTCTGAATATATATCCGCATCAGAGCGGATCGACCGACCAAAGGCCAGTGCTTAAAAGTGCTCATTTCTGCTCGATTTCCTTGAATTTCCCGAGCTGCTTAGAGGAGGGACCTTGTCCTTTTTTTTCCCCCCTCCTCTCTTTGATTAACCGCCCCGTCGGTGCGAGTGGTGCCCTTGGAGCGGCCTAGGGGAGCAGGACAGGTGAAGGATCGTTGTCGCCGGGGCTGGCGGGGCTTCTGCCGAGGCGCCGCGGGCTTGGCCCGCACGCCGCAGTGCCGTGGTAAGGTGGCGAGAGCCTCCAGACAGTTGGAATGCTGGCTTCTCGTGATGTCATCGGCTGGGGATGCATCGTGCGGGGCGGGGGTATGGTGTGTCGGTGCACGTCTCGGCGGGTTACCGCGGAGGAGGGAGGGGGGGGGGCGCGGGGCAGCGATCTGTGATGGAGTGCCGTGGCCCAGCCCATGTGCCCGGAGCAGGGGAGGAGAGGGCGTACCGCTGTGCAGTCTGGACCGCGCCCGGCTGGCTTCATCGCCACTCATCTCTCAGAGTCAATCCTCGACCAGAAGATGTTAAAGAACAAAGGTCACAGAAACGAGTGAGCCTAATCCAGCTCGCCCCGGCAGCAGACACTGAGATCGGATCTGGACACAAATTAGCATCCGCACGAACGTATATCCTCCCGACCGTTTGCAGGAAAATAACGAGGATCCTCGTCTCACGTTCCTGCCCTTTTCAAGGACGTGAGCCAGGACGTTCCGATCAGGCTGTGAATGTTGTTGTCTGTGTTTCAGGTACTTCCCCATGGGCCATCCAGTGTCCGTCCACATGTACTTCCTGTCTGACCGATTCCAAGGGTACCTTGTGAGGCACCATGCCACCAACCTGGCCACCAGCAAGCTGGAGACACTGGAGACTTGGATAATGCCAAAGAAGGCCTTCAAGATCTCTAATCCACCCAACAGCTTCAGCCGGCTACAGTTTGCAGAGGTATGCAATTTAATGTCAATTAACAAATTGACTTTTTACAATTTTAGCACTGGTTTCTAGCTGAGGTATAACCATGTTGATATTGCATGGGTAATATACAGGTAACTGCCACAATAAAGGCAACACTTGAGTAAATGAGGGATCCTTTAAATGGTTGCAATACCACACGTGTTCGTCGGGTGGTGCCAAGGTATGCCCTTTCCAATGAGCCCCCACCTAGCTGGGACTCTCCTAGCCTGGACCAGGGCCGGTTGTGTCATCACCCCCTCCCCCCCTCCCAGGTTTCCAAAGCGTTGCATTTATTTTGCCAGTTACCTGGTGTACTACAGGTATGGTAATATAACATATACACCCATATCACCATGGTGATATTGCATTGATAATATCAAATTGGTGAAGTAATATACTATTATATATTCCCACATAGCCATGGTGATGGCTTGTGTAGATAATAAACCATTGGTCTCATGAAATACCATTAGCCCTGACATCTATAGCATCGACTGCTATAGTGCAGATATGTTGACCTTGAGTGCTCATCTTATTCTCTAAATGCTCATCTTGTTCCTTTTCCTTTTTGATGCATGTTGATAACTGTCTTCACTATCTTTTCCCATTCAGTGTAAAATAATGTTTGCATGTTAATCTAAAGCTCAGAGCCTCCCACAGTCAAGATGTTCCTTTCTTCCTGTATTGGCGTCACTCCTCCATCTCGCATTCCCAACACTGGAGAGCTCCCTCAAAGGCAATGCGTTGGCATGCAGGACACGCGCCCCAAAAAATCAAAATAATTAAACCGAAAGGAAGAGAGACATTTATGTTTTTCACACTTGAGTCGCCTTCCCTGGCAGGCAGAATAATTTGAAACGTCAGTGTCAGATGTTGCATAAATTCGTATTCTGCCTCCACCTCCTAAGTACGTTAGTGAGGGTCTGTGATCTTGAGCTACAACAACAACTGTGGCAAAAAAAATAGGGCTTCCTTTGCCTTTTCTGACTGTGCAAAGCCTGCTTTGTTTATTTGGTGGGGGCAGGCAGTAGCCGTGTGTAGTCTGCTCAGCGTGTGATGTATGAAATAATGGGACCATCGGCCAGAGTCCGCCTGTGGTGAGATCGGGGGAAATGGTGTACGCCGAGTGGTATTCTTCTGTATCGCTCCGCTCGGACAGAAGAGCATGGTTTTCATCCTCAGCATGGCGCTCTGCTTGACTGTTTCACAGGCTGGGGGCTCCTCCTGGCTTGTATGAAACACCTGCATGTGATTACCCGGCAGAGGCTGCCACTAATAGGCCCCGAACACAGCCCCAGGGTCCTGCCTCACAGCCGTAAAATACTTTTAATAAACTCCAGCTGTGGCTTTCGCTGGTCGGTAACAGATGATCAAATTGACCTGTCATGTTTTATGGAGGTGCTTTATTGGGTAGCCCGTATGGGGCCGTTTTCCGGGCCGGCGCTGGAGGAGAGGTGCCGGGCCATACAGAACCGTGCGAGGGAGCCTCCCAGTCTGCGTGGCGACCGGAGGAACTTTCCACACATGGAACTCGGTTAGGCGTCACACACCAGGGAAAAGGGCGGTGACGGAGAAGAGCACACAAAGTGCCTGATGCACAAAGGCGCGGCTACTGGCTAAACCACACTGCAACGTTACCTGCCTTCTGGCAGCGGCTTAGCGACTGAGACCGAGCAGTGATTTACTGTCAATAAGGCTCGAACAGCAGACACAAGCATGGCCAATTCACATGATAGATCAGTCTCAAGGCAGGCAATCTCTCTGCACCACATAAAACGGAACGAGAAGGCACTGCCGCTGAAGTGGTAGAGCTCTGCTGTTTTGCATCGCCCATTTCCCAATGGCCTCGGCTCTCCACCTGATGGACTCTGGTCAAGTGGCCCTCGCTTATGATGGAGAACGGGGAAGTGCTGATCTATCAGAAGCGGGTCTATTTATAAAGGCCGACTCTCACTTCTCACCCAGCTTAATATAGACACACTTACAGGCAGCCATTGATCGGCAGGCGCTGTTAATCAGCCGGTGTAATGACGATCGGATCCTAAAGCCATCATCCGTCTTGTGTTTCTTAATGCCCAAGACAGCGCTGTCTCCGCTCGCAGTCTTTCTCACTTTCGGGATGCACCGCGGTCGTTACCGCGGTAAGAAGCGGGGTTATTGTCTTCCGCCGTTTGTTTGTTTAGGTGTGAGAGCGATCTCGGTCCCAAGTGTCCAGGACAAGGCGTCCAGTTAACACAAGGATCACCGCAGTGGTCCGTCCTCACCCATTGATCGGGGAGGATCATTTACCTTAAGTGTGTCTAACATTGATTTGCTGGCGGTGCAAGGTCCATTGGGGGACCACTCTGGCTTCCTTCTGTTTAAGCTCTGTTTAAGCCCCCTCCCTCCCCCCGAGTCCCACTGCTGATCAAGCGAGGTAGTTGCTCACTTGCAAAAAACATGACTTTTCAATTAACAGCTGTTTGAAGTGTTAGGCAGGTGTTGTTACTTTGTTTCGAGTAACTTTTGATCTCAGCGTTCTCTCTCGCTCTCTCCTTCCCCTCCCCCTGTCTTGCTTTCCCTTTCCATTTCTCTCTCTGCCTCCCTGTCCTTTCTCTTTTTCTCTATCTCCTGCCACCCCCCTTGTTTCTCTTTTGTTCTTCCTGTCTCTGTTTCTGCTCTGGCCTCCTCCTCTCTTCTCGCGTCTCTCGCTCTGCCCAGATCGGGACAGAGTGGGATGCTAAGGAGAGAATGTTCCGGAACTTTGGGGGCCTGATGGGGCCAACAGAGGAGCCAGTCGGAATGCAGAAGTGGGGCAAAGGGGCCAACGTGACCGTGACGGTGGTGTGGATCGACCCCACCAATGTAATCGCGGCCACCTATGACATCCTGATCGACGCCAGCGCAGAGTACACGCACTACCGGCCGCCCCTTAACCTGCCCCTGAGGCCCGGGGTCTGGACGGTGCGCGTGCTTCACCACTGGAGTCCCGTGGCTGAGACGCGCTTTCTCATCACCCCCCTGGCCTACAGCAAGCACCAGCCCATCCACCAAGGTGAGCCAGGCACCACCACACACACACCCCACACCACACACCACACACACACACACACGCACGCACGCACGCACGCACGCACGCACACACACACACACACACACAGCCCCGTGAAGGATTTATATTATTGATTTAGCAATACATATGTCATGCTCAGTTAGCAATTCACTTCTAGTTTGTACATAAGAGGGTGGCTCTCGGTTCATTATTAAATTCATCAAAGACGATGGATGGATTCACAGTTGTAGCATTTGGTTCCCTTCATGAACCCTTTTGCACATACTCACGTCTTTTCTAACGTACGGTCCAATGATATAGTCTCCGGTGATATAGTCCAGTGATACAGCTCCAAAAAGGGTTAGGCGGGGGGGTATAAACTATTCCTGTGGTGGGACATGGGAATTATGCCTCATTCTTAAATTGGCTTGCATGAGAAAAGTAATGCAAAAGCAAAAATAACTATGTGGATGAGTCAAATGTCAATACAGTCGAATTAGTTGCATTTGTTTGCTGTCAATGCCGTAAACACATTGCCTGACGTCACAGTAATGAAGTTAGGCCCTGTGTGTAAGTCTTACCCCAGTGACGGGTGGGTGACAGTGCTAGACGTTTGGTCTGAGAGCTTGCGCTGCCGCTTGGGATCAGTGGAAAAGGCAGCCAAACAAGTAGCCCCCAGAAATCTTTGGTCGACCGGCCCAGTGATTTTAATTATGAATGCAAAACAAATGGAGCACTGGCTGTGAAGTGACCTGCCGTGGGATTTGGAGCATTGTGTCACTGAAGTAATTTTTTTTAAAATTGTTTGTCAGCGAATGGTGTTTTTTTAATGTTTTGTTTAGTTTTTTCCGTCCTTGTTTACTCGTTAATTGACAATTCCCCCGTCGATTGTGCGAAGCAGCTGCCCGGCGCATTGAAACGGCATGGCCCCCTGAGCGTGGCTCTCGCGGCGGCCCGGAAGGTCACTCCCTCCCTGGCTTTCAAAGGCGCGGGCCGCCAGCGTCGCGCTCCGTCCGCCGTGTCTCCTCGCCGTCGAGTCGCACCGGGCGCTCTCGCGACGCTATATATAGAGGCAGCGCGCCTGGACGATCCACCGGAGAGACGAACACACCTGGGGCCCCGTGTCTTAGCGAGTAAACGGCAGCAGTCGCGCCGTCCTCAGCAGAAGCTTTGCTTTGCGCGCCGGGGCTAGCAGCTCAGATCCCTCCACCGCCACCCCCTCCTTCTCCTCCTCCTCCTCCTCTCCTCCTCCCCAGAATTACGGTCACGCCTGGCGCCGGTCCACCCAATTCCAAGCTGTTCCTCCACAAAGCGGAGCCAATAAACGTTTACGGAATGCGCTAACGGCTCGCCCCTGGCAAAGTGTAAACGCCGCCCACGGTGCCACTGGCCCATGAAGGCCAACTTGCCTGGCAGAGCGAGGCGCAGGGCTGCATCCCCTGCAGGGTTTTTTTTTTTTCTTTCTGGCGAGGGCCGAGAGAAGTGCTGACGCGGGGTAACGTGTGGGTGCGACCCAGAGGGGAGGACTGGAGAGGCACAATAGACGCGCTGAGGAGGGGAAGCTCGAGTGGAGGTGCGAGGAGTGAGGAGGAATCTACATCTTTACCCTCAGGACCGCGGTTCTTTGGTCTCGCCACGATGCTCTTCTCTTGAATGCCCCCCGTCCTCCCGTCCTCCCGTCCTCCCGTCCCCCGGCCCAACATCGGAGCTGCCTTCAAACCTCTGAAAGCCAAGACGAATGTCCCAGTGATGCAGTTAGTCATGTGCTATGTACAGGTCTTTGTTCCGGACTGCAGCGGAATGCACTGTGGCCAGAGCGCCCCTGTAGTGCTGATATAGATTGACATTGTTTCACCTGCTTCTTGTAAGTCTTGGCAGACTTCCAGCCTTTGAAGGGAGCAGAGGAATCCGCAAATCCCCACTGTTTAATTTGACAGCAGTGCAGCATAGCAAAATTGGATTAAAAAGGCTGAAATACACAACAGACTGTTTCCAAATCTTACTGTGTTAAGCCAATGTTACACAAAGTCATTTACATGCAACTTGTATAATTTTGCAGTTAAATCCACCATAGTTTGCATTTTGTAACAAACAGCTCAGTGTATCTGCAATGCACTGGCAACTAATTGCATGAAGTCGACATCAGTTCTATTCTAAGCAATTGATTTTGTGTAATATCCAGTCCGTGCACACACACTTGTCACATGATTTATCTCTGTTTAAATGATATTGCCTAGCCATCTCCTAATTCGCGCATGCTTTTAATTTTCCTATCCCTGAGGGTTAACAAAATGGAAGAATGTAATGCAATTATATCTGGCCCTTGAGATTCATTTTACTGGTCCAGCAAAGTTAGCTCAATACAGCTTGCATATGGTCATATTATGGGAATGCGTCAGTCGCATTTAAATTTCCTATAAATACTTTCATGTAACAGCGACATGTCACGTAGCATATCTGTGCAAGTGTAAACCACTGTACTGTAGCTAAGCCCCTTTTCTGTCTCACAGAGGACACCCTGAGATTCCACAATGGTCCAGCCAAGAACAGCTACATGGAGCAAAGTTTCCACGGTCTAAACCCGGTCCTCAACATCCCTGTGCACCTGGGCCAGGTGGAAGCGTCGAAGCGCAACGCGGGGCTGACGGGGGCGGAGCTGGAGCTCTGGATAGACAGCCTGGTGACAGAGATGTGGTCAGCGGTGGACGTGTGCGCAACCGGACCCAGCGCCTGCCCCGTCATGCAGGCCTGCGCAAAGACCATGTGGAGCGCTCTCAGCCCTGACCCCAAGTCTCAGCTGGGGCCGCCGCGAGCTGATGGACGGATCAGGTAGCACCCTCTGCTGGCTTGGAGGCTCCACTACAATTAGGGTGTTTTTTTTGTTTTAAATTATTATTTTTTATTTGATTTTTGCCCATCCCTTGATGTAAAAAAAAATAAAAATGAAGTGAGTTTTATCCTTTTTTTATAGCGTTAGGAAGAGAGCAAAACTTCTGGTTCTGCAGAGTTTAGAGTATTCCCTTTTGGTCCGATGTGTTTTTAGGATTTTCATCTTCTTCTTTTTTTGTTTTTTTTGTACATTTTTATTTTATTACTCTCTATACTGTGATTGGTGCTTTGGTTCCTGTATTTGGATGAGACGAAAGCAACACTACAGAATGCCTCGTCCACAGCGCGCTGCCAATTTAAGGACAAGAGACTGCAATGTCAGAATTTCTGAGTGCAACAAGCATAGAGTGCACATTAAACACTGGTAGCCGGACCAAAAGGGAATCTCATCTAGTAGTACTTACTGTCACACACTTCAGAGGCACTCAAAACACTCCTCCGAACAGCCTCTTAGATCAATTTTTTTTGAAAAGCTCAAATCCTCGCCACAGTCAACCTGGAAATGTGTTCATTTTATGGGGCAGGATCACAGCACAGCTCTACTAAACAACTGTTGGAGCCCGGCATTGGAGAGGGGTCCGGAGTGTACGTCTGGGTTAGCAGCCCGCCCAGCCTTTGTTAAAAGGCCGCTGCACCCCCTCAAGCCCCCGGATGCATGAGGTGCCAGGGGCAGGGGTGTCGCGTCGTAGATGTGTATCATGCGACGCTCCTGCAGACCGCCTGAAACTTGAAGCGCAGGAGTGTCAGCTGTGCTGGCACTCAGGAGAAGAAAAAAAAAACTCCTTTTTTTTTTTTTTTTTTTTTTTTTTTTTTTCTCTCTCTCTCTCTCTCCTCTCTCTTCCCCCCCTTTCCTTTCGGCTTATTATATGTACAACTTTAATTTTCAAGCAAGCTGCGGGGGAAATAAAAGCTGAAAGAAACGAGTTTTGGATGGGAAAATGAGTAGCTATTTATTTATAAGTTTATATAAATACAAATATTTTTAGTCAATGACTAATGACTTCACGCTGCTTTTGCAGCTTGGTGAATATTTTTTGTAAACGAGCTGCCTTTATTTACAAAGGCCACCGCCCCAAACCAGTACCCGTAGGCTGCCTATGTGTCAGTGTAGTCCAGTCTCAGTAGATAAGTACCTATATCGCTATATTACATATTACAAGTACATCACATGTAAAACTGGTGCTGGGGACTAACAGGTCAGCTGATACTTCCAACTTCTCCAATTTGAAAAGTAAAAAAAAAAAAAAAACATTAAAAATGAAGGTTAATGTTGTGTTGTGCAATTCTTGAATTGGTCGATGTTGGTCCCAGAATGTGAGTGCATTCAGTGCTGTAATAAAATGTATAAATGAACATTTTGGTTCAAGTTGGATCAAAGGACATATGGACTGAACTGTTAGCTGGACTCCCAGGGCTTTTGAGTTGGGGCGACTAATTGTCATGCCATGTCCAGTAGCGATAACCTTTCTGTGTCCTGCTGCTGTGGCCCCACTCTGGCTCTGTGTGTGTGTGTGCGCTCTCTATGGTCTTTAGCTCGCTGGACACCTGCAAGCTCTGTGCTCTAGCAACATGAAATGAGTCCCTAAAAAAACAAAGTCAGGATAAGTCATTAGACCTCACCTCAAATAGAAGGCTTAACACATTTTGAATAACATTAATTTATCAAATTTTATGTAAAATGGTGCATGGTCATTGATCGTAAAATGTCATTTAGCAAGATGGTTCACATTTATTTGATTGGTGTTTGGAGATCAGACAGTGTGCCTTCCGCAGGGATGTTTGTTCAAATTAAGATGAGGTCTGAGGCATTTGACTGTCATGATGCATGGTGGGATAGGAAGGAAGACCTACCCTGGGGCCAATATAGTGCCTGTTGTGGAAGGGCTTATGTTATTATGGAGTGGGCCCTATCGCTGGAAAATTATCGAACAGCACTTACTGTAGTCGGTTCATTTAAAGCCCCTCGCGCCAATTTATTCTCCGCCGCGGAAGCAGCGCTCCCATCGCCGTGCTGTCTCACAGGCTTTTGCACACGTGCCTGCTCACCCTGCAGTCGCCCGCCCACCTGCTGTGGTTTCAACAGAGCGGCTAGGGCAGGTGTTTCTGCCCTCTCAGATGTGCCAGACCCAGCCAGGGCTGAGTTTAGCCAGGTGAGGAACCAGCACAGACACCAGAGTACGAAAACTAGCCAGCGAGAGATCCGACCTCAGATGCGAGAGCGTGTAATCCTACAAAGAGCCCAGGTGTCCCAGAAGCTCTGTACTGTAAATAAAGGGCAGTGATGACTCCGTGTTACTGCTCTCATGTCAACTTGTGTGAATTTATTTTTTATTATTATTATTTTTTTGCGGTAATGAGCAAGACTTAAGGGGTCACTCCATGTACGCTCAAGATTGACATGTATGTTTGGGGGAGGCGGTTAAGAAATGAGATCCTTCTTGGAACGCATGTTAAATGTTTTTGTCAGGGAAATGGAGGGCAACTTTGTATTTAACAGCTACAATGTTAATGTTCCTGAGGACTTTCAATCATGTGCACAACAGTGAGTCATCAGCCCCATTTTGAAACGGATTTCAAATATATATTTTTTTTTCTCCACTTCCTGCTGTGGGTATGTTACCTTGTTTTTAATGGCATCGTCAACAAAAGGATTGATGAAGTAATCCAATATAAATGTGAGGGGCGGGGAGGGGTGCACAACAAAAGTGCACAACTGATTTAAATTACAGTCATTACTGGAAGGCTAGCATTTCAGGACAAACACTGAACAACATTTCCATTGCTGAACCAGTGACTTGAAAGCGGTGTAAACCGTCAGTGGCTTTCCTTTAATGAACGAAGATGCCTCTGGCACAGCACTGATGGAAATGTGGAAATAGATGCAAACTCCTGAAGATCTGCATGGCCTGTTGTTTCTCTGGCCATGTCAATGCACCTTCAAATGAATAGTTCACACTTCATCCATTGTTCAAAAATAATTTAAAAAAAGATTATTTAAAAAAATTAATTCTAAAAGTTAATCTATGTGAAATAGCTATTTTGTTATAAATAATATACATGAAGAAAATGTACATAAGTATTTTGTAATGGAAAGACGTTTAAAAAAAAAACGTATTGTAAATACTGTTCTGTTCAAAGGAAAACAAAAAGAAATTCCATCATAAATGGATTAAAGTAAGAATCTCGCTACCTGGCACATGAAGAGACATTGAAGACGCGGTGGATGTTTTGACAGTGTATCAGATCTATGAGGAAGCTGAAGTAGTTTGGACAGGTCTTCATAAGTATTCACCTTTCAGAGAATCTCATGTCAGATTGTTGTTCTCTCTGCTGGAAAGTTTTGTTGAGCAACTGTTGCACAAACTTCTCTGAATCCCCCATTCCCTCTATTACAGGGGAGCTCTGTGCCTTAGCTGTTGTCCTGTCTAGGGAACTCTTTTACTTTGTGTCTATGAATAAAAAAAATATTGTTTTGTTTAGTTTTGCAACAATGGAAAAGTACCATGCTGTATGTGATTGAAGAAATGGTAACAAACCAAAAAGATGTCCGCTGATGTAAATAAGAGGCCTTCTTTTAGCTTTTTTTGTTTGTTTGTTTTTTTTTCTTTTTTGACAGCTGAATTTTAAAATAAAAGATGGAAATCTTCAAATCCGGTGGCTTGTGTCTCTGTGCCTTTTGCTGAGGAAACATGGGCACTCGTGTTCTTAAACAGAAACGATAAAGTCAGTACTAACTGTAGAAGCAATAGATACACGGCTGCAATAACACAGGCAAAGCGATCTGCTTGGCATGAAGTAGTGAAAAGGAGTAATATGATATGGCCTTTTGTGGAGCTGGTGAGAATGGTATCCTTTTAGGAATCTGCCATTTTCTCATTGAGAAATCCTGCCAAAGTAACACAATGCACTTTCTACGGATGATTGATGAGATAGTTCAGACCTCTTATCATCTCCCTTTGGAACCTTCTTTTCAGTGTAAGATATAAAAGCATGGACTCCCCACCCCAAAGTGATTAAATAATTGCACCGTATGTAACATTAGCCGTTCTGTACAGATGGGTGGAACACATGGTGGATGAAGGAGAAGGAATGGGGGAGAAAGGAGAAAATCTTTCTTGGATTCGTGGCAGGTTTTGAAGGCGGCGTTTGAGGAGACGGGTTGAGAGTGCAGTCGTAGCCGTGGCGATCAGCTTCTTCCCAGTAGGTCCCCTGGGGCTCTTCTCTGCCACGCCGAGCATCCCTCAGTCCGGGATCAAAGACACAATGGGCCATTAGCTCCCGCTACATCCCAACCAGCTGGAAACCGGCCGTCTAATTAGTCTCTGAGCAGTCCTTTGAGGAGAGCGCACCTGCGTCACCTGCAGCCAGACAAAAGCTTGTCTCCTGGTGTTTATTTCCTGTAAAACTGTGGTTGTCGGCGCCGGCCTCGTGAACGTCACCTGCTGTCGAAGCCGAATGAATGCGTACGCCCTCTGACAGAGATGTTACAGGAGGGGAGTCTGATGATGAAGAGAGCAGTGCTACTTTGGAAGCTGATGAACGCATAACCAGGTAGAGGAAATTAGAATCCACGTCTGCCGCCTGGGCAGTAGAAGCCACACCGAAGCAGGAAGTCATGGCTTTAATTGTGCTGGACAGGCAGAAATGCTACTTCACTGATGATTATGTTCCTTTAGATGTACACATTTAAACTGAAAACTGAATTAAAGCAACCTACATGTAAGTAAAAACACGCTGGCTAAATCCATGAGGGTGTGGGTGCTGTGAGTGACCGTGTGTTGCATCTAAACTCGGGTTGGCTTGATTTTAAACATCTACTGGATGTGCCTATCTGCCCAAATACATGTTGTTTAGGACAATTCTGCATTCTTATAGTTGAGAAGTTTCAAATCAGTTTATATAATTGGTGGAAAAACAAAATATGGCGCCCCTCTGTTGAGAAAATGTTCCTCAGTACACAAAGCTGCAACTGTAGCGAATGCCTCAATTTTGAGCAAAAGCATTTCAGACACCCAATGGTCTATTTCATGCCAATATCGCCCATGTCAAAATATCTATATAATGGCCTCCAGTTCACCTTGGAGAGAAGGTAACCCCCACAAAAAATGGTAAGAAGTGACCAAAGAGTTTAAAATGGTGAGTAGCTAGCTGGTAGTTCTGCACACTGGCCGGCAGACAATGGTGAGACAATAGAAGGGACTAAGGATCCTGTGACAGATTAACATTGGCTGGTTTTATAGTAAGCCACTCAAGAGTATAACTTATAAATGTGAGCTGGCATCTAGTTTTGAATACAATAAGAAATTGTCACCTTGAAAACAGCTATCGTTTATTTGCTGTTTTATTTTTTTTTGCAGGGTTGTAAAAGTGTTTGCATGCATACAGTGTATGGATAATTATTCCAAGGACGTTGCATTGTAATAGGAAAATGGTTTCTGATTTATGGAGGGGCTAAAATGGAGATGAATGCTAAATTTATAAGCCCATTAAGAAGCACAAGTGACCATAAGAGACGATCACAGTCTCTTCTTCCAACTTTTTATCTGGTGCCAGAGAACACAGTGTGCTCTTCCAGACTGAGAAGCAACCCTTTTCTGTGCCTATGAGATGGAGCCGAAAGCTCCTCTGCTCTCAGAAATCCCAGCTTGTTGTCTGAGCCAAAAGCTCCGACTCAAGGGCTAACCATTGTTGATGGATCAGCAATATTTAACTCTTGGCCACCAGGATAATTATTAAGCGCACATCCTTATCATACTCCTCAAAGTGTAAGAGGACATATTCCAGGGGCTGCCTGATAGCTCATCCTGCTAAAGCACAATCAATGCACCTGCAGTCTGAATCCTAACCTGCCAGTACTGATTGTAACCAGCAAGCCTGCAAGGTGATGCATCACCCAGGGAGGGAGGGTTTCTGTCAGTGGGATTGTCCTCGTCTCACCATACACCAGTGACTCTTCTGGCAAATCCAGCACCGGCAGTCTGCCTGTACCAACTGCACATGAAATGTACTCCTCTGCCGCAATAACCTTGCAGGTCTGCTGACTGAAGTAGTGGCTGGCAGCACACACTTTGGAGCAGATTGGATGTTTTTACTCTGCACACTCTCAAATTGACAATGGATGTTTTAGCAGCTAAATGGGAATATATAACAGCCATATATACAGTGAGTATAAAAGTAATCAGCCCCTTTTTTTATTTCCTTACTTCATGGAATCACAGTGGATTTAATTGGGATTTCTAGCCACTGATAAATACAAAATATTCTAGAATGTCAAATAAAAAAATTAAAATCTTAAGTGATTACAAATAAAAAAGACAATAATCGATTACATAAGTATTCACCGCCCCCCTTTCTGTGTCTCCTACATGCCTTCTGGCAAACTAGGTGAAATTTTGGTGAAGTTTTCTTCAGCAATGGCTTTCTTTTTGACACCCTCCCATAAAACACACATTTGTGAAGCACCCGGGCTATTGTTGTCCAATGGACAATTTCTCCCATCTCTGCCATGGAAGACTAACTCCATTAGAGTTGCCATAGGCCTCTTGGTGGCCTAACAAGTGCCCTTGATGCTCAGTTTTGGAGGACAGCCTAGGCAAATTCACAGTTGTGCCATATACTCTCAATTTCTTTATGATGTACTTAACAGTGCTCCAGAGGATATTCAAAGTCTTTGAAATCTTATATCTTACCCCTGATTGGTGCTTATGAAGAACCTTTACTCAGATTTGCTTTGAATGATCTTTGGTCTTCATAATACAGTGCCTGTGTATTAATGCACTAACCAACTGTGGGACCTCTCACAGACAGGTGTATTTAATTTGAAATCATTTGAAACACAGGTGGACTCCAATCAAATAATTATGTAACCTAATTATGACAATCGATTGCACCACAGTTTAGGTGTGTCAGAAGAAGGGGTGAATACTTATGCAATCAATTATTGTCTGTATTTTATTTGTAATTAATTAAGCTTTAGATTTGTTTTTTATTTTACATTATTGAGTATTTTATGTTGATCGGTGGCAAGAAATCCCAATTAAATCCATTTTGATTCCATGAAGTAAGAAAATAAAATGTTAAAAATGTCAAATGGGGTGAATACTTTTTATACCCACTGTAAATACAGTTTGGCATTCCAAATTGGGGAGGGGGATTTTAAATTGTTGATTAAAAAAAGGTCATTTTTATTTGATGAATAAATCATATTTATTAATATTAATATGATTTTTTACATTCATTTTGTGAATAAAGTGAATATAGGACACTATTTTATACATATGGTGTAAAAACACAAGGGCTGAAAGTAGTAATCAAAGCAAGGATGACAGAGACTGAAAATGTATACCTCTCTGCAAGCTAATGAAAAAAAAGACTCAGCTAACACTTTGACTTTGTTGCAGACAAATTTGTTTGGAAGTCCCACCCACAAATGTGTCCTTGTGACAAAGGGAGAAGCGGCCATCAGTAATCCCATAATCAGATACACTTCCACATTCCAGGTGCTCAGCAGTGCAGGGTAACATGATCATTGTTGTTGTGTTTTGTGATGGTAATGCATACCCTGCCAGCACTGGAGCATAGTCTGCAGAAACATACAAAGATACAGATGCATTTTTTGTTATTTATTTTTATTATATTTGTTGTTGTTTTCTTATTCTTTCTGGCTGAAGGTTTGGCATAGTCACTGAATTCATTGCTTAATATGATGCTACTCAAAATAATATTGCTTTGCCCCATCGACATAGCATTTTGACTGGTATACTGTAACTACATTTCCCCAAGCTAGTCAGCTAACATCAATATGTATCATATACAAATCAGGGTATTAAATGCATTTTTTTAATGTGGTTCTCAAAGGGAATTTGACTGCTCACATTTTGTGATCAGAGTTCTAAACATACAACCTCCATGCATTATACTTGCTAGCTTAATAGCTTGAGAGCTATTCAGTGCTGTTGTGGAGACGTAGATACAGTAAGCTGTACAAAACCTGGCTTGTGACATATTTTAATTCTGGAAAGGTTGATACTATATTCACATTCCTTTATGGTGATCAAAGGATTTTTACAAATTGTTATTTCTACAGGACAAGGAAAGGTTTGTGCCCCATTGGTTTTTGGAATTTTCTTTATTGGTTTGTACTGGTTCAGGACCTGCCTCTTGAAAACTACTGTCATTTTTAAAAACCTCATTCAGATTTCCATATATTTTAGATACGTTCATTCCAAGCACTTTCATGCACAAAAATACCCAAAGCCATACAACGCACCTCAGGTAGTGCTCAGAATATGAATAATGGGGTTTAAGTGAAACCTCAGTGTATTGAAGGCATTCAATTGCTAACCCTGTCCTGTGGAGATGGATTTGCAAGTTAAATCTGAATCAAGCACATTCTGGGAAGCAGTCTACACACCTTTTGCTAGGTGGCGAGTTACACTTGCAGCCAAATAAAACCATTCAAGTAGAATACACATTTCTGTAGTTCCAATGTCCAATGTTTTCTCCATTCATTTCCCCAGTAATGATGTGTAAATATTAGAATTAACAAAAAAAAGGTAATTGCTATAACTATGCTATAGATTATTTGTATGGTATTTGGGTTATTTTTATGGTCAGCCATTTATAGTAAAGGCACAAGGACATTTTCATTTGCACGCTTATCATTGGAGTTGCAACGTGACCTCATAGTATCATGCTTACCCAGACACAAAGATAAGAGCATGTAAAAAGCATGACTTTGGCCATTTTTCGGCAAAAATAATAAATCTGCCTTGTATGAGCTGTTTGCCTTATTCAGAAAGTAAACGTAGGAGCAGAGTATTTACATGTAGGGAAATATAGTCCAATATAGAAATTGCATCACATTCCTAGGGAAGCAAACAGATAGCATTTGACCAATGTGAAAAGTAAAAAAAATCTCACACCCCGTTTCACACCTAAGGGATACATTGGAAAGCAATAGGCTACAAAATGTAATGCCAAATGTTAAAGGACATAAATCACACAAAATAACTACTGATATTGATGGCCATCTGGTTAAAAAAGCAGTCGTCCCAAATCTATGTGGATAAAGTTTGATTCTTTACATGACTTAATTGAGTGCTTGTATCACCAACTGCACAATAATATCACCCACACTCTCAGACTGTATGCTACTGAGTCCATCTGCGTATTTATGTATTCAGCATAATGTTAGTTCATTGCACTGGGAAAGCCAAAAAACTTAACTCAAAGTCTTCAGACCACCTCCTGTACAGTTTAGGGTAGACCACAGCTTGTTTAATTGAACAACCTAAGGAAATGAAAAATCTTAATGAACCTAATCAGATGAAAGCTTACCAGACCCCTGTGGTGGACTGTTACAGTGGCCCTCACTCCAATCTGTTCAGCCTAGTGGAATATCAAAAGACATGCTGTCCAACAATAAATATTTCAGTGCCTGCCTTCTGCTTGTAGTTGGGTGAAAGGAAGACCATCTTTTAGCTATGGAGGCAGTGAACAACTAACTGTGTTCCGTAAAATGTCACATATATTTGAAATGGCTTAGGATGCCAGTGAACGTCGCAGTAGCAGAGACACTCAATCAGATACAAGCATACGGTCCATTAATGAAGGCATTCCTTGGACATTGTCAGGCTCAGCTCATCTCTGTGAGAGTGCAAGCTAGACAGAATAGCGTATATCTTCCTCTTTGTACCTGGAATGTGAGTGGCAGGAGCATCCAGGAAAGGGGCTCACGCTCTCGTTTTGTTTTTGTTTTTGTTTTAGTTTTAGTTTGAGATGTGGGAGCTCCTAACGTCACTTTCTGCCTCTCTCTGCAGACAACACTGCTGAGAAGACAGTCATTGTACCAGAAGAGACAGCTCTTTCAGCACTGGCTAGTTGTTTTGGTTTTTTATAACCCCCCCCTTGTCTGAGGCCTCCCTCCCTGCATTAAGCCAGGACATCTATGTGTTGCAGTTCAGCACCCAACAGGCAGACTCCAGCTTTAAGAGAACCTTCCTGGGAATAGAAACAGCTTCTGCCACTCTCAGTGATAAATCCATGGAAAGCTCGGAGCATCGATTTGCTCAGCGCAGTTCCCTGATGATGCCTGAGTGGTACATATAGCTTGTATCTCTATTTCATGCACGCAGTGCATTGTATGACAAACCTGAAAACTGCCACAAGGGTAAAGAAGAAGAAAAAAAAGACATTCTGGCGCATCAGTTTATTTATTTATTTTGTATTTATGTTTACCACTATAGCTCTTGCATTTCCCTACGGAATATTAAACCTGTGGCTCTCATCATAAGTCCTGAGGCTAACCCCATCACCACCGCCCATTCCATCACTTTTATGAAGCATACCATTATCACCTAAACTCAAGAGCAGTTCAATCAACTCCATGATTGAAGAGTGCTTGCTTTACTGTTTGCTCTTTATCATTTGTCAGAAGATGAGCTCTGGGGCGTGACCCTCGCGGGACACCTGCGGCAAGCTGCCGGCATGGCGGGCCTACGCAGCGCTGTAATTGAGTGATGTCACAGAGAGAGGCCACGCGGGTCAGCTTACTCAATGCGAGTCGAAGCAAATCAGACGCCAACGCGGGCCACTCGTCCATGCATCATCACACGGGGCAAGCAGGTAGCTGATGCCACCCAATATTCGAGCATTTGTCTTCTTCGGTATCAATACCCACGAAGATGAGTCAACATTGCTATCGATCGTCTGCCAGTGGAAGTGGGCCCTCACAGAGCAGGGAGAATTGCACCTTCACCGCAGTGCTGTTAGTCCAGGGGTTATTATCAGTCTTATAGCTGCAGTGATCATGGTCTCCAGCAGTGCACTGGCACGGCACGGGAAATCGTCAGCGTGTCTCTGCTGACAATTGAGACATTTTTCATCAAACAGATGGACTAAAATCGTCTCACTTATTTTCCTCATGCCCAGGCTGCGCATGCACAGAATGCTATATTTGATCTGATGTAGTTAAGATATGTGCCACAGCACATGCATATGTTACAATACATGAGCCAAGTTTTCCAATTTTCCCTGCGGCTCAACCAAAAAAAAAAAAAGACTGACTAAAGAAGTACTCGTGTGCACAGCTTGATTTCAATACTGTTTGGTTTGATGTTTGCTCAGTGCAGGGGCAAAGAAATAAAATAAAGATATAAAATTCTGTGTAAAATGAAAGACCAAAAGCAAACATGGCAAGAGTACAGGGATAATGAAAGGGGAGGCATATTTGGCTAAATCTCTGGGGCTGTGAATCTGAGCATGTCAAGGACACCACACTGACTGCAGACCCTCCCCACACACACACACACACACACACACACACACACACAACCACCACAGGGCTACCATGCCAAGCATCTTGCTATCTTAACAAAAAGGCCCACATTCAGATAATGTTGGTGATGGGATGGATTTGTCAATATCATCCCCAGTGTTGATCAGTTGGAATAAGTATGCATGCATAGTATGTATGAATTATTCATTGCTTCATTTGCTAATTTATCAGTTGAGGCCAAAGATAAATGTCTACTTCCAGGTGGAAAATGGCATTCTATTCTATACTTTAAGGAAAAGAGTTGAACAGCTAGCTGATTCAAAACTATAGCCCTCTGCTCCAAACACACTGGGACACTGAACACACTGTGGCTGCTTATCCTCACTAGCCCTCAACACAGCTATCTCATAATTGATTAACATGTGACATTTAGCTGTGCAGCAGACAGGCATAGGCAGCCTAAACAGATTGATTTGTCCTTCCTGAAACTTGGTATTCCAGTGCTTTCTGAAAGGGTGCCAAGGAGCTAATTTAAAGCGTAAATTCAGCTGGGTGTTGGAGAGAAGCAAAAGTAAGAGATAATGGATAGAGTGAGAGAATGCAAGAGGGGAGCTGAGAGTGAGAAAGAAAGAGACAGAGACAGAGAGAGCTCCCATCAGAACTCTAAAACAACAGTGTGTCTTCCTGAGGAATGGTACAATAAGGCTGGCCAGCCATGCGCACAGTCAAATCCCTCCTGAACGCCCGTCAGAGCCCAGCTTCCGCTTGGCTCAGAGACAGCGAGAGAAGGAGAAGGGGGAGAGAGGGAAAGTGAGGTGATGTGGATGAAGAGGCCATGGGAGACTGTAAATGGGCAGGAAGTTTGTTGACAAATTACTAGCTCATTTATTATGAACTATATTGAAACGTAGTAATGTAGCAGAGATAGCGAGAGAGGATGTAAATGGCCAAAGATTGTTTCAACATTTGTAATGATTGAACATGATTACATGAAAAGCAAACAATACACAATGATTTATTGATAATTGGGAATAGTAGATTAACGTTAGCCTATTTAATTGTTAATGTGAGCTGATGTAGGCCAAATTTAGTTCAGGGTTTTGTTAATTTGCTCAGTTTTTTGGTGAAGTAGATATGGTTCCTTTTTGGTAAATAATTATTAATGCTAGATAGCAATCTTCATCAAAGGAATTACATATTTTTAAAGCTCAAGGGGATCTAAAGTGAGATCGAACTTTGCTCAACTCTAGAAATGTAGGCAAAACGTATGGTGTCTTCAAAGTCATGAATAACGGTTGTTGGCTAGCCAGGTAAAACCACTCATTCTTGCTAGCTAGCATGATAGAATTCACTGGAACCAATGCCTACTTGTTTGCTTTTATTGCCGGGCTACTGGGCTCACTGTTCAGAATCAGAATTATTTAGCCAGGCCTTACAAGGAACTTTTATGCTGAACCAAAACAATAACAAGAGCTTAGAAAAAAATACAAAATAGTGTAATAAAAAATACTACCAATACTAAGTCTTATTTACAATACAATTGATACAATACAGTACAGTCAATACAAATCGATACAAAAAACAGATGATGGTTATGTCTCAGTTCTCTTCAAAAGAGCAGTTATACCCATTTTTATTTCATCAAAGAGTAGAGAAAATGACTCTGCAAACAAGTCTTGTTTTCGTATTGTCATCTTCAGACAAAAGTGTAACGTTAGATCACATTATACCCATTTTAACAAACAGTGAAAGTGCATGCACTCTTTGCTTCATCTTCTGCTGTTGTAGCACTCACTGTGAATCAAACATGCATGCACTCTTGCTTCTCTGCAGCTGTTGTGTGCACTGTGTTCAAAACCGTTCCCTATTCCCTAAATAGTGCACTATATAGTGTGTTTGCCAATTTGTTCAACACACTATATAGTGCACTATTTAGGGAATAGGGAACGGTTTCAAACACAGCCCTAGACTGTTCCTCTAGTTCAGAGAAGACACATAGTTGCACTGATGGCTGAACAAAAGAGAAGCATAATTTGGAGTTATTTCACAGCTGAAACTTGGAGCTGCAACAGAAAAGAAGGGAGGAGGAGGAGGGAAATACCCCAGCAGCCAGACCCGCTAGACAAACAGAGTTCACTGGCAGTCTTTTCAGAGAGGCAAGGAATATCCAGGTATATAGTAGTGAAATTAATATTTTAGTCAAATTGGATCTTCAGCGTTGGTTAATGTTACATTTTCAAACGGTAATTGGTTATCATTAGCGGTTACTGTAGCAGACTATATTCAGATGTCCACATAATATATTCATTCCATTGAAACTTATCTAAATGCATTAATTTAATGGAATTGAAAAAAATAATATCCCTCTGTCACACGCCACGTGACAAACCCTGAACGGGAACAGAGCAGACTGGAGACACGGAGTGGAGTTGTCGGTCTATGGACCGGATTTTATTTATTTAGTAGGTTTAGTAGTATATTTAGTAGTAGCAGGTTAACATATAACAAAGACCAACACAAACACAACCACAAAATCTTCACCCAACTCGCCGCGAAGCTTTCGGGTAAAAACAACGAACTAAAATAACAAACTAAAATAACCAAAACTACGGGACACCGCGCCTCTTCTTCCGGAGTTCCCCTGGAACCTCCCCAGGCACACACATATCCAGTGACCTTTCAAGTGCTTCCCACACCCATGCATACTGAGACACTCAAACTTTACAGTTCGAGTTCTCTTACCCATTCATACAGAGACACTCCCCACAGTGAGAGTTTTCTGGCAACCAGCCCAGAGACACCATCCACTCTTCCAGTGAGAGTTCTCGGGCTGTTGCCCAGAAACACTCTCCACTGCCCGAGTGCGAGCTCTCTTTCACTAAAACCGAGGGCGAGAACCTAAAAAGAAATGCTTAATGTTTGGCCAATCATTTGGTGGTAATGGAAATGTATTCAGAAGTAGCCTATTAATGATACATTCACCTCTTAAATCATGACACATTGCTCTCCCCTACATGAAAGTACATTAATCGCTTTTAATAATAAAAAGGATTGGTATCGGTATTGGTGATTCTGGCCCTGGTATTACTTGGTGAGTAATATAACCAAACATACTGTGAGAAATACTGTTCTTCCTCAAATTCGAACTGTAACTGGAGATATATGGACTTCCACTTTGCATATATAAAATCAGACGTAAAGTTAAACCAAAAAAGAACAATGGTCTATGTAAGAGGTGAGTATGATTCATATACTTTTCAAATGAAATGGTTTATGTACTGTAAAAAAAAAGAAATTATTGATTATCTGAAAATCTTGGGATTTCTTGCCACTGATCAACACAAAATACTGTACAATATCAAATAATAATAATAAAAACTCTATAAAGTTTTTTGTTAATTAATTACAAATAAAACAGACAATAATTGATTTCATAAGTATTCACCCCTTTTTCTAAGAAAGACCCAATTAAACTGGTGCAATCAATTGTCTTCAGAAGTGACATCATTATTTAATTGGAATCCACCTGTGTACAATTAAAAATGTAAAATTAAATACACCTATCTGTGAGAGGTCCCACAGTTGGTTAGTGCATTTCAAAACAAGAGCTTCATCATGAAGACCAAAGAACATTCAAAGCAAATCTGAGAAAGGTTTTTCATAAGCACCAATCATGGGAAAGATTTAAAAGACTTTGAATATCCCCTGAAGCACAGTTAAGTCAATCATAAGGAAATGGAGAGAATATGGTACAACTGTGAATCTGCTTAGAACAGGTTGTCCTCCAAAACTGAGCATCCGTGTGAGAAGGGCACTTGTTAGGGAGGCCACCAAGAGGCCTATGGCAACTCTGACAGAGTTACAGATGGAGGGAATTTTTTTTACTAACCTTTTCCTTCCGGGTGTTACAGGTAATGCAGCTGCCAACAATGATGTTTATTGCTGTATTACTGCACTGATCACTTGCGCGAACAATGATTGATCATACCATGTATTAATGCACATCTTGTACGTCACTCTTGGATAAGAGTGTCTGCTAAATGCTTTACAACAAACAATTAAATTTAAAGGTGGAAGAAACTGTCCATGGAACAACAATTGCCTGGGCGCTTCACAAATCTGTGCTTTATGGGAGATTCTATGGTCTGATAAGGCCAAGATCTAAGTTTTTGGCCTCAACGTTAGGCGCTATGTTAGCCTAACACTGCGCATTATCCCAAGAACACTATCCCTACTGTGAAACATGGTGTCGGAAGCCTAATGCTATGGGGATACTTCTCTGCTTCAGGGACTGGAAAACTTGGCAAAACAGAGGGCAAAATGGATGGCACAAGATCTTGAAGGAAAACCTGCAGTCTGCAGCAGACCTGGGACTTGGGAGAAGATTTATATTCCAGCAGGACAATGACCCAAAGCATGAAGCAAATTCCACATTGGAGTGGTTTAAAAACAAAAAATATATATGTCCTGGAGTTTCCCAGTCAAAGCCCAGACCTCAATCCCATTGAGAATCTGTGGAAAGATTTTAAAATTGCTGTTCACCACCATCCACCATCCAACCTGATGGAGCTCGAGCAATTTTGTAAAGAAGAATCAATTATTGTCTGTTTTTTTTATTTGTAATTAATTAAGAAAAAGCTTTAGAGTTGTTTATTTTATTTTATGTCACAGTGGATTTATTGCAATGGTCTCTGTTGCCGTTCCCCCTGAATGCAGCGCGGAGAGAGATGCAGCAGAGCAGCCGTGTGGAGTAGAGCCTCAACATGGTGCCAAGATCACTCGTTCTGACTGGCATGCAAATGGTGCCAGGTATCCTGGTAATGAATGTGTATATGCTCTGGATCTGGCATGCCAGCACGCTTCGGTTTGAAAGCAGCCCTGCCCAGAATGATGCGGCGTCTCTGTACTGGCATCAAATTATTCGTTGTGTTAAAGTTCGTTTAGAGTGGATTTTCCCCCCCACGTTTTTAACACTAATTTCCTCTAGTTAAGTCGATAATAACGTCTTTGAATTTAAGCATGCCACATTACACGACCTGAAATATGAATGGCGTCTACAATCAAGGTGACGATGTGGAGCGCATGAATGTCACTGGAGGTCTTAATGGGTTAAGCAGAAGCATTACATGTCATGAAGGTTTGCAATCGAGCAACACGTTCCTGTCACACATGTCAGAAGGTTTGCCATGCCCTCCGGTCAAATTCACCGTCGGCCTAGTACAGCGGTTAATGGGAAAAATAGCTCCAAAGAGCCCCAAGCAAAATCATGGGAATTTGTCTCCTAACAAACACCTCTACAGAGAAGTCTGTCAATAGTCCCTCAGGTCTCGTCCTCACAGTCCAGTCAGAACCATTAAAATCATTCCAGACAGCTGCTCCGTGCCTCCCAGTGCAAGCCGGCATGCGCCACCACTCTCCTCAGCAGCCACTCAAAGGGCTCCGAGCATGATGTCACCTCCCTCCTGCCCGAGACAGCTCCGGAAACTAGAGCCTGAGCACGGAAACGCTTAGTTTAAACCAGTTAGGCCATGCCCCCACCCTCACCCCCCCTCCACCCGGCTCATCTCAGACTTTTAAAATGTGCAAGATGAATGAGGGACACGACACGTCGGTTGCTCTCGCAATTACACCCAGCGATTTATTACACTTTATCTGTTTGGGTGTAATTAACCCTCCGCGTGGAAATGGATAGTTATCAGCCCTTTATTACCAGCACCTGCAAATGTTCCAATTCTTCTCTGTCAGCCCTGTGTGCTCTGCTTCATAATTCAGGGGGGCCATTGAATCAATCCTGAGGCCTCGCCACTGCCGCCGAGCCCAGAGACACAGTCCATCAGGCCCTGCCGCTCAGAGAGGGGACGCTGCCAAGCTGTCTGCTGGCAAAACAACCTTTATCTAAAGGCAATTAGGGTGCAGGGTGCAGCGCCTGTCGCAGGCCTACCACTGGAGATGCTAGTTTGTCCGTGTTGATATCCTGTACTGTACTAGCGTTCAGCAGGACTGTGAGTCTCTTGATTGCAGAGAGGTTTATTACCATTCTAATGAAAAAAAATATATATATATAATTATTATTATTTGTATTGTTATTATCATCAATAATGAAAATATAACGCATTAGAACATGCCCTTATCCAGGATAATCCACAGTAAATGGACGAATGTTAATCATTTTAAAAACACATTTTACATCAGATCCAAAACAAATTGATGATCAATATATTCAAATGGGGAAGAGGCTCTTAGAGCACCTCAGAGATGGGCCGCAGTGATTTGTGTTCGCAGCTCAGCGTTTGGGTCACGTTCAGCAGCGGAAAGTGGATACTAGGCATGCAGCCTTTCTTTCAGCATTGAAGGTGCAAAACCACACCGAATGCTGATTGTGCTCATTCATTGCATCCAACATATGCGATGGAAATAATATCACGCAGCAACACTTCAGCCGATTGGCAGATCCATCTGCTGCAGTTTCCCTGCTTTTCCGATGCTCTGCCATTCCACATTCAGTATGAATGCACCCATTTAAAACCAACAGAAGGGTGTTTTTTTCCCCCCTCCCCCAACTTGGTTTTCCATTTGCCGCCGACAGCCTTCTGCAAATTTGAGGGCACATTTTCAGATTATAGTGCCAGACTGTACTGCAGTCAGCAGATGACTGTGTAATGGCGTAGGCTGCTGTGTGTACACGACTTTGAGTACGTGGTAGCACTACAAAGGGTATCGAGTTAAAATTAAATCAGTAACTCGTGTCAAGGCCTCTTTAATGCCTGCACTGTTCTTGGGAGGGGATGGGCTTCTTCTTCCTGCTGAAGAAGAACATTAAACCCGGAGACACAACATGACCAACAGAAAAAAAGGATTTGATGTGACTGTATAACGACTGACTGCTTGTTATGACGACAGTTTGTCACAGGATCTTTTTTTTTTTTTAACAAGCTCCTTTGAGCTCAGAGGCTTCACGGACTGAAAAACTGTGAGTTTGAAGAAGCGGTGATTCAAACGCATCAAAATTATAGAGCTATTTCTCTCATTGATTCTCTCTGCTCTCTCTCTCTCGCTATAATTTCCCTTATCCCTCTTTTGCTCTCTCCATCTCTGCTCTGCTTGCAAGTGACTTGAACATAGTAGGGCAAAGAGGAGGAGGGGCATCAAAAATGCAGAATCTGCATTCTGCAGTCTATAAAATGGCGCTGTGCTTTTTTCCTCTTGAAAGATAATTTCATGGCATCCTTATTTAGAACTGGATTATGTGCAATCATGTGATAAAACAAGATTCCTTTAATTGATCTGTACAAAGACTGTTGAGATACAATTAAATAAATGACTTAAGGTTTAGTGTGTGTTTTAGTCCTCCAGAAGCTAGTTTAAGAAATTACAACCAACAGTGGTCTTCTAGGAACTAGTTTATACTTGATATCAGTGAACTAAAAAACAGAATTATAATTTTTTTAGAAGAAGAATCTGGAGTGAGGAGGAAAGGGTTTGATTTATATATGAGATGTGAAAAGTTATTACTCCTGAATCAACCATTTGCTTTAATCAAACAGTACAATGATTTTGCACATTATAATTTAAACTGTTGCTGCTTTTTAAATTAGCTAAGTTAAATGAGTATGAATAGTCTGATATTTAATAGAGGTAGTGACACACATCACACATCACACATTCATACTCTAAGTGAAATTGAAAAAGCAGGTTTGCCCTTCTAATCTTACAAACCTATCAGGAAATTAATTTGACTTTGGTAATTACAGTAAATGACACAAGTTATTCTGATATTAACCACTATTTAAATGCTAATAATCCTGCTTTTCTCTCTCTCTCTCTCTCTCTCTCTCTCTCTCTCTCTCTCTCTCTCTCTCTCTCTCTCTCTCTCTCTCTCTCTCTCTCTCTCTCTCTCTCTCTATATATATCTCTCCCCTCCTACATTTCACACTATGTGATAATTATAACATGCTGTTTGTATGTTTCTTGACATAAAGCAAAATCCAAAGGCACCTGAGAATAAGCGATTTATTGATTTGGTTTAATGGATATTTTAATGTGAGCAAATTATAATGAATTATTTCAGCATCAATGAATAGATAATTAATGTAAACAGGCTTGTTCCAGCTGCACTCATTCTCCCCTCTGCAGCAGGCACAACTCATATGAAAGGTAACCCCCCGACACACACACACACACACACACACCTCAGGAGGCTAGACGGAGAAGCTAAACCCCAGTCTCTTAGACCCAGCAGACAATAACAAACAATGAAAACCCCACAAAATACTGCTTGTATACAGAATGAAAGGGGTACAGAAAAAGACATGGTCTGAACGTTGTCCACCTCTGCTGTCTCTGAGTCGAGGGATGTAGACATTCAGAATGAGTAGGAAGTGAGGAGGAACCAGATGCCATAACTCAAGGTGCAATTACTTCAGTGTAATAGAGACCGGTGAGCCACGCTGTCTCCACAGGACCAGAAGGGCACCCTTCCATCTGGAGCGCCACTGCCAGCTAGGGCGAGCCAGAGAAGAAATGACACTGGCAACGGCAGCTTGGGCACCACGCCAAAGCACTTCTTATTGCTGATGAAGGGCGTTAAAGCAGGCCGCGATCAACGGGGCCACACCATAAAACTGACCACGCCAGCCAGGAGGCAGCACTGCTGCAGGCGGGGATCCGGCCAGACTGACGTTTCCGTGGCCGCAGTATGAACGGTCGGCAGTAAATGTGGTGTCACGACATCTGTGAAATGACAATGCGCTTACTGTGCGAGCATACTGTGTGTCATTACGTAAGTGCTGGTCAATTAGTATCTTTAGGCCACACTTTAGGTCAGTGTGTACCCTTGTGTCACGGTGCATATAAATGGCAGTTAAACAGATACTAGCCCTACTATTAAACATTAGCTGCTTCTACACACACACTACTCCAGGGCAATGGTAATAATAACGAGCTGCAGTTATATAATGTATAGGAGGGGGAAACATTCAACCACCACTATTCAATATTCATCTGCTGGTGTGGACAATGAGGAATTTCTTTATTTACTCAATTCAACTGTGCAATTATTACATAGCTAGATTTAACAAGTTCAATTAGGAATTTGGCCAGGACACAGGGGAACCTTCTCCTCTTTTCAATATGTGCTATAGGATCTTTAATGACCACAGCGAGTCTGGACCTCAGTTTCTTAAATACGGGGCTCCTCCTGGGCAATGGGCAATTCTCAACCAGTGTGCCGTCAATACATCCCAATTGTGCCCTGAAATGAGGCAGTATTTTAGATTATTTTTCATTTCAATTAAAAACTTATCTAAGCAAGTCTCAAAATCGCACAAAAAAATTGGCAATTAAGCAAGCCTACATTCATTATATTAATATAATCCGCTTAAACAAAACACATTGTCGAAAGAGATCCATTCTCTTCAAAATATCAAGCACTTGTCACTGTACACAGATTTCCTTGGTCACCATAGTAACCTGACAAACCTAATGGTACCATTTAGCAATAAAAAAGTCAAGCTAAAGCTAAAGATATCTCCGAACTAAAAATAAAAAAGAACATTTTCAAGATCCGGCATTCACAAACATTAATATATTCGGCTAAGAAGAAAATTAACATCAACCATCAAGGGTCTTTCATAGACATTGCAGTTGCTACATTTACATTTGCTTAAATTTATGTGACTTTAGAATGTTGATTCACGAAAGCACACGCTGTGCCTTCCAATGCCTAGAAACGAGCACTGTACACATAAAAAATTAAGTTATTTGACATTATAAAACCCTCAACCTTGGCGTTTTACTAAGTTGGCATTTCAGGAAAACGTGAAGCGACTTGACAAGATGGGAAAATGGAAACAGTTGTAGTTTCCCCATATACAGGTCCTCAGATTAAGACCTTGCATAGTGGTGGCACATCCTGGGAGTGACATCACTGTGATACGAATGAATAGCATTGAAATCCCCTTTCATGTTTACAGTCCATGCAGCTACTAATCAGCATGGTAACCTGCATAATGTCCATGGCCTAACACAACATTCAGTGGTAAACCTATATAATCTTGCAATGCATTGTGCTTGTGTTAACATTAATGTACTTGGTTTATGTGGTTTCTCTGTTTGGTTTATAATGTTTTTGATTATATAGCCTTTGTGGGCTATATACTTGTGGGCTTCAACTCAGTTGAAGAAAATAAGAGATGTGCCTCATAGTTTTCCGCCCTGTTTTATCCTACCTTATTGTGTCCAAATCGCACGACAGCATTGTTTTTCTTTTGACATGGTTCAGAGGCAAGAATGTCTCTTTCTGACCAACACCACATCCGGCAGTATCCCGACTTTCCCAGGAGGTCTCCCACCCGAGTACTAACCGAACTCAGCCCAGCTCAGCTTCAGCAATAGAAGAGGACAAGTGTGTGGGTAGCGTGGCTGCTGGCGTGCTCTTTGAATCACAGCACTCATCCTCCGGTGCCTTTAAGACAGAAATATTCCTAACAAGGTCCTGCTTACAAAGAACCCGTATACATTTTAAATCATGCATTCCCAGACACGTGTGCCATATAGGGAGAGACACGCAGCTGTCGGTTGAAATAGCAGATGGAACGGTGCAACGGTCACCTCTGGAATCAGCGGAGCTGCCAGGCGAACGGCGAGGTTTTCTTTATCACTTTGGCTTTTGTTGTCATTAATGGGCGGAGGACACGCATGACAATGATTCCTGTCCCATTTCCATGCTGATTGACTTCATTAGTCAGCCAGATTAAATATTTATAGGGTCCCACAGGAGCCGCGAGGGTTGAAACAGGGGAGGAGCGAGGCAGGCAGGCAAAGGCAGAGACCGCGGTCTACAACAGGACGGGAACGAATGAGGCACACTTGCATTGATTGCAATTACCCCGCGGGGTCGGCGGCTGCACATTCCGCGCGAGAGGGCCGCCCAAGCCACTCCATCATTGAATGTGCACCTCTTATACGCCGTGATTAGAGGGCAGGACGGTGACCCGTCGTGGCAGACGAACAGAAATTGTCATCTTCTCCTTGATGCCTTTGAACCGTTGCCTTTTATCTTCTCGGGTGTCAAAAGCGTCAAATCTCCGGCGCGCCGCTGGCTGCCTGGACCAGACAGGCCACCACGATGACGCGTTCGCAGTGATGTGGAGCTCGACACAAGACGCTAACAACCTTCGGGGTCATTTCCCCTCCCTCCCTGCCCCATCTCGCACACCGTCTGTGGACAGACTGTCTGAGTGTCCATTTGGGGGGCGACGATGCAGTGGACTGCCAAAGCGCACAACCACCAAGAGCTGGGCTCACAAAGTGGTGATAAATGTGGAGATTGGAATTTCGTTGGAGCTTGAACTGGACCCCAGACGTGCAGTTCCATAAATAGCCATCGCGCAAGGAGAAGACCTCATCTTGTACACAGGGAGTGTGTGTTTAACCCCACTCACACTGCACTCACACCTTTTTGCCAGCTTGCCACACCAAAGGAGCCACCTTAATTTCTGTGTGAATGCTGTCTATCCGCAAACCCGCTGGTATCCAGCCACCTTTTTGAAGCCACCTTTCACGCTGCCTAGCCAGTGATTTTTCCTTGCCTCTGAGCTATGGCTGGTGCAGTGTTCATTGTGCTGGTGAATCACCGTCATTTGTACCACGTGCACACTGGTGCATAATGTGGTTCATCGCAGATACCAGGCGGCTCTGCCAATCACAGAGGTCAAATACGCTTTCTTTCTTCCTCGGCTACCAATCTCTCCCATTTATTTGGTTAGCAATCGCAGCACAGATATTACATTAGCTGCTGTTTAATGGTATCTGACAGCCTTTTCCTCCTCCATAACATACCACAATCACCTCTGCATCTGCTGCACTCAATATTAACAGCTGCTCTTGTAGTAAGCTAGATATTAGTATTCGGTATTCAGTCGTCCCTCTCATCATGGTACACATTATGAAAAATAATATAAAAATGAAATTTTTTGAAAGCTGCAAACCTTTTGGGCTGGATTTCATTTTTGCCTTGAGTGGTTAATTAAGTTAATATATCCATTTTTCTATTTATTCTATTCTTGTATTATCAAAAGCTTCCATAGTAAAAGGTTTATGCAAGTGTAATGAACAACCTGAACATAACTGACATACTGGAAATTAGAAGGTGCTAATACAGTCTTCAAACTAAAGACAGCTTTGTGAATGGCCGAATGGGAACGTGCCAGTCATTGGCTTGTGTTTAGGCCTCACCAGTCTCTGGAGCGAAAAGTGACCTTTTTGGAGGCATCACTTTTACCTGGTTAAATAAAGGTTAAATTAAAAAATATTAAAAAATCTTGCATATTTGGGGTTGACCACTTGCATCCTAAGATCAATATTAATTTGAAATGTGCGATTCTAACCACACAGTGTTGTTGTCAAAGGAATCATCCATTTCTCCCTATGCCTGAGTTTGTAGGGTTAACTGGGGAATGTAAGATGCACAACTCAACATAAAACACAGTGCCACATGTGTGCCAGAATGCTTGCATCTCTCCCTCTCCCCTCTCTCTCGACCTCCCCTCGGGCTGCAGGGTACAGCTGCACAGTCCTGTAGAGGACACAGCCGGAGGAATGGGGGGGGGGGGGGGATGGGGAAGGGGGGGGAGTTGCTGCCCACGCATGTGGGTATGCACACCACGGTCATTGTGAACCTCATATCTGAATCCATTTTTGCAAGAAACCCTTTCTTGGCTACCATGATAAACACGCCGGCACCTGGGAGAAAGACTATCCCAGCTCGTGTGGGAGCTCACTATGGAGATGTAGAGATGCCAGCGGCTGCAGGGATCGAGAACGCCAGCCTCCTGCTGCCAACTGATAACAAAACAAACAAATGCATGAACCGATTCTCTGCGTCTCTTCTCCAAAAACGGAGCATTTCCCATTCCCCATTCGTGTCCTGTTTTCACAAATGCAACGACTGTTTGTGGACCCACACACACACACCCACACACTCAGTCTCATATGCTCAAGTGCACACACGCGCGTGCCGCACACACACACAAACACACACACACATGCAAACCTATATACTCATGCGAGTGCACACGCGCACGAGTGCACGCGCGCATGCACGCACAGATGGGTGTTTACCACCAGCAGTTGCAACCTCAGGGCATCCTGTCATTTGAGTGACATACTCCTCAGAGACTCTTCAGGTCTCCCAAGTGCTGCAGCAGTGCCTTCCAGTAATGTTCTCCCTCTCCTTTCAGCCTCCCGAGGGGGCCGCAGTGGAATCGAGGGGCAGAGCACCGCGGCAGGTAGCAGTGCGTTAATCAGCTGTGGCAGCTCGTTAGGTAAATAAAGAGGTTTCGTTAAATGGAGATTAAGGCACTGATTGTTCTGAGCTGCGTGTTTGTCTCCTCAAAGCCGACAGATCCCCTTGGAAAGATCCCTCTTTCTCGACCTTATTCATTAGAGAGGAGATGTGCGATAGAGCCGGGGAAATTAGATTCACTGACATCCTGCTAATTGAGTCATCTCCCCTGTGCCTGGCCAGGCTGCCTACTTTTAATTAGCAACTAATCAAATCAATATGGTGTCTGCTGACTAGAGAAGGGGGCATCTTGATTGCAGCCCCGAATCACAGTGACCCCTGACCTTTACCCAGAAGCCATCTTTGGAGCTGGGGGGGAGGTTTTGGAATTGCAAATGCTTAACTTGGGTTCAGCACTGTACATTCAATTTCAATTCACAATTGCAGTTTTTTTTGTACATACTCATGTTTGTGGAGAAAATAGGATTGGAAATTGAGCTTTTACAAGCTGGTACAGTACATTGGAATACAAGAATATCGTGTATATTGTAAGAATATAGTGCATCACAAAAAGCCGTCAAGGTGTCAATATCTGAGGAAAGAGATAACAAAATGCTGAGCCTGCCAGACCTTCCGCTTCTTGGAAAGACTTGTCACTACGAGCTGGGTGCCATGTGAAGGATTCACATGTGCACGTATTACGGAGAGAAGGCTCACGCTCGCGCACGCGCACACACACACACACACACGTCTGCACACACAGTAAGAGCTTTCCTTGTCGCCTCCGGGCCTTGTCTCCTTTCCTAGGCATCGGCTGTGGAGGCAACACTGTTCCTAATGCGCGTGTTCCTCAGATCCTCCTGCCGAAAACGACTACCTCAAAATTGACCTTTCCCGGCGTGAAGCGCAGTGCGTTTGCTCAGCTTTCATGCATATGTATGGATCCTGCTGAACTGGAACGGTCTCTCTGCTGGAAAGGCCTTGATGTTGCAGAGACAGGAGCGTCTCAGCTACGGGGAAGCTTCAGGAGGTGAAACTGCTTCTACAGAAGCTGAGAAACCCAGTGTTAGGCTGCCTCTACACTGAATTCTGAAGAATTGTGTAAAGAACCTATCCCACCACAAGGGCAAGCATTGATAGTTTAAGCACAGGCAGCGATAGCTAGGCAATGGGTAGTACATTGCCATGATCTATAGCATTTTGACAGGGATGGCACATTCTTTTTGCAAATGACTTACAGTTCTTTCAGTCTTCGAGTGTGTACTTGCGCTGGCAGCACAGGAGATAAAGTCGTAATGCGTCATGCAATAATCACGCCATGAAAAGACAGTTGTCATCCTTTTTGTAATTTTCCATGGAAGATTGTTTACCATCTTTTTCTGGAAATGTCACGTCCCTCAATTTGGAATCTTCAGCAGGGCCTGGCGTACGGCAATGCTCTGACAGGTGAAATATCGCACCTCATCTATCCCTTGGCCGAGACGCGTGGCCACCTCCTCCCCACGGTAAACAATGATTTTCATGGCATGCTGCTCTACTGCCGTGCTGCCAATTTGAAGGCCCCCTTTCGGGAAGGAGGGCCGTGATGATCCTCTGACTGGGGCTGGGGTCATTTTAGGGCATCATCATCAAAATGCGCCCTCTAACTCCCCGTTCTTTGACAAAACCCTTTCATTAAAATGCCCGAAATCATGCAGTGTATAATACACTAATAATTGTTTGTGGATGTGTGACACTTGGTTCAAACCTCTTCCCCACAGCTTTAATAAAATCACGTGTCATCCCATTCCATTATAAACCTTTGGTGAAAGAGGGCTAGAATTGCCCTTCTCAATGCTGATTCAGATGCAAGCTATTTCAGCTGTTCGTAGAGAAGATAATTTATTCAAATGGAACATCAGAGATGAGAGCTTGGATGTTTTTTTTGTTTGTATCATTTGGCCTCTGTTCGCCTTGAAGAGGCGTATTTAAGCAGAAGAGAAGCCCAGGGATCCAGTGACACAAATGACAGGTGGGAGATGAGTTGAACGCTTTAATGGGCACGGGGACACGGCGGTGCAGAAAAATCCGTTATGGAAAGAGAGGGTGCGCCGCTGCGGCTCTTTAGGATAACAAGCCACGGGGTGCGCGGATCGAGCGGTTCTGCTCCACAATGTCATCGGTGAACTAAATAAAGGGGGGGCAGGAAAAAGGCCCCAGGGGATTGTGGTGGGCGTGCGGGCGGGGGGATGGGAGAGCATTGCCTGACGTGGCTGTCAGTACATATAAACACCCTCCGGGGGAACACAGCTGTGGCCGTCTCCTTGAGCCAGGCACTCTGGCCCCTTCAGCTGTGGCTCTCTCCTGCGGCACCAGGCGTGTCATACTGGGACACTGAGCGAGCTGTTCCTCATTGCTCTCATCTCGTCCCTGCTTTCACCCATCATCCGGGTGTTCTACATTCATAAGCATTCATAGTGTACTTCCTTTGTAACTCGTGGAGTGGACACATAGGCAGTCCTTACGCCAGTCAATTTCTCACACAATTTCTCTGGCCTGGCAGCAAGGAATTACCCTAGGCCTGGCAGACACCCCAATCCAGACGTTGTGGCACCAGCCGGACAATATTGGGTAAATCGCGAACTAATCCTCGAAATGCTGATTTCCATCAAGGTGTCGATGGTGGCCTCTCCGTGTTTGATTGGCAGCTGCGGTTTGATGGCCCAATCGTGGGCGGGTGTGCCAACAATATCATCACCTACTTTAACACTTCGCTCTGATGGTATAGACTTTGGATAACTTCAACAGACACACTCTTTGTAACTATAACATTAACATTAATGAGCATACTGCACATCCTTCATAATCATAACACTGATATTCATAAACACTGTGCACTTCCCTTATAACCATAAAATTGATATTTCTAAGTATAGTGCACCGCCCTTATAACCATAATATTGATATTCATAACAGTACAGTACCCTTAAAACCATTACATTGACATTCATAAGCAGAGTGCAACTTACAATAGACAATTTTATCATATGGCAGATGCTTTCATCCAAAGCAAGAGTGCATTAGCATAGCTAGAAATCACCACGAGAGCTATCAGAACAGTAAGCTCCCAGCCTAATCATTGTCATTGCCGAAGATCGTGCCACAAAGCCTGTAATAACAAAAGGTTACTTTTTATTTATTTTATTTCATTTTTTTTATTTTTGAAATGTTTTCAGTGAGTTTTTAATTTTTGCAGAAGATGGCTAGGGATTCTGCCGTCCCGACCGAGTGGGGGAGGTCATTTCACCATCCAGGGACGAGGCCAGAGACGAGGAGGAGCCGCGAGGAGCCACGAGGAGCGGCTAACAGGGTTTGCGCAGCTTGCCAGAGGGGGCCGATCGGAGAGGTGAGGTGTAGGGCGTAGTGCACTACCCTTATAACCGCAGAGCACGGCATTCGTGGTGCATTACCAGAACACCAGAACTATGCCACGCTACATTCATAATGACAACATACTGAATTTATAACCAGAGCACGTTACATCCATAACCACTTTGAATTAAGATCTTCACTGCACTTTTTGTGGGGCCAATCGCATCATTCTGAATCCATGGACACACCAGCCAGTCGTAATCATGAGTGATCACACCCCCGCCTCATATATAACCATAGTCCAAAACAACCACAACGGACTACATTTATTGCCACAATGCACTCCACTCCATGCTGGTATATTGAAACTAACATGCTGTGCACGACAGCCCTTGACTCATAATATGCTCATCACCACATCTCATTAGCTTCATGGAACAACTGAACTACCCTGAAATATACAGCCCAACCTCCCAATGGTGCCTGCACTGCCTGTTACATATAATTGATAGCAAGGTTTACTATTTAATGCTGATCTCCTGAGTGAAACATTGAGAAGCAGTTTATTAACAAACAGTTTTGGTCCCTGAAAAAATAATAATGCTGCAGCTTACAAAAAATATGTTAATCATTTTATATTGTCTTGATCAAATTAATTGACAATTTCACAAGACACCCATCTAATCTTGTCAAGGGAAACAAATACATGTATTTTATGTGCAGTATAAATGTATTATAGATATTTCCCCAATGTTCATGTAGGTCATAGGAGCAACACGAAAACATAATTTATGATAAAATAATTGAGAAAAGGTAAAACTACATCAAATTAAAGCTTTTGCTCTGTGGGAAACAGATACTGGTCTCAGATCTAAATATAAAATGTATATATATTTTTTTTCTCTCACTAACTTGGAGACATCAATCAGTATCGTCAAATCCAGAGTGTGGGAGAATGTTATGTGTTGTGGCTATCATTGCTACAAAAATAACATGAATATTGTAGAAATATATCAAAAGTTTAAATCTTGCCGAGCATTTCTATCATCTGTGCTGAGGTGGAACCCCTGGGAGAGTGGAAATGTATTAGCTGTCATCTTCAACGTCTTGCCATTCGTGAGAATCATACTCTGTGGCCAAGCAGAACATTTTAAAAGAACATGCAAATGATTTATTTTTCTCTTTTTTTTAAAACATAATCTTTCAGTGCGAAATAGGTTTGTGTATTTTCTTGCCAAACAATTGGCCATGGATATTTCATTTATGACAATAATTTTCACCTGACAACCTTATGACTTTAGTCCTTACTGAGTGAATTCAAGACACCTTTATAATGAACGCTAAAACCAAATAAAGGATTGATACTGAATACTAATAACTGTTGGAATATATGTTTGTTCGCAGTGGTTTAGTGGTAAAACAATAGGAGGGTAAACTATAAGTCAATGTTATTGCATGAGGGGGGGTATTCCATTTTTTTTTTTTCAAGAAAAATATTCATCAAACAATGTAATGCTTGCATGATGTACTGCTGCATTGCCACATCATTAGACAATTACTTGGAATCTTATTTTGAGTCCCCTAGATCCGTGTTCAGATACATAAGAAGTTCTTAACAAGACATCTCTTATTTTGGCCTGTTTGCTGATTCGCAAGACAGTCATTTGACAAAAGCTCAAGGCTATGCTGCAAGCTAACTATTAGTGCTGTATGATGTTGCAGTAGTACTGTATAGTGCAGGGGTAGACAACCCTGTTCCTGGAGTTTCCAGAGCCGTTTCTTGCTTTTGTTCCAACTGAACTGCTAACTATGTAACTGGATTAATTATTAGGCTTAATGAACGCAGGTGACCACGTGCGGGAGGCACTCAATGTTTCACCATTCAGACTCTGAATATTCAGTTGCTTAGGATGGAACTAAAACCAGAAATGTCTCTGGCACTTCAGGACCAGGGTTGCCTACCCCTGGTATAGCGAATTTAGTTCAGTCTATTGTGATTGAGTCACAGGTCATAGTGGTTACAATGCAACACTGAGTTTAATTCAGACTCAAATGAATACGTTTCTTAGATCTATGATAAACACAAAAACCTGACAATAAAATATATATTAAGGAAAATTGTATCAAAAGCAGTTGATTATTAGCAGACCATGCTTCCTCTATGAGACTATATCTGGTTTGGGTTCTACATTGTCAATTGACTGAGTTAATACACATGCTAATTCTGGTGTGGCTACCGATGCTATGAGACAATATTAATTGATAATAGTCTTGCTCTCACTCACCAATCAACATAGCTCTGCAGCTTTTGGTTTTAGAAACACAATTTGTAATGGATGCATATTTGGGACATTAATAAATAATACCAAGAATTTGTTGCCAGCTCATTGATCAAGGATGTTAACGGGGAAATGAAGTGAGCAAATGCTATTCCATTAATAAAAGAGGTACTTGCATTTATGCAGGACTACAGCTCTGTTTGTTAGACACGTTGGAAAATTAGCATTACATAAATAGAATTGTAATGCCAATGCTCAAACTGTGCATGTGTGCCAAATGTGGATGTTTAAATACGGATTTATTTTTGTAACTATGTGGATGAATTGTGAGCAATTGTGACAAAACCCTCTGAGTGGTAGAATGGCTATCCACTGTCACTAAACAACCATTTTGACCAAAGCCAAGACTGATTACAGTGAATGGTGAGGGGTCGAATTGACAAGTACACCATCAGAAAAAACATGAAGTCGGTCAGTTGATAGTGTTACGCCTCATCTTGATGCAGACCACACACCTCTTGGGAGGGGAATGCGTGTAATCACTTTACTTCGAACGCGGATTGATTCATTGTTTAGCCTGCCCCACCGGGCCCTTGAGCCCTGCCCTGTGTCACAAAAAGACCAGATCCTGTTACTGTCCAGCTGTGTGAAAGATCCGCCCACGGCCTCACATGCAGCAGCATGCGTCATATCATTGCCATGTCAGTCTCATATCTTGTATTTGTATCCTGGACATGTCTTTTACACCTGCTAGGCCAGGCTAAACTTGACACTACCACAAAATGTAATTTACTGATGATCTTTCTCTCATTAAATGTGACTTATTAATTATGATTAAGAGATCAATAATTGTCCCTGTTACTACCACAGGTAAAGGAACTAACTGACTATGATGACCCGAAGACAGTTTGTCTTCTCTTTTAAATTCCATCCATATTCTGTACTAAACAGCATGACGACAAATGCATTATTGATATTCTGTGAGGAATAACTGGACAGCTAGAACAGGACCCATGATTTAATTCCCTGTTCAGCCAGATGATACATTTACAGAGTAGTTTGCCTGTTCCTTGTACCCCATAGTAAAAGCTAACTATAAAGGAACTTGACTAGTAATCAGAAGGCTAGAGATTTGAAACCTGGGTGGGGCAATGCCATTGTATCTTTGAGTAGGATACTTAATCTCAATTGCTTCCCAAAACATATGTTTCAATACAAATGGAGGAAATACAGTATATATGTGGAAGCTATTGTGTGTAATTTACCCGAGACAAAGATGATTACTATCTGTGTGGCAGCCAAGGGCAGCCAAGAATGGATTGTCAGGTCTCTGTATGATGTGGTCAGCAGTATCTTCTGTCTTTCACATTCCAGTTCTTCCATTCTACCAAACCCAGCCCCTGGGTTTGCTGTGGGCATAAACCACCACACAAACAGAATCACAAGATAAGTATGTAATTTCTTTTCTTACCTTTTTTATTATTTTTGTCTGCTTTGTGGTCACAGACCTCCAGCCCATGAATTAGACCCGTTTGACAAACAATGTGCAATCTCTGGCCATCCTAATTTAAATGTTGGCTTTACGGTGTGCGCGCATGTTTGTATTTGTGTTTGTGTCTGTGTGCATGCATGTTCGAAACTAGATCTTGATAAGTTTGTCTTTTGTCAATGTATTCAGTTCATACAGAGACAAATAGATGTTTGCAAATTCACGAGAATGTAAAGTCTGGATGGATGATCTATCATTCTACCGCATTTAGTTGTGACAAGCAATGCGGCATTGCACTAGGGATGAGATCACCGTTTTCTGAGTGTGTGCTCTCATTGCGCACTGGGTGCAGGGGACTTGCATGTCCCATATTTTATTAACGTACAGCTTTTTGTCCTTTTTTTTCCAAAAAGAAACAGAGCAAGTCAACAGAGAGGACAGATTAACACCAAAGTTACTCTTGTAAGAAACCGCTAGTCAGATTACATGTAAATTACACCCATTATATGTGACATATAAATCTAAAAGTTTTTTATGGCTGGACTAGAATACATGCTAATTAGTTTTTACCACAGCGCTTATATTGTACAACAATATTTTTGTTACTAATTATAACAGCAATTATCCCAAAGGCGTTTCCTCGCCACTGCCAACAACAAAATATGTAAAAAGGATCAATTTGTAATTCAAAGTGCCCCTTACAGCCCTAAAATAATTTGATATTAGACTAATGGCCATTGATCGAAGTCACATAATCTTTCCTGCTTTAGTGAAACAGATAAGTGGGGAAACAGCCTTATCCAGCCAATCCTCTATATGTCAAGTGAATGGCAGGAGGAGGTAGGTGTCCCCGGAGAGCCGGGCACCAAATCAGGCCTGGAGATGTGCCCTTGAGGATAGCCTGCTGTGGGGATGGATGGCCACAGTCACGTCCATAAATCCAGAGCCTTTCTAAACATCCCATCCATCATACTGGGCCTCAGCTCTTCCCAAAGCAAACTCCCCACACGCACATGTGGAGACGGGCTGGGGAGAAGTGGAGAATGGGGGAGTTGTTTTTTTTAGCACCTCTAAAGTGAGACTGTACCCCTTGATTTTACCTGCCAATTTCTGTATCCATTGGAGAGAAGAAGAAAAAAAGAAAAGAAACAGGCCTATATAGCCTAGATTAATTTTCTATTGCCATACATTTTACAGCTCCCTTGATAACCACATTCGCCTGGGTTCCTCGCTTCCTTATTGCTGCCTCCGCCGCAGCATGCTGTAAAAATCATTCACTTACATCTGGAATTAGATTATGGTGCTCAGAACACCATGCATTACTGTCAACACCTGTCTCCCCGGATAAGCAGCAAGTACAGACACAGGAAGTCTTATAAACATAGCTCTGGTCTAAAAGGTGTCCTTTCACATGCAGAACGTGATCATGTGAATAATTCAGTTTTTTGTTGTTTTGTCACACCTCCCTTCAGAAAGGGGAAGATTGATTGATAGGGAGAGGACATGAGGAAGAATTCGGTTTCCAATACTGGGAGAATTTTCATTTCGGGCCATTTCACCATTTCAGTATTAATTCTGATATCTCTGAATCAATCTTAATTAGTGTTTAAGTTCTCCTTGTAGAATACATAAAATGTCTGTCCAACATAGTGCGTCTGAAAATTTCACCACTGAAGGCTTAGGGAAGTCATCACTGCCCCCCAGCCCTCACACAGGGTATTGCAACCATTTTAGCTCTGGGATTTGGGCCACCTTCAAGACAGTACACAGCCCGCCTGATATTGCTTTTTCTCGAACAAGTTTATCGTATTTCAGGGGCCTGTCAGCAGCCTCTGCGTTTTTGTTGTCTCTGTTGGTTTACTTGTTGGTTTACAATGTTTCATTTTTGCCTAGACCCGACTTTAACTGACTGGTCCTACTGACTATGAGACGCCCTTATGTCTGGCAGTGATGAGACACGGAAGGCCTAATGCAAAGCATCTGATCACATAAAAGCTTCTCAGTTACAGCAGGAGTTGTATAAGAAATACTATTTGGTGGTGAATGACCTTTTGCTGTTGGTAAATGATTTGTTGTTGTCTTGCCATGTTATACACCTTTCTCATGTGTGAAACAAAAGCCAATGCTCTGTGGGCATTATATATTGTATAGCATATTGTTTCATTCCCAGCTCACCATGCTGCATAAAGTGCCGTTAGGTTTTCAGACTATGCAAACTGCTCTACCCCTCTCTTGGCCTCTCACCACCTCCTCCGCCCTTGCTGGCACCTCCGCATGACTTAACTCCCAGAGTGGGTGGGGTAGGGTGGAGCGGGGTTAAGGTGGGGGCCCGCCTTGACAGCAGGTGGGTGGTGGCATTGATCCACTGCTGCTCTGCCACTTTCTGTGTGTGTGTGTGTGTGTGTGTGTGGGAAGACGGTGGTTACCTGCCCTTCTGGCACCCTTGTGCTAATTAGCTCATCTTCACGCACGGCTTGGATGAGCTTATTACCTCTAATCCTGTCAATATGGTGCCTTTATGGACAACACACTGGCCGTAGGTTCTCACACTCCGGTACCTCCCTCTGAAAGAGCAGCCACCACTATATATGGGCGTGTGGATTTTTGGAGGGGATACAGAGTGCCTTTGTGAAATCCTCACATTATAGCACAATCGTAGCTGCATTTCGCAAGTTATACCCGTTAGAAAAAATATAATGTGAAAAATATACACAGCAAATTGTAGATCTCACAGTACCAGAAAAAGGAATACTAAAGATCCCAATTTGCAGTCTCGTTTGAAATAGATAAATGGGAAGACTTTCACGTTGCCAAGAGCTGATGCTGTAAAAGAAAACTGCAAAATGCAATAAATTGCTGGATTATGTTGAGCAGTAGCATCTAGTCATTTTAGAAATTGGTTGGCTGTGAACACCCTAGACAGTGGGCTACAGTGTTGCAGTGTGCTGCTGAGGTCCAGCCTCCCACATACCGATAGCATGATGATGCTGTCCTCTGGAAAGGCTGGGAACATTGGTTCATTTCTGTGTTTTTCTGTTTTTCACCAGGCTTCACCACCTCTCTGAGTAATGGGATGATGCAATGCTTATGCAACGGCACTGCAAAGTCATACACCACGGCCCTTCATCAACGGCCAATTAAAAAAACTATGCAATGACAAAAACATTAAATCAATACCAAATATCTGTTTATTTTTCTAAAAACATGCATGGATATAGTGATGCATTTATTTTGATGCTCGGTATATACAGTACACCAGATTCATGTTGGATGTATATAGGCCTATATAAATATATATTTTTTAATTATATATATATATATGCACAGATACACACATCCCTATCACAGCTCTTCCTCCACCCGCACAACCCCTTCTTGTACTGATCTATGACATATTTGTATTTTAATACACCCTTTTCCATCTTGCCAAGATTCTACATTACTTTTTTAAATTCATTTCAAATGCACAAAAGGTACTAATTACTATACTTTGCGATAATTGGTTTTGATCACATTCCGCAGATGAAGTCAATCATTACAATCTTTCTAATAAAATGACTCATGGTGTAATATTTCTTGATAAGTAGCAGTTTACATACTAAAAAATAAATACAAAGACATCAACAATATGCTAATCCCCCTGAAATGGTATGGGAATATACAGTACATTCATCCCAAATGTGTTGTATACTCACTGTATTGCGAATGAGAGGAAAAAAAGATTACTGAACATGAAACCAGGAAAAAACAGTGTACAGTTTGACAAATCAGGCAAACAAATTGCTTCAATGAAGCCAAAGCAAAGGGGAAAAAACACAGTAGAGTACACTTTATTAAACCCCGGGGGTAAACTAGTTTGTCACCACAACGAAAAACAGGCGAGTCAACAAACACAATACAAATTAAAGATAAATCTACTCAGTGCACAGCCCTAAAGCAGAAACAGAAGTGAGACTGGAGATGTCATTAACATACAGCCAATGCAGTCAAAGTTAAAATAATACATAAACAGAATTATAAAACATTTTCAAATGATTAAACATGTTCAGGTTAAAACAAGATAGGGTACAGGTTTAAAAACGTGCTCCCATGCATTAACAACACTGTGAAAGACATACAACAGCTTTGGAAAAGGGCGAATTGTAATTCTAGCTCGCATTTTCACAAAAACGACCCTTCACTCTAGGCTCTTCAACAACACCTGTATTTACTTCCTGTATGTTGGCATTGCCAACAGGTGTGAACCAATTCATCAATGAACAATTCGCTCGTTATCCGTCCTCACAGACTGCCATCTCAACTGGCAACACACTTGAATACATTCAGGTGTGCATTTCATGGAGAAGCAAGCAATTACTGAAAGGTTTTGATCATCTAATTATGCAATCCTCTTTAGTAGAGTAACAAATTACAAACATATATAGCCATAAAAATGTTACAGGCAACTCCTTATAACTGCATATTGGATACTTGCATACATTTTATTGCATAATTCAGCTAGATACATTTTAACACCACTGACTTTTTAACTTTTGCCCGTTATGTGCATCCTCTGGTAACGAGCATGATATTACAACAGTCCCAAGCATATCAAATTATTAGGACTAGACTGTATGCCTTTTCTTGTCCTACACTAGATTTGGACATTCAGTTACATTTCAATCATTTACAAGTACCAGTAATAAAGCTGTGAAGAGGAGGCCTTCGTCTTCACTTATAGAAACTCATTAATTGTGCTATATAGTCATCTGCTTCCTTTTTCTTGCAATCAACAAAGATGGCTTTCCTCATTATTCATTCAAATTTGCTGCACTGGTTGTTGTGGCTGTTGCTCTTTGAGGGAGCGCTGTGTTGAGCGACTTCAAGTAATTAATTTGTTAATATGCATCATTTTGCCCAAAATCACACATGACCAAATTTTGTCATTGTAACACCCCAAATTGCTTTTTTAATAACTTTAAAAAATGTATTGTAAAATACATTTGCTGGCACCTACAACTGCAGAGAACTATCATTTATATTTTATTATTTATATTTTAATATTACATTATACAGTATTTCTCTGTAATGGTGGGTGCCAGCAAATGTATTCCTATCCCTTGCCATCCTGTCAGCATATAAATAAAGGGAAAAATATATATTCCATATTGACATAAACTGTAATATATACAACCTAGGCCTTTGTAACCATTCCTACTCATCTTCCACCTCAAAATTACTTTCCACTACAACAAATAGTCTTTCCCAGCAACTGCATAGCCTTGGTTTTTGGGTTTAAATGTAGAAGTTGTGCTTTGGGTACAATGTTCCATTGATTACTCGAATGCACCGAAGAACATTTCCCTTGCCCTGTTGCCAAGCTATGACACTTCAGCCTCCATATTTCAACATTAACTGTATTTTAAGTCGAGCGATAAAAGCCAACATGTTTCCTATTAGGATCGGAATCCAAAGAGTTTAGTTTGATAAATGACTACTATATTGTCTCTATCAATGCCTTCCTCCCCTCCCAAACATGAATTATGGCCATATGGCATCCTTCTCCTGAGGATGACGAGGAGCCTGAAGGGCTTAGTCCCTCCTCTGGATCATCAGGGAGCGCTGCATCATGGACATGCCAGCAGCAGAAGCAGCAAAATAATCCCCCCACCTCCCTCCCCCGATCGACCCACTTCCCCCTCTCTCCATCAGCATTTCTGACCCTACCAATCACAGGGCTCAGTTGCTGCAGTGCTGGGAGCCCCAGCGTTGTCCCTTTGCTCTGCACAGATGCCACTTTCAGTCCTGGCACACGTGGCACTGCACAGCCAACAGCCCTGAGCACAAAACCCATCAAACAACTGCTTAGCCAGCAGCAGCAATGGACAGGATCTGATTACTGTCTTTAGCAGCAAAAAATCTAACTGATGTTATATGTTTTTTTTTAATGCACAATATAAAAAGTTATTATATGAAGCCCAGGGGTCAAATGAATAGCTGGATATAATGGAGCCTGCAATTTTGTTGTATTGCAAGTCGAGAGCTTTGAGACGGCGCCAGGATCAGCCACTGTGATTCCAGCCCCGCAGTAATAATATGTGTTCAGCGGCGCTACCAAACTGCGGTGCCTTTTTTAAACAGTTATGGTAAATGGCTTCTTTCTTTGCGTAATGTATTCTGCTCCAATGACAATGGAAGGGGAGAATGTTCGTGTTTTGGAAATGAATGCCCTTCCTCGGAGCACCGTCTGAGGGACAGACAGGAACATTTTACCAATCCTCTGCTACACTCGCAAATGAGTGCCAATTTGTAAAATGGATGAATACATGGTTATGCTCACATTAACTTGGGCATTCTTTAGCAAGGCGGGTGTTTGTGTGTGTGTGTGTGTGTGTGTGTGTGTGTGTATGTGTGTGCATGTGTGTGTGTGTCTGTCTGCATTTAGAAGAGAATATCATATATACTAACTTAAAAGGTGTTATGATTACAATACATTGTAATTTAGATCATTTGTATCTGTCATACCAATACACCGTTTCCCCTCAACGCCTGCACTGTTTCTCATTACGAAAATATAACGACAGAGGGAGAATTAATCAAATCTACAACCGGTCTCACCACAAGCCCACACAGCCCATTATGTTCACCAAGTTCAGATCCAACAGGAAAATAACCATACAAAGAGATACATTGCCACAGATGGGGGGAAAACAGAGTGAGTCTTTATGCTCACAGCTGTTTGGGGACTCCATTTCAGGTATCATGATCAGGTAAGGCCCAACTATTGGGTACTACAGATGCCTAAGGATAAAGAGTGGTGACTGACATCCATTTGCAATGCTCTGACTCCCAATGAAAGCAAAGCTTACATGCAGCGCCCCCTACTGTTGAAATGCCAGAGTTGAAATGTCTGTGGTGTCCTTGTGTATTCCCGCATTTTTCTCCCTCAGCTCACACTTATCCATGATACTTACTCAACATTACTCACATCTCACATATTCATTGGGCACGATATGCCTTGCGTTATCCATTTGCATTAATGGATTCTTCTTGGAACAACAGCTGGCGTTAAGCGTCTTGCTAAAAAATACAAGTCAATCCACCAAGCCCAGTTCCAGTATTCCAACCATGAGCTTGCCCTCACTGCGAAAAACAGAAAAGAGATCGCAAAGCCTTCCAAAACAGGCCAATTTATTTGTTTAGGAAACAGAAGCTCGGTGTAGTTATTTTGGTTTTTACATTTCAAACAAACAGAGTTTTATGTAGCATTGTGCTGGTGCATACTCCCATGATCTCAGACTCTCCTGCAGCTGCTAAGAGCGCATTTCGGAGAATTTCAACGGTGTGGTGCGTACTGAAAATTAGAATCCCCCCGCGTGCGATCTGTAAAATACCGTAGCCAGAGTGCCAGGCAATAAGCGAAATGGTGGTGATCAGATGGGAAGCAACGTGGTGTATGATGCATCAAGGAGGTCAGAGGTATGATGGACCCAAAATAAAGAAATGAGTAAGGTGGCAGGATTCCACAATAGAGGTAGTAATGGACATATGGTGTTATCATATTTCCATTACCAAAGAGTAGAGAAAAATGCAGCAATTGCAACCATCATCATTGGTGATGCAGGGACAGGAAAAGGCTTCCAAATAGGAGGAAGATTAATAACGGACGTAAGTATTAATAAAGGACCTAGGTACGGACGATGTATAAAGCAAGCATGTGCAGTATTCACCTCATGTAATTAATGGCGATTTATACCATAGGGATGCATGTCGTAGCATGGTGATATATTCCTCACAATGTCCATGGGATGGTCATAACGTGTTGTTATGCCATGTCTTGTAGCAATTAAAACAGAATTCAATGAAGAATTCATATTACTGTACCTTTTAAAAGCACTAATTGAAGGCATGTTTGGTGATCTGGTAATGATCATAGCGACATGCATTCATGAAATCAATACATTTTAATATACTCAAAAATGGCATACAAGCCAGTACTGAAGTGAAAATCAGATACCGGACTGACCACGGCCTACACACCCAATTGCACATCATCGAGGCTAGTTTTAAATAGCGTCCATCAGTAGGCCTGTGCAAAAAAGGCATACAAGCCAGTACTAAAGTGAAAAGAGTCCAGGTTGAAAGGCACAGATGTTTTGGTCAATAGTCAAATTCATTAATGCGTTAAAATGACAGGTCACCTGTCACTTTAATGCAGGTCCTAATTGAGGCTTGTGTGGTGTACTCATACTTAGGTCTATGATCTATTGTTTTAATAAATTAATGCAGATCCATTGACCAAAACAGTGCTTTAATTGCAAGTATTGGAAGTGTGCATTGAAGGGAAGGTGGAATTGAGAAGTTAACTCTCAGAAAGGTAAGACAGAGTTCTCATGGAATATGTGTTTCAAATGCCTAATTCCTTAATCTTTGGCGAAAAGGTTTGATTGTTATTGCATCATTTGTTTACTTTTAGCCACGCTATCATGGTAGTGCATATTAGAGAGAGTTTTTTTCTTCAGTTTCCCAGGTGGGGGAGATCCCTAATAGAATGGTCTTTGCATATTTCACATATTTCCATATACACAGATGTGATGTGACCCATTTGGTCAAACAAACAAGATGTGTCGCAAGAAAGTAGTTATGGAAGTTGGGTGCTGATTGTCCGCCAGGTGATCTGCATTGATCTGCATGATCTCATTGTATTCTGGGCTTTCCCCCTTCAAATAGAATGCATTGATTGTTTTGTCCAGTGTAATACACCAGTTTGTAGTGGGACATAATGGGGTCACAGGAAATAACTCACTCTTGGTAATATACAATATGTACATTTTAATAAGTGATATCCTTCCTGTTAATGATAATGGAATGCTGTTCAATCTATCCAAATTATCTTGTATTGTTTTTAGAAGTGTGTTCAAGTTGAGTTTATGCAAATTGTTTAGGTTAGCAGGTACTTGGATTCCACATTTTTTGATGGCCATTTAAGGGAAATGTTGTGAGCCACAGCTTTCCAGTTAAAGTCTAAGAAAGGCAGAAACTCTGATTTTGTCCAATTGACAGTATATTTTGAGACTGAACTGTCAAATGATATCAATAATAGTAGAGGCATATTAAGCTTTTTTCAACATAAAGTCATGTCATCAACATACAGGCGGATTTTATGCTGTGTCATTCCTGCTGCGATGCCTGTCATCACTGAAGCATAAAGAGATTAATATACAATTTCAATCCATTTAATAAATGTTTGTCCAAACCAAAAAATGTTTAGTGTTTGAAACAAGAATAGCAACTTTATCAAACACTTACTTGTGTCACAACTTGTGTTCTCAGGTGCCGTGTGTACCTGGCCACACCCTCCTAGCTAACTACCTACCCCGAGACAGACCGCAGTCTGCTTACAGCTAGGAAACCTGATGGCATGGAATAAGGCCCTGACCTAGTGGATGTTATGCAATTCATATGTTTTAATGTTATGTAAAGGAAAACCAAAAAGAGTAAATAAAACAAATAGGCATGTCTGCACACAACGAGTCCCCCCCCCCCACCAGCTTTCCAGGGGAGTGGACGAGTCACCCAAATCAAAGAAAGAAAACTAACAAAACTATGCACAAATGGAGTGTGGAGGTGATGCTACCCTAGGAATTCCTAACACTTGGCATCAAGTAAGAGTTAATGGTATCAATTCAAATCAAATCAAATCAAATGTATTTGTATAGTGCTTTTCACAATTGAATTGTCACAAAACGCTTAACAGAGGGGGAACCCAGGCCTAGACCCCCCCAAAAGCAAGCCTAAAGTTAGGTAGTCAGTGGGGGGGGGCTAAACCACGTGAAGGGGGTCCAGATCCAGGAACTGGTGTTGGTGTGGGGGTGAGGGTTGATGGGGGCAGCTCACACTTCTCACAGGTCAGAGGCTGAGGCAGAGAAGAGAACATGCAGTCAGAAAAAAAGCAGTGCTATAGCCTGTAGCATTATGTAAGAGCAGGGGAGCACAAGCATAGGAAATATACAGATAGCCCCGACAGGTGTAAGCTATGGCAGCATACCTATTAGGAGAGGGACAGAGAATACACGCAGCCGAGAGAGTTCCAAACCACCCACACCCAAACTGTGTCCGAATCCCTAACATGCCTTGGTAAACCGTTCCACAACAGAGGAGCTCTAAAAGAGAAGGCTCTACCACCAGCTGTGCTTTTCAAAATTCTAGGGAGTAATAGATGGCCAGCTTCTTGTGAATGAAGCAGTCGTGTCGGTTTATAAGGGGCAATCATTTCGGTCAGATATATAGGTGCAAGTCCGTTCACTGCTTTAAAAGTTAGCAACAGTACTTTATAATCAGCCCGATATTTAACAGGAAGCCAATGTAGTGATGCTAACACAGCAGTAATGTGCTCATACTTCTTGGATCTAGTCAAAATACGTGCCGCTGTATTCTGTACTAGTTGAAGACTCTTTAGAGAGCTACTAGAGGAGCCATATAATAAGGCATTACAATAGTCTAGGTTTTTGCATCGTCTAATGACAGAATGTGCCGAATTTTAGCTATGTTTCTTAGGTGAAAGAAAACTACTCTGTAAGTGTTTTTAATATGAGTGTCAAATGTAAGATCCTGATTAATAATAAAACCAAGGTTCTTAACCATTAGACTTGAAGCAACTATGCAATCACCTGCATTTAACTGCAGATCCAACTCCTTAATTTTTTGGGGCCCAAAACCATCATCTCTGTTTTATCTGAAATTAAAAGCAGGAAATGTACTGTCATCCAATTCTTTATATCAGAGATACAAGCCTCTAATTGAGTGAGTTGAAGTATTTCACCTGGTTTCATTGATATGTACAGCTGTGTATCATCTGCATAGCAATGGAAATTCACACCATGTTTACGAATAACATTACCCAGTGGTAGCAAGTATAATGAGAACAGTAATAGTCCCAGCACTGAGCCTTGTGGAATACCATATTTAACCTGAGAGTAGTCAGAGAACTCTTGATCTAATTGCACAAATTGAAACCTGTCTGATAAGTATGATTTAAACCATGAAAGTGCCCGTCCACGCAAACCAACCAGGTTTTCTAGCCTGTGAAGGAGAATCTGGTGGTCAATAGTGTCAAAAGCAGCACTTGTATCAAGGAGCACTAGAATAGAAACACAACCAGTATCCGATGCTAACAGTAAGCCATTTACAACTTGAATAAGTGCCGTCTCAGTGCTATGGTTTGGTCTAAAACCTGATTGTAGTGTTTCATACAGATTATTAGTTTTTAGGAAAGCAGTTAATTGTTGAGCTACAGATTTGTTGAGCTACAGATTTGTATCTGTCCGACTCATGGGCAATGGATATTAGCCTCTAGATTTCAGTCTTGCTGCTTGCAATGTGATGGAGGCTGTAGCTGAGGTCTGTGAAAGACTTTCTCACTTCTACATGTATGGTTTCAGAATGTTGAAAAATGCCTTGGCCAAGCAAGCTGACCTTATTGTGGCAAATAAGAATGTATCCTGCATAACATATTTATTTATTAGCATAACATATATTTGTTGCTGCTGCCACTGTATTCATTAATTTGGTGTTGTATTCGATTGGAAGCTGTCCTTACTTGCAGAGCAATAGAAGTCAATGCAAAAATAGCAAATTTCTGATAGATTTTCAGCAAGTATCAGCTCATTGTCATGGGAGGAGTAGTATGCAGACATTTTTGTTGATATACAACAATTCTTGGGAGACAATTCATCCCGATGCATAGCTGAGGGTAATGGCTGTGTATTGGAATGCAGTTGCTGCCATTCTCACAAACAGTTGCAATGAGACAGACCATTGCTGGACTGCCTAAAACCTTTGGACGGGTGCATTTGCATGGGTGTGTTTAACAGCTGTCCTAACAGTGGTGTCATTGTCGGGAACCAGAATCAACGAGCATGCCATTAAACTTGGCTGAGTACCACATCACCATTATGGGACCACATGCTTTGGGGTGGTGTGTATCACTGCTAAGTGTTAAAATAATTGATTCGAATTAAAATGCCTCCGAGCACTTTCAATCTGTACATCTGCCAGGTTCATGCGACTCAGAACACTTAGTCTAAACCATTTTTTAAATGTGTTCTCCCAAAGCTGCACTTAAGTTCAGGAGTAGATTTAAACTGATTGTATTGCAAAGCAGGGGCTGCACACCAGAGCACCCATATTACATTTTGTTTTCCTTTTTGCTATCGCAAAATTTACATTGATTTAAACTCCACTTGATCAGTTTCTTACATTTAACTTCACATAATGCCATTTCCAACTGAAGTGCCAGTGACAAAACCTGAGTGCATGAAAGCAGGATTATGTGTTTTTATCGATGAAGCCAGAAAAGTACAATGACCGTGAAAATGAAAGAGCTATTCTGTATTTTGTAGGACACATGCGAATGAGGAAATGGAAGTGACGTTTGATTTTATATCCAAGATTAATATAAAAAATTTGAACATGCATTGTGGACCAACATGGTGAGCAAAATACATACATGCATATGTAGTAACCACTAGCCATGTAAATTGTGCCTTCTAACATCCAGTTATCATGGTTACCCCGTGTCCTTTGGGAGTCCTATCCCTTACTGCTGAGAACTACGCGGGGGAAAAAGGCTGGGAGGAGACAGACAATTACCACTTTAATTAAAGCTGAATTTATTTCTGTCATAGACACAATCTCTACATATTAACAAGAAGAATCCCTTCACTGCAGTAAGTCTTGGGTGATAGCGGGATTGTGCAGCTTAATTACTTTATAATTTTGCTCCCCTGATCTTGAGCAACAATGACAATGTGACCTTGCCATTCTTAACAGAAACCTTTTAGCCGTGTAAAAATCATATGTATAATTTGTTCAGTCTCTTTGGCAGAAGGACATTTGCTCTTGGTTTTGAACGTATGCGAAGGTCTCACTGGGCCAGAGAGGAACAGCAAGAAGAAAAAGTGCACATGCACTTTGTGTGAAGTCACGGTGCTTTGTGAAGAGTAGCTAAGGTGCTGAGGCAGGAATGGGTTCCTATTTTCACTGTAAAGCTCACCAGACTTCTGCACATCCTTTACCACATACTCCCATCTCCAGAAATCATACCCCCGGTGGTAGTTAACACCAATCAGCCAATCAACAGCCTTGGAGAGCTGTTAGCTGACTGTTGCAAAGAATGGGGCAGGGTGTGAAGGAAAATCCCTAGGCAGAGGAAACAGACCTAGCAGGGGGGAAGTTATGATTTGTGAACTGGAGTGAAATGGAAAGCCAGATATCCGGTTAAATGCCACCTACGGTGGTTCAATGCAGAGGTGCCTAAGGTGGTTCAAAACAAAAACAAAAAGGTTGGACCAAATAAAAACAAAATACGCTGCAGTAAGGAGGGAATTTATCAAGGATGTGTGTAACTGTGTTAACAGGCATGCATAAAAATATATTTACATGAAATCATGAGGTTCTAGCTAGTAGTGTAGTACCGAGATTTTAACCTACTCAGTAGTCATGTGACAGAAATGTGCAAATTCCTAATTAAATCTTAAATGATTACCTAAATACTGAATAAGACAAAGCACGTCTCTGAGGGAGTGATTGGTGACAGGGCCTTCCAAGGCTCTACTTCCTGTTTGCCTTCCAGACCTCCCGCTGTGACAGGCACACATATACTCGATTCTTCAGCAGAGAACTGCATTCAGCCAGCAGAGTTAATGTACATAAACATTTCAATCCCCCTTTGGCCCATCAAACAATCTCCTCAACCTTGTCCCTGGAAAGAGCTTAATTATAGAACGCGGTTGTTTTCGTCACTACTTTTGATTAAATGTGTGTGGGATTGCAACTCATTTTAATTACATTGCATCCATCCAGTACAAACTGTTACCTGGATTCTCACAGCATGCAATTATTATGGTGCTTGGGGCAACAGCAATTGTTTTGATATTCATATTTTAAGAGTGAAAATTTACATTTAAGTACTCATTATCCCCATTTGGTGGCTGACTCTTATAGCGCATTCATGTTCAGATCCAAAACTGTCTGATGGCTAGTCTACCATGCTCATCAAACCACAGTGCAAAATCATTGAACTGCAAAAATGAACCAGTGAACATTACAACAAAATATATAATCTTCTGTGGCACTTGGTTTACACACCAATCTCAAAAACTGCTCATACAATTGAATTTAGGTTGTACGAGAACATGGTCAGGTAATCTGGCACCATGCAGTTCATTTTCATTAAAAGTTTCCACTATTCTAATTTTCCATTGCCACAATAAAATCCTTCCACTTCTACATTAACAAACACAAGGACATAAAAAAATATATTGGGTTTGCATTGCAATGTTTCCAACACCTTATTTGAATAGCAATTATTGGGAGATTTTTCATAATTACATTTCTGTAGTTTATGTTGTACTTAAACTGTCCTTTTTCATAGGAACTGGAAAAAATCTTATGTAATTAATTCTGTTCAACCAAAATTACAGGACAGTAAAGGTTGAGTAACAGCAGAGTACAAATTAAAAATCTATTTTCTTAAGACTTTAATTAATAGGAATATCTTTTCAAATTCTGCAATGCCTCCATGCAGACACATTTATGGATCATTTGAGCAGTTATGTGTCCATCCAGAAGCCTGATCTTTCCTAGCATTTCAAATTAATGTTATGAGGTTCACATTTTTATATTTTGGCACCTGTATCACCAAATGTTAATTTATTGCATGTTTGTTTGGGAAGTTTTTTTGTTGTTAGTTTTTTTAAACTGTTGGATTACCAAGCAATTTTTAAATTATAAAATGGGGGGTTGTATTGTATGGTTATGCTCTACCCTAAAATAAATGTTTTTTGATTAGCAAAGCTATAAATGTTTACTTTCATGACACACCACTATGCAAATCATTTTATTGGTTTAATTTGGAAACAATAAATTAACCTTACCCATTCAGAAATGTATTTGAATTTACCACCATGTTAAGCTTGCTACGCATCAAGAAAACAGCACAGCTGAGCATTAGTCATTTGATTGTGTTGCATTAGACTCCGCTAGTTGTTTGTGGAGATATATGGAACAGATATTGCATCATGTTGCACTTCTAGTGCATCATATTGCACATCATGCAATTCCATCTCTGTAAACATGAGAATTCACTCATGTTTTGAAGATTACAAAAAAAAATTGATCTGAATTTTCTCATAACTGCCTTAGGAGGAATGATTTCAGACAAAGGCAAAACATTCACACAGGAAATTCACCAAAGGTGGCAGATGTGAAATGCACCTTGAGTTTCTGTAACAGTGCAGAACAAAGGCAGCTCTGAATCTGACATCAGATGAGACAAAATGGGTTAATACTCTGGGAAGACTAATGATCGAACAAACCTTATTTAGAGTTCACCTACCATCTACCGGTAACAAATAAGTACAGTCTAACGGCAGGTGTTCAGGCAGGCATAAGTGTTCATTTTAGAGTTGCTTACACCAGAACAAGTTGGACGTTTAATGCAACAATAACCCCCACCCCCAAAAAAAGGCATACATAACACAACAGTCTATTGAATTCACTTTATTTGCAGGTCTCTTTACATGTTTAGAAAAAGAATCCGAGGATTTTTCCACCTGTGTGTTTCCGTCTGGCTTCTTCATGGTCCATGATGCCAGCTGAGGTGGTCAAGACAATGTATCTACAGAAACACACACAGAAGCAGCATCAGCAGTGTCCCCGTCTCATCTCAACAGCCACCACACCACACAAGGTCTGCCCACCGCACAATATCAAAGTAAGACCCAAGGCCACAAATTCCATCAACCAGCCCCTTAAAATACATAATATAATCAGGAATAAAAAAAAATAATAATAATAATTTCAAAAGCATTATAGCTCCACAATCTAAAACAGAGCTGTAATGCCAAAAATGTTAACTCCTCTGATATGCAAAAACTAGTAATCCGTCTATCCATTTATGAGTTTATACACTCAATCTTGCCCTCTAACATGTTGCTTCCCTGATGATTGTCCATCAAAGATAATTTATTCACAATTATTTTCCTCTCCCTTGGACTGTTTGTTTTTAGCAGAGATGCAGAAATCCTGTAATTAGAAAGATCCTAATCCCGATCCCACCAGACCATGATAAAATTATGCTTTTATTCAGCCATGAACTTAAAAAGTATGACTGCAGATTGCAACGTCTTAACTCATTACACAGTAAATTACAGGATTTCATACAATGCATAGGTTTTAATATACAAACGACACAGATAACAAACACAGAAAAAGACCAAAATAGTTGTGGTTTTGATCAGATTCTGACTATTAAAGGACCATCTGCTCTGCATTTCGTTTGAAAAACACAGCTGTCGCAGAAAGCCCTTGATATAATACAAGTATATTTTATACATTGACATTCTCTGGCTGTGCTCTCCAGACGCCACAATGTTTGGTTTGGTATTAAGGGTATAATGTTAGCTACCAAACAAATTATCTAACAAGCCTTGCGTTCCGTTATCTGAAGAACCAGAACACATTAGGTTAGCAAGTCAGTAATGATAACGGCACCGGACTGAATATTTAATAAATCATTTTTGAGGCTCGGCTCATTCTCAATTTTAAATCAATTGTATTCTATTCCACACTTGTACTATTATTAGAGAGCAGAGGAGTGGTTCAATGAAAGGACATTAATTTGTGTTTCACAGCATATCAGCAGTCCAGACGCAGCTAATGGATGAGGGAGAGATGAGCTGGTAAGGAAGGAGGGGGGAAAAGGACCTTCAGAGGACCATCATGTGAGATTACCGTGGACAGAAAAACTGCTCTGTGCTCATGTGCTGAAAATACTGTCAAGACATGGAAAGCAACAAACCCCCAAAAAACAATATCTACATACAACTGAAATGATATCTATTTTAATAGCGTTATAATACAATACTCATTGGGACTTGAAATCGAATCATAAAAGTAATAATGGGTTCATAGAGCATCCAACTCCTCAGAAACCATACCGCAAGTGATCGCTGCACTTCCTGCACTCATAACAAACTTCTGCGGCTGTCGTAGGCTGAATAACATAACACACATCACATTACATTAGCCCTCACATTAGCCTTATCCACACATCGTGAAATATCAGAAAAGGAAATTCAATCCCCATTATCTCAAAAAGGGAACGTTTCTACCATGTGTGGAAAAGTTAATGAGTCTATCTAGGTGTACAGTACCCTTTAAAATGACTCACATCCTTGATAAAGACAATACAGATAATGAGCTATATTGCATGTGCAAAAAAAAATGGAAATTACTATATTTTAAACTAATACAGTTGCTCAGAGAAAAAGATAGTTTACAAAGTCATATTTTTACCCCCAAAAGGATGTCACAATTATTCACACCTCTAATGATGTTTTTGAACAAAATTCAACAAAAATAAATCTGCATTAAGATGCTATTTTAACTTAATCTCAATCTTACGGAACTGTATTGTGGACTCCCATGGCTTCCAGTTTCAATGGAGCATACATTTTTTATTTTAAAAAGGCAACACGCATTTAAAAATACATTTGTCATCCATCACCACAGGGAAAGGGAAAGGCAAAGAACACTCAAGAAGAAACAAGACATGGGTTGCTGACCTTCACAAGTCTGATGACTGCACAAGAGATGGTTACAGACATAAATAGAAACCTAAAGATACCGCTTTCCACTATTAGGTGAATAATTAAGAAGTTTAAAACCACTATAACAGTGGCACATCTGCTTGGTAGATGAAGCAAGTGCATCTTGCCCTCACAGTGAAGCAGATGGTTTGGGAGGCAAAGAAAAATCCAAGGGCTACAGTTGGAAATCCACAAAACTTGGTTGTGTTTTGGGGACACAAAGGCTCCAAATCTACCATCAGACTCCACTTCCATGTCAATAGGCTTTTCAGTGTGTTCCACTAGGTTATGGAGTAGCCAGCCAAATTAAAACATTTGCCGGCCAGGGGGGTCAGGGTGATTTGACTCAAAAAATGTTTTGGCCCTACAAACTATTTTGTTGGCCTCTGGTACATTCGAATGCCTTGATTCCATCCCAAATACAATTATTGAATACTTTAATGAGTTTACCTCTCAGGCAACAAATAGGTATTAGGCTTGTCTTGTGTGGTAGTCCACTTGTCTGTGGAATAGTTATTGATATTTAAAACCATGCCTATAGCGCACCTGTTACTTTAGACTGCTTTTTCTAGATAAGAGTTGTAGTATTAAGTATAAATAATACTTTTATTTACATATATGATCAGGACTATTTTCTAAGTAAGAGAACTTTAAACCTAATTTTTTAAATTGAGTTTAATGTAATATTTGACATTAAAAGTTTTACTGCAAGACACTGTACATTGAGAAATGCCACCATGATGTTTGTCATTCAAACTTTATTTTTGAAAATAAAGATGATTGTTATACAAGGAAAATAAACTAAGGTAAAACGTGAAACTAAGGTAAACTAAGGTAAAAAAGTGAAAGAGAGATTATTTGCCAAAATTCTAAACCTGGGTTGAAACGCTCACCCTAGGTTGAAAATACCTGAACCTGTACTGTACAATGACAATAAATTTGAATCTAATCTAATCTAATTTAAAATGCAAGATTGAAAACAATGGGCTTGTGCCTTAGTTGGCCATCATACTACGCACTAAATTGCCTTTGTAACTAGCCTACGTTGTATGATTTATTAATTTTAAAAAGGCACGGACGTCAAATTTATCCACTCTGTTTACGTTATTCCCTGACACGACTTACAAATGTTGGCTTGTAGCACACAGCACAATGCGCACCATGACTGATAAATAGGCTACATAAATGCACAAAACAAGTCAAAAAACTAATGAAATGCACATATGATAATAACTTGTATTTTGGCTGATCATTCACACATAACCTAGATTGAAGTTAAACATGTAAATTCATATTAGGGGAGATCACTGGTTTTCTAAAACAGTATAGGCTACTCGGCAGGGGAAGAAAAGAAAAAAACTTGTTCAGCATGTTGAACAGCACTGCGCACACACTGGGAGGGGGGGACTGACAGATCGACAAACCAGTGTCGCTCGCTTTGTGATTGGCAGGCATGTACTACCCTATCAATAGATCGCAAAGGGAGGCAATATTATACATACATTGCAGCGAATTGCAATTTTTAAATGGAAAATTACTTTATGAAGTTGAAAAAGTAGCTGCCCCAAAAATTTGTGAGTAACCGGTTATTTAGCTGGCAGCCGACACTTGTGGAACACACTGCTTTTTGAAAGGGTTGTCAGAAAAAAGCCTCTATTGAGGCTTTCAAGACAAGCAACAACAAGTGCCTGGAGTTTGCGGAGTGGCATTGGAACTCCTATTGGAACCAAGTGTTATGGTCAGATGAGACCTAAATTACGATTTTTGGCCATGCACAAAAGCAGTTGATTTGGCATCAGATGAAGAATGCTTAAGTTGTAAAGAACATAACTACGGTGAAATATGGTGGTGGACCTTTGATGTTATAGGGTTGTTTTGCATTTAGTGGTCCCTTGTTAAGATCAATGGAATCATGAACTCCACACATTTTGGCCAAAACCCTGGTTCCCTCTGCCAGGAACCTGAAACTGGCTTCAAATAGAACTTTTAGCAAGACAATGGTCCCAAGCATACCTCCAAATCAACCAAGAAATTAACCAAGGTCAACTGACCACAAAATCACTGTTTTGCAATGGCCAGTGTGCAGACTTGAACCCAATCAATGTGGTTTGGATTGCAGAAGGAAGTCCACAAGCACAGATCGAAGGATCTTGAAAGATTCTATATGAAGTAATGGTCAAAGATCCCCCCCAACAATATGTTCACCAATCTTATAAAACACTATGTGATATCCTTGCAAGGGGAGGGTGTAAAAAGTACTGAAAATAGGTACTTTTAGGGAACATTTTTTAAACAAAATCTTTCTCTCTGAGCAACTGTATTAGTATAAAACAATGTAATTTCATTTTTTAGCATAAAATATAGCTCATTACCTGTACTATTTATTTGATACAGCCTGCTGTGCTCATGTTTATCAAGGGTGTGAATAATTTGAGGGTGCAGTATGTACTATATGTATATATGTGTGCGTGTTTTAATTGCTTCTGAAGGGAGGGCATAGTAAAATCAGACATTGGCATAACCAAAATGTCAGAATGACTTCCTGACTTTAAACATCAAAAACTCAAAAGGTCTTAACAGTTCTGATACTCAATCCACAGGGAAATGTGCACAATACCCACAAGAGGGCAAAGGTGCTTTGCCTAATGCAATGTGAATGGCATCACACCTACAATTCATCCAATCAATTCACCCATTTCATATTTTAAGAGCAATTTAAGGAGAACCTTAAGCCAACTTGGTACGCCATGAAACATACTCTCAACTTCCAACACGATTCAGTTTCTGTCAACACATTTAAAAAGAATATGTAAAACCCTTTTGACTTCAGCGCACAGGGATTGGCCGCAGGGCAAAATTTGTTGCAAAGGAATGTATTGGTAAAAATGAAAACCCATCCCAATAAGTCTCAATCCTGCGTGTGCATTAATTGACACTGGCATGTCAACACAAAGATGCAAACGGCACGGCAATGTTGAAGCTCACCCGAACTGTCGAGAAGGCAAGAGGTTGTTCTGCCACTTCTCCAAGTCCTTAAGTTGGAGGTCAAATCGGGGGCTGATGACACCGCACTGCCAAGAGATCAAGGAAGACGCTGGTCAGATGAGGATGAGCACTGAGCTCATTTACATGCTGGCCACTGTGCATAAATCCAGAAAGCATACCTTGTTCAGCCTGCCTGTGAGATTAACAACAATTTTCCCAGCTCTGTGATCGTCGATAATCTCAAACTCGCCAATGTAGCCTGCAGAAAGGGAGAAAATCCACGATGCATCAACATAGTTAAGTGGCAGAGAAACAATTAGAGGTGCAAGTAATGATCGTGTTACCGAAGAATGCCATCACTTACAACTTTTCCCATCAGCTGAAAGTGGAATTAGTGAGAAATTAAATGGAGAGTCCATTCTGTGAGTGACATGTGCATCCGTTGTATCAGAACACACTTTTATGATGCATTCCATATTACCTGGCTAAAAGATCTCAACTCACCATGCTTCATCATGACGGTGAGGAAGCGCACAATGACTTTAGAGCATGGCCGGATCAGAACCTGGCGTTTTCCTCGTTTCTCAGCATTGTTGATGCTTTTCAGCGCATCGGCGAGAACATTCATGCGCACCATGATGCCTGGAGAGTTTCAACAGCAAGGGGTCAGGATAAGTTGCAGCAACAAGTAACCACAGACAACAACAGATGTCATTAAAACGATTCATTATGAACAGGGAAACAACTTCAGTACAGACGACAAAGGAGAAAAAAGTTACATTTGTTGTTACGAAGCTACCTTAATAAGGGGCCTAAGACACTACAGTGCAGTGCACGACGATACAATCAGAAGACAGTGAACCATATAGGCTTATGCTACCAATATTCCACATTCCTACAACTAAATATTCACCTGCTTGTACATTAAATAATAAAGCTTTAAGACTGTGCTTACAAACTTTTATTATTATTACATCACCGTGAGATTGAAGTAATCAATTTTGCTCATGGGTAGCTAGCTTACTGCAGGATATCGATTGATGACAAACGTTACACAGAAAGCAATGTTCCTATATTAACAATAACAGTACCCTTGCTATGACACACTTGAGAGGTACATTCATTAGCTACAAACACCTGGTATATACAATGTTACCGAGCTGGCGAAGATGAGTTCTTGCTCGCTAGCTAACAAAGCTACCTACAGACAAACACCGAACTTGGATATCTTTCTGGGTAACACGAACAAAATTATCAAGATTACAGTGTACCCACAGCAAGACTACCGTTGGACGGCATAATACATCGAAATGTTATTTTCTTAAAAACAATTAGCCAACTTTTATGAGAAATGCTTCTGCACTGGTAACACGAATTCATTACACGAGTTTAACGTAACACATTTCATTCGGGGCAATAGCGGCTGGCGAGACCTCGAACTTAGGGACATAATATCATTAACAAATATCCATCCCGTCAAAAGAGAATTTGACCGTCAGACAGACATGTTTCTTGACGTTCAACTTTCAGGACATGCAGTCTGGTTAAGGCTCAGATGGCTTTGATATCAGCAGGATTGAAAATAGACCATAATCATCAGCCTTACCAGTTCTGCAATATGGCGGAAAGAGGAAGGAGCGCGAGCTCGCGATGCAGTTTGGGAAAAACTATATTCCCATGCGCAGTTCTCAGCTGTGGCTTCGGGGGGTGCTACGAACAGTGGATACGAAGCGGGTTCAAATGGGCATTACCGTGACTGCCGAAGGCAATATTTTTAATTAAAATAATACTTTGCCCTAGAAGCTAACAGAGAACGTCTGGTATGGGGTTCCTAACTCCACAGAGTATCTTCCAGGCCAAGACAGAGAGAAAAGAGCACATTATTGGAATTATACGGATTTTGTTTTCATATTCAAGATGTGACATGTTGCATTTTTGCGCATGAACATCAGACATCAACGGTGAAATGGCGAATGAGCAGTTTGTTCGTGACGAGCGAAAAATAATATGACTGTTTTGCATCGTTCATACACTAGGTGTCAGTGTTAGATAAAATTTGTTATTTACGTGAGGTGCTTTCAACGTCGGTCCTGGGGGCCCACGGTGTATGCTGTGTATGCCCGGTGTATGGTATATTATTTCGTTAAGCAACAATAATTGCAATTCCTGAAGTATAACGAGCTGTTAATTGTTTTTGATTAGACACTTTTAATATCCAGTAGGAATGATTTGCATTTAGGCTACCCTCTTAATGCTACATTTCCAATGAGGGATGGTTTACCCTCATAATGCTACATTATATCAGAAACAAATATTGATGTTACAAATAATTAATATTCTTTATTCATTTAAGGACATTTAATCAGTCACTATTACTTTAATTTTCTGTGATGTGGAAATTCTTTAAAGAGATTACATAGAAACATGAGAATACATAATAACAAGAACAGGCCATTCAGCCCATCAAGGCTTGTCATTTCCTAGTCTAAAGAATATCCAGTACTGCATTCAAGCCTGAATACCCAAATGTTTCTGCCTCCACTACCTGACCTGGTAAGCTGTTCCATACACTGGCAACTCTGTGTGAAACTATGCTTCCTGATATCAGTGCAGAATTGACTTTTAACTCATTTCTAACTGTGCCCTCTTGTTCCCTTTTATGAATTTACAAACCTCAATCAAATCCACCCCCCCCCCCCCTTGTCTCCTTTTGCTGAACTTGAATATAGATTAAGCGTCTTAAGCCTCTCCTCATAGATTGTGCCTTTCATACCAGGTACCAATTTAGTTGCCCTTCTTTGTCATTTTTTCAAGAGCTTCTATATCTTTCTTTAGTGCGGTGCCTAGAACTCCACACAGTACTCTAAATGAGGTCTGAAAAAGGCATTATATAACATCAATATAACCTCCTTTGATTTATGCTCAATACTTTTTCCTATATATCCCAGCATTCTGTTGGCCTTTTGATTTTTACTACTACAGCATAATGCTTAGATGCAGATAGACTTTGATGAACTACAACTCTTTGTATATGCGTAGGCGATGGGGTTTTTTTACCACAAAAATAAATATCAAGAAGACTGCTGGTTCAGATCAGGAACCTTTTACTGCAGGAGTATGGAGCACGCAGCCAAGACAAGACGTCTTGATTAAATATGGATTGCGTGTGTAAAATAATTATCTAATATAAGGTACTTTATGTATTATCTGCATTGTGGTAGATATGTATTACAGAACTAGCCAGAGGGAGGGATTAGTTACCAGAGATAAAGTAAATGAGGTCTGTTATTCACTGATGTGGTGGGCCAGCCCAATAGCTCTGGGGTTAAGCAACTGTGTCCTTTCAGTCATTACTATTTTAAATGTATCAGGAGTTATTAACGTGTGCACAGTAACAATGAGCAAATAAACACATCCTGGAAGTGACTAGTGCTATTTTTGCTATTTTGCAAGACAACTAAAGCTAATCACCTTGCTTGCACTACTAACTACACCACTACTCACTACTCACCAGCAATCACAGACATACATTAAAACAATAAATATAATTTTTGCCATAATGGAATATTGTTGATAATTATTCTGGTGGAGCAATTTGTGCTCTGTATTACTGTACATATTTCGGTGAGGACCAGTATCATTCATATATTGTCACTATTTTTAATTCAAATCTTATCATTAGCACAGCCACTACAATTCTCACTCACAAAAACAACGCCATCCAGAAACACTGTTTGCTTCATCCGTGCAATGCTGGATTTACCTAGGGTTCAGTCTAGTAATATATACATCTACCACATTGTACCATATGTCTACCATAATATACTGGAGTGCCCCAGTCAAAGCCCAGACCTCAATCCCATCTGACAATCTGTGTAAAGACTTAAAAATTGCTGTTCACCAACGGTCCCCATCCAACCTGATGGACCTCAAGCAATCTTGTAAAGAATGGGCAAAAACTGCAGAGTCCAGATGTGCAAAGCTGGTAGACTTACCCACATACAGTAGACTCAGAGCTGTAATTGCAGCTTAAGGTGCTTCTACCAAGTATTACATCAAGGGGACTTAATGGAATGATTATTGTCTTTTTTATTTTCTAATTAAGAGAAAGCTTCATTTATTTATTTTATTTGATATGAGGGTATTTTGTGTTGATCAGTGGAAAGAACCAATTAAATTCATGTTGATTCCATGAAGTAAGAAAATAAAATGTGAGAAATGCCAAAGGGGTGAATACCTTTTATACCCACTGTATACATATACATCTAGTAAGAACTGTAAAATGACACAATGCCCTTGCATCAAGTGCTGTTGCTGAGGAATATTTTGTGCTTTCACTCCCAACATTTACAACAGCATTTCATCAGTATGTTTATCTAATCCCTCATGGATTTCACATGGACTTAATTTATGAAGACCCTGCACTTTGCCCAAATGTTCTCTGGAAGGGATGCCTTTTGCCTAAATGAAAGGGCAAGGCAGCTCAACAGCAGCCTATCTTCACTCTTTACGTTTGCAATGGTAAACAGTAGTATAGCAGCATTCACAATAACTGTAAATGGCAGATCATGAAGGGGCTAATCAAGATCAGTATCATGTCCGTATAACCTCCCCTGCTAAAAGCCAGGACAGTGAATAAACAATGCACAGAGACAAAGGTCAAACTAAATACATACCAATAATAGCCATTTGTTTTATTGAACAGATTTTATTAATGATTCAGAAACGATAAAAGAAAAAGAGCAAAGAAAGTAAGAGGTCAGGGGTTAAAGCCTAGCCAAAAGTGAAGAATACACAGATTCACATTGAAAGGGCAGAAAGGACAGGTATTTACAGACGTCGTTCCGAGCCAATGCGAGTGGCGCTGGAGCCGGAACATCAGCAGGGACCTTGTGGGGGTCAGCTAATACAGATCTAGATGAACAGAATCCAGCTTTCTGTCAATACAGCAGGTTTTTAATACTCGTCACACACGGTGCCAGAGAACGGTTTTTTTTGTTAAATGCAGTTTCTGCCACCGATCTCAGTGCACTTTTAACAAGGGAGGAGACAACAAAAAAACATACAACATTGGCTTATGGGAAAGTTATGCATTTTTAAACCCAATTGAGACGTAAAGGCTAAACAAATAAAGAGCAAGACAGCCCATCCCTTTAGAAAGGATGTATAGGCTAATCTACAGGTCTGTCCAATGCATTGGAGCCTGCGAGGTAAGTGTGCAGAGGAATATCTTACTATGTAATAAATTACTAATTGCATTTCTCCGTATTCAACATTTGGAATGGACTGAGAGCTGTAAAAGTGCCAGCCAACGCTTTTTAGCGTTTGAGCTGCTGCAATGAGGAGGAATCTTGGTTTTGTGTGTGTTCAGTGCGTCGTTGCGGGCGTTTGCGGGTGGGTGAGACAGTAGGTTTTAAAAAATAATATTCCAAAAAAATAGGACGTCCTTTTCATTGTTTTAAAGTTAACCTAATGACCCCCCCCAGGGATGGAAAAAAAGGGACCCACTATGACGAATGTGTGCACCTGATACCCATAACCCCCGAAGAGTTTGCGATCGGGTACTGGAGCGCAGGAGAGTCCGTGCAGGGGTCTTCAGGCGGTCGTGTGCTGGCAGGGACTTAAACGGGATGAAGCTTTATGATCACCTTGTGGCCTCGTTCTCACTCGTTCTTCTTCTCCTTCTGTTTGAGCAATTTGTTGATCTCCCTCTTGGCCATGCCAGCATACTTGCTGATGACGCCATGCTTGTTTAGACCAGGCAGGAGCAGGAGGAGAGTCACTTAATACAAAGAGAAAGCGGCCAGGCGGTAAGAGTCAGAAGCAAAAGTGCTAAAAAGTGCTCAAGCCATGCTGGCTTGCTTGCTTATGGTTCAGTTGCTTTCGAAACAAACCTTATCTTCTATGTGATTTTAAGAGCGCAACAAAGGGAAATTTGCCCACTTGGTCACATCAAAGTGAGGAAAGGGTCTTTATAATACTGAACTAAGATGATTGCATTGAACAGCAGCTGCAGATATTTTTGGACTACAGCATTGGCCTCCTTTCTTGTGCCAGATTTAATGGCCTGTTTTAAGGGCTACATTGTGACTATCATAATTGTGTACAGGTAGCTCAAAATAACAACACTTAAAGTGTTAAGCCACCACAAGCCACCAGCACAGCTTTAATGTGCCTTGGCATAGATTCAACTGTCTTGAACCCTATTAGAGGGATGAAACACCATTCTTTGATGAGAAATTCCATAATTTGGTCTTTTGTTGATGGTGGTGGAAACCACTGTCTCAGGCACCAGTTCAGAATTTCCCAAAAGTGTTCAACTGGGTTGAGATTCGGTTACTGAGATGGCCTTGGCATATGGTTTACACAATTTTCAAGCCTTCAAACCTTTCAGTTACCACTTATGGACGGTAGATTTGGGCATTGTCATCCAGGAAGAGGCCACTCCCATCAGGATAGAAATGCTTCATCATTGGATGAAGGTGATCACTAACAATTTCAAAATTACATGTTACAAAATCTGAGGACAGGCTATTTAGCTGGCAGCAGGATAAGATGGCACGATACACACTTAAACTTGACTCACCAATCAGGTAGGTCAGGAACAGGTTATGGACTTGCTGGCCAATCCACGCCATCACCGCCAGACTGCTGATCACAGACAGGAAGTACTAAAGGAGAAAACAGAAAGTAAATGCACATTAAACCAACAAGGATGACACTTAGCTAAGATTTCAAGGGTACAGCAGCAAGCATAAATGAGCTAAATAACAGCATCAGCTGACAGTTTGTGCATCACCCACTACAACCACTTGCACTATTTGTCATCAAAGTTCCTTTTATGTACAACAGAACAGTAGCACTTTTGTTGCATGCAGTTAGGGGAGACTAAAAGGGAGCCGTGTTAAATCCACCCATAGAATTAATTAAGGCTGACCAGAGGGTTTCTAAGCAGTGCTGCCCAGCAACACAACAAACACTTTCTCAAACATTCAAATGTCATGCTGTTTACATGAATGTGACAGCCAAGATCTTTGTTATGTGCATATACCTACAGTAGTGTACAGTGGATGGTATAAGGTCTGGGCAATTTGTATGGTACTGTCTCCCGCCGTGCTACTTGGAAGCAAGCTTATTCACATCAGGAGCTTGCACCAGCTGCTGCGTCCATCAGTAGTTATTTAAACCTTTCAGTAGGCATGACAACTGCACACTGACTAAACCAGATTTTCACTTTATAAATCACCCCATGTTGTCTTCATCATCCAGCACATGTATATTACAGCCTACAGGAAACAAGGACTTTTGCTTAAACGTGTGTGGCACACGCGCTGTCAGTCCTCCATGCCATTTTCTATGAATGCTCAAACTGTCGTGGTCGCAAAATGCTGATTTGAATATGTGTAAATTGGGATGCTTTCTAGGAGCACCCAGTAAATCCAAATCCCATACAGATCATTGATAGGCATTATTATTAAAATGTTAGTATGACGCAAGGTAATGTTCCACTCGCCGATCAATGTTTATAACCATGTGAGCACTAAGGTGATGTTGCTCTCATAAGCTGTTGTTAAGCTTTCTGTGCACATTATTACTATAGAAGCGTGTTGCTCTAGGACATATACTAGGCTTAATGTGTATGCTAACACAGTTATAGTTGTGTGGTTTTATTCAACACCGTTTATCAGCTTGAGGCTCAGGAACGACATTACTGGATGTTCTGTATTAATGTTCTTGTTGTTCCGGTCATATTCCTTTGAGTGTATCACGCAATGATGACCTTAAGACAAGTAAATCAACAAAAGATGGTGTTTGTCTCAACATCTGTCCTGAACAATCATACATTCAAGATGATTTTGATTCGGAAACTACTTCCAGCTTGAAACAATCACATTCAACAGCCATTCTACAAGCTTTCAAGTTTTAAATATTTAAAGTTGCACAAATGACCCACTATTAACCATTGCCCCTTTGGAAAACCTATAATGTTGAAAAATGAACCATGTGTCCCCATGTTTACATCCCAGCTCCACCTTACCATTTTGGGCCTTTCCTCCTTGAGGGCGAAGATGCGCTTCCACCAGCCCACTACGCGACGCTGGGTCTTCGCAATGTTCACACAGATCTCGTGGAAGCGCTGCTGATGGTCACTGGTCCTGCGAGACCGGCAGAAACACACAGCCCATCCTCACCAACACACCCCTGCACACTGTGCTGAGACCAGAGCTCATCCAACACACAGGTTCTCAGGACGACTGCACCTGCTAATTCACTGTTAATAAACCGGCAGGCATTCTATAACATTTCTATCTTATTCTGTACCACATCCACCACAAAGCAATAATAGCTAATAAGCACAATGTAATAGCTGCAGCTTTTATCAAAACCACACCATTCCCGGCCTCCCGAGTGGTGTAGCGATAAGAACGTTCCGCTGCCCACTGTGAAAGGGGTTCAATTCCACCTAGGTCATGCCAGTTTGGCTCTGGCAGGGAGTGCCATTACGGGGCGGGAATTGGCTGTCCGTCCCAGGGAGGGGGGAGGTAAGCCGATATGAGCTTACTGCATATAAGAGTGTGTTGTGGTGCTGGCTCGGAGGAGGCGGTACAGCGCCCACCAACGGTCTCAGGACTACGGCAGCGACCTCTCATACAAGGTTGGGGATAATTGACATGAAAAAGAGAGGGTATAATTGGCAACTAAAAATAGGGAGAAAATGGGGAATAAAAGCATAAACAGAAAATATATTAAAAACTGAGGGGGTAATCTATGGTAAATTAAAAGTTTTCCATTTACAAGTGTCCATGGCCCCAGATCCTAAGCTTTACAGCCTCCCACAGCCAGTGTGCCCCTGTGAATAATGAAAGCTGGGCCTAGGGTGGCCCTGAAACAGGACACTGCACAGGGACTGCACCCCAGCCATCTAATAATGTTCAGATTTAAGGTTAATATGCCCACAGGGAGAGACAGGCACCCTAAAAGGACCCCCAAAAAGTGACATTTCTGATGCAGTAAGACAATGCTGCATGCTCAAGTTCTCCTCTAAATGTAAATAATGAATTGCCTTTGCCTTTGCCAAAGGACATCTGCGCCCATGAAACAAAGGCCCTTGTTTTCCTCACCACCAGCATCACTCTGAAATCCAGTTGGAATGTGACAGTAAGGCACAGCGGCTGCCATGACAGGTCTTGGCAATGACCACTGAGGCTGAGGTATGTTTAAGCTGAGGCAGAGAGTGATAAGAGCCTGGTTAGCATTGCCTGACAAGGGAGGCTTGGACCCGGATCTGTGGCTAATGACCTTGGAATGCGGTGGGGCCTGGAAACTGTTACTGATTTGCCACAGCCAGGACTGTCAAGAGATCCATGGCTGCCAAAAGATTTAGAAGATCATCACATGTTTTATCAGATGTAAGTTGCAAACCTAATTATTAACCAAGAAGAGATTTGTATTTGAAAGAAATAAGCACAAAATTATCCCTTTCACTGTCCTGCTCCTCAGATACTCTGCAACTCACCACTTGTTGGAGTTGAAGATCCTGGGGGCGACGAGGGGCACCAAATAGTCAGCCAGGCAAAGGAACATCACACAGCAGGAAACCCCTGTCAGCACTGACGGGTCCAGGTAATACACCATCCTGCCAGGTGAGAGATACTGTCATGAACATCAACAAGACCCCATGTTGTGAAACAGCTGGACTTCAGACAAGTAGTCCTCCACTCAACAGGTCTCAAAAACCAATATTTAAACAGCCAGGACTCGGGAGGGACGCACGCTTTAAAGATTTCCTGCAAAGCTATGGAATTTGTGTTGCAAGACTGTAGCGTGAATCAGCCAAACATTAACATGACATCTAAAAGTGACAAATTGCATAAAAGCATTCCAATCTTATTTGCACATGTATGGTCTGATTCTGGTTCGTTTAAAGACATGGCAACGAGACAGACCAAAGCCCCTAAGCTGTCTAGAGGGTAATTATAGAATGTGGGTGCCAGCTTTCTGGGACTGCTTTTCCTCAAGGGATATAATTTTACTTCCAAATGTGAGTGTAGGGCTGCATAGAAACTATGGGCAACAATGGGACACCTCACTAAGATCACAAAAGAACAGGCATGAATGTGCAATGGGTTTCTAATCCTTCTTTATGTATTCCTTTATCTTACCAGGTAAGTTGGTTGAAAATGTGTACTATTTTGCAACAATGGCCTGGCCTGAATCGAGGCACCTCCATCCCAATTTCAGTAGGACAATATGATGTCAAAAAGTTGCTCTCGTTGTTTTAGAAAAGGGTAATGCACCTTGTTTAAAATAGTAATTGTAACCCAACTGTGCCAGACCGGCCCTGGTGGGGGGCCCCGATCGCTGTCCGCACCAGTGGGAGGGGGAGGGTGAGCCGACACAAACTAGCTGAGAAGCGCGTAAGGGTGTCTCCAGAACATGGGTGGGCGAATTCCAAGGAAGTGGAGTTTGCTCCCCTCAGAGAATTAGCTTGCCTCGTAGAGACGGGCGGCGAGTTCATGTGGGGAGGGCTAATTGAAATAAATAGAGGGTATAATTGGTCACTAAATTGGGAGAAAAACAGGAAGAAAAAAATCAACAAATGAAACAAATGTAAAAAATAAATAAATAGTAATTGTTCAGCATGTACTTCAGGGAAGACCCCACCTGAGCTAAATGTAGCATGCAGCAGTTTTTGTAGCGTGTATGATCCACCTTAGTTTCAACTGAAACTGCTTCTGCCTAGTCTACCCAAAGAACTTGGCTCAGTGTGAAGACGGCTTAGGTGGGGCAGACACAGTGTGTCCCTATAGTCCCTCCAATGTGATGAGTCAGACACATGCTGCAATTTACAGTACATTTACATTATAAAGTACACAATTTTTGTACTTTATCTTTATGGACCTTTGTACGACAGCTGCAGTATCATAAAATAAAACAATCAGCAAAGAGGTCAAAGAAGAATTGTATTCCAAATGCTGTACTGTATGTCACCAGTCTTTACAGGTAAAAACAGCCTATGACTTTGCCCCTTTGCAGTATCTCTGAGGCAGGATAGTGTGAGTGTATATCCAGTCTGTTGGAGGTGGTTGGATTAGCAACAGGGCAGAACGAGTGCGACAGTGGTTCTACACTCACGTGAACAGAACAGTTGTGGCCCCTATCAAGGCACCAGGAAACCAGGGCTTTTGCCAGAGGAGGACCTGGTCTGCTGCCAGGATCACCTCTCCCCATCCCTGCAGCTGATCCTCCAGCTGGGCAGTCTCCCTAGCCTGTGGGGAGCAAGGTGGCAGTCACAGTGAGGATTTCCCCCCACCCTCATCAAAAACAACAGCTTCACAACCTAAAATAACACATGCAGAGACCTTTCCTACTGCCATTCACACTTCAGTTTCAGTCAATCTCCCCATGTGTATGTGAGACAACAAATCTGACCCCATCATGCCTTTCAAATGACCAGATTGGATGCAAAAAAGGGATTGTTGTGGGATAACAGGAACGATGGTTGTGGGCCACGGCATAAGAGTACTACAGACTAAAAGATGCCGTTTATATGGAGGAACAGTTCAGCAAGTTAATGCAATTAATGTGCTGATTCAGAAAAGCCCATTTTGGCCACACCTTCCTGTATCTGCACAATGACACCATGCTGCAGACCTTGAAGAGACCCGCTTCCCTGTGAAGGACTGTTTAAATGTTAGTTTGCGTATACAATAGCATTAATTTAACCAGGTCGAGATTACAATTTATTTTTCAAGAGAGATGGCAAGTTAGCACTGCATACAACTTAGGCTATAAAAACAATTCATAAATCACAATTAGCCAACAATCGGAGAGAAGATACACGAAACAGTCGACATGGGAAGCCTCAAAAATAATTTTACATTCATCCACTTTTGACAATTGACCATGTTGTATTAGTAATGCTCCCCAATTAACTATTGCACGTACAAACTGAACTAGCCAGCTAGCTAACGATAGTGATCCTGGTTGTCACTGTGTACTGTATCTAGGTGCTAGCTAATGTCAAGTAACTTAGAACTTGGGAGTCCGGAAAAGCAGCAAAACAACCGACTCTGCGTCAGAAGCTGGCTAGTTAACAGATCAGACGACAGCTAAATCGCGTTAGCAAGCTAACATGTTAGCTGACACGTTTTAAAAACGCAATGTACTTTGAACCACAGCTATACTGACTAAATCACGTGTATGTTGCCAAGCCAGCGTTAACTACCTATCCAAGAAAATCAGCAACCTATAACGTTAGATCTTCGGTGTTTTACTGCATGGCAGCAGACATAATTTGTGCTTTTCACTTTGCCAGCTCGTGAGTTGATAGCGATAGCTATTGAGACTGAAGAGGAACTGAAACAAACAGGGTGGTTGAATATAACGTTAACAAGCTGATTTTGCGAGATACACGAAACATCGTAACATCGGACAATTAGCTCGCTAGCCATCACCTTATATTACGCCACTAGACTGTTATTAGCCAACGTTAGCTATATGTTAGCCATGCATGTGTGGCTAGATGCTATCTTGTACACAAAGTAACGTTACCTACCAGCATATTTACGCTTTTGTTATCACCGTCTGTCATTTTGATCTATTCGGGATTTGATGTTTTCTCGCTAGCTAGCTAGCCAGCTAATACTACAGACGTCAAAAGAAAGACCCAGCTCGTTTGCCTCTCGTAGCTAGCCAGGTAGTTGACCCGTCTAAAGCGTATTTATGGGACTTGTAGTTACACGTCGATAACAACACCCTAAAGAAATGTTAGAATGGAGATGGGGGGAAAAAACTACAATTCCCCTGGCTCCCCAACGAAAACGAATATTGCAATGTTACGGCCAACACACGGCAACGTCTGGGTGCCTTACTGTTTCTGCCTATTAGCTTAATATTTTTAATTCAGCTTCCGATCTAACATGAATTAATCTAATCGACCAATCCAATGATAAATCAGCAAGCAATAACCATGGGTATGTAGTTAGCTAGTGTATGCTACTATACAGTTTAAAAGAAGGTAGGATACGTTGAAAAGTTACATTTTTTAGAGACTAATGTCCGTAATACACGGACATGCGTGTGTACTGGGAAGGTAATTATAGGATGTATGAAATGGGAAGTATTATAATCTATATGGGTGGTGTGGTGTTGCATGGCACTACTGTATGCTCGAGAGAAATAAAGTTAATAACCCTTTTTTGGATAAAACTAGGTGATCAATGATATAAAAAAAAAGAACTGCTTTCCTCCCACAGCGGTGATGTACTTTATACATTAACTTGTATTTAACATTTTATGTAAGGTCATGGGTAATTATGTACTACATTACTGAAAGCCTTTGACAACGTGCATGTCCGTTCATGAAAAGCAGATTATTAGTGGGTTAAATAACACATGATACATAACTCAAAGAAAAGTTACCGCCAAACATAACAAATAATTTCATTTAACTGTACATCTTTATTAAATGAATAAAATACTGGAAAAATAATTAATGTACAATAATGTAAAGGAATTAAGTCACAAGTGCAACTGAACAATATGGTGCTGGATGAGGCCCCAGAGGCTGAATACATTTTATAAAGGCAACATTTAATATCTGATGACTCTTAAGTCACTCTTAAGATTTATGTAATCTACCCCCTTATAAAATGCCTAATACATTACTAATACGGAAAATCCTTCAATTTTCTTAATCTCATAATTGCATTCAAGAGTCATACATTTGTACATTATGAAATGTGGTTCTTGTTGCCATAACATATATCATATACAATATATAACTTTAAGGTCATATTCTTACAAGTTTATATCTCAACAATTTGACAGGTTGTTTTTCTTCACTACTGCCACCTGCTGGCGTCTGCAAGTTTCACCAGCCATTATGAAAACACAAACAAATCTAATGCACCAAATAAACCTTAAGCTCTTGCTTGTGTGCATTTGTTCAGATCTCCAAAATGCATAAGCTATTGAACATTCTACAGGTTTTGTGATTCTGCTGCTAGGGAAGGCCAAAGGTAATAGGTGCATTTTATACATTTTTATTTTTGCAATGGGAAATCACATTTGTAGGCCTGTTCCACGGCTGCAACGTCCTCCATCGATTTGGGATTGTAACACGTTCTGCCAGCCGCGGCTTCTTTTCACTGTGCAGTCCATCAGTTGAGTTGCGTAGTCATTCTTACACAATGAAATGGGGAATAGCCCGTGGACTGAAATTCTCCTTGCCTGGGTGACATTAGGGTCAATTAAGTGCCGCCTTGTGGGACTGCCAACTGCTAGTGAGAACGAGTCTTTAAAAAAAAAAATATAATTTATTTCTGATTTTTATCCCATTTTCTCCCGATTTGGTAGCCAATTCCACCCACTATTTTCAAGTCAATATCCCCTCCCCCTCCCCCTTGAAATGTGAGTTCGCTGCCGTAGCCCTGTGACCGGTAGTGACGAAGACGAAGAATCGTCTCCTCCGAGACAGCACTCGCCAGGCCGTCGACCATAACCTGGTACTCCAGATCCAGTACTGTGGGCAGTGAACATCCTGTCGGCTTCCCTCCCCTCTCCCTGGGGCAGACAGCCAATCACCGCCCCCGGTGGCACTCCCGGTCAGAGCAGACTCTGGCGTGATGGGGAATCGAACCCCGGACGCCGTGGCCAGCGTCGAACGTTGTAACCACTGGACCACACGGGAGGCGAGAACGAGTCTCTAACAGAACATGCCTCCCAACAGGTCTGAAACATGCGTGTGTGTGGAGACAGGTTGCCGGGCAAACTGGAAGTGTATGAGAAGCCGTTTTCATGGGCATGTGCTGAGAGAGCTCAATCTAGCTCACTAGCCAGACAGCTGCTGGGATTAATTCACCAACATTAATTCCAAAGCAGCATAGGTCTGAATACATCTGCCTGAAGACACTGACCCTTGAAATAAAATGAATCATGTACCCACAAAAATAAATCAAAGTTGAAAAATACCATTTAAATCCCAATTTATTCTGAATCAAACAAAATTGAATAAAATCTTTTAATAACAGTTTGCACCATCACCAAAGCATTACGTTATGCATTTACTTATTAATTTCTCCCACTAAAAATGTAAAACTAGAGGGGGACCTAGATTAGTAAAACTCAGGCAAAACAGGGAATATTATATAACAGGAATGGCACATCCCTTCACTGGCAAGTCAAATCGGGATGATCTACATGATTTAAAAAAGCATGGAAAAAGAAAGTCTACAATGCAGAAAATCAGAGATGCAAATCAAGGAAGTTACTGAAAAGCAATTAGCTCATTTTTAGTCCAATTTTAAATCCACATAATTTCTATCACTGTTCAGAATACCCACACAAAGCCACCAATCGATCCAAAATAACGTCAACCGACACTGGAATCCTTGTACTGAAGCACATTATACATAGTGCTAAAACACTCAAAGAAGATGACAGTGAATTCTCCACAAAAAAAAAAAAAAACATTTCTGCTTGACATCATTTCAAAAAGTGAAATGAATATTTCTGAGCGATGCATGGAATTTAAGAGTTGCGTGTAAGGGTTACTTTATTTCCAATAAATGTTCAAGATTGAAAGGAAAGTGACAAATGACACTTTCTGGAAAAAAAAAAAAAAAAAATCTTGACTTGAGCCACCTGGCTTTGAATGGAGTTCACTGAGGCTCCCGATTCTCCTGCCACTCAGCCCTCAACACCTGCCAACATATGCGCCGGCTTTGCTGCTGGACAGTTAGAACTGCCGGATCATCACAAAGGACAGAATGCCAAGAGGCTCTTCACGGCACTGATCTCCATTTCGTCTCTCACCGCTCAAGTATATTCCAGGAGCATGCTTCAGGACTGAGGGATGTTGGGCAGCCATCTCTCCGCTCTCAGGGTGGGAGGAAAATGAGGTGGACATGAAGCGACCTCCTTCCCAAGTCCCTGTGACGAGCGAGCCCCTTTCTGCATGTTCTTGGATTTTGGGTGGAGAGGAGTTTTTGATTTGTTTGTTGTTTTTGCTGCATTGCAGGGGTGGGGATAGTTCGGGCTTGGTGCCTCATCACCCCCGCCCAGCCCCCCTTTCCCATCCCTGTCAGCCCCCCCTACGCCCGAGGGAGACGGGTGCAGACCCATTCGTTGTGTTGGCTGGATCGCCGGGTGCAGCTGTGCTACGGGGATCCAGTGGGGGCCCCAGGGAGGATCACTAGATCTTCCCCCCCACGGTGCTCTGCGGCTCCTTCGCCCCAGACCCAGTGGATTCTGGTGGATATCTACCCTCGTTGGACCAGAGAGATCTACTGGCATCCCGTTCACACCCAGGCTGTCCACCCTTCATACAGCTGAGCCAGGTTGTCCACGTTTGTGGCCTCCTTGATCACATAATCGACCTGTGGGCGAGGGGAAAATAATTTTGGAAAGAGGGCAAAGGGCTTCATTCAGATGGGTGCCTACACCTACATGGACAAGTAGCATGTAGCTAACAGGCTAGAAGGACATCTGTGCGATTCAGACATTTTGGTTCTACACCAAATAAAACTCAAGGAAGTGCTTTGGTTGGACACAGCAAGTATTTAAAACATTTTTAAACAATTTTACTTAGCTTTAAATAAAAAGCACAGCCCAACATGAGCATGGTAGAGACTCAATTCTACAATCACAGACTTCACTGTATTAAAAACAACTTTACGGTAACAAAATGTTTGAGGGCGCTTTCAAAAAGAATTTGCACAAAATATCCCACATTTTCCAAAACGTGTGGAGAATACATTCACTTCAGTTATCCCCGTTCTGTTCATAGAAGCAGCTGAGTAGGTTTATAAAAGGCTTGATTTAACAAATCAATGTAATACTGCACAAAATCTAATCACAAGAATGGTTTAACCGCAATTGTTTTTCAAAGGGGGTATTTGGTCATTATTATTTCAACAATTTCACTTTTGCTCAATTGCAATTTTAAATAACTCATGCCATTATGTAGTTCACAGTTATAAGGTTTACATACGACTGCTGCATACTAGCAATTATTTAAAAGGCATTTTGCATTTTAAATTCCAAGTTGTACAGCAAATGCAAAACTGAACTTCAAGGCGCTTTACAAATCCAGACATAGTGCTCTAATAATGTAGGCACACTGAAATCGCTAAACTGAATCAGTATGATGAAATGCTGTTTGGGTGGATGGTGGCTGGTGTAAGAGACGCCCTGTAGAAATACAACTGCGTCTGCTCAGTGCCAGAGAGGTGGAGCTGCAGCCTTACCTGCTCTGTTACACTCATCCTCCTGTTAGGGTCCACATCTCTCCCCTCCAGTTTGGCTTTCACACGCTTCCACACACTCACTGCGTAAGAGTTGCGCTCCTGGACAGCTGCACAACATTAAACACACACACACACACACACACACATCAGCCACCCGCACACAGCATTTTCCTTTATTGAGCCATGTGAAAACGTCACTGCTCTTTGCCCAATATTAGAATCAACAGTAAGTCCATTTGTTTTATTAAAGTCGACCTGAAATTGAATTGTGAGAAGACCGTCATGATATCACTTCTACAATACGTTAGGTATAATACTGGTCAGAGAAAGCATCATTTTCATGTTTAGGTTGTTTGTAAGATATTGGCATTAAAACACATTTGCCTGGCTCAAACGGTAGCACACTATTTTATTTTTTATTTTTATTTTTATTTTATACTTTTCTATATCAAAAAGAATACCAATTTGAATACACCCATCAAAGTCATACTTCACAGAGTACGGTAATAGTCAGTCTGAATCAGGTCCAGGTGCATGTATAGCTCTATAGGTCTGATTTTTAAGTTATTAGTTGCCATTTCTTTTTCGTTCATTGCATTCGGTGTCAGCTAGCTTATCGTGGACAGCTTGTCGGTGTAGGCCTATCTGTAGATCTATGAATACTGATTTGGCAAAGGGCACACCCAGTCAATCCTCAGACAATGGAGGTGCGAAATTGAGCAGTATTCCATAACATTACATTACAGGCATTTGGCAGACGCTCTTATCCAGAGCGACGTACAACAAAGTGTTAACATAAAACACATGAATCATTTCAACGCATCTTAAAATGCATCGACATAATTAAGTAAGATGTTTATGATGCGGCAATGTTAACGAATAAACAATCTCGGGTCGACTTTAAAAGACACTTCCCAGCATTCTCCGATTTACAAATGGCCCTTTAACTATATGTTGGGAAGTGACAAATGCCTAGACATGAATATTCAAGAGAACGCAGCGGGTCAAAGCTGCTACACACCTCTCCCCGTTTTGGGGTCCCTCACTGCCCTCTTGGGGCTCGGAGCCAGGCCTTTGCTGGTGATCAGCAGGGTGCTGGGCGGCGTGTCCGCCGGAGTCCCCAGGTTGCGCGGGAGGGCCTTGCGAGCGCTCTGAGACATGCTCTCTGGCTGCGTCTTTGGCCCACTGCAGCGCACTGCTGAGGTGACAGGGACAGAAATCGCCGGGCGTTAAAAGCTTTCGCCTTAGCGAAGCGGCTTCCAGGCAGACAAGGTTTGCGGCAGACCGCGTCGGTTAAATCTAGTTGTTTATTTGGGGCGTGTGAGCTCGATGCCCCCCTACCTGCAGCGAAGCTGGTCTGAGCGCTCAAGGTCGGGCTTGCACAGTCGCTCGCTCGCTCGGTCACCAGGGGGAGGCGAAGCCCACCAGTCCGTTATAGACGCTGGAAACGGAGACAGATTTGCGTTAGAGGACTGAGGGGGGAGACTGGGCTCCCGTCCCGGCAGTGTTGCGTGAGGGGAGCGGACGCGCACCTCTGGCTCTGCGCTTTGAGCTCCTTCAGCGTGGCCGGGATCTCCTGCAGCAGCTCCACCTGCTCCTGGCTGCGTGGCTGCCCTGTCGCCTGCACCACGGTGAACAGGACGATCTGCACGTTGTCCTGCCAGGCTTTGTACTCGGACAGGAACTGACGCACGCTGCCCTCGTACGGCACGGCCTCGCCCTCCGCCAGCGCGCTCTCCTCATCCTGCAGAGAGGACCAAGAAAGGGGCTTCAGTGGCATGCACCCTACTGTGAAATATGGTGTATCCAGTGTTTTTGGTGGGCAGGTTAAGGTTAAGATTAAAGAGGGCACCCAACTAATACAGCAGCGTATGTCCCTGGAGTTCTTCAGTCCATCATCTCCAGGCTGGGAAATGGGACACCAATACATTGCGGGTGTCTCTTACAAAACAAATTTCACTGACACAACACTGCGTTTTAGGTGTCGCTTACAGATCGGATATCACGAACGCAACACTATGTCAGAAGAGTGTTTTACAGAGCAGATTTCACAGACGGACCATTACGTGGCAGGAGTGTTGTAATGGTATGAGTCCAGATCAGCCTCACCTTTGCCATGGCTCTCAGCAGGTGCTTGACGTCTGCCAGCTGGCGGTTGTGGTTGGACAGAATGCCCTTGATGGTGTCCACTAGCGCCTGGAGCGTCTCTGTCACACTGTCCAACTGCTGCTCCCTCTCCCCCTGAACTGCTCTCTCACTGGACATCTCCTGGGTCAGGTGCTTCTGTGCGCACATCAGCCAATCAGGGCCACCGATGGAGAGGTCCACTGTGGAGCTCTAGAAGGAGACAGGATCGCAGCCGTTGTATGTCACAGCATAGATAGTGATGGATGGGGTAGAGGAGCACACAAGGAGAATATTCAATTGATATTTTTTTACATATTGACAACCCATTTTTCACCCCAATTTGTAATTCTGAAACACAACTGCGGGTCTGTCCCATTGCTGCAACATCCTCGATTTAGGAGCCAAGCACTAGTTTGCGTGACCACCGAAAAGCTTGCATTCAGCAGAATGCGTCTTCTCCACTCTGCAATCCACCACCTGCACAGGACGAGTGCACAGGTGGGACAGCTGAGGCAGGTGGCATAGGCACCTGATTCACCAGAGAAGTCACTTTTGAGCGATGAGGCAGGGGATACCCCGCTCGTTCAAAGCGCTCCCTCCCTGGGCGACACTTCGGCCAATTTTACATTGGCCCACGGGACTCAGGATTCCATTCAGGCTGCAGGACACAACACTCCGGCCTGCCCAAGGGTCAACTGTCAACCCAATGGTTCTGTGTGGCTCAGTTGGCAGAGCACGGCGTTGGCAACCCGTTAGGTTGTGGGTTCAATTCCCACTGGGACCACATATACTGGAAAATGTATGCATTCACTACCGTAAGTCGCTTTGGATAAAAGCGTCTGCTAAATGGCATATATTACATTATATTATATTCAACCGCGTGCCCAAATATTACAGCATTAAACGAATGCTACGTGAAGCAAACAATACATCGTCTGGTCGACTCAGTAACGCTCACACCTCTAAAGCGTGCCCTGAACCCTACTCCCTGTCGCGGGTGAGCTGGAATATTAGCCGGCACAACCAGATGCTCACCAGCCTGTGCAGCAGCCTCAGCTCCAGCGGCGAGACGGAGCTGCTGAACTTGGCGGCGTAGGAGCAGGTGGCCTGGCAGCGCTTGAGCAGGTCGAAGAGCGCGCCGTCCATGCTGAGCGCCTCCGGGGTGCGCGTCCGCAGGCCCTCGAAGTTCAGGATGGTGCTGCAGAGGAAGGTGACCTGGCTGGCGCACTGGCTCTCCTTCAGCACCAGCGCCCGCCGCTCGGCGATGGTGGCGTCAAAGTCCTGGAGCACAGGCGCCAGCGCCGGGTTCGCCCCGCCCGCCCACTTCAGACGCTGCTCGATGCTGCCCTCCAGCGTCGCCAGCTTCTCCTGCAGGGGAACACGCGCACATTTTGCCACACGACAACTGACAAGCGCATCTGTGCGCACTGTGGTTCTCTGTGGCTCAGTAGGTAGAGCATGGCGCTGACAACGCTTAGGTTGTGGGTTCGATTCCCATTGGGACCACACATACAGTTAAAGATGTATATATTCACTACTGCAAGTCGCTTTGGATAAAAGCGTCTGCTAAACGGCATATATATATAGATCTATGCCTTTTTTTTTTAGTTTGTGTTGTATCTGATTTTTTTCCTCCCAATTTGGTAGCCAATTACACCCACTATTTTTCCGGTCAATCCCTCCCTCATAGTTTGCTGCCGTTGCCCTGTGACCAGCAGCGACGAAGGTGAAGTATTGTCTCCTCCGAGACGGCACTCGCCAAGCCGACGACCATAACTCTGGCACCCCAGAGCCACTCCTGTGCGCAGCGTCTTGTCGCGTCCCCCCTCCCTGGGGTGGGCAGCCTGCCCCCCTCCTCTGACTGGCGCGGCCGGGGAATTGAACCCCGGGCGCCGTGGCCAGCGTCGGACATTGAAACCACTAGACCACACGGGAGGCCATCGATGCCACTTTCTACCTTAGTTCCCATTTAGCTGTAATTAATATCTGGGAACTGCCAGTGTGACATGTGAGACAGCTAATATAAAATTATAATGAACGGGACCTGCACGCTGGCCATGGAGGCTTCATCCTGGCTCAGCTTGTAGAGCTTCTTCTTCATGTTGCTGAGGATGATGGAGCGCGGCGGTGGGCTGACGCTCATGGGCTGGTTTCTCGTTCCGAGAACGTCCTCGTGCTGCCACTGCATCAGGAGGCCGTCGAGTTATTAGGGGACAGTTCGACACGTTTGCAGGTAATAAAGCCAGGATATACAGTGACAAAGGTCAGCACTTACAAATGGAAGTTCTGAAATAGCCAGCCGCCAGGGCTGCACTGATTTTCTTTTATAGGAGACATTTATTGGCCCCAGAGTGAAAATGAACAAATAAACGCACGCGTTATGGCCAGGCTATGAATGTGTACACCAAGCCTGCGCTGAACTAAAGATAGATCACTCTGGCCTAGCTCTCATCACTGGGAAATAAACGGGAGATGCTGGCAAACTGTGACCGCGGGCAATGATAAAGTTTGATCATTGCTTAATAGGGCAATTTTATATCACACATTTACACAAAATGAAGAAATAAGACACTCTGTAGATAGGTTTTTATGATGCATGACATTTCAGCATGCGTAAACATCTTGATCATTTCTGTTATTCATTGGCTTCATGGCAGGCTGATCCAAGGCATTTAAGACTTTTTCCACAAAGTGATTACTATGACACTATGCCATCGATTTACACAGGTTTGCGGAGCAGCAACACTTGTTAGCAACATTTCGCTTCGCTTTAGTCAAATATTCATTTTATCCTCTAGTCAAGCACAAAATTAAGATCTTATTGAGAATGGGTGACTGAACACAAGTAACTGAAGCATTAATAATAATAAGAAAACCAGAACACACATTAAGAAGCTGTGTGCCATATCCCAATTCCTTTTCCGGACACTGGTCTGGAACGTAGCTTTACCTCCACGGTATTTCAGGTATGCGGTTAAGCTAGCAAATGCTGTGGACCTCACCTGGAACATGGCGATGTGAAGCTGGGCCCTCTGCAGGCTGACCTTGCAGGCCTCCACGCTGCCCTCCAGCCGGCGGACCAGGTCCAGCTTCTTCCAGGCCGTCTCGTAGGAGCCGGCCAGGACCGTGGCCCGGTTGAGCAGCAGCTGGGACAGCCGGCCGGCCTGCACGCCCTGCTCCACCGCCCGCTTGCACAGGTCATCCAGGGAGACCTTGCCCTCGGCCCCAAAGTCCTTGGCCTCCACCTGGGCGATGACGTCCGTTCCCAGGGCGCTGAGCGCGCTGCACAGGGCCAGGCCCAGCACCTGCGTGGGCAGCCCCATCAGCATCTGGCGCACGAAGTCCGCCGTGAACGCCTTGATGGGCCGCGCCATCTGCTCCTCGCTCATGGCGGCCGAGCCTCGGTACGCCGGCTTGGCCAGGGCCACCGGGCCGTTGGAGGGCGCCGCGTCGTCGGGGGGAAGGGGGCAGGTTCCTGCGAAAGGGGGGGGTGACTACGTCAACGACAGAGAGCAGACAGGGGCTGCGGACGAAGGGGCGAGGGTCCGGGGGAGCGCTTACCGGAGAGGGTCTGGGAGAAGGAGCCGCACAGACGGAAGAAGTCCCGGATGCTCTGCAGCCTCTTGAGGAAGAAGATCTCCTCCAACACCTGCCGGTGCTGGGCCTTGTCAAAGAAGTTGACCTGCGCCGCCCTGGCCTCGCGAATCACGTCGATCTTTCTCCAGGCGGCGGGCACCTCCATTTTGTTGAGCTGAGGGAGAAGAGTCAATGTTTACAGGTTCCTATCCACAAAAACACAACGGGGACAGGTCTTTGATACTAAAATCCTCTGCCATATTAAAGCAGAGAAATGGGAAACCTTATAATATATGCCATTTAGCAGATGCTTTTATCCAAAGCGACTTACAGTAGTGAATGCATACGTTTTTCAGTACATGTGGTCCCAGTGGGAATTGAACCCACAACCTAAGCATGCCAACGTCATGCTCTACCTACTGAGCCACACAGAACCACATTATACCATGTTACCAGTCTGACAAAGACGTTGCATACATCTAATCGCTATTGGGAGGTTGGGATACAGTCTCGAAGACAACAACGGTTTTAAACTGAATCATTATTGCTACCGTTACGCCACTCTGGTAAACTGTAGATCCCGACAACAGCATTCCTAAAGCTTGCACGCTTTGCAGACTAGGTCCAAACAGGGGCGCTAACCTTGTCGATGAGAAGCCCGAATGCAGTCTCCAGCTGTGCGAAAGTGCCGTCGAAGGCCACCAGCAGCATCTGTCCTGCGCTCATCTTGGGGGTGTCCTGCAGCGAGCCCTCCTGGCTGCGGGGCTGGATGAGCTCAGAGTACTGGGCGCGCAGCATCCTGGGGGAAACGGCAACGTCACTGCACTTGCGCACGGCGCACTTAAAACCATCCGGTCTTAATCAACCATCCGGTCTTAATCATGGCACGAGGTCAGCGTTAAACGCATGGAAAAGTTTGAACAGGACACAAAACCAGGATGAATGAAGCAATGTCTGCCCTTAAACAAAACACGCTTACTAAGACGCCACAACAGTCGGGATGTAACGAACAAGACGATGATACGGACAGGTCACGCCCGACCCTACGCGTGCCACGGTTTTACCTGGTGACGTCGAGGTAGTGGTCGTCGGCCTCCTCCTCCAGGCCCATGGCGACGTTGCGCAGGTGGGCCTGCAGGGCGTCGGCCAGCCCCTGGAGGGAGACCCCGTCAGCGCACTGCTCGATCAGCACGTCCAGCTCCAGCAGCATGCCCTCCAGCGTGCTCTCGCCCTTCAGCATGCAGCGGAGCGCCTCCGGGAAGATGATCTGCCGGAAGTTGGTGTTCAGCTCCTGCGGGTGGGGGGGAACAAACCGCGCTTGTGAATGTCCTTTTTAAACCTCATTTTTGCCATTAGGCATATTCGGAAAGGAGACGACTGCCTGTGGGATTATACTAAATTTTACACTGCCATAAAATTTACAGCTCCGAGGATCCCAACGGGATTCTGTATCATCTTTAATATCATCCTGAGACACTAACGGTAGTCTAAGTTTTATAATTGGTACGGACAACGGCTGGCAGGCTGCAGCCATTAAGGATAAAATGGCTCCACTGAAGTGCTCTTTGAAAATAAAAACAGGGAATCAGTAAATCTTAATTTATTCACACGTGTTCTCTGGGGTAACACTACCTAACAGTTACATATAAAAACATTTAATTAGTAAGGTAAGATGTCTAGGTTGCCCAAACAGATCAAGCTACATTTACTAGCTAACTACAAGCATTTCAGACATAATTCACCACAGACCGGTAGGTACAGCTAATGCTAGCAAACAAAACAATCTAACTAGCCTGTTACCTACCGCCAGCTGCTACGAGGGTTAGCTAACGCTAGCTCCATCGATGTCAAAGGCGTCCCCCCCAGCTTCCTTGCTATTCTTTTGCATCTCCTCAGACTATGAGAGCAAGAGGCCAAGCCACACTGAGTTCTGCACAGGTCCTGCACATCTGTCCATCACTCAGAACTGAAACTTTGCAATGCAATCCGTTTCTCATGTTTTGGAAAACAGACTCAAACTGCAGACTACATCATTGACATGGCTAACAACAGGAAGAGTTCAATCAACACCGAGTTATTGTAGAGAACGTGGTGGGGTAAACGGCCGGTTGAAATTGGCGGAGAGCGCGGTACCTGCAGGCAGGTGTAGACTCCGTTGGCCAGGTAGACGGCCTGGGCGGTCTCCGACGGGCTGGGGAGGTCCAGGTCGTGGGGCAGGAGCTGGCACTGCTGCAGAAGCTGCACCAGGCAGGTGACGTTGCCGCTCATGCTGCACAGCTCCTCCAGGAACCAGGCCCCGTCACGGGACGTCAGCTCCACCAGCTGCTCCCCCGCGCTGGCCGCCGCGCCCTCCATCACCAGGTTACGCCTGTGGAACCGCGCGCACGGGAGATCACGTCACTCGGGAAACAGAATCTCTTCAAAGAAGCTACAGCCGGGCATCAGTGCGACATTTCTCAAGACGTATTTCAAAAGAGCGGAGGATGAGGAACCGGCGTATGACATGCAGAACCTCAGCTAAGGGAAGCACTACTTTAAAGATGCCAAAACCGCTTGGTTAGAAAAGTTGTTGGGACGGCCCATTGTGGAGGAGAGCGCACCTGGTGAGGGTGCAGAGGGCGGAAACGATGATGCCCGCCAGGCTGAAGGAGCCCAGCTCGCCGTTCTCGCGCAGGAAGACGGCGATGCAGCGCTCGATCTCCTGCTGCTGCTCCTCGCAGGCGGACGTCCCGGCGCCCTCCCCCTTCAGCCGATCCACCTGCCGCAGGAGCCGCGCGTTGGTGTCGGCCACGTGGTGCTGCAGTGCCAGCTCCGTGCTCGACAGGAACTGGCAGGTGGCCGGCGGGGGCTGGGGGGCGAACTGCATCTCGTACCTGTGACGTCACACGCGGCGACAGGGGTAAGCGGTGAGAGGGCCTGTCATTTTTTCTTTTCTCCCCATTTCATTTTAGGCATTTAGCAGACGCTCTTATCCAGAGCGACTTACACAGTTTACATTTCTTTACATACAATCCATTTAAACAGCTGGATATTTTACTGAAGCAATTCAGGTTAAGTACCTTGCTCAAGGGTACAACAGCAGTGCCCCACCTGGGAATTGAACCAGCAGCCTCTGAGTTACAAGTCCAGCTCCCTAACCACTACAATACACTATACTGTCAAGGCAGGGCAGGGCCATGCTGGTTCACAAGTTACACCCAGTGAAAACCACAGTGCGAACGATTCAACCCCGCAGTTACGCGCATCGACGCGCGTGAACGTTGGACAAGAGGGAAAAACCCGTCGCCCAGTGCACGTAAATATTGTGTGAGTTTGAATATTGTGTTGGTGGCAGCGATGGAGTGTGTCAGGATTGTGAAGGCTGAACTCACTGGCGATAGATGGCCTGGCAGTGTTCCCCCGTCATGTCGCAGACCAGCTCCTCCATCCACTGCTTCCAGGAGTGGGCGCGGTGGCGCAGCAGCACGGAGCGCGGGTACAGCAGGGCCACGGTGGCGTAGCTGTGCAGGTGCTCCAGGCAGCCCCTCAGGAGGCCGCGGCGCTGCTGGAACATGGCCCCCACCTCCCCCTCCAGCTGCTCGCACTGGCTGATCAGGTGGGCCTGGCCCGCGTTCTGCAGGAAGGCCGTGGCGGGCACGTAGCTGGGGGGGCCTGGTGGCAACAATGCACGCGCACACACACACACAGTTAGCTTATTCTCTGAAAGAACAGAAGCGCGCAGTGGCACGGACCGCGCCGAGCGTGTCTTACCGAGGTCGATGGGGCTGCTGATCTCCTGCAGGAGGCTGGCCAGCTGCGTGGCCTCCAGGCTGGCGAAGGCGGCCTGGTACTGGGAGATCCACTGCTCCAGGTCCGACAGCTTCCCCTGGATGGCCTCCTGCACGGTCCTCTCGCGGGACTGCAGCTGGGTGTGCTCCGAGTACCTGAGGAGAGAGCTCCATCAGAGTCGCGACTGGCACCCCGTGTGAGGAGGGCTCGGGCTCGGTCCGACCCCGCTCTCCTACCTGTGCTCCAGCGTGTGGACAAGGTGCTCCGCCTGGCTCTCCGCCCCCTCCAGGAACTCCATCTCCTCCTGCAGCCGGCCCTGCAGCTTCTCCACCTGCGTGAGCTGCTCCTGCAGGCGGAGGTACTCCTCCACGCCGCTGTCCATCTGGGGCAGCACCGACAGCATCTCCTCGCGGTTCTTGAACCAGTTGACCTGCGGGGAGAAAGGAGACGGGCGGTGACGGTTGGAGGAGGACGTCGGGCGGCTGGCCGTGCGCTGTGCCGGGGGGGAGGGCAGGCCGGCGGATGATGGGTCACCTTGATTTCGGCCACTCGCGAGGAGAACAGGCTGCGGGTGATGTCCCTCTCCATCTCCCTCTTGCTCTGCTTGCTCTCCGCCTGCTGGCCGCCGCCACCGTACACGGCCCCCGCGAAGCCCACCTCGCCCCCGGCCGTCCAGTCCACCAGGGGGTCGTACACAAAGGCCTCCAGCAGGGTCAGCAGGGTCTCCCGGCCCCTGCGCATCATGTGGACCACCTACGAAACAGAGCACAAAAAAGTGACCCTCACTTTGTTTCGTTTTTTTAACAGCTACTCTAGATAGGCATTTGCTTTAGAAAATACACATTACCCTTAAAGACAGACAAAACATGAATTGATCCGTTTTGGACAAAAGCCAAGAGCTCTCCTCCAGCAGAAAGTGAGATCCTCACGCTCAAGCGATTTAGTGACGGCGCAATGACTAGATGAAATTGCTTTCTCGCATGAAAAAATAGAAAGCGCGGTTGAAAGTTTAGGCGGCATGTCCTTTTGAGGACATAAATGAGTGATTTGTATCTGGGGTAAGTGTGGGTGTGACAGGGGAATTTGGATGATTAACGGCCACGCGGCTGTGTGGCATCGTGTTAATCAGGGGGGAGAGAGACCAGCAAGATCCTGCGTAAAAGCTACTAAAAAGCTGTTCGTGTGTGTAAATGTGTTTTTCCGAAAGGCGCTTTTTATTTTGTTTGTTGCTTTGGTTTAACGTTTTAGGCCAGTGGAACGGCTGAAGTTTATTTTGTTCATTTGCACTGTACGGGTTCTCTCTCTCGCTCTCTCCCTCCCTGTGGGAGAAATAATAAAAATTCCAGTCCACAGACACAGAACTCCCCTCCCCGCCTCCTGCTGTTCTGTTCCCTCCCTGGTTGTGTTGCACGGCGTGTGACAGTATCCTTTTGTGATAAAGTCCCAGTCCATGATCAGATATTTGTGATCTAAATAAAGAAACATCCAAGAATCACCTGTGTAGGCAGGCTGAAATCCATCAAACCTATTTGTGACTGAATGTGTTGTCACTAGTAACTATATTTATGTGCACATTGTTATTTGAGAAGGTTTAAAGGAACCCAGGAAGTAGAGTTTCTTGGGCTCGGTCTTCGTGGGCAGGGTGGTGATCGTGTTGCCAATGTTCTGGATGGCAGACACCTCCCAGGGCAGCGCCATCTCAGTGCAGGCCATGGGTCATTTGAGATGGTTTATACACCACAGTGGGATTGTAGGGATCTGGAGGGATGGCAGTGGAGTCATTTCCTCACCTGCTCACAGGACAGCCTGAAGATGCCCTCGACCCCAGTGACGCCCAGGGCCGTCTCGATGTTGTGCGTCATGCGGAAGGGAACCTTCTCTGGTACCCTCAGACTTTTCCCTGGAACAAACCGCCGCACCAAAACATTTAGTCTCGCTAAACCCCTCTCACAGTAAGAGCACTTCCTTCAGGAGGCATGGACCCATTTTTCTAACCTTTCTCAAAGCAGACGTTGTAGTCAATGTGCACCACCTCGCCTGTGGTCATGTCGATCAGCACGTTGTCCAGATGCCGGTCGCCCAGCCCGATGATGTAGCCCACCATTGACATCACCGCAGTGGATCTGGCGTAGGCCTACAAGGAAGGGGCAGATAGCATAAGCACCGCAGTGTCCACGCAGATCAACTTGTGTTGCATTTATGCCGCGGAGGACCATTTCTCTTCTGCTCCCTCACCTGCGTGACCCTCCACCACTCGCTGGGGGTGGTGCAGGAGCACCAGAGCTCCTTGGCCAACAGGTTGGGGGGCGTGGCCTCCATCAGCTCCCGCAGCACGTCCCTCATGACGCCGAGTGGCCAATCGCGGCGTGACACGTCCAGGCTGAGCCCCACGGCCTTCAGCGCCGGCCCGATCTTGCTGTAGTACAGCTCGCTGGGGCGCGGGACCAGGGGCAGGTTCTGGGGCTGCTGGAACGAGTCCTGGGCCTGAGGGCGACAGCACACACCGTTACCCCCCTCTCCGTGAATGAGACTGCACCGCGATTCTCAACAGATTTACCGCCGCCCGACGACGGCATCACAAACGCCTTCATACCTTCTGTGCCTGGAGCACGGCCTCTCGCTGCTGCCATCGCTTGTAGAGGCCAAACAGAGGCGTGGCTCCGTCCACCCACTGAATGAGCCCGGAGCGGGTGCCCAGGGGCGTGACGGAGTAGTGGCGGGCGTGGAAATGGGGGCTCTCCTGCTGGTTGACCTTGGTGAACATGGTGTTTACGATGGACAGAAACTGCATGATCCTCTCGTCCAGATGCAAGTCTTCCAGCCCTGTGGGGAAAGAGGTTACCCAGAGGAGAGGGCAGATGAAGCAGGTTCCATCTCAGCCACTGCTTTTCACACGCCCAACAGCAGGAGAGAGCAGAGGCGCGTTACCTTTAAACAGGTACGGGTAGTTCTTCCCGTCGGACCCCAGGAAGTAGAGTTTCTTGGGCTTGGTCTTCGTGGGCAGGATGGTGATCGTGTTGCCAACGTTCTGGATGGTGACGGCGTCGGTGGCGGACACCTCCCCGGGCAGCGCCATCTCGGTGCAGGCCATGGCGGCCAGGCGGGGGCTGATCTCGTCCAGCTTCAGGAGGTAACTGGCGCGCTTCTGCGCCCGCTGCTGCAAGCTCAGCATGATCTGCGGTGCACATATGGCAGGCGTCACTCGACGGCAGCGCTGGGCCGCGGAGCTCGGCTGTGTGTGCGTTGCATGCGGAGGCACTGACCTGCTTGAAGGGCACCCAGCTGCTGCCGGGGTTGGCCGGGCTGGAGGGGTTGCGCAGCTTCTCCAGAGCGTTGTTGATGGCCTCTCCGTAGTTGTCCTGGAACCAGGTCTCGTGGGGTGTCTCGGCGGGCGCGGCCGTGATGGTGCGCACGTGGTCCAGGGCGAACACGACGGGCCGCATCAGGGCAGAGTGCTTCTCCCGCATGATGGCCAGCTTCTCCTCCCTGGGGTCAAGGTCAGGGACACAGGGTCAAGGTGAGGGACAGTTGGGGTTAGGGACACCGGTTCGGGGCAGAAGGTCAAAGGTCAGGGACACAGTTGAGGTCAAGGACACAGGGTCGGAGTTGGGGTCAAGGTCAAGGACACAGGGTCGGAGTTGGGGTCAAGGTCAGGGACACAGGGTCAAGGTGAGGGACAGTTGGGGTTAGGGACACCGGGTCGGGGACAGAAGGTCAAAGGTCAGGGACACACAGGGGCAGAGACAGAGGGTCAAGGTCAGGGACACACAGTTTGGGGGCAGAGACAGAGGGTCAGGGTGCAGGGCGGGGCCCAGGTGTCCTGCTTACTTGCGGAGCGTGTTGTTGTTCTGCACCCTCTTGACCTCGTCCTCCAGCTGCTGGATGCGGCGCAGGACATGCATGTGCTGCTGCTGCAGGACCCCGAGCCACAGCTCGTCCCACAGCACGGTCACCCGCCGCAGCTCGCCCACCAGCATCTGGACCTGCCAGGGGACGGGCGCCACTCTTTACTGCCATGACCACGTGCACTTAGACATATTTAAAGAGTCAAGACTCCTCTGAAGATTACCCTCTCTTCACTCTAGAGCAGGGGTGGACAAGGAGGGCTGTCTCGGCTTTGAATTCAATGGAAATTCTGCTCCTATTGAATTAGGCCAATTTATGTGATCTGTAATTTAGCTAACTCTCTTGATAAGCTCACAAATGACAGCTAAATAATTCTTAGAAGGACAGGAGGGCAAAGCTTTATTGTGGTCTAACTTCAACTACGAGTGAACCGACATTGGTGTATACAGCTAACTGAGCGTGGGTAATTTGTGGAAACAAAAACCTGAATACACACTGGCCCTCCAGGAGCATTGCCAACCCTAGAGCTACTTGAAACAGGTTCAAACAATTGTACAAAAATTACATGAAAAAAAAGCTTCCAAGAATAGCTCAAACCACAATTTCTGCTACAACTTACAGAGGATGTTAAAAACGGAAAAAATCCACGTTTACGGGTAAAGGCTCACGGCGTCTTGGCCGAGCACGTGTGTGTGTGACAGGATGTGGCGGAACGGTACCTGCAGCACCATGGTGGGGCTGGCGGAGGACAGCTTGTCCACGATCTTGCTGTAACAGTCCTGCATCATGGCCTGGTCCTCGCTGGAGCACAGCACCAGCTCGTCCCCTTTGCCGCTCTCCTGGGAGGCGGGGCCACTGCCCGCCTCGCTCCCCTCTCCGCACAGCGCCTCCCCCTGGATGTTGCTGAGGAACGTGGGCAGCGCGGAGGGAAGCCTGTTGCCTGCACGGGAACGGAAGAGCATCATTAGCCGCGTATGCTCCACAGTGAACGCCCGTTTCAAATTGTATACCGTCGCTGCGCCGGCTTAAATGCGTTCGAACGAACGTCCGATGCGTGGTACGCCTTTAGTCAAATTTCCCTCCGCTTGTGGCGCCTTTTGACGGGTCCGGCGCGGCTGGTACCTGCGGCCTGGGCCTCCCGCCCAGGGAGATGGAGCCCACGATGGCGGGGTAGAGGATGAGGTGGGGGGAGTCCTGCGCCACTCGGCACAGCAGGCTGCAGATGCTCTGTCGGATGTACGCCTCGGGGTGATTGAGTCTGGAGAAGAGCTGGGGGATGATGCCTGGCACAAGACCACAGTACACTCAGCATGTGCCCTAAAACACCTCTCAGCGATGAGCGTCTCTTTGCCTGATCGCTATTCAAAATTCATTCACAAACGTGCGGCTGAAGTAGTATCTACTTACAATTTCCAGCACTGCCGTCAAATAATTGCAGTGCTGCTGAAGAGGCGGCTCATTAAGGCCGCCAAGGGTCTTGGAGAAGCAGACTGTAAGCTGGTTTTCAGCGTAGCCAGTTCCCTGGCCATTTAATTGGTCCTCTTATTTAATGAAGCAGAACACCATTCTATCCAGTATGTGCCTATACTGAAACCCTGCAGGAGCTAAGCCTGGACTATTGGGCCACAGTACCCGGTGCCTGCCCTGCCCTGCCCTGCCCTGCCCTGCCCCACCATTACCTCTCCAGGGTGCAGTGGGTGTGGAGGCGAGCCCGAGCTCCAGCCCCTCCCGCAGCTCCCTGCGTGCTTCACCAGCAGACGCAGCAGGCGCAGGGTCGCCATGACGATGATGTCGTCACTGCTCTGCTTCGCATTCTGGTTGGACAGCAGAAGTTTCGGGTCATCTTCGTCAACAGGCACCTGCGAATCGCACACAAACGGAACCAATAGTAAAAAAAGGATAATGACATTTAAACAAATAACCAACAACCTAAAATGTGCTATTCCTTATCATTATTGTATATATTCATACTGAAAATTGTTTCATGATTTGTTTTAATAATTCAATCAAACAGTCCATTTGAAATTCTTGTTTCTGAACTAGCCTCATGCTCATCTACTCATCACATACAGCCCAGAATCCATTGTTCCACCTCTCTATTTTTCCTCATCTCTCTGTGCAAATGTTATATTCAAATCACATTGCTGCTCATTCATTAAAATCCATTCTTGTTTGTCTGAATGTAAAAATGCAGGCTTCAAACGTTGAACTAAGTGGAAGATAAGCTACTTTGAAGGCTTTTTGTGTCTGTGTAAAAATCTATTTTTTAGCCATTTTAGCAGGACACTACTACATAGAACAAGCAGAGCAGACATGACAAGCTTTACAGTACATTCTGGGGTTTGGAGGCAAAGGGGAATGAAGTTGGAGTACACTCAGTTTGAAATAATATAAATGTTGATATTTCATGTTTTAAGTAAAATGCTTAAATAATTCAGGACAGTGAATGAAAAAAAAATGGAGTGGATGAAAGGAGTAAGAAAAAGGGGGCTCCAGCAGAGTAATATTCTTGTGGAAGGAAATGTACATTTACATTTTTGTTGAAGTCTGACACTACAAATCACCCTTAAGCTCTTGTCAACATTGCATACTTTCAGGTATTACAATGTGTTCCTGCCATGTGTCACGGTGTGTTCCAAGAAACCTGACCAAACGCCTCAAACTCAGCTTCACCAAGAGCTCACTGCGCGAGGCTGGATGGCGATGCGGTGGAACGTCGGGCCGGGAGAGCTCACCTGCCCGGCGTTGAGCTTGAGGAAGGTGAAGTAGGCCCGGCAGGACACGCGGTACAGGCTGAAGATGCGGTCCACCACCCGGCGCCACACTCTGATCAGCCCCTCCGTCACGCTCTCCTCCACCTCCGAGAGCCAGGGGCAGGAGCTCAGGAGCTGCCTCCAGATCACGTCCACCATGTCGTCCTCCTCGTCGTCCTCGTTCTGTAGGGCCATGTCCTCGTCCTGAAGGCACACACACGGACACACAACACCTTTGAGCGCCGGACCGACCAGTATCGATGCTTTCGCCGCTCTTCTCCCGGTGGGCGGCTTAGAGCAAAATCTTAGAGCGAGTGCTGACCTGAATCCCTGCCGGTCGACACATAGCCTGGCCCAGAATGCTGAAGATGGTTTCTTTGTCTTCGTCGTTGGTGCACTCCGGGAGCAGCTCTTGGATTTCCTGCTTCTCGCCGGAGAGCAGAGGCACACCCTCTCCTTGACTGGAGAATGCAGCAGTCCATGGTTACAACTTCAAATATGACTATGTTCCACAGAATTCACATTTCTGCATACATCTCAAATTATGTGGTTGTGATATTTGTATTTTTTATCTTTTTAAACAATGGGACACCAACCTGGCATTATCGACCACTTTTCTGCCCCAGCGGTAGGCCCAGCTTGCCAGAGCAGCCCAGGACTTGGCCAGGTCAGGAGCCTGAGCAGTGGAAAGCTGGTACAGCTGCCCCAGGACAAAGTCTGCCTCCCCAACACCTACACTCACTGCCAAAGAGAAGAGTCCCAGGGGTGAGGATATATATGAGCGCTTCTATCAGAACCAACAATAATAACAATACTTACACTTCATTTACCACTCAAGAAACGAAAGGTCAGCACATGACAAAAATCACCATGATTCATGGGCCTCATGAGCCGTTTGAGCCATGATTCATGAGCCATTTACCTCAGCTGTTAAGTAATTGCTTCTCAGTTACCATGCAAATGTCTGGGGTGAGAATGCCAGTGGTGCACACGGTTCCCTCCAGTACCTGTGGTTTCAGCAGTGATGCGGGGCGCAGCCTGGTCTTCCACAGGAAGCTCCAGCAGGGCGGCGATGTTCTTGCTGAGGGGGGACAGGCTGGGGGAGCCCGCGTTCCTCTTCACCGCCTGCTTGAGCTGCGGGGTCAGGTCCTTCCAGTCGGCCAGCAGCCACTTGCAGAGCGTCAGCACCGAGCGGCACGCCGCCTGCTCGCTCTTCCCGGAGCGGCAATACGACAGGGCGCACAGGCTCAGCATCTCCATCGCCGAGGCCGACTGACCTGGGGGCGGGAAAGCAGACGCACGCGGGCGCGCTCAACAACGCGGGCGACATGCGGTCAACGGACAGTTCCGAGTTCTCGAAGCAGCCGCGAACAGACAAATCCGGGGCATCGCATACCTGACGTTTAACTTTTAAGAGGAAAAATAACTTAAGAAAAAATAAAATGTACTTCCGCACAGTACATATTCCTCTGCATTTATTGGTCGACACTTGGGACTGTGACCTTCATCACAACTTGTCAAAGACCAAATATGAGTAAAAGCAGAGGAAAGTGTGCAAGGGAATAATCCTTTTTTTTCTTGAAAGTTTGTACCAAGGGGATTCATTACTCCCAGCACCACAACAACCTCAACATTTTTGAGTCGTGTGGGTATCGATTTCCTCTTGATACATTTTCAGAGGAAACGTACAACAGTTAGAAAAACCTCATTCAAAAACTAGCATATGTCAGCCCTGATTTAATGAAACCAAAATGCAGTGGGCTTCGACTGTGGGATGGTTGTAGCATGTCTGTCTGTCCCGGAGCAGCGCGGGGTTCACTGACCTGCAGTGCAGAGCACCTTGGCCTTCTCGATCTCCAGCTCCGGGCCCCACTTCTCTCCCACAGTGCCCTCTAGAGACAGGTTCTTGAAGAGGTTCACCAGGTCCGCCCCGCCGGAGCAGCTCTTGATGGGAGTGTCGCTGCACTGGCCCAGCAGGCGGGTGGCCAGGGCGATGTTCCCTTGCTTGCGGGCGAACTTCACCGCCGTCAGACACAGCTCCATCAGGTGCGTGTCGATGGGAGCGGAGGAGCCTGTGGGAGGGGGGGTGGCATACAAGGCTTCAGCACAAAAACCGGCCACTGGGGGCAGGTTCACAGACGCCCAGGAGATTTACCTTCCCCGATGTGTGCGGACGGGTGAGCCTACCTTTGAGTTTGATGGAGAGCTGTCTCTGGAACATGGTGTACCTGAGGGCGTGTAGCCAGGGCTGCACATCCTGCTGTTTACAGGTGCCCAGAGCCTGACTGCACAGAGGGACCAGACAGTCCTGTGGGATGGACACAATACATTAGATAGAGAGAAAGACTGAAGCATGTGCACTGCTGTGTGTGTGTGTGTACACCTGTGTCAGTGAGAGGGTGTGTATCAGTGTGTGTATGTGTATGCCTGTATCAATGAGTGTGTCTGTGTCTGTGTGTGTGTGTATGCATGTGTGTGTGTATTAGTGAGTGTGTGTGTGTCTGTGTATGCCTGTATCAGCAAGTGTGTGTTTGTGTTTGTAAGCACTAGGGATGCAAATTTGGGCTATTTTTTCTAACCGATAGTCGACTCATTAATTGGTTATTATCGGTTAACCGATAAGCTTAAAAAGGCAATAAACAAATGTACGTAAATCAATGAACCATTAAAAATACAGCCGCATATTCAAACATAGGCTGTCTACCCTGCCGCGCTAATCCGATAACACCGCTATAGTTTAGGCTAGCCTATTCATGAAAATTGTAAAATAGCCTGACAGGGAGAAAAAAGGTAATATTAGCCAGAAGAGAGGCCGTTTTTGCTGTCATGGTCCCGCGAGCACAGTGATTTAGTAGCTTCCCCAACACTGGCAATAGAACAACACAGGCAGCCTATAATTGGCTACGGCGAGCCGAAAAAAAAGAAAAGAAAAAAGGAAACCTGTTTACAAATAATGTTGAAACACAAGACCAAGCAGCAAAGTTTCTTAATTCAGCTAACATTAGCTAGCAATTCCGTTTTGGTAGGTCTATGGCTTTGAAAGCGTGTTCCACCAGCAGACGTTGTTATATCCGCTGCAGTATGGGAAAAAAACGTGGATAGAGCCGTAGATAAGAGTGACGTTATTGTCGGCTAGATAAAGGCTACAGCAGCGCTACGCCACTTCTTCAAAGATCTCAAGAAGGGAGCTGAAATCGTAGCCTCTAAACAGTTATGAATAATTAACTTTACAAAACAAATTAACCAAGTAATTTTCCCTATAGCGTATAATTATCATTTTCCCTCAAGCAAATGGGTCAAATGCAAGCACATGGCTTTAAAATCACCACTCTCGCAACATACGTAGATTCTGCTATCGGTCGGAGTTACACCTCCTCCTCTGTTGTCCCCCAAATTTAGCTATTGTCCTCTTTTTTTTACTTTTGTAGTAGGGCTGCTGCTAAATTTTAAGACCGCATTGCACATTTTGCAGCGCACTTCATTGTCGTTTTTAACTAAATGGTCCCAAACCGAACTCCATTTTGCTCACTTCATTTTGTTCTCTGACTCTGAGAGCTAACGTTGCTTACAAGTAACATAGCCACGTGAAAGCTAAGGAAACGAAACTTAGGCATCTGAAGGTTAACCATTAACATCCCTAGTAAGCACTGCTGGTGTGTGTACAGTTGAGCGTGTGTGTATGCCTGTATCAGTGAGTGCATGTGTGTATGTCTGTATCAGTGAGAGGGTGTGTATCAGTGAGTGTGTGCGCGTGTGTGTGTACTGTACAAGACGGGCCGCACCTCAGAGGACAGCTGGCTTGTCAGGGTGCTCTCCAGGTAGGTGGCACACTGCAGCTGCAGGGTGCTCATGGTGGGCAGTGATCCTGACAGGGTGAGAGTGGACAGACGCAGTGGCCCCAGGGAGACACGGCCCGTCTGCTTCAGGTACTTCACCAGGGTCCTGAAATGACACCATGTCTCAAGAGTCACAAACCACATCGCCGCCATCAGATAATACTGGATGACACTATACAATACACCAGGCACGATCATTCTGTAATCCGATTTGTAATTGGAGATGGTCATGTAAAAAAAAAAAAAAAAAAATATATATATATATATATATATACATATGTACATTCAGCTTTTGTGAACAAGTGAATCCGGCAATTTAGAGAGAAACTCACTCAGTAGTGGGAGGAGTCTTCTGTTCCTGCTCGCTCTGAGTGGCAGATGTGACCACGCCCACAGCGCTCCTCAGCAGCTGAACCTCAATGGCCTTCTGCAGCTCAGTGGGGTCTGGGCTGAGCACGGCCGGGAGCAGCCGCTTCAGATCTGAGGCCGCAAGACAGACAGTTCACTTTGTGCGGGCCTCCCTGATTCACTGCCCTTACCAGACACCCGCATCAGCACGCCGAACGGAACACGGGCCAAACGTAAGGCCGACACCAGGCTCACGCACCAGCAAAAAAATCCCAATATATTCTGCGTGGTTATATTCTGTAACCCAATGTGGTTCTGTGTGGCTCTGGGGGTAGAGCATGGCGTTAGCAACGCTTAGGTTGTGGGTTCGGTTCCCACTGGGGCCACATATACTGAAAAATGTATGCATTCACTACTGTAAGTCACTTTGGATAAAAGCATCTGCTAAATGGCATATATTATATTATATATTATATTATACACATTCAATATTATTCCATCAATATGACATACTGCAGGCAGGACAAACTTGAGTCTGACTCTGTAATAAATCATCTTGCTACATGTACCGACATACCGAGCTTGTCCCTTGACGTGGAATTGAGGAATCCAAAGTCCTCTCCAGGCAGCAATCCCAGTTGCTCCTGACACTCTGTGAAATCTCCGTCCTCAAAGCTGCTCAGGGCCCTGAGAGACACACACACAGCGGGCAGAAGACACAGGGTTACGCCCGGCTCATCTTACCCGCCATCCCCAGCTCGCGAGTGCTTTCGGCCCACTGCGTACCTGATGTAGTTGAAGTCGGTCTTGAGGGTGATGGTGGAGCCGCTGGTGGCCTTCTTCACTGCCAGCACGCTGGCCTGCCACTCCTGCACCGAGGCCCAGTCGGACAGGGCCACGTAGCACTCGCAGGTCTTGTTGGCCAGGAAGTTCAACACCTCTGGGGAGCATTCGCTGGGCTTCAGGAGAACGGTCTTCCTAGCCTCCCCTACGAAGCACAGAGCAGTGACCCACCAAGAACGACGGAGGTTCAAGCCTTAAAAGTCCCCGCTGTAGTACTTGGATATGCATGTCTGCTTGTATGAACTAACGGCACAGCGCTTGTCGGAAAGAAAATGTACAAACAGACAAAGGACAACTGCAGTTAAAATCGCAGTTGAACTTATATACAAGTGACTGCCAAAATAAAGGAAAAACTTGAGTAAATGAAGGGTTGTAGTGGGCCTCTTAAGGTGTGGGGTGCATTTTCCTGGCATGCTTTAGGTCCACTCAACCCCTTAGAAAGCAAGGTAAACACCAATAAATACAGAGCCATTCTGATTGATCACCTTCATCCTATGGTGAAGCATTTCTATCCTGAAGGGAGTGGCCTCTTCCAGGATGAAAATGCCCCATCCACAGGGCATAAGTGGTCACTGAATGGTTTGAAGATCATGAACATTGTGTAAATCATATGCCAAGGCAATCTCAGTCACCAGATCCCAACCCAATTGAACACTTATGGGAGATTCTGGAGCGGCGCCTGAGACAGCGTTTTCCACCATCAACAAAACACCAAATGATGGAATTTCTCGTGATAGAATGGTGTTGAATCCCTCCAAGTTCCAGACACTTGTAGAATCTATGCCAAGGCCCATTGAAGCCATTATGGCGGCTCATGGTGGCCGAGGGCCCTATTAAGACACTATGTTGGCGTTTCCTTTATTTTGGCAGTTAAGTAAACGTATGCAATATTGCACACAGAGTTTGTATGTGTTGACGTTTCATTCCAGGCTTTGGCCTCACCATTTCCCGTGTTCTTCGGGCTGCCGCTGGCACTGGTGCCTTTCATGAGGGACCGGTCAAAGCTCTTGATGGAGCAGTCGACTCCAGTGATGGCCCCCAGCTGCTCCTGGTACTCCGCTGCCGCTTTCTCAAACCTGCGAACACGGAGCCAGGTTAGCCCTCGTGCGAGGGAGCTCACACGCGGCCTTATTGGACCCCTTTGTGTGCAGGGGCAGCAGCTCTCACCTTCCCTCAGCCTGCAGGGCGACAGAGCCCACCCAGCCCAGGCTCCTGCCCGCCACGGCGGAGCTCCACGCCGCCAGCCCCTGGATGGCCTCCGGACAGCGCAGCTCGCACAGCGCCTCCACCAGCATCACCACGGGGACCTCCATGTCCGAGGCCTGGGGGAATCAAAAGCCGCGCTCAGACGCAGAGAATCAATAGACCAAATGCTGCGCTCGGACCTAGGAGCTTGACGCAAAGGCAGCTGGGAGTATGAGGCAGAGTTGCATGGGAACACACCGTGCCGAATTGGCCTTTTTGACCTTCGGCGCGCCAAAACCTCAACGCCTTTCATTTAGTCTCGAAGCGCAAAATCCTCTTTTCCTGGAGCATTCAAAGAGTGACTGACCGACTGGCGCGTGAATCCCGCTGGGCACTTACGTGAGCGCTGCTGCTCTTGATCTCCGCCAGCAGGTCAAAGCCGTGACGCACGGTGACGGCCGGCTGCCCGGAGAGAAGGCCCACTCTCATCAGCGCCATGCGGATCCGCGTCAGCCAGTCCTGACACGTCTGCCGGTTGGTATAGAAGAAGGTTCTGATGCCCTACGCAAGACAATGTGGGGGAGAAACACTTGGGAATCAGATCCAAGACAAATGAAGCCCTGAACACACTTTTACACTTCAGTCATTTAGCAGACGACTTACACAACATTCATTTTGATGTACAATCCATTTATACAGTTAAATATTCACTGAAGCGATTCAGGTTAAGTGCCTTGCTCAAGGGTACAACAGCAGTGCCCCACCTGGGAATTGAACCTGCAAACTCTGGAGCTACAAGGACATGTTCCCTAGCCATAACTGCCACGCCGAACACAACGACTGTCACTGAAAAACCCATCACCACGCGTACACCAGGGAACAGAAGAGCCAGAGGGGGTTTCCCCTGGCTGCACGCTGACCTTGGGCGGTGCGGTGAGCGCGTTGGCGCAGCCCTCGTACGCGTTGTACATCAGCTTCTCCAGGTTCTCCAGGAACTGCAGCAGCAGGGCCAGGCGCACCTGGTTGGTGTGGTGGCCCTCGTCGCTCTCGCCCCCGCTCCACTGGCTCAGCTCCTGCTCCGGGTTCAAGCTGTGGGCCGCTAGGCTGCGGATTATCCCTGTGGAGGGGGTCACGCAGAGGGCTTGGATGAGCACACCAGGAGGGCCGATGGGTGGGTCACGGTTGCACCCCCCCGCCCCCCTAACCGGGAGGACCATACCGCTAGTGATAGGAGAATGAATCGTGACACCAAAAATGGGTGGAGCCACCATATGCTACCAGAGACCCACAGATTTGAACCAATCACTTTGTTTGTTTGTGAAGAGCAAAACCTTTTGGTTGTTTCAAACAAGTCAGTGGTTGAGAGCTAATTGTTGCACCACCCATTTTTGGTGTCACTTTTGTTGACGTCTTTCTAACATTACTGCTTACTGAAGTGTCGCACACTGATGGGTCACGGTTACGCCGGGAGGACCGTACCGCTCACTAGCGTGGGTTCACGGTCACACCCTCGCCCTTAACCGGAGGATCGTCCTGCGCACTAGCGTGGGTTCACGGTCACACCCTCGCCCTTACCCTCGATGGTCTGGAAGGTGTCCTGCGCGCGGCCCAGGGGGGTGCGCAGTTTGGACAGCACGGTGAACTGCGCCGCCTCCCACACGGCCCACTGCCACAGCACCGCCTCGGTCTTCAGCAGGGTCCGCGGCACCGCCGCCGCCGCCTCCCGCTTCTCCAGCCGCTGGCAGCTGTGGAACAGACGCTCCAGCCAGGGCTCCTTCCTGCCCATGCAGAGCAACGCACAAAGACACACTTTCCACTTTACTCGGGCCAAGTGACGACACACGCGCCGTGTGATCTTTAGTCACAAAACACGACGCAGCTTTACGTGAACTCTGACATTATCACAGCACAAAAAACATACGTAGTACACATTGAAATAAGAAATGACAAAAGGCCATACACATGTCTTACACAGCCCGATACATGTGGTGGGCAGAGATTAAAACAAATATCTTTTTTTCTGTGACCAAGTGGTCGTCGTCAGGTTGGCGCACGCTCTTAATTTTACACGCCTGTGACTTACCCCCCGCGGTGCACGGTTCCATACAGAATGAAGCTGATGAGGTCGGAGAAGTCCTGTGGGTGGAAGGTGTTGCTCGGGGCTTTGCTCATGTGTCGGCGGATGGCCAGCGAGATGTCCTGGATCTCCGCCTGCCCACGGTTGCTGCGGGGCACAGCGTCGGCACCACCGTCATTTTGAGCAGGCAAAAACCCTACTACCACACCACATCGCCACTTTAAAAACGCCAAAATGGAAAAGAGCCTTTAAGGCAAATCCCCACTGCGATCTGGATAAAGCGGACGGAACCCCTCGTGCTTTCCTTGGATTCTCAAGGTGCTTAAGCAGAACCGAAGCTCTGACCGCCGGCGATGGCGGTTCAAAAAGCTCACCTCAGCACCACGTCCAGGGGGATGGTCTTCAGCAGCTTCCCAAAGGCCTGTCTCACCCGAATGGCCGAGTGGACCAGCTGGACCCGACACACGTCCACGCACCTGCGGGGAGACCCTACGATCAGTCGTGGCTCTGCAGAACACGACGCGCGGAGCGTGTTGTGGGGGTGTGATTTAGCAGCTGTGTGCTCGGGTGTGCCGTGTGGCGGGGTGCGGTGCCGTACCTCTGCAGCAGCTCTGTGGACAGGGACATAGACAGCACCTGCAGGCTGTTGCAGGTCTGCAGACAGACAGCGGAGTCTTCGTTCAGGGCTGCGGAGGGGGAACACACACCAGCACAGCTCCCGTAAATGCACTGGGACTGGTCTACTAAAAGTGCATGAACAAATAAAAACTAAACACAGCTAAACCCGATCTGCAATGGGCTGGAGAGCGAGAGCAGCTTTGCCCTCACCGTTTGCAAGTAGTCCCTTGCAGAATTTGTGGAAGGACGGCAGAGAAAAGAGAGGCATGTAGGTCTCAGACTTCTTCATCACGAGAGACACCTCCAGAGCCCAGTTCAGCAGCAGCCTCCTGCAAGGATTTAAAAGCATTTTCAGTTTTATACCGTTCCATTTCCCTACTCCGGCGCAGCACAAAGCGCGCTTACAGAAAAACCGCTAAATGATGCTTTGGTACCATGCCCTTTAAACTTCTTCACTCTCTAATATAAGGAAAACATAAACAAGCCTCCACGGCCACAATAAATGACTGAGCCCTTTTGCAGTGAAAATCGAAATTTGATATATAGTTTACAAGGAATCGTGTTCTCATATCCAAGACTGAGGGGGGTTTTAAAATGTTAGCACTCTAGGCAAAAATGCCGATGTGTCACTTTTTTTTTTTTTTTTTTTTTTTTTTTTAACCCTTGAGCTACTCGGACAGTTAAGTGCGTTACATAAACGAGCACACATTACATCAAATCATAGATTTCTACACTTCTCCCATCATAAACAACATGGACGACCCACTTATTTAAGCAATAAGGAGGGTGGAGGTGGAGCAATTCGCCTAATCGGTGCCAAAGGGGTGCAATAACAGAAGGTGCCAGTACCGGGCCTCGGCGTAGAGTTGCTCCTTGCTCAGCAGCATCCCCAGCAAGCTGAGGAGGGTGGTGAAGTGCTTCTTGGTCGCCGTGGTAACCGTGCTGATGACGGCCCCGTCGAAGAGGGAGGGGGAGGAGGAGCTGAGGCTGCTGGAGATGAAGTGATCGTGTCTGCGGCAGAGGCGAGGGAACAACGATCAGCGCGACGGTCGACGCCGTCTGCGGCGAGGGCGATCGTCCGTCGCGCTCGGGTTTAGGCCGCGGCGCGGCGGGGCGGGGAAAACGCTTTACCTGGTGCAGTGCGAGTAGAGGGTGTAGAGGACCGAGTACTGGACCACGGGGTGGTAGACGGACAGCTCCGAGTGCACCACCAGCAGGTTCTGGCTGAGCAGGGCGAACACGGTGGGAGACAGCGCCCACATCTGCCCGGAGCACAAACCACATCGCCGTAGCGATTAAACACGATCGAGTGCTGCGGCTGCCAAACCTGCCGCCGACGACTCCAAAAACATCCCGCCAACAGCCATTTAATGTACTACAACGTACCAGACAGCAGCAGATATCAATTATGCAAAGAACCCAGAACCTCCTGCCAACAACTGCAACGTGTCGGACAGGAGATACCGATGACACCCAAAGTACCCGGAATGCAAAGCCACTGACCCCAATGAGGGAGTTCTTGGTGTTGCCGATGGTGGTGAGCGCGCTGAGGTTGAAGATGAGCGTGAACTCGGCTCTGTCGGGCGCCAGCTGGACCTGGTCGAAGGCGGCGTGCTGGATGTGGGGGCAGGCAGAAGGCAGGCCCAGTGGGGTGAGCAGGCTGTTCAGCGAACAGCCCATCTCCCCCAGCACCAGCTTGTAGGCGGCCTCCAGGGTGGGGATGTTCTTCAGGCTCAGGACGGCCTGGTACACTCCGAGGGCTGCTGCCACCACCTGCCGCCAAAAGCAAAGGCGAGGTTAGCGCCAGTGTTCAGATTCTGTCCTTCACAGGTCTCCAAAAATTGCGCTCCCTCCAACTACGACGGGGTCTTCAATCTTATGTGAGAAGGGCCGGCGCGTGGGTGCAGGCTTTTATTCTAGCCCGGCTCAACCGACACCTGACTCAACTAATCAACGAATCACGGTCTACAACCAAGACCACGATTGGTTGAATCAGGCGTTTTAGTGCTGGGCTACAACCAAAACCTGCACCCAGACTGTCCCTTTTCACATAACACCGGACTCCCCTGATCTACAACTTTACAGATGTGTAATTAGTCCCTAAAATGACTGAGCAATACGTTAATCTACAACTGATGTGCAGCAGACGCATTCAACGAAGTCTAGCGTGGTCATTAGTCTTAATCGTTCACGGTCGCAATGGGGCTCCGCACCCCTTTCTCCCTGTGGAAGCGTAGCTCCAGCAGCTGGGAGTCTGGCGCCAGCAGCTTCTCCACAAACGAGGATGGCAGCTTGGTGTTAATCTGGTCCACAATCTGCAACACAAGGAGGGAGTTAAACAGCACCCATAAAACAAGGCTCCTTACAAGCCTTTTGACTGAAGACACTAAATTGTACTAAATGTTTTTAAAGGACAAAAATGACTAAAGGGCAAAGCAGGAGAGGCGGGCGGGGGTTGACATCCGTCACATTAACAGGACGAAGGACTGGCAGGTAAGATCCCATGCCCCGCAGACACTGACCCCACGCATTTGCACTTTAAACAGGTGCCAGCGTACACCTGTGGCGCTCCGCCAGGCCGGGCTGTCCCGCGGGGAGCCGGGCCCTTACCAGCGTGAGGAGGTTGAGGACGGCGACGCAGTACTCGGGCCCACAGGCCTGGCAGCTCTCCAGCTGGTTGAGGCCATAAGCGATGACGGCGTCCATCAGCTGACTCATGCCCGAGTCAACGCTCACCAGCAGCACGCACACGCACTCGTTGGCCGCCGTCAGCACCGCCTCGGAGAAGAACACCTGCTTGGCCGTGGTGACGCAGGCCAGCACGCGGTTCAGCACCTGCGTGGCGGGACACGACACAGATTGGGATCAAGGTCGTTTTTGTTCTGGGGATCAAGGTCACTGTTAGATATTTTTAGAACCGTTCTGGTTCCGTGCAAAGCAAAGACATCGTATTTGTGAGTGTCCTATAGGCTGGCAGTGTAGTGTAATGATTAGGGAGCTGGGCTTGTAACTCAAAAGGTTGCTGGTTCAATTCCCAGGTGGGGCACTGCTGTTGTACCCTTGAGCAAGGTAAAATATCCAGCTGTATAAATGGATTGTATGTAAAGAAATGTAAACTGTAAGTCGCTCTGGATAAGAGCGTCTGCTAAATGCCTAAAATGTCAAATGTAATGTTCTCCGGAGAGGTTCGGAGTGCGGGAGGTGCTCACGTCGGTGACGTATGCTTCGGTGATGGGAGGACCGCGGATGGGGTTGAAGCGCTCCCCGATGCTTCGCACCACGGTGCTGAAGACGCGCAGCAGGGCCGCCAGTTTGGGAAGGGACACCGATGGCGGGGGAATGTCCTCGTCCACAGACTCACCCGACGCCACATGACTGAGGTCCTGTAAGCACGGCCAACAAACACGGCATCGTTCAAATCTGCCACACCCGGTATACACCCGAAGCCAGCTTTCCATCAAACGCATTCGCTTGTGATGTACATTCAAATTAAAAGTAAGCTGAACTTGAAGTTATTTGGATTTCTTTCTTTTTTTTCCTTCTGATTTTACCCCGTTTTTCTCCCAATTTGGTAGCCAATTACTCCCGCTGTGCTTAATTCAATCCCCTCCCTCGTAGTTCGCTGCCGTAGCCCTGTGACCAGCGACTCTGGCGCGACAGGGGAATCGAACCCCGGTCACCCTGGCCAGCGTTGGACATCGAAACCACTGGACCACACGGGAGGCCACACTTGGATTTCTTACGTTCAGGTGCTTCGGTGCACACAGGGTCCGCATGGCACTGGTGACAAGATTACCTCCGCGTAGGCCTCCATGTCCTCCAGAAACTGTCCCAATAAAGTGGTGGAGAACGCCAAGTCTGCCACCCAGAACTGCTCCAGACTCTGCAGCCACCCTGCGGAGACCCAGAGGAGACAGATCAGTCTTTCTACGCCGCAGTCTATGCCCGAGGGAGGCCAAACGGTGAACCTCGCCGTCTCTGCTCACCAGACACCTGCATGGTGAGGGACGACCTCTGCGTGTGATCGATGTGCCAGCCCACCAAGATGTCCACCGTGTCCTGCAACAAAGACGACAGCCTCGGTGAGCGCGTGCGCTCCCCCCCACGACGGACGGCTTCGAGACGCCGGGCGAACGCGGCCGCTTACTCTGAAGTTGGTGCTGAAGATGTGCGGGTAGCAGCGCGCCACCAGCAGGATGCACTTCACACTCTGGCACAGCAGCTCCGGGGTGTCCAGGTTCTCCAGGATCGACTGCAAGCTGCTCATTACCAGCTGTTCCAATGGCGCAGACGGCCAACACAGACAGACAAGACAAGACGATAATAAGAACATTCATTTTCCCGCAAAACGCAGAGGCCAAAACCACCGCTCTACGGAGGGCGACGCGGGCGGGGCTTCTCACCTGCATTGCTGATGAAAAGCCCTTCCTTTCCCCGGCCGTCTCCAGGGCCTTGTACGTTGCCACCAAGTGCAGCAGCTTGACCTCGTCTTTGGTGGAGGAGGTGAACTTGAGGAAGATCCACTTGAAGATCTTCTCGGTCTCGTAGCCGAGGGAGACGCAAAGCAGGCCCAGGCAGCAGGCTGCTTCCTGTCTCAGTTCCTGCAGTAGTTTACTGCTGCAGGACAAAACGGGTACAGATCAGCAGGAGGCGCACACCTAAATTATCCCACTCCACTCCCAAAAGTGGTTTTGGGGGACAAAAAAATACTTATGGCTTTGTAAATGACCCTTTTGTTTAGCTTATACGTGCAGTTGTGAACACAAACAGCTGTCAAAAGATTAGTGTACATTCAGAAGTCCATACCTTTCATTTAAAACATCGTTTAGGGCAGTCAGGATTGTGTCCAACTGTTTCGCCAGGACCTGTGGAGAGAAAATCATCTCTTTCAACGCGGGGTGAGTATCTCAGCACTTAACTGTAACAGAAACTGAAAATATAACCACGGAAAATTTGGGTTAGGCCATATGGTGATGGAAAACCATATAAAAATACAGCACCAGTCAAAGCTTGAGTACACCTCCTATCTGGATTACGGCTAATCGGGCACTCTAATTCAGCAAGAGAACAATCCAAAACACACCTTTTAGTTGTGCAAGAACTATCTGGTGAAGGAGGAACGTGAAGGACAACTAAAACTAATGACCTGACCTGCCCAGTTTCCAGACCTCAATCCCATACAACTTGTATGGGACAAACTGGACAGAAGAGTCAAAGCAAAGCAACCCACAAGGGTCTCTGGGAATTGCTGCAGGAGAGCTGGGAAGACATGTCGGGTGATTTCCTGCTGAAACTTAGTGAGGCTGTTATCACGGCAAAGGGTGGCTATTTGGAGGAATCCAAGATTCAATATTCAATTCAATTTTCTTGAACATTGCTTTGATGTTCCTTTTGTTTATTGTTACATGTGTTTTTGTTATTTTTAAGTATTTACAGAACTTATACGGTGTAAAACATTATGAGATAAAACTAGTTTCCAGCAGGTGTACTCAAACTTTTGATTGGTACTGTACATGATATTAACAGGGATTAGGCATGTCTGTCATAACCAATTATGTAATTATCTACATCCATGCTGCATTTTGGTTATGTGATGCCCATTACAAATTTGGACAGAGGGGTGCTGTTTAACTTTTCAACTTTTCCTCTGAGGACAATAAAGTTAATTCATTAAGTGATTACAATTTACGTCGCATAGAGTAGAGCATCCCTTAACGATACGTGATTGCCGTTATGTTCACAATAAAATAAATGTATATGACTCCCATTGGTCGGACACAAACGTAAAAAAAAGCTAACTGTCATCAAACAATAGACCCGACACACTTGATTTTGACTTCTTTATGGAATTCAGTCAGGATCAGCACGCAAAAGACAAACATTCTACTCCTAATAGGAAAGTATTAAAAGAGGAAAATGGGTAGCACCATAGCCTCTCAGCTTCATGGTCCACAGCTGGACTACGTGGACCATGACAATGTATTCAATGTTGGCCATCCTGTCCAGATCAGATCAACGCCTGGACCCTGTCTGACACTCAAGGCTGAGGCTTTCCACACAAAAAAAAAACCCACTAGACAATTATTCAATCAGCCTCAGATTTGTTTGCCATGATCAGCGACAAAGGAGTGCCCTTTCCTCACTTCCAGGTTTGTCTCCCGCAGTTGTTTTAGCGCTGACGCCAAGGCAAACAGCATGGTTACACAGCTTATCGACCCAACTCAGTTTGTTTGGAAGTAGGGCAGAGCCAGTTATGCTAGGGCAGTGGTTCTCAATCCTGGACCTGGAGAGCCACAGGGTACGCAGGTTTTCGTTTTGACCTTAAAGTTAGCAACCAATTTAGTCACAAGATACGAGGTGAGTTTAGTTAATTGTTAACTGCTTTAATTGATCAATTAGCTGTTGAGTAAGAAAGAAGAACACAGAGCTGATGACCGCTGCGCTAAGGGGATGACCGGTCATGAGTCAGCGGAGCTATAAAGATACTGGAAAACCACCTGGAACTACAAAAGCCAACCTGGTTCTAGCTCTAGAGTGGAACGTGGTATTTCCTAAGTATCACTTTCGTTTTTACTCAAAACATTGCAGTTTTCATTTCAGACATTTTAAACAGCCCGCAGGCCCCACAAATGAATGAAACAGAACACTTGCACTGTCGACAAAGAGGAAATCCGTCCCGGCCTTTGTGGACAGTGTAACTGACTTCGGAAATATGTTGCTTCGCAGACAAACAGACAGTGTCAACGCGGGCGAAAAGGCTACTAGAGGAGGTCTTTCACAGGGGGGCGTGTGACTCACCACTTTGTTCTCAGGGTGCTGAATGAAGTCTCTCAGCTGTTTCATGGTGGCCAGTCGGCGGTCCCTGTCATCTTCCCGGGACACCCTCCGCAGAAGATTGGCCAGCCGAGACTCATCAGAGTGAGGCAGCGATCTGTCTGTGAGGGGCCAGAGGGGCAGATGTCATTCATTTACATAACATTACATTACATCACAGGCATTTAGCAGACGCTCTTATCCAGAGCGACTTACAGTTTACATTTCTTTACAATCCATTTATACAGCTGGATATTAGCTGAAGCAGTTCAGGTTAAGTGCCTTGCTCAAGGGTACAACGGCAGTGTCCCACCTGGGGATTGCACCTGCAACCTTAACATTACAAGCCCAGTTCCCTAACCATTATACCACATTCCACGCCCTCTGGCACCTACCCTGTGATTTCCTCATGTCCTTTGAAGCTAAAGCACGGTTTCCATGCTGAAAACTGGTTGAATCCACGGTCACATCGTTGACTCTCAGCTCTTGCCCCAGTGTCTTCCAATGAAAAGTGTTTTCACAGACACCTCCATCGACTTCATATCCACCTGTCCATCAAGAGAGAGGGAGACGCCAATGCAACTAGACCGTAACGACAACAAGGGAAACTGGGCTGGCAATGCAAAGGAAGAATAATTACCATAAAACGGGAAGTACGGCAACTTCACGTAACGCAATACTTAACGAGGGGATTTCTATGACGGACGTTCCAAAGTGATGAAACAAACTGGAAAGTAGTGGTTTAATATAAAGGTCAAAATCTCTTTACAACAGAAGATACTTTCACACTTATGTGCCCCAACATTGTAATGGAGGGTCAACTCTAGATTGAGCAAATGATCAAGAGACAGATGGTATTCCACTAAGAACATCATTACTGGGGCACAGGCAGAGAGCACATACATACATACATACATACATACATACATACATACATATATATATATACATATATGTGTGTATCTCAACAATGTTTTGTTTTTTATGTCGACTGACAGTGCATCACTAAAATGGATGAAGTAGGAAATTAAATTTTCCGTTTTTAATGTAGGCAAATTCAATTCTTATTAAATGTTCAAATCTGGCCATCCATTAAATGTACAAGCACTCGTAAAAGCAAAGAATAATAATTAAGATTCTTGCAATTAAAAGACCTTTCTTTTCCAGGATAATTAAAACTTGAGCTGGAGCCTTCCAAGCAAAAGTGCATCATAATTAATGGAAACAAACAAAATGAATCATTAAACAACCTGCAATAATCAACACTCCCCCATTTCTAAAGCAGCATAAGTAAACATGTGGTCTCCCATAACTCAAGTCTACTGTGCATTCATCATGACTACAGCTATATTCGGAGTACTTTCACCATTAAGTACATACAAATTACATGCAGTACTCTAAACTCTAACTAGAGCATAAGGCTTGCAGTCTTGACCATTCATTTATGAATAAAAAATACATGAAAATCAATCAATGAAAATGATAATACTAACAAAAGCAATAGCATGCATAAACACCTGCAGTGCTTGGTCCCCTAACAAGCACACAGGGGATGACATCACCCCAAAACACTTCCAGCAACACAAAACTAACTACAAATGAACGCAAGGTAACTCTGCAGTTACGAGATCACGTGTTCTCTCTCATTACATCCAACTTGCGCTTCACAAAAAACCACACCTTGAGCCGATAAGCCTCAAACACATCCAAGTTTCTCTTTCTATTCTGTGCCAGCGACAAAGCTGGAACAGAAGCCAGAGTCAGAGAGTGAAACTATTTGTGAACCTAAACATAGAAATGACACCACACACACACATATATATTATTAACCACTCCACTTATGACAGGGAGAAGCACATACATGTTTGATACAGAGGGTAATCGCAGTACAGCAGAAGCGGGATGCCAGCAGGGGGGGGGGGGTGCATGGATATAGAACAGCAAAGAGGACATGGGGTAAAGTGAAAAGGATGACTGACTGACACAGAAAATGGCTTTTCTGTTCAAAAAGTCTGCTTCATTTATTTGACCAGCAAAACATATGCAGCCAGGTAACGCAAAGCAAAATGGAGGGGGACTGAGAAGGAACAGAACAGGAATTCTCGGAGGGTATGAGACACTGGCGACGTCAAGCACGCACCACCTTCTCCGAGTGTGCTGGCGGCTGTGAGGGCCTCATTGCGCGGTGGAGGGGTGTCAGGCAGGTCAGAGGGTGGCGTGTCGAAAAGAGAAGCTACGCCGCAGTCTCCTGGGGCACTGCACTTGGCGCCGTCCTGGGTGGCTGACGCACGGTCACCTCTGAAACACAGACACAGTCAGCCTGTCAGCACGGTCTGGCACTGGTGAGTGTACCGCTGCACACACGAGTCAAATCTACACGCAAACGTCAGCCCGCATCGCTGTTTACTCGGAGGCATCCTTAGCAACCTCCATGAGCTCTGCTGCAGAATGCCATTTAAAGGCACTTAGGCCAGCATTCTGAAAATAGATTATCAGCAGTTGACGAGAGCACATCAACGCATCAGTCGGGGATCAGCATGGGCACAATGAAGGGTTAAAAAAATGCCATGGGCTGTTGGTGGATGGCTTTCTTTGGCACTTACAACATTATACGCAACTGATGGGAATGATGCAAAAACGTACTTAAACATAACCGCCTTTTAAACACAGTGAACCTGCTCCATACTAAATGTTGTGGTTCCTCTCATATATTGCACAGTACATGCTCCACTAAAGCATTTCACTTATAACATTTAATTTCAACAGTTGGCTTTATAAGACAATGATCCTCAATCGTATCACCTAAGTCCATGGTAAATGCAGCTGCACACTGGAATGGCACTGATTTCAAATTGAGAAAGGTAGCATGATCAGGGGTTCATCAGCTCACTGCAACCAGCCAAGGCACTTTTTCTCTTTCTGATGCTCTCAAATAATAAATTGCGAAGATAATGTCAGAAAAACCATTTCCATTTGATATTCCTCATTTAAGTACTGTACAATGTATTCACTTTAACATAATTCTTAGGTTTGATACCATCAGTGTAACTTTGCGGAAGATTGTGATCCGCTTGCTTGCACTACGCCAGTGGATCCACTAATTAACTGGTTATGAAGTAAACAGGGACCTGGAACAATGGTTCATACAAATGTTTTCATTTTAAGCTTAATGTTTTTACTGCACATCTTTCATATATTCGGTTTACTTCAGAGCTGTCAGTGAATGCAAATTTTCACAGTAAGAAACAAGCTTCTTAAAACATCTGTGCCAGCATGGGAGTTGTCAGATATGGTCGAGCAAACATCTGAAATCAGTGTCGGTTCGCAAAGCCTATCAGTGCACATCTGCGGATTTCGATTGTGCACTGGTCTAAAGTGGTAAAATACAATGCAATGGATAAATACTGCCATTAGCTGAATTGTTTGTTTGTATTTTTAAAATATTGCAAATATGGGTTCATATTTGAATCGGCTAAAGCACGTGATATGACTGTTGTTGTCCCACAGGTGAAATCAATTGTCTAATAAATCTAATCTGCACTGGAGATCTTCTCTCTCATAGTAAATTACATTTGACTTGGGCAGCACGTCACCAAACAAGGTGTGCGTTTGTTTTTGTTACTTCTGATAAATACTGCCATTTAACACAGTATACAAATGCTCAAAACCGCAATCATGTTTTGCTACATCGCAACATACAATTCACAATTGTTATAAAGGTCTGTACATTGCTCCAATACAAAAAAACTGTCAACAGAATGTGAATGGGGTGGTGATGTTTAAGTGTTAGGTTTTTACAAATAACTAAAGGGAAAACAATGCTCCTTCAGTATGATCATTAAAACAAATAGCTCATTCATTTGCATTTCAACAAAAGCCATGACTGTAAAAATATAAATCTCTCTATTCCAATTGAAGACTAAAATATAGCCATTGTCTTTTTGGAAATGAACATTTCCTCCAGCAATAGTTAGCTGGCAAGCTAGCTAATAGCTATCGCAGAAGCAGAAGCAACAAAATAACTAACAGCTATCGCACTAACAGAAGCAAAAATGGCAAATAAAACATGCTCATGGAATTGTTTTGAAAGCTTTTCATTTGCTCCACGAATAGAACAATCAGAAAATCTGGTCTGATGAACAAACACATGAAGGCTGTATCTACTGCCATGGTGTGTTTTGTTTTGTTATGCATTTATGCTAATGAAACTGTACATTTAAACTGCAATGCATGGAATGAATGTAAATTGTTATTATATATATATATACATATATAGAGTGTATATGGAGACTAACTGAAGAGTGGACCAACTTGTTTTTGGTCTACGAAACAAATTTGTATTATATTATAAACCATATGCACGCAAGAATTGAGCCACAAATTAAACCACCCACTGATCAATATACATATATATATATATATATATAGCTCTCTTCTATGTCTATAAAATAGGCCAGGGGTACAATCTGGTGCAACCACCCCTGGGTAAAGAAAGTACTGTGTGAACTACTAGTAGAGACACAATAGGCACCCTGTTGTACCTGCACAATTTTTTAAAAATGTTTTCCCCCCGACACTTTTGAAAAATTGCTATAAAATCCACAGGGATAACGGTCAAAAACTCACTAAACGAGACAGGTTTCTAGAAGGCTATGGTAGTCATTCACATACCCCCCATATGGCATTGATTTGGTCTCATGGTGACACTACAAGTTATTTTTCCAAATGTAAAAATGTTTGAACCTTCATAACTCATTCCATGTCCCATAGAGGTCTGAAACCTGGTAAAGATATGTAGTCCCAACCTGAACATTTCAGAAGTGCCATTTTGGATTATATCTTTTTTTTTAATATTTTCAGCTTTATGAGACCATTGACCTAAGGCTGAGGCAAGGACCTGAGTGTTTAGGGGGTTTTTTTGTCAATAAACGGTCTGGAAATTATTAATAAATATTGGTGATGTCCATGCTTTTACATGTATTAAGTCTAGACAGAATAGTTAGCTAGCTGGCTAGTACATTTGTTAATCAGACTAGCTAGCGCTACTGTGCTTGATCCACTAAAAAGATATAGTGAAGGATTTAAAGCTTTCTCATTTCTATCTCAATCAATTTGAAAGTTCAGGCAATGTGTGCATTTGTAAGCTAGCACACTATAGCTAGCTACCACAGCTAGTAGTGCTACCAACATTGGCCAGATAGCTAGAAACCAATTTCAGCCAATTGCACAAAAACCAAAGAGAACACAACATGAACAGCATATCTTTGGTTTGAGAACACTGCATTCATTTTGCACAATTTTACCAGTTTATAGGTCAGTGTTTTTTTACCATTGCTTGGCTAAGATAAATTAGCTGGCCAGCCAAACAGGGCTCACGTGTGTTTAGCACCATTTAGAAAATAATTTATGACAAAAATATTGATGTTATTTCACTTATCAATAACAAGGAGTTATTAATATCCATTTTAATAATCTCTTTTTTTAAGCCTTAATCATATTGACATGCAACTCACAAATGTATTCTTTTGGAAGCTCATTTTTAAAAGTTATCCTAAAAAAGTGCTATGTAAAAAACAAAAAAAACTACAAAAAACAGTATAACTGTTCTAAAAATATAGCCTACATATTTCAAATGAGCTCAAAAACTGATAACCATTGGGAATATCAGCAGGAAACTTGATACACGTGGAAATGATTACATATTCAAACATGTCTCCAGTTTCACATGTTAAAAAGAGGTTGCAATAAGCAAATAGATTTAGCCTATTTAAATGATCCGACAAATTGAAAATAGCAGCTATAAGTAATTTATTTTTATTTTTTTCCTAACAATGTTTTAGACTGATAGCTATGGTTCTGACTGAACTGATTACAGTGCATGAATATTATATGCAAAATAATGCTTAGTTTAGGAATAGAAAACACAATGCAAAATGTAATGAAGAAATGGGACAGGGTTGTATTGCCCATTGCATTTACATTTACATTTTCTGCTAGCCCTCAATTTTGAATGGAATATTTTTAATTGTTGAAAACATAGTTGAATAGATTGAATACAACAAAAAACTATAATTTCTTAGGCAAATAACAGGCTTACATGCATGTCTTAAAACTTCCTTAACAAACATAGGTGTGCATGATAAAAATGCACATCCAAAAATATGGTTTACAGTTTGGAGAGAAAGGCTCATGGGCAAGTGTACTGGATGGCAGTAAAGGTAGTACAGCGGCAACACAAGAACATACAGTAAGAGGCGGGGGAAAACACAATCTCGTTTTTTATAAAAAGCCTAGTAGTTTAAAAAAAGACTGGTTTAGTTCCCAGCTACTGAATTTACGTGGTTTTATTGTATATCCAATCTGACAAAGGGTAAACGATAGATATGCAAAAACAATCAGACTGAGTTTTTTATCGTAACGTTACATGAGTATCATTACACTTTTGTGCAAACATTTTATAAATTATAAAACATTATATTAATGTTACTGTATATGATACCGTTAGCATTCTTGGCTTGGGACTGTTCTGTTCTAAGTATACGTGAAGATGCAGTCTGCTTAGACACACCCATTGGCCATTTCCTGCTTTTACTATATTAGTTTTTAATACTACAACAGTAATGTTACAGGATAATATTTAGGATCGAAATTTACCTAGAAGTGATATAGTCGCACTTGATTACACACGATGGACAAGACAAGCTTCCATCAAGTATGTGTCTGCATACAGGACACTTGCTATCGGCCAAAGTCCTGTTACAGAGTAAAGTTTGAAGTTCACAATAGCAATGCAAGAAGAAAAACTGACCAGAGAAATCGCTAGCTAAATGTCATAACAACTAATCACATCAATCATTTCCGTTGTAGCTCATCCTAAAATCGTAACTTACAACCAATTACAACTAACTTTCTTCAAAAGAAAATTCAGTCAAATCCATGAGACAAAGCTAGTGCTAGCTACATCCTCCTAAACTAGATAGGAGGATGTAGCTAGCCAGCTATCTAGCCAACTTAACTTAGGCTAAATACATTGGCGCGTTGGCTAGATAGATATAAATGCGACCCCGCTAACATATAACAAGAGCTAACTTTCGTTAACATAGGGTAACGTCAGTGAACTTACCCATATTCAGAACATTTAGCAAAGGTTAGCTACTGGAGTCTCAGTGGCAATGGCAAGACAATGAATAACGTTAACGTTACATGCTTAACAACCACACCGTGAGGCAGCTAGCTAGCCATCTACCTAGTTATATACTAGTTACACTGACTTCTTGAATACAAGCAGAGCAAGCCAATAAGCTGCCTAAATAATTTAAAAAAACACAAATTATGTCAATGAAAAGCCCGAACACAATTTTAAACGTGCTTCAACTTTAACTAGATATAGAGCTAGTATAACGTTAGCTACAATCGCGTGTTTACCACGCTGCTATCGTTAGCTAGTTAGCCAGCTAGCAAATAAGGTTGGTAACGTGCCCAACAATAATGACTTGCGTCGCTGTGCAATTCAAACTGTGATCAAATATAACGTGGTTGGTTCGTTAGCAAGCTTGTCGATCTGTTGAACAAGGCCAGTTAGCTAGCACTAGCTAGCTAAGTTAGTGCTAACGTTGAATCTGCCTAGCAAAACAGTTAGCTAGCACTTGCTAATTTGGGTAACTAGCTCGCTAGCTAGCTAACGTAATCAACCGGATCAATATACAGCGAGTTGGTATACAACGCGGCCCAAACCAATTAACGTTAGCTAGCTAGTAGGCAAGTTAACTGTAAATTCATTAAGCGAATTTAGCCAACGGTGGCTAGCTAGTAAGTTAACGAGCTAGATACCCAACACGTTGCTGGGTAGCTTGTACAATATTTTACTAGTTGACGTTAGCAATGGTTGCTGGCTAGAATTTTAACAAGCAGGCTAACAGTAGACTGTAACAACTGAATTGCTTAAATTCTTCCTCCACAAGTCACTTACTAACAAGAATTTCAAGCTACCTAACCAGCTTGCTATCAATATTGTCCATTTTAAAACCAACTGCACGCTGTTTTGTCTGTTCGGAGCTCAACGCCATAGTAAGCTATTCACCACAAATAGCTCGCCAAACAGCTGGGTAACGTGGATGGAATGGGCCATGTAACTAGGCCCAGTGAATCCCCGTTCTATTTTAGATATATTCAACCGTGGTGCGATACCAACCTGGGCTGCCAATCATTCCACTCTCGCTGCAGTTTGTGGGCGCTGTTTAGCCGAGACCCGAGGGCTCTACGGCTCATTACCTTTGCGAGGACAGCATGACCCGATCCGCTATACAAGAAAATTCTGTGTACAGACCTCTACGTATGATTTTTTTACTTTATGTCCATAAATTAAGTGTTAGCGCATCCGACACGACTGTATTGACAGTGAACGTGATTCTTGATTTTCGAGCTTTCGCTCCCGCTTTCCCCGCCTCCCACCTTGTTAGCTACTTGCTACTGACTGTAGCCTCGATTCAACAAGCCAGCGCCACCTATCGTCGTTCCCTAACTGGCCCATCAAGCATTTCAAAACTACAATTCCCGATAATACAATGTATGTCACGTGATTGTCATGATCTTCGAGAAGAAAATAATTCATTATTTCTCTTCGCTTTCCTCTGTGATTGGCCACATATGTATCATATGCGGCTTTTGATTCAATCACGTAAGACATATTTCGTGTGCGAATTGAAAAACAACACTCCAATGGTCGAATTCGAGTGTCAGAATCGCTCACCAACTTGAACTGTCGTGATCAACTGAATGTTTTGCGTTTTTTCCCCCCTGGTTCTTGTCATTCTTGCCCGATATCACCCAAAGGTTCAGGTAACACGGTCGGCATGGTTGCCATACGCACGGGAAGTGGGGGCGTCATGAACAGTTTTCGTATATAGTATAAGTATATCATATTTACAATAAAGACAAAAAATAGTGTGCGACTGTGTGTGTGTGTCATAATTGGCTTTAAACTGTGGGAGGTGCTGAACGGAGGTTTAAGAAAGTTCATAAGAAAAAAACATTTGATCGACCAATCACCTGATAGGCACTAACATGCTGTTATTGCGATATCTTGTTTTCATGTTCTGGTTGTGTCCTTCTACTCGTCGCAATTTAAATATAATAACTTGAAACACTAAATACATTACAAATGGCATGTTAGGGAACTGAATTCTGCATCAAAATGATACAAAATAAAATAAAATCTCCGTTGCGTTATTATAACGTTATATTTTTTCGTTTCGGATTTCAGCACCCCTAAGTCACACCCTGATGGTTGCTGTGTAATTTCGTTGCTCACGAATTTGTTCATTTTCTATTTTTTTCTATTTTTCAACCTGTCGCTAATACGATATCTGGTTAGCTTGTTCTGACGATTCTCTATGCTATACATTTGGAAATCGATCAGCATTCATCACAGATTTCAACGTGTCAATGAGCTCTTTCCTCACTGGAGAGGGGCAGGTATAGACAGTGTACAGAAAATGTACAAATAAACTCAGAAGCAATCCTATTAAATTAATTCCCCTTCCTCCCTTACATTGTTGGTCTTCCATTCCCCACTTTCACACTCCCCCTCTCTTTCCCTCCCTGAGTGTGTAGTTGCCTAGCAACGGAGCATAAAAGGATGAGAGGGAGTGAAAAGACACGGAGCAGCAGGTGGGGTGGTGTGTGTGTGTGTTCAAAAGTGTGTTCAGATGAGCAGAAAAGGAGGGGGAGAGGTGTCAAGGGCATATTGTATTGTGTACATGAGTTCATGTGTACATGAGTACACACAATTTTTGTATTATTATTTTAGAAGTAAAGTGGTCAATACTCTGTAATGATCAAAGACAAATTGTATTGCAAATATAGTGGTATGCTTAGATTTTAGCACAGTTTTTAATCTTGGCATTCAATCACTGTGTTAATGGTTGTTCAATTCCCATGTTCTTGTTGGTGTTGCTGATCCTGCAAAATGCTTTTAAGTTATTTATCACAATAACCTAATTCACTCTTGTTACACACATCTTCAAAATAAATAAATAAATAGCATGTATCCTGTTAGCGATCATTCGAGGAGGGTCAAGTTTGACTTTAATTTCACAGTATGTTATTTGCACACTTGGCACTGATCACACAAGTAGTGTAACGGTGTAGATCTGCTGCTGATGAGTTTCAAACTGAGGCCCTGCAGGGCCGCTCTGGCTCCACACAACAAGAGACATGATTAGCCCGCTGAGCTAAAGACCCAAGTGCCCAGCCAAGGGAACCAATCATACTCTTACTGCTTTCAAGGGGTGATGTCACATTTTGCAGCGGATGTTCATGTGTTTAACTCACGTCTCTCGGAGCTCCACTATAGTAGCATATAGATTACACACATATACGTACTTGGGCGCAATGTCACCATATGTAGAGTAGTCACACATAGTAGCCCTACCTTTATGTTATGTATATTAATTGTGCATATTTAAACTACTAAAACCTAATTCAATTCCAACTATTATATTTTTAACAATAAATATGAAAATGGTTGTTGGCCGTTATATGTCTTTGTTTGTGCGTTGTTACACACACACACAAATACACTCTGCAAGTCTGAGTTTTTATGTTTATGCTTGATTAGTCTCTGTGAATCTGAGTCTTCAGTTTAACACTGTGGTTCAGTTGGAGTCTTTAAATGATTAGTGCTGAGCTCTGCCTGGTTCCAGTCTGGTTGCAGTTGCAGTAAGAATTGTGCACATGTATTCTACCCCAACAAGCCTACACACAGTAACCTCCCAAATTATTCAAACCATTCATAAAACGGAACAAAAAAGGCTGTATAAAAGAAACGCTACAGGTAATGAGCTGTATTGTATGTTAAATAATTTATTTATACTACTACAATTTCTCAGAAAATATGATTTTGTTTAACAATTTATATTGTTTACCCCCCCAAAAAGGTGTGTCACAATTATTCACACCCCTAATAATTATTGTGAACAAGTGCATCTTATTTGCCTCCCAAACCATCTGCCTCTTACCTAAGTACAGTGAGGCAGATGGTTTGGGAGGCAAATAAAAAATCCCAGGGCCACAGTTTGAGATCTACAAACCTTGTATCTTGGGAATACAAAGTCTTCAAATCTACCACCAGATGCCACCTCCATGCCAATAGGTTGTTTGGAAGGGTTGCCAGAAAAAAAGCCTCTATTGAAGGCAACCAACAAAAATAAACATGATGGAGTTAAACGGTACTGGAACTCCAATTGGAACCAGGTGATGACACCAGTATTGAGCTTTCTGGCCACACACACCAGCAGTGGGTTTGGTATTGGAAGAAGGACACTTAGAACACATTTTTAATAGATATAAAACATTGCGTTTTAATAAATGCATGTTTTCACATGTTAGGGAATCACAATTCATTTCAGTCATTGTTATTATTGCATAGAAAACAGCAAATAACTTCAGAATTCCAGACTTTTATAAAAAACTGAAATTAGAAACTAAATCCAGGATAACTTGGTAGAGAGGATCAGCCCAACTCTGTTGTGGGAGTCCCAAAGATTAAGAGGCCAAATAACCATTCTACATTGTCTACATTTAACAGATTCTCTTATACAGAGCGACTTACAATAAGTGCATTTACAATGGCAAGGATATCACTGCTCAAGCTAGAGATCAATAAAATTGATTACATTGTTGAGATGTGCACCTACAAAACAGATAGAGAGAAATGTTAGCACATTTTTATTTTATATATATATATATCAAGTGTAGTCTAAAGAGGTGGGTTTTCAGTCTCTTATAGAAGATGGAAAGTGATTTTGTAGTCCTCACCGACTGATCGGTGTGGAAGGTCATTCCATCATCGAGGGACCAGGGCAGACAAGAGGCAAAACTGTGAGGAGCGGCTGCAGGGTGCCCAAAGGAACGGAACAGCCAGTTGGTCAGAGGAGGTCAAACAGAGAGTTCTGGCTGGGATGTATGGTGTAATCAGTGTCTGGAGGTATGAGGGAGCAGTACCCCCTTGTGGCCTGGTGTGGCAGCACCAGTGATTTGAATAAAATTTGGGCTATTATCAGGAGCTAGTGAAGTGTGGTGAGTAGTGGAGTGACACGTGAATTTCAGTAGGTTGAAAACCAGACGTGCAGCGACATTCTGGACTAGTTGCAGAGGCTTGAAGGCACAGAAAATTACATTGGGAGTTTGAAGACAGTATATTAAACATATAGGAAATAACAGGGTTCAAACTATATGTATCAGTTATGATACGAGGGGCTTTTGAGGGTTAAGTTGAAAATATCACCATACCTACTGTGGAGGGCTTCAGTCTTGGCCACATGGGAGGCCTTTGGCATGAGTTGCCTTTGTCTTACAGGGTGTGGTGGAGGCCTTTGGAGCCAGGAGACTTTCTCAGTTAATTGGGGCAGGTTTGGCACTCTCACAGGGTGTGAGAGTGAACTGTCGCCCGGAATGTTGCTCCAAAGGCCATAGTGTCATTGTCATTGTCATTGTCATTGTCATTGTCATTGTCATTGCCATTGCCATTGCCATTGCCATTGCCATTGCCATTGCCATTGTTGTAGGGTTGGAAAGAGCTGGCTCTATGATTTTAATAGCCAGCCCCTCTCCCTCCCTGCACTGAGTTCTGTTATCTGGTGAACCCATCATTGGTTAAAAGGGGGAACGGGAAATTGCCACCATAAACATGATTGCAGCCTGCCCTGTCTCCCCACATTGTAACAGATGGTTGACCTGGGAGTGAACTCACCCCCATCACAGGTTTTGGGACTGTATGTGTGATACACTGTACATATGTAATAGGTTCTAGTGAGCAGAATTACTGTATGTGTGATACACTGTACATATGTAATAGGTTCTAGTGAGCAGAATTACTGTATGTGTGATACACTGTACATATGTAATAGGTTCTAGTGAGCAGAATTACTGTATCTTTTCCCCTGCGTCATTTCATGTCCATTAAGGGTTTTGCAACTGTTCAGAAGTGAGAAGTTGTTTGTGTTTTCCTGGGACATGCCATATCCCCCACTCCGAGAAGCCAGGGATCTGGTAACATCCTGGGAACCAACGGATGGCTGGAATAGCACAATTTCTGGCCACTGACAATAGCTTTATGACTACCAACAGGAAGATTGGGACGGTCATATAACACGTGATGCAATCGTTCCCTCAGAGTGGGGGCGCTCACCATTCCGCTAGCCTTGTAAAACCGTAATCTGGCCCGTCAGGCAAACAACAGTCTTTTGTCAAAATAACCAACAGCTGGGGTACCGTTTAAGGCTGGTCAGAGGTGTATAAAAGGAATATCCAAATCCAGCTCGAGGAGTTAATTCGCTTAACGAAGATTCCGGGCGCTCTGCGTTCTAGTTTTCTATGTTTGAGGAATCTGTTATACTGCCTCGTCTTGTATGTTTTCTGTTATGTATTGTGTAATGTCGGTTTTGTGACATTTTGCTAAGGTTGAAATAAGTGTGCAAATCATTGTTTCAACCTATGTCTTCTTCCCCTTTTAGCGCTAGAAAGGGAAGGTTGTGACACGCCGGGAGCGAGGCCGCACGGACTGTACGGCTCAGTCCCTCTGTGCTGACAAGTCAGTCCTGCATCGGATCTAGGGTGGCGGGACTCGGAATGTCGAGTAGCTGTTCTGCATACAGACAGCTATGCTCCGCACATAGAAGTCCCGATAACACTACTCTGTAGAACTTAGAATGTCGAGTAGCTGCATATGCCGGCAGCGAATGCTCTAAGTTCTGATGCCACTGAACTTCGATTAGACTTAGAATGTCCCAGTAGCTGTACTGTAGTCAGGCAGTGAACGCTTCAAGTCTTGAAATCTCAGGGTACCAGGCTCGCCATGGAATTAGTTGTCTATGATGTGGGTTCTAGAGGTTAAGCCCTTCGACTCCTATATGGCTGTTACAAAGTAGGGGCAAACGCAATGTTCGCGGCATATGTTGTCTGTTTTTACGTAATGTATTGTATTGTATTGTATTGTTTGTCCGGATCATGTTCCCCAAATCGCTCCAGAGAAAAGCGGAGGTTCAACGTGGTACGATTGACCTCATAATATGGAAGCGATAATTAATAAAATCCATTTCACTAAAATGTCATGCGGTACATGTCTCATAAAATTTCCCTACATTGTCATTGTCATTGTCATACGTGTACGTGTACGGTATTGTGGAGTGTTGGATGGTTTGTTGTTGTTGTTGGATGTTTAGTAGATGTTTGATGTTGGATGTTCGATTGATGTTGGATGTGTGATGTTTGATGTTTGTGGAGTTCTGTGTGCGTTTGTCGAAAGTGACTGAGTAGAGTGCTTCCTCTGTGTGTGGGGAAGAGGGAGAGGGGGTGCACTAAGAGTGTCCGTCTCTCTCCCTCAGTGTGATCGTGAAAGAGAGCGAGAGGGTGCCCTTAAAGAGGGTCCATCTCTCGCCCTCGGTGTGATTGAAAGAGAGCTCACACTCGAGCAGTGGAGAGTGTTTCTGGGCAACGGCCTGAGAACTCTCACTGGAAGACAATGATCCCAAGCATACCTCAAAATCAACCAAGAAATGTATTACTGACCACAAAATGACTGTCTCCAGACTTCCTCCCGATCTAAAAGTTATAGGTTGAATCGAAAAGGGCAGTCAAGAACCACAGACTGAAGGATTTTGAAAAAGCCCCCCCAATATGTTCACCATTCGACACTGACATGTTAATTATGAAATATTTTATTTCAAGTAATTATTAGCGGTGTGAATAATTGTGACATATCTTTTTTCTTTGTATTATTTATTTTATACAGCCTTCTTTTCTCATCTTTGTCAAGGATGTGCATACATTTGGATGATCCTGTAAATACACACATGCATAATTAAAAATGTATATATATATATATATATATATATATAGAGAGAGAGAGAGAGAGAGAGAGAGAGAGAGAGAGAGAGAGAGAGAGAGAGAGAGAACCACACACTGTAACTGGTTCTGTGATGATTTGCACTGAAAACACATGTTGGATGTACACAAGAGCTAAGTCACCATATTGGATGATATGAATCATGAACTCAAGTTATTAAGTTATGAGTACCTTACATTACACAATTGGATATTATATTATATGAGGACATACATTACTTTTGCATTCGATTTCAAGAACCATCCCTTAACAATTCACATGACGTAATTCTAGAATTAACCACTAGATGACACTATAGATTCAAACAGACACCTGGAGCAAAGCTGTGTTGTGAATAATAACAGATTCAAAATTGAGGAGTTAGAATTGCATTTCTTGACTTTGCTCCTTAGACTGAAGGATATCCCTGATATCAGATATTGCAGCACTGCAAATATAGCTATTGTATTTATTTATGTTTATCTAGGTCTGTGCATTATTGCTTCAATGTAGAGACATATTTCTGCTACTAAAATGTCAGAAGTGTCTTTTTATGAACAGAATATGTCATTTTGGTCATTCTTACATACCCAAGGAGCAGAACTTTAGTTTTTCTAAAAAGACAGATTTGACTAGCAAAAACACTTTTTTTGCATTTAAAAATGGACAGTGCACTGTTTGTTTGCATAATGCTTTGTAAGTTTTGTCCAAAAGTGAAGCAATGTCAAGTGAAGAAGTAATCAAATAGGATCAAGTCAAGTTTCCTCCCACTTATTCAATTATTTAAGTCTGTCTTGAGTCTAAATCTTTAGATTACAGCCCTGCACACAAGACTCAGCACAGGCATCTCTGTAAGAAGGCAAGGAAAGAAGGGCAATAGGGCATGGGGTAATGTTTGCTTATCCCTTCCTTCATTAGCTACCTGCCTATTCCCACCTACTCTCCTCCACCCTCACTCCTTCTTTGCCCATTCCCTCCCATGCTACTCCTCTGGAGCCCCACACGATGACATCACCGGTCGCCAAGCAACAGCGCGGCAGAATAATCAGCAGAGCAGTGAAGAGGCTCTCTGAGAGTAACATAGGGAGTGGAGCTGGCAGTTGATAAGGGGAGCTAGGGATCTCACCATTTCAGTTCCAGAGTTGCCCAATACACTGCTGCACATCATCAATTAGATGCTAACACTTCACACATCATTACTGAAATGACATTTTCAGTGAAATGAGTCACTATATATGCATTATACTGTGTATAGCTGTGATGCACCCTGTTTGTTTTAAATGGAAATTGCATGTTATGAAAGACCATTTTGCCTTACAAACAAATGAATGTAAATTCATAGTAATGTTAAATGTTACCGAGGTAGCATGAGTGATGCATGTAAGAGTAACTACAATTATGCAAACTATATTTTAATTGGATACGATAATGCAGTGTAAGCGTTTGATCTCCTCTAATCAAAATAGTAGGTTGCAGTAGGTTACATCAGGTCATAATTATGTCCAGTTTGTATCATCTCCAATGAGGCAACCGGAGCTAACCTTAAATTTGTATTGCTGCTTTCATGGTCGTTTTCATTGTCGAGCTATGAAGAATCCAGCAGGCACAGGGAAAGATACTTTCTCAGCTATTTAGCAGAAGATAAATGATCTTGGGTCAGCACCATGATACCTCAACCAGTAATTACTATGGGGCTCTATTATGTTGCAGACTGGTAATCATTGAATGAACATCAATTAGCAGGATTCAGTACGCAGCAAATTATCCTGATCTACTGCTCCTCTGCTCGGCCTCCTTCAATGCAGTTCTAATTACATGTTAATTGGGCACTAGGACTTGGCAGAAGGCCCTGTGTGTAAGAAGTGTGTGCAGCTGCTTCGTTCCTGTGCGCATCGGCGCAGCCGTCCCAGAGGTCTAGGGGCAAGGAAGGAGCTGCACACACAGATACAGCTGGCCTGGGTGAATCCTCCCCTGAGGGTCCAAGGAGTCAGGTAACATTATCGAAATTGAAAACATTGATAGAACTCTAGCTTAAAGCGAGATTAAATAATGCAAACTCTATTAGTAGATATTTTTATTCATCTGGATTATGAAAATCTGAAATAGTGATATAAGCAGTATTTTATTTGTATATCATACGAATATCTCAATTCCAAAAGATGGAGAAAATAACCCCATTTACAAGTCAATGTAATTATGTCTCACTTGTCCTTTACACCAAAAGATGTAACCCCATTTACAAGTCAAAGTAATTATGTGCCTTTACACCTGTTTGCAGTTATGGCACTCGTCCAGCAATCTTAGTCAGGCTACAGCCTTGGATACAGATTCATAGATTCGTGTTATGAAGAGAAGATGGGACAGGGAGGTACGCAGCGTATCAGAGCTTGGAAGGAGTGAGTGACATCTGTCACACTCACTGCCATTCAGAGTGGCACAACAACTGTCATCTGCTGGGATCCAAATGTCTATGGCTCACAGTGCCAATTTTCATATTTTAGACCCAGCGGGGCTCAAATAGTGATGTCTTCTTGGCAGGTGTTAGCCAACCTCTCCCATTGCATGTGGAGGAAAACAATCAAGCACTTACTGTATATTGCATGGTGTCAATCGTCCACTGAAAACTCACACACAAGTTAAAGGAGCTGAGTTGTTTGGAGGAGCTTCAGATGGTGTGTATAAGGACAGGTTTGAGAACTTCAGAGATTTTAGGAGACTTTGTCATTAAACAGGCACACAGGAGTTTGAGTTAGTCATTTTCCCACCCATGCAAAAATTGTGTATATCCTATGACATAATGAATGATCAAACAGACAAGTGGTTTAATGAAGTCTATATCCAGATCCCAGAGTGGAAAATCCTATGGCCTGGAATTAAGAGGTTGTGGATAAAAATCAGGCTGTCAAAGCTTCAGGCGTCAAGAGAAGTTGTGCTGAGGAGCAGCGAAAGGCTTTCAGAAGTAGTGGGGTGAGTCAACAGTGTCACTAAGGACCTGAAGAAAGTGGCAGTGGGATTGGGGGTTAAGTAAATCATCCCACTCTAACAAAACATAATGTAAGTGGTTTATGAACAACTGGCTGTTCAAACCCTATACTGAGGTCCCCACGATACTCAAAGCCTTGTAAATCATGGATACACTTCCATCCCGGGACATTCATTACATCCAATCCATTAAGCCCTGTTTATGGTCAGTAAATACCACTACCCAGTGGGCTGCTTGTTGTGTGTGTTTACAGGAAGCCTCCTCCACTGGTAGAGGGCCAGTCAAGTGACCTGGGACCAGGCATCTGAAGCTTAATCCATGGGGGTGTACCCATATATCCAGCTTAATGTACTCAACTTGAGGTACTACAGTATATGACGCAGAGGTGTAATTGATGCACTTCAGTATGAACTAAATTAAGGCGGGAAAACAAATGTGATATTGACCTTTTTCACAGGATCCAGGCAAACACAGCTCATCAAAAGTCTGCACAGAATGGAGAGGGAGGTTATAAGGATGCCCATCAGAGCTAGGAAACCAAGCGCAAGAAGTGTGCGCCCACAATAGCTCATCTGTGCATCTGTGACTGCAGTGGCATGCCCACTCGCTGCCAGGGCCGAGAGCAGAGAGGAGCCAGGTTTCAAACGGGCAGCAGATTCATGGGATCATGCTTTGAAATGCCACATCTGTTAAACATCTGGGCCTGGCTTTATCAGACAGCAGTGGCCACAGGTCTCCCTGACACATGCTGCTGCCGTAAAGCGCGACAGGACCCCCCATGGAGCGGGGCCCAAAATGCAGAACAGTCAGCTTACACTCACAGTGCCAAGTGCCCTGAAGCCCTGTGCCACAACCTACAGAGATACTGGCCAACTGTATGTTCTAAACACCCGCATGCCAATATTAGCATACTCGAGATAATAGAGATCAAGTTTTGCCCATTAACTAGAGTTAACATGATCTTTTTTTACCATTGTATTTTTATCTATTTTTATTTTTGAAGGAACAAAAACTATTTTTGGAAACATACTGTGTACAGATGTTGACTGTTGAAAAGGATTTCATACCAAGGTCCTTAAAAATTCAGTTATGGCATATTAGTATACAGAAAGGTATACATTTATTAATCTTTATTGTAAATCAATGGATCAGAAAAATACTTAAAGCACTCTTTTAAAAAAAAAATATGTAGCCAGAACTCTTCCCATATCAAACTGGTGCCTGACGTTTCAGACACACACAGCTGATGCGTACTTCCAGCGCTTAGATCATTAGTCTGGGGGACGCACAGTGGGGTTCTGTCCTCGGTGAGGGGCTGAGGACTCCTCACTCAGCAGTGACCTGGCCACAGCCCCCCCCCCTCCTACAAGGGATCAGGGCATGGAATGTGGGTTTCTGGCCCCAGTCCAGACGTCTGCTGTGTGACAGGACACCCTCTGGAGGTGAGGGAGAGAGGGAATAAAGGGGGCAGAGGGCACAAGAGAGCAAAGGGGCAGAATTCCTCAGGGTAAAGGTGGGTGAGAGGTCAAATGCATTAGGGGTGAATAAGGGATTACTGTTCAGGAGGTGAGGCTTGATCCACAGGTGGGATGATCCGGGGGCTTAAGGAGCCATGGAAAGACTAGGAGTTTATATGGAAGTGACCTGGAGGATGGTTGCATATCTCCATCTTGTAAATTAGGTTTTGCCTCTTGACCCCCCAATTTAAACACAGAAATGCAAGCAAAGCTGCAGTACTAACACAGGGGGAGACAAAGTGCGCAGATACACTGTCTAGTCCCTCTGGCTACTGAGCAACGCTAGCTTGAACTTAATTAGTTGTAATGTCACCAGTGACCCTGGCAGTTATATTCATTCTGATTGCTTTTCCCATGTCCTAATACACTGATGGTTGATTGTTTCATTGCCAGATTAATCCATGGGTGAAGCTGGGATGTGCCAGTGATGACTGGATGTAAAACACAACACTTGAAAACATGTTGCTGTCCAATGAAAATATATATATCTGGATATTCCATTGTGAAAAGCAACACAAATGCTTCATTATATTATTTCATATATTCATAAAAACATCATCACAGTTTCTCCAAAGCACATCAAAAGGAAATATACAATAACATAGAACAGGGCTTAAATAAGTACAGTAAAAAAATACTGTAACTTTGGAATCCATATGCATGGAAGTCAGTCCCCTACACTAGCACATCCCTTATAGGGACTTCATTTTGAATGATTCCCACACATGCAGCATTCCCTTATATGGAATTCTAGCTTCCTGGGCATACTTAAGAATACTGATAAAACCACTTATGGCTCATTCAAAAATATCCAATGCACCATGCTATGCTCTCCTGGGGTCAGTAAAATGGCTATAAATAGGGACAAGTAAATAGTACACTTATGAAGATAATGGTTTTTGATAATGATATCTATGCAACTATTTTGTTAAGATGCTTGAAAACTTCAATTATTATCAGCCAACCATCATAGCAATAGTAATAAAGGTAATATCTTCACACATCAGATTTCAACATAGATGATTTTGAACATATTCTGCAATACAGGATCATGCTCATTATTGCATTATTGCTTATTGAAGGTCTGCATTGTGGGGGGGGGGGTGTATAATTCCTTCCTCTCTTTCAGCATCCCCCTCCCCTCTGCTGTGGAGCATGGACACTGGACTTGACTAAGTGGGAAGAGCTGAGAACATTTAACCAAAGGGAAGGGGGTTGGCGGAGGCTAACATAGGAACGCAGATACTCTCACACGCCCTCTTCTGTCTCAGTCTCTCCAGTGCTTAGCACCTCTCACTTCCACACGAGCACACGGACGCACACGCACACACACACACACACACGCGCACACGCACATACGCACAAACTCATACACATGCTCAGGCAGTTGTTCTCCCCCATCGAAATGCTCTGCTGGGATTTGTGTTTGGCCCTGCTCTTCACGGCCCTCGTGGTGAAGGCTCTGCCTCCCACCGGCATCAAGATAACTCAAGGTGAGTGATGCAGGAAACAGCAGCCCGGGCTCCCGTATGATCCGGAGGCTTTTGACTCGCAGTGCTACATAACGCCAAATTGCAGAAGATTATGTGCATGAAGCTTTAAGCTTGGATGTTTTCCTCTGTTCCTTTTCAAGATGCTGCTATGATGTTGTTCATACGTCAATATGTCGGGCAGATTTTTGCTCTGGAGTAGTCTAGCATGCTTTGATCTGGTACAAATGAGTATATGGACTTCAAGTATATCTGAAAGCTAGAGCAGTGCTGTGGTTTTACACTTTTAAAGGTTTTACAATATCATGTACTATGCTTTGGTTTGTATGCCTGTTCCTTGTGTGATTACACACATTGATATTTCTTTGTTATTTGTAGTTTTTCAGTAAGTTCTCAACCTTACTTCTGGATCTAAGTAAAATGGACAGACTAGTACAAAGCTTTCATGGTAATTATGAGTGCATGGATGAGGGTGAATGTTAGTTTTGTGACAACGCTTTACCTGAACTAGCCGAGATGCCCCCTTTCACTGCCTCCACCAGTTCTGCCCCTGCAGCTGTCCAACCCCAGCCAGCCGGCCTCCTGCCCACTGTTCTGGACCGAGTTTGAAAGCCACTGCTACCGTTTCTTCCCACTCAACCGCACCTGGGCAGAAGCAGACCTGTACTGTGCCGAGTTCTCCAATGGGCTCAAGTCGGCCAAGCTCACCTCCATACACAGGTAATTCCACCCGCCATGCCTGAGATGTGTCCAGGGAGCTCTCAACCTCTACGTCTAGAGGCCCAGAGTATTAGGGCCAATGGCTGCAGTTAAGTAATCAAGTTGTTTAGTCAAAACCTCTCAGATCCCAAATTCTCAGAAGTCTCAGATCCCAAGCTGGACTATAAGCATTGATAATGTCCTCACAGCTAATGTATATGGTTCAGTGCTCAGTGAACATTTAATGATGGAGTTATTAAGGGAACCTAAACTGCCTGTGCTTATCTGACTGTGATTAACTGTGCTCCTCAGCTGGGAGGAGAATGTTTTTGTCTATGACCTGGTGAACAGCCGTATCCCAGGGATTCCCACAGACCTCTGGATTGGCCTCCATGACAGACGACAGGTAACTAACTATTCTCAAACTTCCCGTGGTGAGCTCAGGTAACAGATATATGAATATTGTGGCAGTTCAATTTATTTCACTAGGCCTAAATTAGTTTCACATTTTGCAAATGAGATATGAAACCAAGGGCGACATATTAAATATTGGGGGTACATAATGAAAGAGAATGTTTTATATCCACAATTAGGTTTTTTTGGAGGGGGGGCAGATATGACTGTTCTGAATATTGGGAGAGGGGACATATTCACCCCACTCGTTACACCTATGCATGAAACAAATCTGCTTGTTTTCAGCTAGTAGACAAACCCAGGTGTGGCCTGGAGTATTAGGTTATAATGTATACTCTGGCCAGCCACCATAGTTCCACTATGATGTTGTTCCCTGTTTGTCCTCAGGAGGGCACCCTGGAGTGGACTGATGGCTCTCCGTACGAGTACAGCTACTGGGACGGGAACCAGCCAGATGACGGGATCCACCAGATCCCAACGGAGGAGGACTGTGTGGAGATCTGGTTCAGACAGAGCAGTGGTGAGAGTGTAAATAAACAGATTCAAACATATTCTGTGAGCCTTCATTCTGGCTCACAGATGACATTCAAACTTTTTTTTCTGTCAAACAGATAAGATTCCCTGTACATGACTGAAAAGCAAACGTTTTAAGAAAAAATACATTTGAAACCTGATAAAAATAAATGTCTCTATCGTTGTGCAGCGCTCAGGTCCTGGAATGACAACGACTGTGAAAAGACCTTTCCCTTTGTCTGCAAGATCCCCACGATCGAAAACTAATTCAGGAAGGCCCGTCACACCTCCTCCCAGCCACCTGTAGTTGCCAACAGACCACTCTCACCTCAGTGCCCCCAAAATTGGATCCCAGCATGAGCAGAGGAAGGGGCCCTCATTATGCTGACTCTGCCCTCCCACCCCGCAGCGCCTGAACAGGCACAGCCAGGACATTAGCCATGCTCTCCAAAGAAGCCCTTGCGTCCATCTGTCCTGATTTAGAGCTTTGAGTCACAGGCCGTGCCTCATCGGAAGCCCATCACTGTTATTGTTATTGCTCCCACCATCATTGAATACTGTTACATATTTGGGCTGCTGTCATTTTCATTGTGAAAGATCAATCCACCCCTTTAAAGACATGTGCTCTTCAGAGGCTCCTCCCCCTGGGCTGGGTGGTTAGAGGGACTGAGGCTCTCGCACAGCACCAGAGAGCTTGAGGAGGAATGACACCTGGAAATGAACCAGAGACAGGAAACCGATGTTCCAATTCCTCTGACCTCACTGGCAGGTCAGACTTAGGTCTGGGGTCTCCACCCTGCCCCCAGCCCAGCCCTGTATGTGTGACATTTTAATGCCATAAGTGTAGAAATGCAGTGTAATACATTTGTAGCTAATGTTATTTTAAATAAAAAGAAACCTTAGCTTTGGGAATTTTTGTACAATAAATACTCATGCTACCTTGTAGGTGTATGAAAGAATAAGACAGATAACTATAAATATGAATATCAGCCTCTCTTGGAGTGCAATGTACACATTTTATTTATTTATTGTAAAACATTCTTAAAAAGTAATTATGAGTGTATTGCCCTGATGAAGGCTTACAGTCACAACATATTGGAAATGAGTGAGCAGTGACCTTGTTTTAATGCCTTGTATGTGGAGCATGTTGTCTGTGCGTCTGTCCATAGCGATCGATCAATCGGTGACCTGGAAGGTGCAGAATGGAGGATTTAAGAGGTCTGCCACGATTACTAGGCTTGGCTTCAAACGACCAAGGGAATTTTACCTCAGCCAGACTATTGACCTTTAAAGACATGTTCTGGAGGAGAGTCTAAGGTAATTAAAGACAAAGGTCCCTCCTCTAATCCTTTGGGCAGATGCGTCCGCCTCTGCCTCAGTCCGCAGACGGCCGCCAAGTTGGGGTCGCGGATGGTGCCATTGACCGATGAACGAGATTGGCTGACCGTTGAAGTGGAGCTCTTTTGGGTCAGCCTGTCGTGCTTCCTGTTGTGCGTGCAGAGGATGTGGAGCCGGAGTGTCAGCGGGGTGTCCTGCGCAGAGGCAGAGGGAAGAGTGGACAGGGAGAAACCTTCTCCACAGCTCTGCCGAGGCAGCCAGGGGGCCTGAGTCTCGTTCAACAGCAGCTGGGGGAGGGGGGTTCTCCTAATTGCCTCTACAGGGGAGAATTCCACAGCGAATGACCACCGGCCCCATGCACCCCTCTCAGCCACCACTCCTTTCGTTCGTTCTGCCCCTTTCAGATGAAAAGGAAATGGCAAAAATGCTGAAGGAAATCAATATTCGCATTAGGCGCATAATTAACTCGGCTGTCATATTTTGCTTGACCTAGAGCAGGGCACTACTACCAGGGGGGGTTGAGATGTTCCTTTGCTGCTGGAGGCTGTAATTGGATTGCAAATTAACGAGCCCTGACTGAGAACACACAAACACAGAACATTCTATATCAGCGACTCCCTTTGCCAAGCTGCGGAAAATTCGGTCACCGTGCAAGTTCTTATTTCCATAATTCCACGGAGCAGCATGACATTATTGGAGTGCAGGCTGCGTATGAAGGTGGACGCTGTAAACGCAAGACTGGACAGAGGCAGGGAGAAATTAAAGTAGAAGCTGTAAACCTGTAACTGAAAAGAAGCAGGGAGTAAAGGTCAGTAGTGCTCGTGTCATGTGCAGGGCTCATTTGTGCGTGTCACAGTATTGTATTGACGGAGCCGGGCGTTCGTACATCCTTTATTGTCAATAAATATTCTGCACAACGGGCTGTGGGGCCGCAGCACAGCTTAGGACACAGTGGTAGTCGGGAAAGGCCTGGTGACATGTCTGCCTGTACAACAGTGATGACAATCAAGAGTGCATTTGGTAATACACAGAAGGGCCAATGATCGTTCCTGAATGGACAGGAGCTGTGGGCTGTTTCCTGTGCACTCACGCAGTGTAAACAAGACCAATGCTTTTTGGTGTGAATGTGTGGTAAATGGACAGTGGATGAATATTTTTGCAGCTGCCTCCAGGCTAAGATGTGAAAAGTGGTAGGTAATTCAACACCCCTTTCACTCATTGCTTTCTGTTTCTTTCGCCGTCAATTTTTATAAAACATCTGTCTGAAGACTAGTTTATTTTTTCCCCCCGAGTGCACAGGAAGTTGAGGCAGAGCAGCACAATGGGGAAACAGAAAAGACAGCACCTTCTACAGGGAGACAGGAGCTGGAATGTATGATGGGGAGCTCTCAGTTATTCACTCATGACATACAGACACGGACAATAGTACACAGACCACTGCCAATTCTTTCTCTGAAACATACCCTCAATGGGACAAGATTAGCTCAAATGAAGCTTAGGATACCAGCCAATAATTTCTATTAAAGCTTACTGTACATTTAATTGATCATTATAGTTTGATGATATAATAATGCAAATTGTGTTAATTTTTCTTAACTGTAGAATCATTTAAGTGTGAAACTTTGTCATTATATCATTGATTACTAAAGCTTTCATCATCACTTGTAGATCCCCAGGAATTACAGGCGCATTAAAATGTGGAGGTTCTTTCAGGTCCATACTATGACAATGTGGAAACAGAGGTAGCAGCAAGCGTCCCAAGCATTTATTGCAAAGAGCTCCAATATGAGTTTCTGCAGGATGGCCAATGATATGCAGTTCACATGGACAGACTGTACATACACACACGCAGACAAATATAAGCTAACAGGGACAATTTCAATACATTACAAAGCAGCTTATAACTTTGTCAAATACAGCACAGGTTCCCTGCTATGTCTAGGACACAGGGAGGAGAGACATCTTAAAGGGATTCTGTTGATCTGCTCCAGCCGCCTCCAGAGTTTCTGTTGTCGCCTTTACACACATTTAAATTAAAAGCCAAACCTTTATGGAAAGGCATTGTGGGAGTTCAGGAAAGGGGCATAAGGTGGGGGGTTCCCTCCATGTCCATGAGAGTCTCTCCCACCTGTTCAGGTACACTGATCCTCAGACACCTGCTGATCTCTGCAAATGATCTCTCTTAAAGCAGAGAGAAACAGCCCATTCTAAGCTGTCACTGGGTGGTACTGGAAATTCAGATCGCAGGAGATGAAAGAATCACAAAGAGATAAACTCTTAATCAAGGACATTCCACCACAACTCTGACATGGTACATAAATGTAGGGCCCATAGACTTCAGTGAAAATGTATACATTTACATCTCGCACTCTTTTCTTTTTCACAATATTAAACAAATATTAACATCAATTTGTTCAATATATATTCTTTGTATTCAGAAAAAGTAATAAATAAATATATATATATATTTATGTATATATATATGCTGGGATAAATATATCTAAATATTTATATCTATATTCCTTTTACATAAATAAATAATTAAATTGACTGGCACAGTAAAATCACTTTCCTCTTTTTTTATGACCACAGTAATGGGTTTCACTCTGTCAGGTAATCTAAACTAGTACTGGTATTGGCAGAACGATATAGCTTGCAGCTGAACTGAATGATCACGACACATATACACGTCACACACATTGGCTAGAGGAGTCATGTCATTTGGTGCTGGTATTTCTGAATACCCTGGTACTTCTGAATACCCTGATATTGCGACATTGACTTAACACTTCTACACAATGAGGGTCACAACAGGCTTCAAACCGAACATTACGGTGACTCAGTTTCAAAAACACTTTCAATATCGGAGGCAATGATCAGACACGAATCAACAACAGCATATTATATCTCATTCCCACTTACCCAACAACGAGGGCCTTGTATGTGCGACTCTTGTGGATTACGGTCAATTGCAGTGAAGCCTCACAGTAGAACAGCACAGACGAACGCTCAGAGAGCCTGCGTATGCTGCACAGCCGCAGCATAGCATGTTGCGACCTCTGGACAGACCAAACGGTGGGCCTAATGTCATACATTGAGACTGCACACAGTGTTCTTCCTTTTGCTGACTGATTGTCACAGATGGGGAGGAACCACAGCCACAAGTGACAGACTCTGGGATCTGCTTGCTGGGGCACTCCAATTTAGCCCAGCTCAAAGAAATTGTTACTTTTGGGGATTACATTTTGGGTTCATTTCTCAAGACTAATGATTAATGATCAGCAACTGTCACAAGAAAAAGAAACAACACATATTATGCACTGTGGACAAGTATCGCCCTAATAAGGATGTGCGCCTACTACTACCACTCGGCGTACTACCAGTCGGACTCTATTTAAGAAGTGGTGATGAGGTCATAGTGCGCTCGTGTCAGGTAGTATCAATGTGATAGAAAGGAAATTGAAAACAGGCATTTGGTTCTGCGTTGTTTGTAACAAAAGAAACACTCCGGGTACATTTTTCTCCCCAGGGAAACGGAAAGGGATGTGAGGTCTACAAGTAAAGCTGTGGTGGCGATGGAAGGCACCTACAAGTTTCCAACTGTCAAAACAGATGCGGAACATTGATTTCTAGATAAGTCGATATCTAGGTGATCTTTATCCCTCTTTATTACCCCTTATCTCCCATGATCCCTAACATTGTTGCCTCTTTCATAAGTCCCCCTCCCCCCCTTCCCCCTTACACACACCCACAACCCCATCCCCATTCCTGTCCCTACCCCTACACAGATCCCCCAATCCCTGATCTCAGAGGCCATCACGTGACCTCCAGGGAGGCGAGGGAGACGCGATCGCACTCTGCGCGGGACCTCAGGCTGTGCCACTGCTCCACCGCGGTGCGCTGGGAGTCCAGGAGTCGGCGCCAGTGGTTCGTCTCAGGGGGACCAGTGGAGAACTGGCCGATCACGATGCGCCCAACGAAGTCATTGCTGCTCTTCATGTTATGGCCGTACACTGGAGAAGAGAGACCGGCACAATCACGTCACTGTTCGCACAGCACACATTGCTACCCTGGATCAAAAATCTGAAATTGAGAATTGAACAGGAAAAAAGATGATGGGTCCCTGCACATCATTGTATGTAACGTTCCCAATCCTATAGGGCCCAGTGAAATGAACCTCCAAAACAATACCAAAAAAAGGATACAAAAAGACTTCACCGCGTCTGTTCCTTTCTGTGACTACTGCCCCACTCTCCCTTTCCTGACTTCGCTTCTGAAATACAATTTTGTTAATGGAGTATGGTCAGAGGATGGGGGTTTGTTCATTTCATCAGGTTGCCAGTAAATAAGGTCAATATTTTTTCACGCTGGCCAAATGATCCATTCCATTATTGGTGGCAAAAGATATAAGGAAGAGGGAACAGAGAGAGAGACATTTGCCACAAAAAAAGAGGAGCTGCTCCCCTGCGGGGCCTTCCACAGGCAACACCTTCATTATTGCTCCCAGCGCGGGGCATGTCTGGTCAGGGGCGAGGGGCTCACTGTCACCCGGCAATATTGACACTTGAAACTAACCAGGAAACACAAGAGATTATCCCTCTGCTGCACATCAAGAGCCCCTTCGACTTAGACCTGCTGTAATCTACAGCTTCAGACAAAAGTAATTTTCACAATGCTCAATGTCTTGTCTTGCTCTCTTACACCTCTCCCTGCACAGTAGTGGCAGCCTGTGACCATGAAACAGGTAACGGTAGAGATCTTACCATTAAACCTGTGACCACCATAAGGGTCACATTCATTCTCCATAAAGTTTTCCAGGTAACCCAAAAATAGTCATTATAACTGGTAAGTTAAATAACTTATTAGTTAGTTAATGAACTTACCAGTGATGGACTGTTAAAAATGAAAGTCGCATATGTTCCAAAGTTTGTCGTTTTGCTTGGTACGCAATTAACGTTTGAGGACGCGGTTAACGTTTGAGGACACGAATGCGTACTGGCGTACCACTTATGTGCACCCCTGGGTATAGCTTAGTGTACAGTGCTTATCTCCACCTGGTCCCCGAACATACATGTACTGACCCCAATAATGCCACAAACTGATTATAGAGTCCTTAAGCTTATTTCTGATAGTTCTCCATAATTAGCACGCCAATAGTTTTACTTCTTTTGGAAAAGAAAGCATTTGGTTTTAAGATCTCCTGAGTGGCTCAGTCGGTAAAGGTAAGTGAGCACTATTGCTGAGACATTGCAGGTTTGAGCGTTATCTATGTCATTAGCTGTCTATGATTGAGAGTCTGCAGCGGTTAGACACAATTGGTTTTGTGTTGCCAGGGGGATTTAGACTAGCCTAAATGAGTTCCTCAGGTTACCGATGCATTAGCTCCTCACAACGTAGCGCCAGGCACACTACAGCCCTCCAGTTTTCAATTGTAATAGGTACACCTCTCTTCTAATCAGCGCTAGCTCTCCCGTAGTACTGTGTGGCCTGCGGTGTGTAAAAGAGTCACTGGCTCGCAAGAGGGTGCACTGGAAGAGTGCAAAGGCTTCAGCTGCAGTGCTCAGTTGTGTGGGGTACGAGTGGCACAGTGTTTCAAAAGGTATGTTTTGATGCCTAATTGTGGGGGAAAATGGGGGGGAAATGTGATTTATGTCATCTTATAATGAAAAGATATAAAGTGAAGTGCTCATTAGCAATGCCACTGCATTTAACCCATTCAGACCTGAATTATGTTCCAGGGATGGGAAAAATATGATCATGCTAGTAAACTAAAGAGCAAGGAAGGAGCAATCAGATTTGAATGAGTGATCCTTATAACAATATTAGCAAGCAGCTTAATCATGAAATTAATCAAGGAACAGTAGTGTGATTGCCAAGATCACACCCTCCCATATTTATTGCTCACAAGATCCCACTGCTGCACAGATTTTGAATGGAATGCAGAAAGGCTAGGCGGCCTGATTGAAGTGAAAAGCCATCCATCAGTTTTACTGTGCCAAGAACCAAGCAGCATCCTTAAACAGAGTGGACCGGGTTTGCCTCTGTAGCTACGCTCCCTGTGCTCTGCTTAGCAATGTGCCTCTCCTACTCATTTTGAGAAGACAGAAAGAATATGCATCACCTTCGTGTCTTTACAATAAGGACACGTCTTTAGTTCCTAATACAGTGCGCACATCTTTCAAACTGTAGTGCCTCATTGTGGCAAGAGCTTTTCAGCAACAGCGTTAAGATGAGCGGGCGTTCCGGTGTTGAAAGAGGGCCAAGGCATGCCGACACCCTCAATCATCCTCTCTGACTGTCTCCTCCTCTTCTATGGCCCTCCAGGTCCCTATTTGAAGCAGAGTGCATTCATTTTTAATGCTGCATGAGTCAGCCACAGACGCATGAAAGAGAATATTTTGGTTCATGGGTCGTGGTCAAGAATGTGATTCAGGGAAGCCAGTCTGCAGTGGCATATGGCACATGAACATGGGCAAATATTTTTACATTCTCAGCTCAGTGCAGAAAATATTTTTGCAGTGATCAAACGTCATCACGGAAAAAACGACAGGGAGACTGATCTTGATTGACACCAGCCCAGCTCTTTTGTCCACTCCTGCCAGCTTATAGTGGGCTATGAGGCAGTGATGAAGGAAGGAGCGCCTAAGTAACAAGTCACCTGTGCACCTCGACAGGCCGGCCTCTCAGAGTCCAGACTCTATATTAGCAAGTCTGGCAACCAAGGCAGACAGGGAGGAGAAGAAACACAACCAAAACCAACCCACAAGGGAAAATGCAACATGGAAACATCCTCATCCCCACTGCCCGCATGCTGCTGTTTATTTCTCTGTTGATTTGGCTTGTAATCTTCCGGAAACAGTTTTTCAGCTAAGAATGCATGGGCAAAAATGACTCAGTACCCATTCATGGTAAAGTGCACAACAGCTCGCTAACATGTTTATACTTACTGCTCATCTGAAGAAAAACATAAAACCCCTGCCTTCTTAAAATACATTATATGGTATGCTAAGTTACATTTTTCAGGAACAGAACACTGTCGAGGGGACAAATGGCATTTGTTTGCCTTGCAAACATTGTTATGCAGGGCAAATCACAAAGCAAATCACATACACCATACAGTATGTATGCGCACAGCTTGATATTTACCGAGGCAATTCAATACCATGCCCAAGGGTACAAAGGCAGTGACCTCCTCATAGAACTGGACTTACAGAATTCTGGTTACAATCCCAGCGCTGTATCTCCATATCATTTCTCAGGAGCTGCGCATGCTAGATTGACATGAGCCAGTGTCATTTATTTTCAGAGCAATGCCCCACTGGCAAAGCCGACACAGTATGAAAAACAGACAGCCTATTTCACCTGCCACCGAAGACCTCTATCTACCTTATCAAACAGGCAGCAGAGGGAGAGAGAGACAGATGCACTACGGGGAGAGCTGCCAGTCCTCCTCTAATTGCAGGCTTTTCGATGTATGGCAGATCAAAGAGGGCATTGGACACCAAAAACTCCAGCCAGGGTATACCCGCCTCCCCGATTGCCCCCCACCCCACCCCACCCCACCTCACCATGGCCAGACACCAGCCTCCCCTACTCCCCCCACTGAGAGACAAATGAGCTCCTGCTGAATCTGAACTCTGTACACAGACGCACCAAGCCTGCCGTCCTGCACAGGCTTACTGTGTCAGTTATTCATCAACGGCTTAACCCTTCTTGTTTTCGTAAGCAAACTTTCACGGTAAGGTGCTGAGCATACCCGCAAACTATGAAATAAAATGTCTGGAAGGTGTTTTACACTTTACTGTGTAATGGTACCCAGGGAATATTGAATGTCTAAAATGTTTGTTCACATTTACGTATTGCATCTCGACATAATCTTGCAATAATTGCATCTCTACGTCACTGTGTGATTATCTCCCAAAAGTCACACAGTGAGATGAATAGCTGTGGCTGACTCTGCAGGCACCCCCTCAGGAGCCATTGTGGAAGAAATTAAATGAATGATGTTGGCTTGGAATTCTTCTTTAGCTCATAGAGAGCTGTGGCAGACTGAGGTATGGGCTTTCTCCTCACACTGTGAGGAAGATTGCTTTAGACAACCCTAATTCATTTCACTGTTTTCTTGTAAACTTGTGCGTAGCTACGTTTGCAGACCAACACCACACTGGGCTTCAGGGCTATTTCAGGACATTTACACCCACTGAAACTGTGTTTTGAAAAATATACCTATTATGCATTAGTCATCTGTCAAACTATCCACTACCAGCCATGAATTATGACTCAGCTAATGAATTAGATTTTTCATTATTCATTCGCTTATGAAAATGTAATACATGTCAAAATATGAACTAAAACTGACATATGCCATAAATGAAAAATAGATGTCATTATGCAGACATATATTTATATTACAGAACATAGTATTATGATATATGCAATGTTGCAATACTATCATACAAATATTACATTACATTACATTATAGGCATTTGGCAGACGCTCTTATCCAGAAATAGTTACCATATGCATTAATATAATGCTAATGCAGTGCATTTGTGTCAAATACAATTTTTGTCATGATTCTGAAATGAAAATATACTCATATTTGTTTGTATTTTATAACCCAATGTATTTATTTCTTCTCGTGATCATTTATCAGTACTGTATCATTGCATGACCTCACACCACAGCTGGAATAAGTACCGCATAGTTTATGGAATGCAATCTATGTCTTCGGCCTATCCTAGGGCATGTAATGCAATAGCAGGGAGCCAGCATCTCCCTTCTCCAGTTGCATCAGTTCCACAAGCACAGAAACGGAGCCCTGACCGTTAATACAGCTTAAGCCTCAGCACAACTCAGCCCTGACTGCCAGCAGTATTAATCAGGTAACTGCTGTCGCCATTGAAATCAAGTTAATGAGAGCCCCAGGGTCAACATACAGAGTGGCAGTTCAGCTGGCGACCACGCCAATGTTTCACTGCCCAATGACTGCTCCAACTCCAACAACACGGACAGGTGACTGCTTTGTACCTGAGAACACCAAGCTGACTTCGTTCAGTTCCTCCTGGGTGACCCGGAAGCTGAAGGACTCGTTGTAAAAAGGGTCAATGGTGCCCCTCATGCAGGACGTCTTTTTGGTCTTCACCAGTTTGAGCCCAGTCACCAGCTGGACCTTGACAAAGGGATCTGTGAATGACCAGAAATGCAGTGGTGGGTGTGGGCAGAATGGTAAATGCTCCATTTAGGGAACGTGTCAGATGAGCAGCACGAGTACCTGAGCCCTGGCACATGTCAGTCTGCAGAAGCTGCTTGGCCCGGATGATGTCCACATTGAGCCTCCCAGCACTGGGCAGGTAGTTGAGGGACAACAGCAGCTCACCTAGCTCCACCTCATTCTAGAATGACAGTGGGGGACAACGTCAGCATCAGAGGGTCACATGGGGATATCTGACCTGGCATCATCCCTTGCATTCCTGTTTTATAGTTTTTTGGGGGTATGGGGCAGGTCAAAATAATCTCCCACATATTGTATGAAACATGCCCAAAGGACATGGCCACAGGACTTAGTGTAAACAAAGCAATCACATACATTATAACAAATAAGGTTCTGTGTGGCTCAGTAGGTAGAGCATGGCGTTGGCAACGCTTAGGTTGTGGGTTCAATTCCCACTCAGACCACATATACTGAACAATTCACTACTGTGAGTCGCTTTGGATAAAAGCATCTGCTAAATGGCATATATTATATTAGGTAGATTTCAGTGGTATCACTACGGTTTCTTTAGAGCTTACAAAGGGCTTTAAATCTACATATATTGAGCTTTCAGCAGTAGTTTTTCATAATGGAACATTGGACCGAAGTGGTCAAAGTATTTTGTCCCAAAGCGATTCAAAAGGGAAACACGCACATCTTGCCAAACAACCACGACCAACAAGCACAAGATTACAGCAGGATGGGCCACAGCCATTAATAACCCCCATCAGAGCAGGCCCTGTGGTGTCCCTGCATCCCTTTGTGTTGCTCAGTCCACACCGCTTTCATTTCGCAAAAGAGGAGAAATTACTCAAGGTTTGCTTTTACTCTGCAGGGTTATGCCATTGGTCATGGAGGCGCCCTTGGTGCAGAAAGGCGACAGGTTCGCTAAATCAGCTCAGCCCTACACCCCCCAACACACAACGAAGGCCAGGCTTGACCTCTACCTTTGATCATCTAGCATAGATGTAGGCAGTTAGACACTGTGGGGCTTCTAAATGCTACACTCCCCACCCTGCCCCAGGCATGCTCCTTCACCTGTGATTCTACATCAGTGTAGAGGGGATACTCACAGCTGCTCTAACCAGGTTAAGTGTCTTGCCCTTGTTATAGAGTCAGATTGCACTCACTCTTGTTTTCAGCTCACGTTTTCAGTGGTGGAGGGTGTTCAGGTCAATATGGCTTATCCTCGTTTCTGTCATCTAATCATGTTTTCTCCATCAGCAAAATTCAGTTACCTCCAGTGCCCCCAGTGTGAGATGCTACCATAACAATAGACGCCTGTATACAGAAATTGGGACCAAGAACCAAGAATTAGGAAGTGGGAAGTCATACCATCAATTCCTTAATTTTCATGGTATTACTTGCTTTCCTTAAAAGTATATCAATCGATTTAATGTCACTGCATGAGAGGTAGTGTTAGTAAACACATGACAACGGAAGCGCCTGTAGTTTGTTGGACCATAGTCTCGTATCGCAAGTTTACTGTTCATAACTTATAGCCAGAAATATCCAGCGTTTTTTTATAGAAATGCATGTGTAAATATATTTGATTCTAGATTTTCTATGCTAGTATTTAGGCATTCACTCATTCAGGGAATTACAATTCACAATTTATTATAGCTAGACTTGATCAGCCATGGCAAGTGTGCCCATCAGCCCATGTGCCCATCAGGGCAAGTGTGCCCTGCTTGGTCATAGCCATTACAACTGCAGAAACGTGTTGAGCTTGGCTTGTTACAGGTGATAGCTATCTTAGCAAACGCTAACCAGCCTTGTTCATCTGTCAAAGAGAAAAGATGCCATCTCAGTATCAGTGCTAATAAGCTGAGCCACTTTCAGCTCTTACCATCATGAAAACACCTCTCCAAAGTTTGCACGTATTCTACATCTGTCTAAGCACCTCTTGGGTTCGGTGTTTCATTTTCTAGCTAGCTAGTGTTATTCTTTTCTTTTTCTTCTGCTAACATAAACTAGGGGGCTAAACTTAAAACAGCAACAGCTAGCGCCGGAGGCCAGTGTGGCTAATCGTTGGATTGCAGTTTGAATACGTTCCAGCGCGTCTGTTTAGGAAGTCATTGAGCAATGATGTCAAATCGCTTCGAATACCTTTAAGGTAAAGAAACGTTGTTGTATATGCAGTTGCATATTTTCCCTTTTATGAAATCCTCCCATGCAATACATACACCAGTGATAATAAAAGAAAAGAAAACAACCACAGTATTTAGTTGTAAGTCTAGTAACGCATTTCTTAATATATCTTTATATTTGAGCTTTATATAGCTTTATATACATCCTTGTGGATGAAATGCTCTGCTGAAGAAGCACATATAAATAATGTACCATATGGATATGACTTTGATGGTATATCAGGCACTGGGCCTCTGCAAATACTCAGAATAGTTCTGGGTAATTATTTTCAGTGTAACCTGTACCTGCTATGCCTTGGCATTATTATGCCTTTGGCCTTTTAGACTCTTCTTCCTTTAAACTAAATAAACTTCATTGACTTCTTTGTAATTATTTAGTTTATACAAAAGACAAAATAAACACAGCCGTTTTGGCATATAATCAGTTCAAGGGAAAAGGAAACCAATCTCAAAGAACTTCTAACCAGGATCATGCACCGAAGAAAGTTGTTTTACCACTATATGTGGGTAGCTGCCTGTTTTGTGATAGTCCTTGAACATGTGGGCTCCAACATGGATTTACCAACTTAATAAAAGGTTTTGATTGTTTCTTTAGTTTCCAAGGCACTCTCCTCAAAGAAGAATGCATTGTTTATAACAAGGCTGCCAGACTTTCTACAAAAAATTCTAAAAAAAATATGCTTAAAATACAAATTTCTCATAGTCAGGAGTCAAGGAGTCACTCTAATTACTCAGCAGAGAGATATTTCAGCTAGTTCATATAAAAAATGAAATTGTCTGGACTGCAGGTCTTTATGACTATGGTTACTAATCCCAGCCATGCAATAACAGGAAACGAATGAGCTGGAATGGCACAGTGGCATTTTCCACTTTAGCAGTTACCGCACAAAACCAGTGCCCTGTCACTTCCTCCTTCTTGCACAGCTCTAAGGCCCCTAACAGTTCGTTGGGGCGACCGTGAGCATGGTGAGTCAGTCTATTGAAAGGCTGACAGAGTACTCAAAACATTGTGAACCATACCTGAGAGCTGGGCACCAGGGACTTCCACCAGTGTCCACCTTTGACGAGGTCCACCTCGCTGAGGGGCAAGGCCACCTTGCCGATTACACAGTGGCGAGAGAATTTGTCGAAGTCGACGACAGAGAGCAGCAGTGTGCGGCGCTGGGCCTCCAGGAAGGGCAGCTTGAATGTGAAACGCTCCTCAAAGACGGGGTTCTGGGTCTTGCGCTTGACGCCGGTCTGCCGGGAGTTCTTGTGGTCGGGCAGCAGGCTCATCTTGACGTACGGGTTGGAGTGGGCCATGTCCTGGCGGGTGGCGTCGCAGGAGACGGGCGGGGGCAGGTCACGCCCCTCGATGACCCGCACGCTCAGGTGGTTGTGGATGAGGTCGTACTGCGTGCTGAAGTGCAGCATGCCCAGCTGGTAGCGCAGCAGGATCTCGTCATCCGTCAGCGAGTCCACGTCATCTCCGCTGGAGTCGACCGAGTACAGCCGAGGCTCCAGCTGACGTGAGTAGTCATCGGACGCCACGTAAGGTTTCCGCAAAACCGCAGGCTGCACCGCTTCCTTCCTGGAGCCCATGGCCCAAAACTCAATGGGTTTGATGTCCACTAGGGGGGAGCTGGGCCTTCGAGCCTCAAGACCTGACAGAGGAAAGAAGCAGCGAACTCAGCTACAGCTTTGCTAACAATATCGTAAGATGTTTCCTTACAGATAGGCAGGTGTTTATGAAGAATGAGAGGCCTCGATATGATACTCACTGGACACCCGTCGGGCCAAGCTGTAGGTGGAGCGGGATGCCTCTGAGCCGGAGCAATGCCTGTCCGGAGAGCTGTCCTGGGGTGTAGCAGGGGTGTCGTAAGCCAAGACATCTGAATTAGCATCTTTTTCACTATTGCAGTCGTTGACCCTGATGAACAGAGGAGAGCGCTGTAAGTAATGTGCCCATCTTAGAGCAGCAACTGTAGCCTCATTGAAGTGGACAGAAGGCACCTCATCTTGAGATACTGGAAAGCCTTCTGGGGAGAGGTGTGTTGATTTTGCTGTTAGAAGATAAGATGCTGCTATGTTATTAAACATTCTGCTTTCCCTTCCCATGCACAGTTCTGTGCAGCCAAGTCAAACACTATTTAATGAAAATGTTGATCAGGTCAAGCGCAACACACCATTTTATACAACAGAGAAATCCTGGGAAAATTCTACATTTTTCATTGTAAAAAAGCAGTCAGGCTATGAGTAATGTGAAAACTTGTTTTTTTCATTTGCAAGTGCACATGAGGGCGTGCAAAAATAAAAGCACCCGTTTGTCTTGGAGTCCTTAGGCATCTTGAATCCTGCACTGTCGCTGTTCCTGAAGCATAAGTTATACATGCCTCTATCTTACACTGGTGTAAAAATATATCCATAACAGCTTTTCCCTTGTTATGGGGAAACAATCTGCACAACATTACTTAGTGGAGGCCTGGTCTCCTGTCATTCCTTAGGAAGCATAAAGGACCCTGTGTGTCCATGATTTCTGCTTCCAGGGAGATGGGACAGTGCAATCTAAAACACATGGCTTAGCAGAGTAGAATAAACTAAGGAAATCTGAAAGCTGCTGGACTGGAGTTTGGGGGCTGATCGAAGAATCATAGCCATAGTCTGGATGGGAGACAACGTCTGCAATGCCAGCACTTCAAAACGCATACGGCGTGTACTGGGTGAGAGGATTTATATTCCTGGAGAGAGGGGGGATCTATTTCAACTTAATGCCAGGAATGATACAACAGAGAGCATGCTTTTGACCAGAACAGTGTGGCCTTCAGTGTGCTGCTCAACTGCTCAGCCCAGAAACCGAAGCAGTTGAGTGAACACGGGTCACTGCAGGGGAATTACATTCACCGAGAAACTGCAATCCCCAGACCTGCACTGTGGAAATGAAAAGAGGCTCACAACAGCAACACTCACTGCCGCTGCCAGACAAGGTCACTGTCTAAATAAATGTGCCCAGTAACAGCAGCAGGCCCTGAGTATTGAAACATACTCCCCTCATACAAAATGAGCTCAATCAAGGTGGTGACATAATGCGGGATCCCTGGAGGCTGTGGATGATACCATTCTTCAGATATTGGGGGGTGTTAGATTCACACAGGCCAGATTTAATTGAACAAAACATTCATTATTAATGGAAAATGAAAGACTTAATCACACAAGTATTTTTTTCTTGCATTCACAAAGATAATGTAAAATAATGAGTGAATATTATAATAATATTATATTATATATTATAATATTTTTGGTTTCTGACTGATCTCTTTTTTTATTAGAAGAAAATGCATTTCGCTTTGTTGCTTGCTTTGTTGCTGCGGATTTCATTAGTGAATAATTGTATTTGTAGGCTGTTGCCTCGCAGTAATGACATTGGAATTGCTGAGCAACTGTGCTGGAAGGAATCAACACAGTATAATTGAATTGTCGTAATCTGGGGTTGCTGGCTCGGCTACATTAATAATGCCACACCCAGGAAAACACAAGTAGCATCTAAACTGAAAAATCCAATTTCAAACAAATAAACATATTTTGTCAATGTGTCAAGTGTTATCCCTATTACAACAATTCTAACATTATTGTATCATTTCTTACCAAAAACATGCAGTTTAACATACAGTTATGGAAAATGCTTTTTTCATGCTTTCCTGCTTACTGCAGTCTAAATACACAATTACAGATACTAGAGAATCTGGAAATTAAAAATGTTTTCATCTGGTCAGAATATGTTTCCAAATACAGCCTGACCTGGATGTTCTGTTCTTCTTATAAGATAATCGAGACTGTTCCCCTGACTCTTCAGACATGACTGACACCTGCTGGCTGGCCCCCACCAAGCCACAAGTTAAAATAATTAGTAATATACGCCATTTAGCAGACGCTTTTATCCAAAGCAATAACAGTAGTGAATGCATACATTTTTCAGTATATGAGGTCCCAATGGAAATCGAACCCACAACCGTAGCATTGTCAGCACCGTGCTCTACCTATTGAGCCACACAGACCCACTTTTAGTCTACTGTCAATCAGCAGCATAATCATTTGCAACACTCACAGCTTTGTGAATTGATCTACAAAAATAGGACATACAAACATGCAAAAATATGTGTGCAAATAGTATGTTCTAGGTGCAGGTATCAATTTGTCTTTGTAAAAAATGTGACTTGAGCAAAGATCTTTCTTATGAAAAAAAATAAGAGTTTTAATCACATTGCAAAAATGTGTAGTAGCAGCAGGTCATTGAAAAAAATATATATGACAGCAAATATTCTGAAAAATATTCCACTGGACTGCAATATACTAGCAACATGATGTCAATTGTCTGTATTTCCATCTTATTAGACCTTAATGTATCATGCCTACCATGATACACCTTACAATACCAAATCTGTCTGACTGTAAGTCCCCCAATATACAAACTTTAAATGAATAGATATTGTATTAATGCACCCAAGAAACTAGTGGTAATAGCATGAGTGTACAGTACTTACCCTATTACATACCATACCAACCATAGCTTGTGCTGAACTTAACACTTCTTACATATCATGTGAACTCTATCACCTTAACCCTAGCACAACAATTCTCTGCCCACCTATTCCTCCCACTACAACTGCTAGTATCACTACCACTTCGTACTACTCATAGTGCTACTAACGCTGCAAATGCAGTCTCTTACCCCATCAACCGTACTCTACCACTAAATATAATAGCAGAACATGATCCCAAAACTCCTTGTGTCATTCGCTATACACTGACATCAGAATGAAACACATACATGGTATGCTATACTACCAAATTCTTATCCAGCAATACAATACTACCAATGATACCACTCCTACTACAACTAACAAACTACACTATTGAAAATGCATCTCCAATGTGCCAAATCTATCCCACAGGTGAATTCATATAGTGGAATTTCAGCAGGAGAGGATATACTTGAAATTTCCCCCCAAGCCAACCCCAGCACTGTAAGCAGTTCCAACTTTATTTTCCCATTGAGGAAGCCTTAAAAGGGAAGTTCTCCAGATTAACACGCTGCCTAATTTGCACACCCCAGGCTGTGACTCTCCATCCCATCCCTGCCTTATAAACTGAGAGGAGATGGGCTACGCTGGTGCCTGGCTGATTCTCAGCTGTCCTCACATACAACATGCTGTCCAAGGCTCCCCATTGGTAGCCTTGTGCTCTTCACAAAAGCATTGCATTTGCATCTTCCAAACAAGCCCACTGTCAAGTAACAGATCTACTTGATGAAACGGGCATGGCGTTTTCAGCAGAATGTTAAAGGTCACGACTGAATCACAGTCGCAGAACACTCAGCTCAGGTAATGCAATTACTAGCGGAAAGCATCATCAAATGTAAAAATAAAATTCCACGAAACTTTGGCAGGGGTTTCACTGGCATGCTGGCTGCATTGTCAATCTGACTGTCTACATCTGGCCGTCTAATCATCCCCAAGTATAATTGGCTAGACAACTGATAACTGCACTGATAGGAGTGGTGTGCAAAAAAGGCCACCAAGCATCCACCAGGTGCATGCTACACATTTCCAGTGGTAAAAATGAATCAGCCCACTCCCCTTCACTGCGAAGAACTTTAAGGTCCCTGAAAGCGTGAAAGGCACAAAATACCTGCATATCATTATCATTACTAGCCACGGAAGATAAAATAGATAGAGTGGCCTTTTGGAGAGATCCCAGTGTTGGACCTGCATGTGGGGGGCACTTACAGCCAGGCTGGGGTCTGTGCAGGAAAGGGGCCCAGGATCTCCACCTCCTCATCACTGGGCTGGCAGCAGCTGCACTCCCAACATGATTGCCAGCATGACAGACATGTCCAGCGACACAGCAGGAAGTTGGATAGTTTGGACAAGAGACCCTGAACATTGGAGAGATGGACAGACAAAAAAGAGATAACGCTTGATTTGATAATATTCTGATAAGCTTTATGCCAGTAGCCATGTAGGCCTACTTTCCTATGGAAAACAATAATTTTATACCCAGTGCAAGGTGAAGACTGTGAGACGGGTCTCTGAGATGGCAGGCCAAGACTAAGCCTTTAAACACAGCTACCCCTCTGTCCCTGGCCTACCCCATCTTAGAAATAGCTCCCTAAACCTTAACCTTAGAATTAAGATAGAAGCATATGTCTAGAGGTGCATGTGAATAAATTGGATTGTCACTTTCTCCTGCTTACCATACACAGTTCATATTTTCTCCAACTGTGTTCATTAACTTAAGGTATGCACAAAATTCAACACAACGATGATCCTGAAAAGCATAGATTTATGTATTGAGACGGAGAAGAAGTTCCATCGTTTAGGAGAAGCATTAGCCTAGCTCAGAGTCATTCTCCTCTAGAGGAGAGAAGAGTACTGCATTTGTAACCAGTAGTCTCCAGTGCTGTAAACTTCACCACATTTAAAAATATATTAATGGGTTTTTAAAAATTCATGCTTTCCTTTTCCGGCAAGTGGACCCAATCCTGGGTGAGTTTCCCCCTGTGGTAACATGTAGTAAACAGGATGAATCACCTGCTTCCTGATGAACATGTGCCTTGAACAAACATGTACAACTTCCTGAACAAACACGCCAACCCCACACAGACTATCACAACTCAAATACTTTTCCTGCGTTTCTATTTTGTCTTCTTGAGCACATCGACGAATAATGCATACATGCCGAGGCTTGCTTAAAAATGCAATCTCTATTCCTCAGATGTCCAATAAAGATTGAAATTCCAATTCATTTCACCTCATGATAAGGATCAAAATTCATTTTCAAATTGTTATTTTAATATTTGATACTGGGTAGAAGGACTTGCAATGTTCAAGCCAGAAATATATATATATATAGTATATATAAAAACAGGATTTGGACAGGGAACAGAGGCATACTGTGACTGGCCTGCAGAGGAGATGATGTGATATTCTAAGAAAATCTTTTTTTCCATTTTTTTTTACATCCAGCATTCCATCTTGGCTGTCTCAATCAAACCATGAGCAAGACATAGCTACAGGCAAGGCAATTGAAGAAAGTAGAGCTTTTTCTATGACTGATGAAAATAACAGCTTCTGCATGTCTAAAGGATGAGTGCAGAGTCATAAATTGAAGCTGATCGTGTCCTGACTACACAGTAGAACACTACAGACAACTGAAATTAATGGTTGTAGGGTCCCTGTTCCTGACTGGTACACACTTTCTAGTGCTTCAATAGGAAAAAAAGTTGCTCACGGGGAAATGCAATATGCCTATTTACATGTGACTGTAAAATTGGAGTAATAGTCTCCCATTACGTGTGCCCCTGTCTGGTCTCTGGTCACTAGACGGAGTTGCAACAATTTTGTATATTCCTTGCAGCCAGTTTTTTTACGAGAGTGAATACGATGCAGACTGATCTTCCTTGTGCCTTGCTCTTACCTCATTGATGGGTTCCAGCTGTCCTTTTTCATAGCCGCAGAGGAGGAAAGGTCATTTTAGCAAAGGGATGGAGAAGACAAGGAAAGCAAAATGACAGCTTAGTTTCAACTGGCACATTTCCAGGCATGATCAATAGCACATAATCGGGTGATCGCAACAAGAACCACATTTACTGAGCTGAATGTTGAAAATATAAATGCTGTTATAATGGTTACAATGGACATCTGAATGCTGTGGAAAACTCAGTGTTTTGCCTGGCCTGAATGGTAAACCTTATTCAAGACATTTACCCTGTTTGCGCACAACAACAAGAACCTGCTGCCACCTGTTGATATTTGTCACACTTCCCTGCCCAAACAGATACTCAAAGTATTTCTGTCACTGCACATTTAAGCTCATCTAATAAATGATTAAATATGAATATATATTGATATCCAAACACTTTGTGGTATGCTATTGTCAGTTTTGACCTAAGACAAATCCGTTTTTTCTTGGGTGGGGTGTTGCTGTTTTATATTGAGCACCACTGGCAGATCTGTTTCTGACTGTGTTTTGTTTTTCTGTATCTGAGCTGTGAGTGTGTGTGTGTGTGTGTGTGTGTGTGTGTGTGTTGTGTGTGTGTGTGTGTGTGTGTGTGTGTGTGTGTGTGTGTGTGTGTGTGTGTGTGTGTGCGCGCGCGTGCCCTCATGTGTGTGTGTGTGTCTCTCCCACCCAGGCTCCTCCCAGCTGCGGCCCCTGGGCTCTTGGTCTCCTCGTCACCAGACTGCTCTTGTCCTTGCAATTAGCTGTAGCTGTAGCCACGGCAACAGCGGCGTGAGCACTGAATCCCCTCCCCCCTCCCTCTCTTGCTGCTCACTCTAAGCTGATGGACCCTCGACCAGAGGCTGGAGAGTGCTGGTCATGGATACACTCAGGACCTCACAGCCACTGGCACTGCCAGAGCTGGGCAAAACAAAACCACTCAACCAGTGGCAACACAGCTCAGCTGCCAGACAGGGATTGGCAGGCAAAGTAGACACTCTCACAGACACAGACATGCCTGAGGGTAGACACACGTACTGTGACTTAACATGATAGACATGAAAAAACACGCATGACATGCACATACAATCCCACACACAGGCCCATGCACACATATACAATTGCAGCGAGTACACGCACACATACGCACACACACACACACGCACGCACACACACACATACATACATAAATACATACATATTATGCACATGCACACACATGCATGCATATACACATACAGAACACACATACACATACATATATGCACATGCAAGGCATTAAATAAAAAGTTATTTTCATTGTATTTAATGGTCTCTGTTTATACAAACTGCTGAGGCCCTGCAACCTGTTGGAATCTATGTGAGCCTTCAAATGAAGAACGTACAGAAGTAAAAGTAGTTCTTCCTGGAAAAGTAATCCTGGCTTTTACATAAAATGTTTTTATAAGATGACCCTTATACGAGCTATTGATAAACAGTCTTAAAAAAACTACAACAATACTGCAACTTGAAACGCAACAGAAATATCAAATGAAGTAATACATAAATCATATACTTCATCAAACTAATTTCACATGTCTGAAAAATAATAGTATTGAGTCAATGTGTTCATTGGTGTTCAAAATTAAGATAGTTTTTCTTATCCCTATAAGGAAAGCCAACTGAATATAAATCAAATATGAGAAGAAATAAGTCCTTGAAAACAAAATGAAAGCAGGAGAGATATGGCAGGTGCACTGAAGGATGTGGCAGAAAGATGGAATAAGATGAGTGCTGGGAGAAGCGATTCAGATTCCTGCTGAGGCTGTGTGTGTGCATGTGTGCATGAGTATATGTGTTCACTGTGTGCTCTGGGTTAGTCTAGGTGACAGAGAGGTAATATAGTCGCCGGAACTTACCTGTATATACGCCATCTTCACTTCACTCTCACCCCACTATGTCACAGCCCAGCCAGGACAGCATGCTTCTCTTCTGCGTCCACTTTGCCTTCAATAAAAAGGGGGAAAATAAATCTTGACTGAAGGAGTTAATTCTCCCAACCCCCGGTAGTACCCTTCTCCATCCTCACACAGTCCATGCCAAGAGTTACAATCATCCCCCCTTCAACACATTACAACTACCCAACCCCTCTCTCTCTCTTTCTCTCTCTCTCCCCCTTCTCTTCTACATCCCCATCCCCACCCACCTAGCCTCTCTCCCTCTTTCTCTCTCTCTCTTTCTCTCTCTCTCTCTCTCTCACTCCCTCCCTCCCTGTCTTGCCCACTCCTCACAATTGGAACACAAGACACTTGCTCTTCTCTTATCTCATGTGCTGCTCTTTCTCTCCTCCCCACATATCCCCTCCCCGTGTCTCTCTGGGAGACAAATGAGTCATCCAGGTTTGCAGAAGCAATAATGGGAAGTCCTCCACTGGCACTAAATGTTTGCATTTGTGTCTAATATGTGTGGGGATTTTCAGCAAAGTGTCACTGTAACTTGCCTGCACTAGTGTCTCCATGACATGGCAAAAGACGGAGAGCAAGAGACCGAGGCACCGACAGGACCTTTACAGGGCATCTGCAACCACGGCAACATGCTTCGCAGAGCGGCTGTGTACACAGAGCTGTCCCGGGGCTTCAAGGTGCTGTGGCGAGGACAGCAGTAAGGGATTGTAAGTGTGAGTGTACGTGTGAGCGTCTGGAGTACTTGGTTCTGGATAAGGGCAGTAACCTGAGCAGGTGGACTGTTTAATGCATGAAACCAAGGTAAAAGTACGTTTCCATGGAGACTACAGAACCCATCACCTGTTGCCGTGTCAGCACATAGTAGCCTTGCCCTTGTAAGAGACCGGCTACTACTCTAGGTGCATTACTTCTAAGTGGCAGATGCAGGTTTCTATGTCCAAGAGTTATCCTTGAACATCCATCTCTTCTTCCCCCACATTTAGAAAAATATGTTGAAGCATTCATTAAAATATTCAGATTTTAATGAGAGATTGTCATTATTTTACCTCAACATTTCTACATATTTAAGCATCACAGCCTACTGTTTCATAATTCATTGCTGATTATGTATTCTAAGGAGGAAAATAGGTCAGGGACTGACATTATTTCAGTCATCAGATGCCTCTCCCTGCCGGAAAAGAAATAAACGATTGAGATAGAGAGGAAAAAAGAGAAAGAGAAAGAAAGCTTACAGTGACCTCTGGTGTTCAAGATATATTCAGAAAATTTCTGCTGCTAAATAAAAGCCTGCAGCTCACTGAGACCAGCACAGCATAATGGTCCCACTATGTGGTAAACATGCACTAGAAGGTCACTGCATGAGCAGCCCTGAAAACCAACCTCTTGTAGCAGAGCATAAAAAAGTAAAGTCAAATACCTTAAGTTATTTTGCACTGTCCTACAGCAGCAGGAGAAAGACGTGGACAGAATTATTTGCATATATTTGCATCACTCCATGGCAAAGGGAACACACGGTTTGTGGGAAAGGCAGACAGAACGGGCATCTGCTTGTTTACAGTATCATGTGCGCACATTTCGGATCGCTCACTGGACCTGAAGCGGTGAGTCACATGTGGGACGGCGTGGGCTCACGTGGTCACGTGCACAGCTCTGCGGTCACATTTGCGTGGCTGTACTGTGACATGTGGACCTGTGGCATTTATATAAGAGGGAAGTAGGAATGGTGCTGCTCTCGTTCTCGATCCGAGGTGCCCACAGCTCGGCCAGCTGTGCATAAGCCCAGGGCATAATTCCTTAACTCATTTGTGACGGCCACAAATACACTGATAAAGACAGGATAACAGAGGATGATGGAGGTACCCCCCCCCCCTGCCCCCCACCTCCCCCTGCCCCTGGCAGGTGGTGCCTGTCGGCAGACATTCTCCAGCTGGAGGGAGAAGCCCTTGAAGGCCGAAGGCCCGCCCCCCATTATGGTGATAAGCTGTGGCACCAGAAACTGAGCCTCACTCCACCACCTCCTGTTCCAGCCCTGGCAACTCTGCCAGAGCACCACCCCATCCAGACACCATCTCTTCCAAGTAAAGCTTAAAACTGCTGGAGCGAGTACAACACTAACACTGCAAACCATGATTTTCCAGGCCTTGACTGGAACAAGAACATAGTCATTCTGACTATTTGATATCCTCCATTCCCTACAATGCAGCTGGTTTCAATTTTGGTCATACAAAATGTATTAAGACTGATTCAATGATCAGTTGTTTAATCGCTGCAAACGACAGAAGACACTTCCTCTGTGCATCTGGGCTACTGAGGATGAAGGAATGCATGAAATGCTCTTTTTCACCAGGTACAGGTGAAGCTTTCCCAGACACAAGGAAATCTCAACTCCCACGCTGTCTGGATGTGAGTTAGTGTGAAGGAGACCAAATATACAATCAGCTCGCATGGGAAAACGGATGGGTTGTAATTGTAATGAATACTACTGTGTGGTAAGTCTCTAAATAAAAACATAATTAGTGTTTTGCCCCAGAGTCTCAGTGTTTGGTACATGAAAATTCTTACATAAGAATGGCTTTCTCCGGATGCCTTTTAAAATGACTTTTATTTTTAGGAAACATAATTTACGACAACATTTACAAAAGTCCGAAATGATATGTAAAATGACTTATGTATAAAAACATACATTGCTTTTAAATATAGTTACTTCATTGACAAATAAAATAAAACAAAAATACATCATGGTCAGAACATAATACATTTAAATTGGAGTGCATAAAATGAATGTTACCAACAAACATATACATATGTAGGGCTGGTGTATTTTCTGTGATTAGCAGGGAGTGCATTCTTTGGGTGGGAGCACATTCCGTACAGTTGTGTGGAACTTCCAAAACCACTTTGCAAATACTTCAATAAATAAACAAAATATGACCCTATATCCTGAGGCAAACAGTACCCATTTCAATTAGAACCCAGGAAAATAAGTAACATTACATGATAGCTCTTATAATAAAATAAAGAAGGCAACAAATATTACAAAGATACCAATTATTTCCACTTTTCATTTACGATATTTTAGGCATAGATTTTAGAATACACACAATTTTGCCATTACGGGATTCTACAGAATATACTCCACAATTGTATATTAAACAGTCATTGCCACTTTCATATATATATATATATATGAACGTGGCAATGACTGATTCTAATACAAGATAGCTCCTATGAGATAGTTCCATAGTTCCTATGTTGAAATAATGTAAACCACCTTTTTCCATGTGTAATACTGCAGGTTATGAATTTTCTCATAAACATATACTCTTTTTCTCTGAATTGTAAGTCTTACCTCTTGTGGATATTTACACAGAAAGATGTTTCAACATTTTCTTTAATTTGGACTCAATATATCTGGATTACTGTTATTTTCAGGTTACCTTTAGGCTAGCAAATGAGCATTATCAAAGGGCCAAAGAATGAAAGTAAGACAATGGGTCAAGATATGCTTACATTTAATCATGGCTTTAATATAGACAGTTGTGTATTTTTAAGTGGATATAAGCCACAAAGATTTATAGATGAATACATCCACAACAGCATGTTCTACTTTGGGGATTTCCATTAGTACCAGGGTTGCCTTGGAAACAGCAGAGTTTCTATTGGTGGAGGTCTATGCAGAACATTCTCATGGAATTCTCTGGGGATCAAATCCAGCCAGCACAGCTCATGCTAGTGGTTACGGGCTCCTACTCAATTGGGTCAGAATCACAGGCACAAATGACAACTGCAAAGCGAATTGGCTGAATTTAAAAAACTGACCAGTACAGATTGGACCGTGCATTTACGGAAGCTGTTCAAAGTGCATTCATTTATAATAAATACTGTTCTTTTAAATCTTACACCAAGCTGATGTAATCTTGTAGTTGTATTGCTTCTTGTTCAGGGACAGTAATCTGTCTCTTCCTTTACAGTGGCCTCTCTCTGCTCGTCTCTCTTGCTCTCCTTTATCTTAATGGCTTTTCGGTGATTACTGCAATCAGCGCATTCCTCGAGGTCAGAGAAAAGAACGCCATCAATTTGAGAAGGCACCGTATCATTCAGTGTGAGGAGATATTGTACATCTAAGACCACTTTAATTGCTGACGATCTACAGAGAGCAGGCTGTTTCCGTCTATAAGATGAAATAGAGGGTGCTAGTCCTCTAAGAGACACGTCTACGTGGGTATGAACCGGGGGGACAGCAGGACCCAGTGATGCAGTACACACTTAGGAGTCATTTTCACGGTGTAGAACGAATTGCAATCTGACCCAGTGGCAGAGCTGCCTCTTCAAACTACTGGGACAAGAACCAGATCTTTGTTTTGTTTTGCGTTTTTCAACTACTTTTGCTCTTGTGAAGCACCAAGGAGGAAATGTGTGGAGCCTAGCAACCTGCCTCACACTATTACAGCAGCAGCCCAAAGCCCATTTATTTTTAAAACAATCTAATTTAAAAGCAGGCTGTCATGTTGAGGAGACATGGAACCTCTTTATTTCTGTTTTTCCATTGAAGAAAAAAACAGAGACACAGTTATATCATTTTGCTCTAATGTCAATTCAGCTGACTACAGTACAAAGCGGTCCGCCACAATGTTGTGCTTCTATCAAGCTTTGGATCATCACTCTAATCGCCGAACATAAACACCCACCATGTCAGTCCCATAACCTGAGGTAGCGTGGATGAACATTATGAGGCATGTTATTATAGCTCTAGTCCTTTATAATTTAGTTGTCATGTTCTGTCCTATGGTTAAAGTACTGAACTCTCAATCTAAGGGTCATGGAGTTGACTGCCAAATGGCAAACTTCTTGTGCAAAGTACTCCACCTCACTTCAGTAATGTCAAACCAGACATCAGGGACTGCCTAACAACTTGTTTATTTTCCCTATGATTTCATTACTGTTTGCACCAGCTCTGTTTTTAGCAAGTGGAAGTATCTTTTAAAGTTCCTTAATCTACATCCTGTTTTGCAGCCAGTAAGACCATTTTCAGAAGTTAGAGGTTGGGATGCTAAACTAAGCAGAGTTTTGTGCCTTAGAGGAGATCGAAACATCTTATTTTCCTCTTTGAAATGCCAGCAATCATAGATGAAGTGGATGGTTTGCATTGCTAATCTCAAAGCATTGAAGTGTGTCAGCTGGGCAATTGTTATCCTGATTTCCCAGAGGCAAATCAGGGTTTCTAGCAGATTAGGCAGGGGAGAGTGACCTCAAATGCTGAGTGGCATCTCCATGGCAACAGGCTGTGGGGGTGTGTCCCCAGGGAGCATGTGATTGCATGCAGGGTGACACACACTGGTGGAGATCAGAGGCATTTTGCAATACAAGCCACAGAGACAGAAAAGGCAAAGATGTCTACCAAACCTGAGTGTAGATAGCGGCATCGTAACTGTAATCATTTTCAGAATGTTATGTACAGGTTAAAGCTGTTTCTTCAAAAACATACAACATTACTTCAAACGTTAAGGCTACTTTCATATATTTAATGCAGTGCACCCATGCTCATGTCCATGAGCGTGTCAAGCGTGGTTGTGGCCAGCATGGCTCTGGTTACAAATCACATGGCAGAGGTCCGCTCTGTGGATCTGCTTCCCTTATGCCAGACTGAGAGGGCCCAAACACCACAGGCCAAAAAACATTTTAAATTTCTTTATGCGGCTCCATTTGCTCCAAAAGTTCAATTTGTAGTATCTTTGCATTATATATATTCAAAGAATGCTATCGTATGTTTCCCTTTATTTAAATGGATGTCGACATCCATTACACAACCTCATTACTGAGGTTGTGAAAGCAGCTACCATGTAGCTGCTGGCTTTGACTAACAAACAAACTAACTGAACTACCTGTTCTTTTCCCTCACCAGATGAAGAAATTCAGACAGCTCAACCATGTTTAATGGCAGGTTCCATCATATTCAAGGCTTCGTAATACTGGCAAGGCAAAGTGTATAAGCATTTACTGCTCTACATTCGAATAATAACAAGCTAGTTCTTACTACTCTGTACCTACTGTTACTCTCAGAGGTCTTGTGACCTCTGACAGCTAGTCTGGACCTGTGATGGTCTCTCTCAGATAGCAGGGCTGGTCTTCCCATTCGCCTCCAGCTCCTGGTCTCCTGACAGAAATATACAGAGCTCTCTTGGTTTCTGTGAAATAAACCGTTACAGGCTTCTTCTATGATAATACTCCTATTATGTTACAAGACAGCCAATGATGATTTGTGAGTCCTGCAACCAGATTACTCCAATTAGCCTACATTAATTCCTATGAGTAAACAAGTAAACTTCTAAAAGCACAAACAAGTCAAGTGATGCCTAAAACAGGCTGATTGTGCTAAAATCTTTTCAATATGACACGTACCCCCAGCGGAAGATGTACTCTTAGACTTCTTCAAGTAAGATTAAGTTAAATTAAACTTTCTGCTACTGAACTAAAAATGTTAAATCAATATTAAATGTAGAAAGAGGACAATATCGGTTTTCCACACACCTAACTGCACTTCTGGACAAATTAATCCAATATCATGAGCTCATCAAGTTTTGCAAGCCCTAGTGCAAAATATTTTAAACCCATTTCCTTCTGGTTACAGAAACTAAGGTAGGATATCACTTGAGCTTGTGCATTGGGTCTACTCAGCATCCATGTGCTTGCAGCGCACACCTCTTCCCAGACTGTCCCTCTGGGGACACCCAAGACGAATTAGTCGGTGCAGATGTGTCCAGGAGTAGGCCAACCGGGCAGAGACCATATCCAGGGAGGTTGGGTTGAAGTTGGACAAGAGATTGAAAGAAGCTGTGTCCTTGAATGACTTGGGCAAGGCCAGAAAGTCGGGGAGAAGCCCAGTGTCACCCCCCAGGAAGAGATGACCCAGGAAGCGGTGCTGAAGGCTGTCCCTCAGGCCTCGCAGTAGGTCTTCTATCCTGTCCAGGAGGTGGCGCTCCTCCCAGGCCTCAGGGGGCGTGCTGAGTAAGAGTCGCAGCCATGCCGTCTTCAGGGAATAGGAGGACAGCACAGCCCTCCACTCTGCTCCTCCATGGCAATCCAGGGCCTGCCCACTCAGGTCCCGCACGGCTTTTACAATCTGCAGGCACTTCAGATGGCAGGAGCCAGGTGGCACCCTGCCCTTCAACCAGCTCAGGAGCTTCTGCTCCTGCCGGGGAAAGTACACTGTCCAGAGGTTCTCCTGGTGTGAGCCCCTTGCCGCAGCCACCAGAAACAGGCCATCCCCCAGGGGCACAGCAGGGATGAGCCGCACACCCATGGAGATGTGGCAGCAGACGTAGTCGGAGCGCGGCGTGAGGCGCAGCAGTATGCGGTCCTCGCTCAGCGACAGCCCCAGGGAGCAGCGCTGCTCAAACGGGTAGCGCACAGCAGAGAGGCAGCGCTGCACTGTGGGGTAAAACCAGCGCATCACAGGCGCTGGAGTCAGTCTGAAGGCACTACCTGCCTCATTTGGGCTCAGGAAAGCCTCTGTGAAAGCCTTGTGTCGCCTTGTCCACTCCGATTTGCGGGGTGTCTCCAGGCTGCAGAGCGGCGGACTTCCCTTCTCTCCAACACAGGTGCTGGGCTCCAGCTTCAGGCCTCGGGGGAGCCGCAGCGGGACCAGGATGTCAAAGCAGTCAGGACGGCCCACCTTGTGCTCCTCATAGGCACTTCCGATCTGGACAAAGTCTCCGCGAAGACCCAGGGTGGACTCCGGCGGGATCTCGGCACGTCCCGCCCTCACCAGTTCGGTCACGAGCTTGGCCACATGTGCCTTGCTGTGCCCAAGAACATGGGGTGACAATCGCACCTGCTTGTCATAGTAATCATCCAGCAGCTCCTTTCTGGAGGTGGTTGCCCTGGCAGGGGCCTCAGAGAACTCAGGGGCACGCCGCTTCGTCCTGGCTGTTTCAGATGAGCAGTACCTGATGAGAAAGTAGCAGAGACCAAAGGCTAAAATGAACTTCATCAACGAGAGGAGTCCCAGAGTCCAACCGGGACACCCATCAGATCCTGGGTCAGGACCCCAGTGGAGAGAGTGTTGCAGCAGTAGGAAGGCTGTGAGCATACAGATGACCAGTGGCCAGAACACCCTAAGGTTCAAGGTATACACGGTCATGCTGGCTCTCCTCGCCTCAGTGCTTCCAGGCCCAGAACAGCGCACCAGCGATGCGGGCTAGCCCATGGTGACTCAGTCTCTCCCAGCTCCTGAAACTCAGCTTTGCTGGGTCCTTGCTCCTTTCCCACAGCTGGAACAGACTCACGCTCCCTCTCTCCTCTCCAGAAAAGTATATGATAAAAAAGGTTAGCTGTAAAGTTCCTCTTTTGTTGTTGTAGTTTTTTCTTGAAGTTAGAGCTCCTCTTCATCTGGCATTTGAAAGTTCCCCCTCAGTGTCAAGAGTGTTCAGAATCGAGTGTATAATTTCTGTGAGCTCAGAGGAAATGCCAAACTCTCAGCAGAAGAATTTCAGTTTTAAAAAAAAGAGAAGAGCACTGAGCCTGGAGTCCAGGCACACTTGCCCCGCCCTCCCTCTCCTCTTAAAGAGACAAAGCGCATAATTCCAAATCTGCATTTCTGCAGGGAGAGGTTGAAAAGCTAGATATAAAAAATTGTATTCAGGTTCAAAAACAATATTATCATGCACATTTTAGTAAGTGGCACATTTTAGTAAGTCTCACAAACTTTGTATCTGTATGCTGTTTACAATTCAATATTTAAGCAAAATTATCATTAAAATGAGGCCCATCAACAAGTTATAAGTTAACTTGGGAAACCAGAACTGCACATTTTTAATGGACAAATTTGCTCACAGGCAGAAAGTAAAGAGGAACTCAAATGCATCCATACAACTCCTAGAATTAGATCTTTAGTTGGGAAATGTGCTGTAATAATCAGGAATGACTTCAGTGGATGTGCGACCTTAAATTAAAGAAGACCTTGTTATGCGTCTGCTATGGATGTGTGAAGGGGCTGACACAATGTAGGCTCAGTGTTTCTGCTGAACTTCCTGACCTCATTCATAAACAACAGGACCCTTTGGCCCCACCTGACACATGTATGCTTTACAGGAAACTGTCGGGGTCAGTGCCCTCTACCATTCTTAAATACCTGTGTCCTATCATGGTGTAAAACGAACACCTTGGAAGTTTAAACTGAGGGTTCAGTGATAAACAGAACCTTCTGTATGTTATAGTGCGATTGCAACATGTAGTTTTATACACAGGTATTTAATTCAATTATCAGACGTATTTACTCAACTTTTTTGGTCTCACTTTGTCACTGCTTTGTTAGAACTTGTCAGAGTGCACCACACCTTTAAAACACAAGTCTACACACAGCCAGTGTTTTGATAACAAGGGCCATGTTTTCGTTTAAACAGTCCACCCCCAACTTTTTATTGATACCAAAGGCTGGTACGGGGGGGTACAATTCTAGGCAGGAACAAAAAATACAAAACGTCTGGTCCTCTTGCAATACAACCCCCATCACCCCCCCACTCCCATCCCACCAGACACAGTTTCAGGGGGCTCTCCCAGCATTTCGCAGACAATACCATAGCTTTGACACGTGCATGCGGACACAGGACTCAGACCATGAGAAAACAATCAGTAGATTCTGGAAGAACTTAGGTCACTCCCTGCATCATGCTCTGGAAGGAAGTTCTATTTATACTAAAACTGTGGTAGGAAACCTGTAAGAGCTCCAACTGAGACAACAGTTCAGTGATCATTTTAGCTGTCTCATGTTTCAAAATGCTGTCCCAGTTGTAAAGCAAAATGGTAGCTAATTCTTTCCATAATGACAGGAAGCAGCAGCAGAGTTTTGACACTGGCTGCCCAGTGTGACTCCCTTTGACATTAATCTTACGTCTTCAGTATTTTTTCATTGTGCCAAATGATTAAAATTTTCATAAAATGTTGGGCATGTTGAAAAATTCCATTAATATGCATTATTTCATTTCCCTGACTCACACCACACAATGGGCCCACTACTGCAGAGTGCCAAAAACATGGTATATAAGAGTGATGACATCATACATGAGGAGTCACTTCCTTTGCTAGTGAACTGGGGGAAGGGTAAGGACACAGGAAAAGGAGGGGGAATCCTGCATTGGGGCCCAAACCGCCAACTGAGTTTAAATTCAAATTAATTGTCCAAACAGAGTTGGGGTGAAGGGTCATAGCATAGGATGATGTTACTGGGCATGTGTGATGCGAAACTGGTCCCAAAGGAAATACTGGAGCTGACAGAATTGGCTGGTCAGTGTGTTTAAATTACTGCGCACTAGATTAGGCAACAATAATGATAAACAGAACCATCAGACAGTTATCTGATTTAATTTGAATGAAATGTCTGGCTCAGTATTGAAAATAAATGTATGTAAGGGGCACGTAGGAAGGGTAAAGTAGAGACAGAGGATCCATTGTTCCCCAATGTGTGTGAGCATGTGCGTATTCGTGTCCGTGTGCATATGTGTGTGTTTAACAATTAATGCATGGGGGAATGTATAAGTGTGCCACAGTTTAGATGCAGTATCTTTACAGCAATTAGAAACAGAACACTTTTGGGTGAGCTAACAGGATAATGCTATATACGCATTTCTCCTAGTCTATTACCTCAAATGGGGCTCCATGAGAAAAGGTTGGCAGCATACACCACTATGACGTACCTCAAAGCATAGTGTCTAGCCTGTTGATCACAACAGCATGATGCTAGTAACCTAGCTGCTAGCTACCATACATGACACTATGATACATCAGTCCTTAGAAAATCCCATAAGTATTTTGTCCGCAAACCTTTCTGGGCATACAGATGTAGCTCAACATCAGTTCCCATCTATCAGTAACAAGCTATCCAGCTATTTCAGTCAGTGGAATCAATCACACCAGTCCTTTGAATTTTCACTGAATACAATCATGATAAATTCAAAATATTTAAATATTTTCTGTCACAAAACTGATCTGCACATTAGTCCAATAAAGGTTATAAACGCCTAGTGCTGCGTGGGGCATTGCCCCACAATATGGCCCCGCCCCCAAATACTTGTACAAACGTTTATTTTTTGTCCCCAGGTCAATTTATGGTGGGTGGAGTTAGCTTGTTCAGTTGACGTGGCTTGGGCTGTTGCTGGCTTGCTAGTTAGGCACAAAAATGGAAATTAGAAAATGGCTAAAGTTACCAATGTCAGCAGCATCAGCAGCAGCAGAGGAGGCAATAATGTCACTGACCACTTCAGTACAGCAATTGCAGCTGAAGTAGCAGCAGACAATATTGGAGCAGAAGCAATGTGTACTGTGGCTGTGGCAACTGTTAGCAACAGTGACAATGGAACAGCCACTAATGTTAGCCATGCTAGCATTGCACACAAGCCTCCCAGCAGCTTCACCAAAGTAACAACATCAGGTGAACTTGGCATTGACAAGCCCAACCAGGTGATATTAGACTTATTATCATGTTCAAGAAGTTGAATGAGTTTTTTGACCTTAGTTAGCTTGTTAGTCAGCTAGCCAAACAGATAGCATTATAAAGCTGCAGGCAGGGCCCCTGAGTGGTGCAACCGGTAAAAGCACTTGTCCAGAGTGTAGGTTGCCCTCTGTGGCTGAGGTTCAATCCCTGGCTGCGCTAGCCTGTATCTGGCCAGGACTCTTGTGGAGAGGGTGAATTGAATAAATAAAGGGTACAATTGGCCACCAAATTGGGAGAAAACAAACTGGGAATACATTTTAAAAAGCTGCAGGCTGGTTTATTAGCTAGCATGCGTATTGAATTAAAAAATTTTTTGATTTAAACTCAGCAGTGCATTGCCGCCAATGATTGAGATAGCTAACCAGCCAATGTTATCAACCTGGGGGCCAGCAGCAGCAGTCTGACAGAGCTTGTGAATAATAGCTAGGCTAGCAAGAGATATTTATTATTTGACTGTTACACCTAGATATTTATGGTTTCCACAGATAACTTAGTGAATCTTTACATAATTCTTAAAAGGTTGCATTCTCTGTCAAACAAATATGGAATTCCATGTGTTCCTCATTTCCCTTCTATTATTAGACATTTGGATAACTGTACGATTTGTAAAAATATCGGAGTTTTAGTTGCTGAACTACAGCGCCTTCGGCATTGCGGGGGATGTAGTTAACTTGTGAGACATCACAGTTTTTCCAGTTTCACCGCAAGCCAAAGCAAGGTGCACTCTTGTGACGTGATGATCAAAGTAGCCTGTTGCTGGTGAGGAGGTCAACCTGAGTTTCCTGTGAAGCAATATTTAGTTGTGTCCCCAGTGTATTTCAGATGCCCTCCCATTGATTTTCTTCTGGTGCCGCCGGGCCTAGCCCAATGCAATGCATAACTGTTTTGCCCAGCCATAGCTGCACGCTAACTGTCCTCAATGACAACAAAATCCTGAGGCATGTATCCTGAATAAATATTAAATGTTTTGGGCTGCCTCTGAAAAATCCTGAGATGATTTAGAATTGTACATCTAACTTACAAAGCAATAACTATATTTGTATCTAAAATATATCCGCCAAAACGCTGTGTAGCAACTGTTTCCATTTACCAATGAAATTGGCTGATAGCTAGGGGGATCCCCGTGGCTAATCCCTGGCGAGCCCCATTCATCTCAGTCTGTTTGCTGCTGAGTTTACAAGCGGTGGCACCTCATGGATATTTAGCGTTTCTTTGATTGCAGCCTTCTGTTCTAATTCCATTTTATCTCTCTGTTCCCAAAATATCCCATGGCATCTTGGGTGCCCAGGCCAGAAAGCATCAAAGAGCTGGCTTGAATCAAGCAGTCATTCCCTACTTTCAGCTGACTCTTGCTCAGTTAGAAATCGATATTCAGCACAAACAGTTATCACCACCTGTATCTTCCTATGGCCATGTTGAACCAGCACGCATGGGAAAACTGGATATTTTACTTAATGAGATCTTTGAATTGCTCCATAAGGTGTCATGAACACCAAAAGCCAAGTGCCTGCTTTGAGCCAAGCATTCAATATCTGCCATCAACTGAGAATCTGACAAATCTGAGGGTTTGTGTGAACAGTGATTTTGCTCCAATATTTTCCTCTGTGGATTAACCCAATCATTTGCCAGGTTTGACTATCTTTTTTAATAAAATGGTACAATACAGTTGAAAATGCTCCAAAACGTTCATTGTAGTGTGTTAGGGGAACTGCATCAAGTAGGAAAGCACACAGCTAATTAATTATGTTTACTAATTAAGCTAGGGTAATTGGCTAGAAGAAAAAGCAACATACGTGACAGTGGTGCAGGAACTTATTTTCAATGAGTTTTTATGAGGAGTAACTGATTTGTCTCTCACATCTCCTGTGATGGAACAGCCTGATTCTTGCACAGGCAATTAGCTATGCAATGCACAGCAGCACCAGAACCCCAGGGCTACAGAGAGGAGTCCCTTACTGAGCCTGGTACAAGCTGACCAAACACTGGTTTTCAGCTAATCTCACTGGGGACTGAATTCTCTTAGGCAGGTCTCCTCTCACATTGGTTTTGCACAGCAGGAAGCAGACTCCATGTGGTGGAGGCCATGATATGGAATGTTATTCCCAGGTGCAAGAGATTATAAACAAGGAGACAGCTTGGGAAGGTAGTTGTCATTATGTTGCTTTTATGATGTCATTTTGATGTTTGTTTCTGCTGTACTTTACTCACTACTTTTGTGAGTAATGATTACACAAGCTCGAGAAGTCTTTATTGCCAATGCAAGATTATTAATTTCCCAAAGCAAATTCAGAATCTTTATTACACAGGATAAAAACTGGAGACCCTATACATTCCTATAACAGCCAGCTAGCTAGTGATAAAATTGAAGGTAGTGAGAAAATATATTATAATAGCTCAGGTTCCTACATTCCTTTCCAAAATTATGCTCAGGCCATTTAACTAGGCTTGTCTGATTACTTCTTAATATCAAGGTCAGTATACTTTCACACAGTTCTTATAACTAAGAGCTGCTTCATAAGCTTAGAAATGATTTACAGGTCATTGAAAACTGCCCAGGTGCTATTAATAATGCATGATTCTCACAGTGTTCAATAATTGTGAGAAATAATTATTTCTCCTTTGAGTTAGAAATGGAAAAAATTGAATTGGTGTCAGTTTACCAAATAAATTGTGACAGCACCTTACAGAAAACCTTAACTATTTTTCTTTCCATTTAATTCCAAAATGATCTCAATCGTTTTCCATTCCCACATTATTCCTAGTGCCACAGTGTAGTGGGCTGCAGAAAAGTACTGCAATGCTTCATAGAGAGCTCCCCTGTTGGGCTGAACCCATTACCATGGAAACCCCGCGTCCCACTCTTCACTGACCATTTCCTTACGATGACAGTGCGATTAGGTCATGGGAAAATGAATGTTCGGTTAGTGGAGCATGGACACAGTGGAGAGAGAGAGAGAAATTGTGACAGGGCCATAAAGCCAGCTGCTCATTATCCAGTGCTATAGATAATCAAATGGCTCACTTTATCATAGTTTCATGAGACCATCTCTCTGAAGCGTCACGGTTAATGTACCTCTGACAGACGTCATATGTTTTGCATTAGCGGGAGGGCAGGAATGCTGAGGGTAGGAATATTTAAACATCAAACATCAATGGCTTGATTAAATATAAATACACTCTTTCATTCAGTGCTATCATTTAGCATTTGCATGAACATGAAATCATTCCGATATTATTGTGCTATAGTTCTTCACAATGCTATTCCACACACGCAAATTGTGGCTATAAAAAATATGGTATAGCTAAGTGATGTATACAGAACAAAAGCCATCAAATGATTTGATGTACATGTTCCATGGATTGTATTACTGTACTTATTAAAACAGCAATACTTTGAGGTAAAACAGTCATAGAGCGCCCTCAAGTGTCATCAGAACAGAATAGCATGCGAGAGACCATATAAGTACTGAGGAATCTAGAATAGGGAGAATAGGAAAACAAATCCTTGATAATTGTGCATTTATCATTAACACTAGATTGAATACATGAAACAACACCAGGTTTTAAACTCTTTGATTTATTGTGCCTGTATACAGTAGATAATACTTCAGTATATATCATAATGTAGTTACGTATTAGTAGTTACTCATCTTATTGAATATAGATTAACAAATACAATGAACAATAAATATATGACATCCAGTAATTGCAGACTGATAATATTCAAATGAACTTTTGTAAATCTATATAAACAGGATAGGTTAGGACATTTTTATTGAAACAGAGATATTTTTCTAAAATAAAATAATGTGCATTATTAAATAGTTATTAAACATTATCACTAAGAGATGAATGCTCTCTGTGTTTAAGGAAAATAATGAAAATTTTACGTTTACTTCTAAATTGACCAGGGAAACATGTCCCTTGCAACACAGGAATCCACAGACATCAGTATCACACTCACATCAAATGATAATTTTAGCATTTTACTTTAATCTATGTCAACTATGTTGTGAAACAAAAATAAAAACCCTTGCTATCACCATGGCAGTCACATGGGAGGTTATTAGAGTAATGCCCCAATATACTACCCTGTTCTTAACAGTCCTTCCCCCATAGCATGCGCAAATCATATTCAAAAATGAAAAACAAATCTGTACATGAACATATTTATGCATTTATATGCTTAACATTATCAGCAGCAGTAGCAACAGTAAGTGAAATGTACACAACTCAACAAAAGCAGGAGGTGCAGTGACTCTCCAGTCCTGTGGAGTGTGATGTCCAAGCATAGTAAAGATATACTGTAGCACTGCCCTTGAAGGCTGCTCACCCAGTCAATCAACAGGGAAGGGTATCAGTTACAGAGAATAGGAATGGAGCTGATAGCCTTGAGCGCCTCAGGCAGTGTCCCCTATGGTCACCCATCTAATCTACCATCTTACCAGTGTTCACGCGTGCCTCTTCAGTACTGCTCCAGTCCCTTGTCCATCAACATTACAAACTCTACCAGTTAAATCTACCAAAGTCACTATGCCTTTGTTGAAAAACCAAGAGACTGAAATCAGAAAAGAAAAGAAGTCTCTTCATTGCCAAGTGGTCAAGTTGAATTTTGTGCAGTATGATTAAATGAAAGTTTTGAAAGTTTGATGGCTATATACAGGTTTTCAGCACTCATGTTTAACTGGGGCGTCTCAGAGACAAGCAGATAATTCTCCCTTTGGCCTCAGAGGGTGCCTGGGAAAACAGATACCCACTGACATACCCACTGGTCAAAACACCATGTTACACTGGGGCACAATGGAATGCTTGGTGGCACAAGTACCAGATTTATATCTGTACATTATGTTTACATCATAATTCCTCCCCTCACAGGACCACAGTGGCTTAGCGGTTGGGTGCGCATCCCGGCCTGGGTGCCCAGGGTTTAGCCCCCATTACTGACCATGCCGGTTAGGTGGGTGCCCTCCCGTTTAAGGTCCAAGCCCAGCTTTTGCAGATCCAGGCCCATTCCTGCCAGCACCTGGAGCAGAGTGAGCTCCTGATGGGTGGTCTGGTCAATCAGGGCTGGGCAGGTGGGGTTGCACTGGGGCCACTGACAATTGTCAATCAGGTGGAAGGGGCAGCCCTTCAGGGTGGTCTTGGTGTTGCGATTTGCTTCCTGGAGGCTCTTGTCCCAGCACTGCAGAGCACGTGAGAGAGAGGTTCCTTTAACCTGGAAATCCATCCAGTTACTGTATAGAGGGAGAGAGAGAGGGGAGAGAGAAAGGGTGAGGGAAGGAGAGAGAAAAAGAAAGAGAGAGCGAGCGAGGAGAGAAGGACTGGTCAGACCCCCCGCATCTCACATAAGGTCTGGGGTTAGTCTCTGTCAGTATGCCAGTATGCAAGTCAATTTATCTTCCCACCCTTCCATGCATTAGATTACAAAACACTGCAAATACACCCACCCCTCAACCTAACACCACCTTTAGAACAAACCACGCCTCCAGGTGACCTCAAATCATGGTTAACCACACCCCTCTCCCTTGCTTTGGCCCCAGCCTAGGCCCGCCCCGTTCACCACTGCCCCTGCTAGGAGTGAGGCTCAGCCCAGCTGGTGGACAGTGAAAGTGTGAAATGGTATTCAGTGACAGACAGAATGCAGCATGATGAACGACCAAACAGAAAGAGTAGCATGAGCTCATTCTGGAGAGATGGAGCGAGGCTTGTTAATCCGCTTTTCAGGCCCGGCTCAGATATCCTTACCTTTTAGTGATCAATGTATGGGACAAGCAGGAGGGAGCAAACACCGCCCTGAAAAGCACAAAATATCACAGTGAGATGACCAAATTCAGCCACAGACAGGCAACTCCAATGCACAATTATATACTTCAAATTCACATTATAGTTACCTCTACAAGTCTTTCTTGTAAAACTTACATGAACACATTTGAAACATTGTTTCAGAAATTAACAAAATAAGAACTGGGAAGACAACAATCTTGAAAACATATGGCTGGATCTTCAAAGGACACATTTTTGTTGAATGTAGAATGCAAAGGACTTCTTTCACGAGATGCCACAGACAAGTGCCAGGGGCTGCACCTCCAGAGAATAACAAGGGACTTGTTGTGATACTCACGTGACATCCTTGAGCGAGTTCTTGAGCTCCTTGCCCAAGTTCTGCATGTATGTCCACTGCTGTTCCGACAAAGACTGGCCTCCGATGTAGATATTCTCCACTCGCAGCTGCTCCTCATCAAAAGCCACTGCACCACAAACAGAGGGGCTATAGGGGGACACAGGGGACACAGGACAATCAGCGTGGAGATGCTTCTGTGGACACTTTAATTCATCACATGCTAATTTTCGAGCACATGTCTGTATATGTTTCTGACAAACATCCCAACGGTGATCAAAGTTGAAGAAGTAAGGAGGCACTCACAGGTCAGGGAGGAGTACAGCTTGTGACCAAAGAAGCACTGCCACTCCTCGCCTCTCTTGTATTGCTGGCGGCACTTCTCCGGGATCATCCCATTCCATAGCCTGCAAAGGCAAACAACAGACATGAACTAGGCCTGTCTCCATGGCAGGTGTAAGCTAAAATGAGACACTCGCTCAAACCACTTGCAAGCGTGCAGCAGGCAATTGCATCGACTTTTTCCGGATCCCATGTCAGTGCAAAACTCTTTTAAACCCGAGATATCTCAACTGACGTTAAAAAGAAGAAGAAAAAAACTGAATGAAATTCCTTTGACATGAATACTCTGGTAACTCTATGCTCAGCTTGTTTTGACCAGCAGAATTGAATCTACTACATTGCTGAGTTTTGACAATAAAACTGAATCTAGTAACTCCAATTACCGAAGGCCTTTCTTAATGGCATCCGTGGGGGTGCAGGAAATGCTGTCGGGACACTCTGGCGCCTTCTGCTGTTTGCTCTCCAGGAACCATCCAGAGTCCACCAGGCCTCGTACCTGTGCCTCTGCCCCCAGCTGCTCCAGCTGACTGGACACCTTCTCAATGTTCAGCAGCACACCTGTTCCCCCGGCACTTTATGCGAACAAAGAAGGAGATCATTTTTCGATTTCCTTTTTACGTAATGACATACCACAATGGAGTTGAGACATCACACAGCTTTGGAGCAGCCGATAAGGATTAAGTTGTTCTACCGCTGCACTTTGTTATTAAGTATTTTGTTGCGCCACAAAGGATAATAATATCTTTGGAAGAGACTTCAGAACTATGTCTGCTTTCATAAGAGGACAATTATAGATATTAGGTCATTGTCCATGGCATACAGAGACCAGTAAACATCTTTATGGTGGACAACAGGATGTGCCAGGAATACCTTCAGCTAGTGTTGTATATGGAGGTGCTTTGAATGGTGAATGGTGCCAGAGGTACCCACCGGGATCAGATTTCTGACCATCGTGATTCTGAACAGGCTCACCTGGTGCCAGCCAACATGACAACTTTGGCCTGTTTGATGCCCTTGGGAACAAGGTCTTTAATCACTTCCCGGACAATCAAGGAGCCCATGAAGGCGTATTCAGCTGTGAAATACAGCACAGCAAAGTCCTGAGTTACATTATGCCCTCCCTCCATTCACTACAAATGCTCTGTAAGCACATCAAAGGCCATAGTGGTTGTGCAGTTTTTTTTTTTTTTTGGGGGGTTTAGACTTTCCCTGTTTTTTTCTCCCAATTTGGTCAATTATACCCTCTATTTCTTTTTGATTGACCCTCCCCCACGAACTCGCTGCCCGCCTCCACGGGACAAGCTAACACCTTGAGGCAATGTTTGCCTCCTCTGAGATGGAACTTGCCCAACCATGTTTACAAGGTCGCCCTACCACTCCTCGGCGAGCTCGTGCCAGCTCTCCCTACCCCCTCCCCCTGGGGCAGACAGCCAAACGCCACCCCCGATCAGGGCTCCCACCACGGCTGGTCTGGTACAGTCGGTTTCAAACCGCGATCGTGATAGGCAGCTCACACTCGTAAAGGACCAGCCAATACAGGTGCGTTAGACCGCTACGCTATCGGAGGCCCCCGTGCTGTTGTTGTTTGAAATGCAGATGAATCCTACCAGTGTCCTTTCCTTGTTTGGCCTTGGGCGGCGGGGCTGTCCCACTCCATACATCGCTGGAGCAGTATGGGATAAACCTGCAGACAACATGTCACCATAACTCACACCGGCACAACTCAGGAACACTCAACAGCAAAAAAATAAATAAAAATATTGCTTGGAAATGACAATATTTGACTGGAAAATGTACAAAATTGAGATAACATGCATCGACCATCTATGATAAATAGTGAAAACCACCATCATTAAGGATATGCAGACTGACTAATTGATATTCAGAGTTATCGCCCTAACTTGAAGGGGGAACTCATTTGGGACTATATTGATCAGTGAAAGCAGCAAAGCAAGTATTCATTATGAATACATGCTACATGGAAAGAGGTGTGTTGTATACTTTCATAGAAGCAAATGTTCATAGAAACTGAAATAAACTCACACAATGTTGGTATTCCACCAATGAGGATTTTCTTCAGGCTGTGTTGACAAGATCCCAGTTCCTGGAAAATATCCAGAGAAAATCATACAAGAACTAAAGGGTGTGATCAGACTGAATTCAACAACAACATTTTATTTTAATTCAGCGTTATATGGCAGTAGTATCTAAAATGAATTTAGCCCCATAGTGGAAAGGATTCCTTGTGGAATGGAAGCATGTTCAAAGTAAAAAGTTAGAAGTCTGACTTACCTTTGCGGTTTTGAGACCAATCCGATGAGCTCATGAGACGAGGGATATTTTTATATCTGGAATCGCAGGTGTCTTTGTTATAGCAGCACCAACCGCCTAAAAATAAGACCCTAATATTAGCCTTAGATGAGTAGAGAAGGAGAGGGGGGACCCTGGCATTAGCTTTTTACAGAGGCCTGTGGAGAATGAACTGAGATTATCTGAGGCATGCACCTGCAACTCCACCTGCTACAGTCACCTGGCTGAACTCCTGATTGCTCTGTAACACTCTATCCACTGAGGCCAATCAAAAACATGCACGCACAGCAGAAAATCAAATCAAATCAATTCTGTTCTTATGCTGCACAACTTTAATATTCCTTGAAAATTATATGGTTTACATCATTTATATGGTTAATTTACTATGACTATGGTTAAGTCTGGAGTTAAAGTCCAAGGAGGACATCGCTTTTGTCCTCTTTGACACCTTCAGAAGTTCTCCACAGAAGTTCAGAAGTGCATCTGAGCACTGGCTTGCCCAAATAAGCTCAAAATGCAACCCCTGGGAATGAGTGAGTTTATATAGTTTAAAAAAAGATGCTAAATACAGTTCCCGGAGACAGAACATACCCTTAAAATGATAGAAAAGGATAATTGAACATAGTGACCCCCCGAGTCAGAATGCCGCTGAGTGCAACATTCATGTACACTGACTAACCTTGATAAAATTAACCAGATGAGTTCAAAATACATACCTTCCAAAAATATCAGCCATCGCTTACTTCCTTTGAATTCCTTCAAGTAAAAGCTGCAAACCATCAACAGTAAGCACACATCAGGTATAAACCCATTAATCATAGCAGACACAGAAATATACAGATACAAATCTTTATATCTCAGCAAAATACCTTTATTCTTTTAAATCATATTAATGCTACAAAATGAGAAACTGCCATTTATAAACAAGCACATTACATCATCCCTCTCTTTTCCCAGAACTAAACTCTGACCCCTGCCTGGAAATCTATCCCACTTGGAAAGCATTTCCTTACCATAAGGAGGAAGTAATTAATCATTTTGCATGTTTATGTTAAAAGTGGGATTTATAGCCTGCGCGTGTGTGTTGATTGTCCTATTTGTGGTTCTGTGTGGCTCAGTAGGTAGAGCATGGCGTTGAAAACGCTTAGGTTGTGGGTTCGATTCCCATTGGGACCACATATACTGAAAAATGTATGCATTCACTACTGTAAGTTGCTTTGGATAAAAGTGTCAGCTAAATAGTCTATATTAAATGGCATATATTCCTATAATTGTAATAGTTAAATGACAACATTGTTGAACAAAGATCAGTTAAGGAGCTACTTAGTTTGGTATTTAAAATATGTACTTGTATCAATTACTATAAGCTAATTAGAAAAACTAAATGTAACATTCCTCTCTATCTATTCTATTACCACAGTTTAATAAAAAATATTTGTAGGTTTAGTTTTGCATGCGCAATAAATTTTTTTGAGAAATATCTTATTCATATCAGAATGTGTCAAATCAAGAAGTTGGTACCAATGGACACAATTGTAATACTTATTATGTTATCATGCCATGAATATCTTAATAATATTATCAACAAATATTACTTTTGGATTATGTATATGTACAGTATATACATTTATGATCAAGAAAACAATGCATCTGACAACGAATGTGTAAAACCCAGCTTGCTGTTAATGGAGAATTAATTAATTTGAATGGACAAAACATATTCCCTGTACTTAAATCACCTCCCTACAGTATGTCACCCTGCACCCAGATTGTTACCTAGTCACTTAGGTACTGTACAGGGATGCCTGAAAACAAGTCTGTGCACGAAGCATAATGGAGGAAAAAGTGTGTGAGTGCAGCTCACCCCTGCTGCGGTGCCATCGTTGCAGGTGACCTGTGCGTTCTTCAGGAAGTGCAGCTTCATGTCGTCACTAGGCTTCTGGAGGACCGGGGCCTGCTGCGAAGTGCTGCGGCTGCTGGGGCCAGACTCCTTGCTCTGATCTACCGCACCCGGCACCGACTGGGGCTCATCTCCAGGGGCCACCTCCCCGCTCTGGCTCCCTGTCTTCCGGGTCGTCTTGCTGCTGGGTTTGGCATTGCGGTTGTTCTGGCAGGACACCCCTCCCAGCAGAAGCAGGAAAGCCACATGGCACAGTAAATTCATAGCAAATCCTATAGGACCTCTTTGAAGACAAGAGAGAAATGCAGAGAATGCCTTCATTGAAACAATTGCAGGGGAAAGATACATAGCTTATATTGCACTTTTAGGTTCAGGTTTAGTTTTACCTGTGTATCTATCAGTTAATACATAGGTAATTACATGTATCCTAATCTATCCAGCCCCATCGAAGCTAATAGAAAAGGTCTACATAAAAGTTTATCTCTGGACATCAAGTTGACCAGGAGGCATTTGTTCAATAATGAAAAAAATCATTATGATCATGGCATTCATGTCTTTCAGCAATGAAATCTTTTCCTTAAGAATTGATCCCTGAGGTTAATGATCAGCAGCTAAGACATGGACAATACACTATTGGTCGCATACTAAATCCAAACTGTAAAAATGAGGCATCCCTGGCCGAGGACAAACATACCCTTTCAGCAGCCTCTCCTGGAGAAAGTCAGGTGTGAGAAGATCTCTGGGCAAGGTGGATCACTGCTGTCGCTGCGAGGAGTGGAGAGTGAATGGGAGGCGGTTAAGGAGGCTTGGCTGGTTCTGGTATGGGCTCAGGTTTGGGGTGGACTTTATAGTGGCACCATATGGATCACATTTCCCTGCATTCCCTTTGAGCTACCGCCAAATCTGGGTGGACGACACACAGGGTTGGATGGCCAACGCCGAGGAGAAAAGATAACACACGCTCCTCTGAACACATTTCAAAGGCCCCCCCACCCAGCCCGACCCTGTGACAAGCCCTCCCTCCCCTACACTTGGCTTAGCTTTGATTTAAACACCAGCATGGCTGAAATACCTGCAGAGCCCTTTCAGGTGGTATGTAGCCCCAGGTCAGTGGATTTCACATTGCACAAGCCATTCACATAGAAGTAATAGTTCTTGATAACACTGAAAATCTGTCAGTTAGACCAGAGAGGCCCACCGCACCAATGACCTAGTCTATGATAAGTCTATGACTGGGGGCAATGTCCTGTTCTTTACAGTTTTGTTCAAATGGCTCAAAAGTATCAGAAGAACAGATGTAAGAATATTCCACATTTGCTATTGCAAATATTATTTTCAAATACAAAGAAAGAAAAGAAACTGGAGAAAAAAATATCTGCAAGGGATGCTAATTTGTCTTGTTCATAGCTTTTGGGTTTGTCTCCTAGTAACAACCGTGAACTGTGTAGATTTTATAGTTAAATACATGAATAGTTGAATACACTGATTTAACCAATTCACCTTATATTGGTATATTTACATTATGTATTGGGCTGATTGTGTGTTCCTCAGTTCCATGCACACACACAAACCCAAAGTTCCCTCAAGAGCAATCATCCTGCTTTCCAGTGTAAAAATGTTTTACAGACACTTTTACCCGCAAGGATTACACTCATGAAAATTAAACTATGATATATAACCATGATGCTTGATTGAAGCTATATGTAAAACATTAAATGAGATTGTGAAAAGTGTGAAAAGAGACTTGAAATGTGGTTTGTACTTCCCTTTGAAGTGTCCAATGACCATTTTATGTTCAAAAGGATTACCACTTAAGTATTGAATGCTCACTACAATTTGAATATCAGTGGCTGTTTTAAATTCACTCAATTCACTCATTACATTTATTTTGTTTTGTTACCACTATTGCATATGTCTTTATTACATACAATTAATACAAAATTTATTAATTACATTGACAATCCTACCATATTGCTATATAATATATTCATGGTGGCTATTGGAACCTCATCATTCACCTTGGATAATGAGGAATTAACAATTAAAAAATAGCAAATGACACAGTATTACCTTTAGCCGTGTTTCCGAAGGGGACAGGTTTCGAGCCAGGGATCCAGTGCAGGAGTTTGACTCTGGGGAGGAAGAGTGAGGTTATTTGAAACTGATCTCACATATCCCTGGGATAGCTGCAGGGTGACGTGCTGATCAGCAAAGGAGATCACGAGTCTGGCCTCTGAAATTCTCATCAATGAAATGCACACCATCCCGACATGTCAATCAACCCATTAATGAGCCATAAAGGAGAGGGACAGTGCTGAAGCTGGGCGGTTGTGCAGTCATTACCCTTCCATACCTGGACTGCCCGTGCAGCTAATGTAGTATGTCCTCAACTCTATTTCAACAACCGAGTTCATATATCAACCCAGATATGTCCATGTATGCTCGTTCGTCTGCAGCGTTCTTTGCACAGCCATTCTCAATTCAAAGATAGAGATGCGCTACGACCCAGTTCCACTTTTACACCAGAGAAAGGAAGTCCCTCTCGTGTGTTGAGAGGTACCAGGAGCACATTTGATTCCCCCTGAAAGCAAACTCAATTTTTTGCAATGGGAAGATTGAAATTGTTCATTCTTCCCAGGTCGTACAAGCCACCCACCTTTGAAGACGAAGTGAACAGTTTGCCACCATGCACGTTTCCATGCAGTTACTGAATGAAGATGGATTTTAATTTGTTTTGTTGCAGAAGCAAGTGCTAAAAAAAATCTTACTTTATTCTCACCTGTTCGGGCAGTACTTTCAAGTGATGCCAGAGAATATACAAAGACATATGAAAATATTTCAGTGAAAATTTATTTTGTTTAATAAGACAAAAAAAAAATAGAAATTCAATGACAAAACAGTATTGAATTTGATCTACCGAGCTTAGAAATTTCTTCATTCCTTCTCTGTTTAGAAGCATGCAAAATCCACATCTGTCTTCCCAGAAATTCGCTGAACAATCTGTTAAACAGATACTTCAAATAGCTGAGAAATGAAAAAATTGCTGTAAATCTGTCACCTTTTTTTCAAAACGATCCAGAATGTTTTGAGCAAAGCTCTTAGATGGCATTGCTAGCATTTTGTTTCTTTGATATTGGCTTCGACAGATGATATTTTTTGCGGGTGGCTGGGTTTGCAAGCTATAATTTGCTGCAGATCAATAAAGACACCGCGTTGATGTTCCCGGCTCCCCGTGGCTCCAATCTCTGAACTCTGAGAGGTCATTCTCAGGTCTGCTGTGAAGGCGACAAATCAAAGATGGAATCAATACCTTGGACACAACTGACCAGCAGCCTGTTTGTGCCTACTGTGCGCCAGGAGAGCAATGATCAAAGCAGCCAGGGGCATGGCCGCGGCCAAAACTGAGCATAAACAACACGGAGGACATAATCAAGTGGACGGTTAATAAGTAAATATGGAAATTCCTGTGAAACAAATATGGACATTTCTTTGGCCCAGGAAAACTAGGACATCTTGTCCTTTTCCCTTTTGTTCGGAATCTGTGTTTAAAATGGATCCCCAAGGTCAGGTCACAGGCACTACAGACCCGGGTGGTCCGGGCACTTCATCTGCTGTGAATGTGTGTCATCACTACCTCATGGTCCGGGGGCAAGCGAGAGCATTCATCAGCTGACAGGCAAATGCACTCCGTGCAATGGAGAATAGTATAGGCTTGATCTTAAGCACACAAACCCACAGAGGTCGTAACCCACTGGTAACAACTTCAAAAATGAGAAGCCGAGCAGTAAATGTCCACCATATGCTGGCTATGTGGGTGTCCAGACAATGCATGTCATATACATATACATGCACCCATAGCTGTCCTGCAGCAACAACAGGTATCTCCAAGTTTTAACGCATCAACAATACACAGTAAGTCACCGCCTCTATCGGCGAAAAGAAACAAAAAAACAATAGAAAGATTGAACTGGAGAAGTTGCATGTAATTCGAAAATCTGCCATCACATCACCCAAAATCCTGCTTGTCAGCAGCATGTTGGGGCATCGGCTATGGGAGAAATACACGACTAATGAAACAGAAGAATGGCATGTTCATGAGCAGAGTTAAGGCTGCACTCGTGGAAGAGGGATGAGGTTCAGGGCGGGGGGCAGTGTTAGGTTGCACTTCAATCAGGTGGGCTGACAGCATGGCTTAGGGGGACTTGTGTAAAGAGCAAGATCCCCACTAAAGAGGGCTGGCAGGGGGAGCAGGCATGCCAGGCCAAAGCTTACCCAGGCCAGGTGTTTAGTAGCTTCTGTAGTAACCTTCTACTGCCACCCTTGCACTACAGACCTGCCAAGGCATCTGTAAACAGCCTGGGTGATGGATGGGTCAGCCACCTTCGGTGAAACATGGGTTTGAGCGTGATGTAACACCCGCAGAAAAAGAGTGCCATGACTTCAGCCCACAGGCATCGCGGTGAGAGGAGCGAGGGGCGCATTCGCACTGCCCCACTTTACATTCCCAGCGTGCCTTTACAGTGACAGCTCTCTTCAGTTTGTGATGTCCTCCACACACACACTCACCCAGGCACACACACACCTCACAACCCCCCGGCCAGAGTGCCACATGGGCAATACAAACAAAGTGATTGGAGGGGATACTTGCAGAATATGGATGAGTAATGAACACATGAAATACAGTTTTTCACAAATTTCAGTGACTGCCAAACAAACAAGATTATGTTAGGAACAAATTGCTAAAATGAGTTCCTGAATTAAGAACAAAGTCTGTTGCATTGAGATTGAGCCTAGTCCTACAACAAATGCCTTAAGATGCATGAGATACAAACATTTGCAAATCACAGAAACATGCTTTATGCAGCCTAAAACGGATTGAATGAGAGGTTCCTCAGTATCCATGTAAACTGCTTTTAGCCTAAATGGGCCACAGGGCCTTTGCAAAATGCCTTGCTGAATAGCTTGAAATGACATTGAGGCCCGTGACAGAGCTCAGCAGCAACGTGGCCTTGGAATCATGCTGGTGCGGCCACCCCCTGCCTCCCTGACTGACGCAGTGCTGATTAATGTGCTCAGGGGTCATGCCACACTCAGCAAAGCAGGAGGTCACTCATAAGCTGCTCCAGCTGATAGAAGACATGGCTCTTCGAGGTGCCAACACAGCTGCTGGCTCCCAGAGCAGGACCTGACAGAACCTATATACAGTGCACTAAACCTGTATACAAGACCAGTAACTCAGCTCCAGTTGATTATTGCCTAAGTGTTTTTTCATAATGCTATATATACAGTGCCCCTTTAAAGTCTACACCCCGCCTTCACAAAAATCACTTTTTGTTGCCTTACAGCCTGAAATTAAAACATATTAATCAGACTTTTTCCACCTTTATTTACACACTTTACACTACAACTTACAAGTGAAAAAGAAATTCTCAAAATTGCTGAACATTAATTAAAAATTAAAAGTAGAATAACTTGGATTGATTAACTTGGATAAGTCTACACCCCACTTATCATACCAATTATGAATGACCTCAGGGGTAACCAATCACCTTCCAGATCACACACCAAGCTAATTGGCCTCCATCTGTGTTTAATTGTACTGATTCTGATTACTTCAGAATAAAATCAGCTGTTGCTAGAGGATTCCACTGCTGGGAAGTGCATTTCAGAGTAAAGAATCCACCATGACTAACAGGGGCCTTTCAAGAGAACTCCAGGATAAAGCTGTGATTTCAAAGGCCTTAAATATCCCTTGAAGCATGGTCAAGGCCATAATTAAGAAGTGGAAGGTCCTTGCCTAGATCAGGCCGTCTGTCCAAGCTAGATGACCGAGCAAGGAGACAGATCAGAGAGGCCACCAAGAGGCCAATGGCAACTATGAAGGGGTTAGCGGGCTTTATGACAGAGTGGTCAATGTGTGCATGTGTCAGGTGTCAGAAAAATTACAAAATTGTCCACAATTCTGGTCTATATGGTAGGATGGCAAGAAGGAAGCCACAACTCAAAAAAAGTCCACATTCAGTTTTAGGTATGCAAAAAAACACTCTGACGATTCTGAAGCCATGTGGCAAAAAGTGTTGTGGTCAGATGAAACCAAGATATACATTTTTATAAATATAAATTGTTACATTTGGTGAAAACCCAATACAAGATATTACCCAAAGACTGTAAAACATGGTGGTGGCAGCATTCTGGGGGTGTTTCTCGTCAACATGGACTAGGGCATTTGTCAGGAAAGAAAGCAAAACGGAGCAAAATACCACAAAATTCTGATGCCCTCTGCAAGAAAGTTGCCCAATCTAGGTATGCAAAACTAGTAGAGACATATCTAAACCTATACCTGGTTGTAATTCAAGCCAAGGGTGCTTCTACCAAGCACTAACTCAGTGGGGTGTAGACTTATCAATCTAAGTTATTCTACTTTTTTTTTTAAATTACTGTTCAGAAATTTAGATTTTTTTCATTTGGAAGTTGTAGGGTAAAATGTGTCAATAATGGTGTAAAAAGTATGATTTAATATGTTTTAATTTCAGGCTGTAAGGTAACAAAAGGTGGCATTTTTGAGCTGTGTAGGGGTGTAGATATAAAAATATTCATATGAAAGTTCTGTGAATATTATATGTAATTATATTTTTGGATATTGTAATGTCATCATATTTGTAGGGGAAAACCTTATGTAATTTCTGTTTAGAATTTATACTTAACGTATTATTCAAAACACTACAAAATGTCAGTTGAATTGGTTTTGCATCTTAAGTTTTAAGACAAAATTGAGGTACTCTAGTAAGACTTTTAATCAATTCAAAATCTTTCTTGCTGTCAATGACAATGAATACCAGTAAATATTCATTTTTAGCCACACACCGTGTTGCGTGTTACCATCTTAAACAGTCAACCGTAAAAATTCTTGTCCTTAAAAGTGGGTAGGTGGCAGTCTTGGCCATGTTAGGAAAGCTGTAAATCAGGAATTCACACCGAGGTGATGTCAGCCCTTTGCATCATGTGTTGTTGCTACTGACTGAGGGAACACGTGGATTCTGCTCATAGCTTTTCTTAGTCTATGCTGTTACTGTTTTGCTGGGACCCCCAGCAGCTCAGAGATTTACTGTGGTGTTTGATCCTGAGTGACATTAGGACACCCTGCATAATTATGGTAAGTCACTGTTATTCCAGTTTCAAACTGGCAGTTTATCGGTGCAAAATATAAAAGGAACCAAGGGCAGATATGTGTAATTGCATGTATATTCTAAAAGTTGAAATATACAATTCCTTCTGTATTGCAACAGACACTCATTTCTCAGTGATCCTCAAAAGCAATAACCTTATTTCCCCATTGAAACTTCAGGGGTAAAATTGCTTTGGTGGAATGAAAGATCTCATTGAGGCGAAATCCTTTACTTTTCTGAAGACTTCTATTCTAATGCATAATAAATCAGCCTATCAATAGCCACTGGCAACAAGCCAGATATACATATCTATTTAAACATATCTATTTATGGATATGTATATGTTTAACTGGCTAGCTGGCAGTGACCATTGTCAGCCTGATTTAATATGCATTTGTCTCTTCCGGTCCTTCCTGGTGACCTGAAAATTAAAGGTGATAGAAATCCTTTCTGAAAGACTGTACTGGCTTCTGGGAAAAGTCCTTTCAGGTTATGGGTTAGAGCACATATTTCAAGACGCACATTAGTTCTCCACAAATTTATGATAAAGTGACAGCTTGCAGGTGTTGTCAGCTGTGCAAGCACATACATCTATTAAATTAGCACTTAGATCACACAACAGCCAGCCAATGGCCTTGGAGACTGGAGTAGGTGAAATGTATTCAGACAAACTGTTGCTTCAAGGTGTATTACCTGTATTACTTACTACTGTAGTCGTCATGGTGTCAAGAAGTCACACAACCACTGTGTGATCCCACTCAGTGGCGTCATGCCCTTTCAAAGTGAGAGTGCACGTACCTCCTCACTTTTGTGCAACTTTTATATCAGTTTTATAAATAATAATGTTAAAACAGAGCACTGCATACATTACAATGGTGTTGTATCTGAGGGGGCATTACATCAAATCAAATCAAATGTATTTGTATAGTGCTTTTCACAAATGCATTGTCAAAAAACGCTTAACAAAAGAGAACACAGGTCTAGACCCCCCCAAAAGCAAGCCTAAAGGCCTCTACATGCTTCTGCGTAACTATGCGACTTCTTCGCGGTTCGAGCAATGCAACAATGTCGCAAGCACTCTGCAATTTATACCTCTGCAAAGGCTATACGCAGCCAATGCAACATGGTGTCCTTACACTTCTGTACACTAGTAGGTGTCAATGTATTGAACAAGGTCGGTAAAGTTTTCATGAAAGCAGGGAAACTCCTGTACCTTCGAACTTCTTCAGCCAATCTTTCCTGAAGCTGGTTCATTTTATACCGTGTCGAACAAATGATGCTAGCTATCTATATCGTTAGCTACTTTTAGCGAGCTTTATTTGGCCATGATACCAGGTTGCTAGCTAGCTAGCTAAATAAATATAGATAGTTTTGCTTAGCTTACGTTAACATAGATATATACAGGTATGGTATGCAGCTGCTAACAACGATGTCAATCGCTGTATTACTGCACTGATCTCTTGTGCTGACTATGATTGTTCTTACCATGTATTAATGCACATCTGGTAAGTCGCTCTGAATAAGAGCGTCTGCTAAATGCTTAAAATGTAAAATGTAAAAAAATGATGTACTAGCTCGAAGAACTATGACTATGACAGCTCGACCTCTATTTGCTATCCAACCAATCAATGATGCGTAACATCTACGTGAATGGTTCCGCTGCTGTCACGAGTTAGATTTTTGTGCTAGGTACGCGACATCCTCTGCAACCCCCTCTGCATAGGTCACAGAGGTTGCGTTGATGTTGCAGAGCCCTGGTTGTGTTGCTATTGCTCGAGCATGTAAGGGCCTTAAGGCGACAGTGGCAAGGAAAAACTCCCTTGATAGGGGGAAACCTTGGGAGAAACCAGACTAAAAGATTAGTAGGCTCAAATTGAATGGGTTTGTGAAGCTCCACTACCCCTTCTTCTCCTTCTCCCATTGAATCCCCCCTTCCCCCTCCCCTCTCCCAAGTCCATTTTGCAATCTTCTCATTTGTTGAACTTGATAACTTGAGCACCTTTTTTTCAATGAGCGGGATGAGTTAAGAAAAATCCTAATTTAGCTAGCTAGCTCTCTCCCTTATGTCCCAAATACGTGACAGATAATAGCTAGCCAATTACCGTAACTGGCCATCAAGCCAGCAGTTATGTGGGAATGAGGGCAAAAACCAGTAGAACAGCCTTTGCTTGTTCAAAAAATGGGTTGTGAGTCTCCAGCTCAGTGCCATTGTATAAATGTAGCAGTGTGGGTTTTTTGTCTGCGAATGCTTTCCTGAATTGTAATGTGCAAATTTCCTCTTTACTTTAGCATTACTTTACTTTGTCCAAAGTGTCTCTAACAGCATAATAGAGAGAAAGGTTTCGGCATAGAAAAATGGCATCGCTCATTGTGTAGTGATAGGTGTCCAAGCAGTCAAAAGTGTTGACTTGTGTTGCTTGGTCAGGAAAGCTGTCTGATCCAGCGGGAATGATTGACAGGCCTGACTATGACTGCCAAGTTGCGATATGATCTGCATCCGAAAACTTTTATGGTTTTAAATAAATTTATATTGTTCATGCTTTCAGAATTTACAGCCATAGTAATTCATGTGCATAGGACAGTGCCATTCATGTTTTATTGCTTTTCTAAAATTCATGTTAGTGATTTTTCGGTCAATATCTCAACAGATTCCTTTGAGAGGTGAATCTGGGCAAAGCAGCCCATGGATTATTACAATAAATGGGAAGGCTGTGGACCTTTTTAATCCAATCGTGCAACAATAGGATGGCATGCAAAAGCGTAAGAAACATGATCATAAGTAGTTATTTTAACCTTCATATTCGTTTTTATAAAAGCACATTTCTCATCAAATTAACTCCAACCCTTACAAATCCCTGAATCTAAATACAGTAAGCATGGCTAATTTAGATGTTAATTTTATGGTTTAAGGTTATTGCCACCTGCATCATGACTGAGTCATCACTCATGTTTTATGTAATGGTAATATTGTCACCCAACACTGAGCCAAAAATGTAGTTGCACACTTGTTGCTTTTTTTAAAGACTTGCATCTTGCAGTAAAGCTGTCAACACTATTAATCTGAAATAAAAATAATCTCTGTAGGTCAATTTTTAGTTGCAGTCTTTTGCTGTATCAGGTGTCTTATGTCTAGGGAGCTATAATTTATCACATTAAAAGTACAGCAATGCCTTTTTTACCCCAATGCATGAAGTGCTGCATATGTGATAGAAATATATTATCACTATTAAAAAATATATTGTAATTGCTACTAACCATAGGTCAAATCAGGACTTGAATCAGCAAATAATTAAAATAATAAAAAAAAGACAAAATTACAACACAGAGACAAGAAACAAGGCCGATATTCAAGTTCATCCAAGTTGTCCTTTACAATTACAATTTGCACCCAAATGCAAAACGTGTAAAGCACACTGCACAATGAATTTGTTTTTGTCTCCACAACATTACTGGTGATTTTAATTTATAGACTGTTTTGCAACAAGAGCTAAAAGCAGGCATCAGAGATTTATAGAGGGTATGCGTCACTGTTTATTTATATTGATGAAGTAGTTCCAGTCAGTAGTTCACTTAGGTACACAGAATGATGTCATTAGGTACTGAAAGGTGCAAGTAAATAGCAAAAAAACAATCACCTATGCTGATGAGACTATTATGCTATTATATGAACATATACACAACAGGCCTGCTTTGTGACCTCTGACCTTTAATATGCTCCTAAAGTGTCCTGGGCAGAATCACTCTCAGAGGATAGTGAGGATGGGTGGAAGGGGATATCTCTCAGGTCCTGTTAGCATCCAATGTGTTAGCTTGTCTGAAGCTACAAGCTAACAGTATGCAGGAAAATGACTCTTAATCCATTTCAGGAGTTCTGTCCTTCTTGGGTCTGACAGTGAAGGGTCTATTTAAGGCAATGGGCACAAAAAGAGCAGAGTTACACTGTGTTAACCTTTAGGGTCAGGTCTGACACCTGAACCACCCTGGAAGATCTCCTCTGACTTCATCTTGGGGAAAATAGCCCACGCCTGTGAACCTGTGCCCCCCCCTCTGTGAGCAGAACGTACAGGGTCCAGGTCCTGATCCACAAGGGTTATCCGCACAAAATAGGAAAAGAAGGCCTGCAAAAATAACAATCTGTGCTGATAGGAAGGCAGACAGTAGGGCAACAGTGTAGTGTAATGGTTAGGAACTGGGCTTGTAATGCAAAGGTCACAGGTTCAATTCCCAGGTGCCACTGCATTATACCCTTGAGCAAGGTACTTAACCTGAATTGCTTCAGTAAAATATCCAGCTGTATAAATGGATTCTACATAAAGAAATGTAAACTGTGTAAGTCGCTCTGGATAAGAGCGTGTGCTAAATGCCTGTAATGTAATGCAGACAGGTTGACATGATGCATGCACATAAATGTGGTCTTTGCTTAATAGTATCCCATATCTTCTTTCAGTGTCCATGAGGGACAAGTTGATTAAAGTAAGTCCATTAAATTCCATGAGGCATACCTTTAACATGTTACATAACCACTTGCAGGTGAGCATTTTTCATGTTTTTTTGTTTTTTTGTCCTAGATGTGAACTATAGAGTCTATGACCTATTTTCCTTGGGCGCCCATTGTCCTACATCTCCAGTGGCTGCGCTGAAGCCCTGTTGCTTGTAGAGGATGGAATATCCTGTGAGGACACAGTGATCCTCTGGGAAATCTAGAGCTCCGTGGAATGAACACTTTGTTCAAGTTGTTGAAAGCGAAAGGTTTGGCCTGCTGCCAGCCACCCAATCCTGCTCTGTGGTGACCGTATGTACAGAGCAGCTGTGAATTCATCTTTATGATTCTGTGGCATTGACATCCTGCAGTGTCCTTTGATTTACACCCACATGGTTCAGATAGCATAGCATTTTCTGAAGGGTACAATGTCCACTTTAAAGCCTTGCACACTATGGGCAGCAGTGCCCCAGTTAACGCAACTTCATCCGTTCTCAGGTGTTCACATGTGTGATCGCCATTAGAGCATTGAGGAGGTTTCTCTGAAGCAATAACAAGAGAGCAGAGGTAGTGGAGCAGATGAGCATGATAGAATATAGCAGTGTGATTAAACCCTTGCTGATGATTTCTCATGTCTAGCATGTGTGCGATGGAGGTTCACAACCGCTCAAATCTTGACCTTGATTTACTGCCTTGACAGTTGCATATCTACAGAAGGAGAAATATTTCACAGTATATTCAGCTGTTGAAGCAAATTCTTTATTGCCACCACCCAAGAGAGAAATACTGTCATTCAGAGAACAACAGGGGGCTCTGTTTCTGCAGTGGACAGTTTAAAGTGAGTCTATATATACTGTATACATATATATATGAGTTATAGATACATAGGGGAGAAAGTGGGATTATTTTAAACATCTTCGCATTGATTTGCATGACCATATATGCCAGGCATAATGTTCTGTATAAATATATACTCTACACCCTTGAGGAACAAAGTAAAATTTGCCTCGAATGTACAGCAGGAGAAAATATGTACCTGAGAAAATATTTAAAATGGCTGCTCAGATAAATAGTGAAGTGGTGCCAGACAAATGGACCTGAGCACCCAGAAAACGTATCAAAAGTAAATTGGCAATATGTTATGTTTTGTCATGAATCAATCAGATCCAGCTTGACCATAAGCAGAGTGTACAGAACCTCAGACTTCAGGTATGGATATTAAAATAAATAAACTCATCTATAATTTGTTTTTGTTTAGACATCATGTGTGAACAAATCAGTGCTTGGCTTACATTAATTATTTCAAAACTTTATCTCAAAACATCTACGTTACGAATGTAACCACGTTTCACAGCTATAGGAATACGCCCACTCAGGGGCAGATGGCCCTGAAGTCTCTATCTAACATGCCAGAATGAACAAGGTGTGTGTCAATCACAGTGGGAACCTCTGCCTCTCCGAACGGATGAATACCCCTGATTGACCATGAAACTGGCATTAAAAACCTCACGGAACGCCTGTGTCTGTGTTAGGCCACCAGTCAGGGACACAACATGCAGCTAAGCGCAATCACTAGCAGGGCAGAGCCCAGCACCAGAATTGTCAACAAATATACCGGCCACTGGTCTACAGTGAACCTGGATTAATCCGTGTGACATGCAGATTCGAAACTCTTCTGTGACACAGCACAGAGGAGTTGGCAACATCCAAACAATAAAAGCAGCCTAGCCCACAGCATCACATATCTCTTGCAGCGAGGCTCCCTGAAACATGAAGCAGACACACCTCGTATAGAACGGGCATTCAGCTCACCCTGAGCATGACCCTGAGACTTATATGCCAGACGAATTGCATCGACAACCAGAGAGAAAGATGCTGCTTGGACAAAGCACGTTCACCAGCTGCTAAAACACACATACTGGTCACTCTGATGCAGATGTTTCATGCGTGAATTCGAACTAAAGGGACTAAGTAAACTGGGGATAGAGAATGGAGCTGCTCATCTTCCTCAGAACGGTGGAGGGGAAAAAGATGACAGCTCAATAACCTGACTGCGAAAAGGTATAGTTAGGACCTTTGGCAGGTATGTGGCATTAGACGCAAAGATGTTTTTCTAGCTGATGTGAGGGCGAGTAAAAGGGCTGTTTTTAAAGACACTGCTTTTAATTGAGCGGTAGACAATGGATCTATAGGAGAGCCAGTCAGGCTGCCCAGAACAAATAATAAATCCCAAGAAGTTATGAGGCAGCGTGCCTGCAGCCGCAGTCATCTAGCGCCCTCTAAGAACCGAGAGGCAAGCATGTGGTTTCCAGCCGAAGCTCCAATAAAGGACGCATGACAAGCAGAAATAGCTACTAGATACCCCTTAGGCGTGGATGGAGTGTGACCTCGGTCCAGTAGCGGTTGTAAAAGGAAAAATCACACCAATGTGACACGTAATGTAATCATCGCCTCTCTCACACCATTATTCACACAACTGCCTTGCACTCGGTATTGTCTCAATGAGGGTCCAGACATGCAAGCACCACATTTCGGACCAAGCATATCAAATTGTCCCGTTTGCCTTTGGCGGCAAGTTGCGGTGGACCGGGATGCCCCACGGGCAATATTCTGTCATTGCCATCAGTGTTGCAAACCATGTCTGATTGCACCACTATGGCTCTATCAGGATGACAGAAACCTAGTCGCTCTCCACTCTGTCCATAAAAGCATACAGGCACGCTGACGGCCATAGGTATGCCAGCATATCTATCCCCAATGGAGCATCCCTGTCCTGGATCAAGAACCACTCTGGGCAGTGGGTTGATTCACTGGACTCAAAGAGACAGGGGGGCGATTATGACAATCCTGCTGAGAATCTGCCCCATCGGAGCTACACGTATCAGGAAGCACAGCTGTCGTCAGGGTGAGAGTGCTGTCAAGCAAGTCCTTGTCATAGTCAACCAGCACCCCCTGTCGCAAACTGGATGGACGTGTTTCATATTGAACCGCATTTGAAATGGTCTTATGCGAAGCAAGCCGAGCATGAACGGTCAAACTGCTACAGCTGCAGTTATAAGGCCTAATAGTCTTTGATATAAATGAACCTGAATTCTCCAACCGACTCGGAACATTGACACAAAGGTGCAGAGAGTGAAAATCCAGCTCCATTATTATTACAAGCGAGTAAAAGAATACTCACAAAACCTAGGTTTGGGGGTGCTCAATTGTGGCAAATTGTCAGCAACAAGGGAGAAGTTTAGCCACCAAAAATGAAACAAGGGACAACACAGGTCAGCTCATCCAACCAAGTGAGATTTAATGGTGGTTTTGCAGTCAATCACCTACCCTTGGGGAAGTGGGGGCTCCCACAGTGATTGACATGCACCTTGGCCATTCTGGCATGTTAGATAGGGACTTCATCCATTCACCCCTGAGTGTATTCCCATAGCTGTGATGTCAAACTGACCGAACGAAAGGGAACTGTCTTATTGATTCACTCAGTTAGGTCAGTAATTGTCAACATACATTTCTGATAAAGGCAATTTTGGAGTCTGATAATGCTGGAGTGGTTAAATTGGTTTTAACATATACAGTACAGTGTAGGACCAGGTAAAAAATGTAATACCTGCCTAGATAACACAAATTCAGCATGATAGCTTCAACGATGGATAATCAACAACAGCGCACGTTTATAGCAATATCAGGATAAACAAAATTCTTTATAGACACTTCACATTCAGTGAAGACTGAATCACCTCACATTTTAGAGGCAATGCTGGCACATTTCCAGCAATAACTTTTAGTTAATGATGAGGTGTGTCTGATTACTTTACTTTGAAATAAAACCTGGAGCTTGCAGACCAACTATTCCAAGCATTTTTTTTAATTGGAGAAAATAATAATTAACCACAATTACCTTGGAATGAACACACCCAAAGTAAAAGAGATAAAAAGCTTGTGTCATCTTTGTCTTGAGCCAGATGAGCAGAGAATTATTACTTTAAAAGTAACACACTGCACATCATAGTCACCTAGGACTACCTAGGCGTGTGTGGCAAAAACAAGAGCAAAGTTAGGTAGATCAAACAACTGTACACACCACACCCCATAGTCTGTAGGCCTACATTTTTATTTCACAGAAGTTACTGAGATGAAATGTGGAAACATGATCTGAAGACAGCTGTACTTTGTAGGTGCCCAAACAATTTCATTGCCTACAAAAACAAATTGCGTGATTTGCATTGCACACAATTGCATTAAAAACTGACATCCTCTAGTGAAGTGTTTCGATGACAACAGCGAGGAACCCTAACATACTTTAGTTCTGAAAATACAAAATAATTTATGAAAAAGAAGCTGAGCTAGAGGTAGAAAGCTTGTTTATTTCTATTGAGCAGCAAGTTGTTGCTGATATCGTAATATATGTCTGCATAAGTCTATAAAATCGAATCAATTGAGAGGAATATGTAATATGGTAAAACTCACCAGAAGGTACATTTGTAATCTGTACCACAAGTAAACTGTCATAAAATATATTGTATCACTGTGGAGAATGGAATGCTGTGACACCTTTGCTAATTGTAAGCTGAAGAAAATTGATTTGCTGTTGGATGTTGTTACTTGAAAAAAGGGTAAGCTTTAAAATCAATAAACTAGCTAATTTAAGAAAGCACCAGGGTGAATGAGTGGGTGCTCTCATATCCAAAGTTGTTTTGATTACAACAAAAAAGATAACACGTAGTCTATATTATTATTCATACAGTATACAGTAAATAGTTTATGAAAAAATGTCCCTGCTTGCCCTTCTGTCTGTTCAGTACAACTTGCCATCAGAATGAGGGGGCAACACACAGTAATTCCTGGACCTCAATGTTGAGGTCCAAATGTCCAATGTTGCTACCAAAAAGCAATATTTTACAATGCACACAACTATATACATCACACATGAAAACCCATTTATACAGCTATGTCAATCAAAGATCAAGAGTCACAAACCACATTTGAATCCAGGACCCATAAAAATAGTCCAAATTGCTGCATTGCACTTTATACATTTTCATTGTCAGATTAGTCCTGTTGTGAAATTACTTGTTCGTTCGTATAATTCAAATAGTTAACATCATATTTACCCTAAAGCAGCGATTCCTAATTCGTCTCCAGTGAGCCACATGGTGAATAACAATCAGCGAATCATAACAAAATGCTGATTATATAGTCATCATAATAAATGCACATATAAAATGGAGTCTAAAGAATGTTATTGCCTCATCACGCGCCCTTTTATTTAACATTGTGGATATGATTACCTGTGCGACTGTGAGAACTAGCCTGCACGATCGCCAATTTTAGAACAAGGGGTTTTGTGGCATGACATTCTTTTTCAGATTCTACTTGTGCAAGATGTCGTTTTCTGTCATTACCTGAATAGTTTAAATCAAACTATGGATCGAAATTAATAAAGAAACACATTCATTATTGCACAGATTTGTGGTTTAAGTGATAAATTAAACAACATCTAACCCAGACTTCAAGATGTTAAGGTGTATAAACAGGGTGAGTAACGTGACAGCTAACTATACTGGCTAATATTAAAATATATAGCCTACCATTTGGTTAGCTAGAAAATTAGCCAGCTAGTTTTGGCTTGACCAGCTACATGAAAACATTTGAGACCTGGCCTGTCCTTCCTGTTTTTCAGTATGTCGGCCTATGCATATATTAATTGATGCAAGCAAGTGTAGTAGAAAAGATCTGAACGTATATTGAAAGTTAAATGCATATGAAATCTTCATACAGCCACAATTGGTGATGTTAGCCTGCTGCAGTGTTCCTGGTGGAAAGCATGAGGAGGTAGCCATCATGCTCCAGGTAGAGATTAGTCAGCCATGAGAGAGAACATAGGCTGCAGGCCAAAGAGTTTAGTGATAAACTTAATCCCGATTTGGTTTTTTTGGGGGGGGTTTAAGCAAATATTTTTATTTTATAACACAAACATTTAAAAAAGCGTGGACATTTTTATATATATTGTTGCATGTTTATTAAAAAACAAAAAAGATAATCAAGGTGGGCCTAATAAATTACATTCTCCAAAAATATGGTACGATGATACTGCCCTAAAGAACAATTCATTATTTACATATACACCTTGTGTGTTCATGTGTGGGTGCTTGAGTATTGCATAGGAGGAGCTGAAATTAAAATGAGCACATTTAATGAATGATGAACTACAAGTTCAGCAAAGTCAGAAGGTCTCAACTTGAGTCTGATTTTATCGCAGCAATGACCTTATTTCATACTGATAATGTACTCTATGCCAATGTTATTGTGGAATGGAGTTGGTGAGGACTTACCTTCACGTGGCATAGTCAGAACCCCCCACACACACACACATACCGCCATGTTATACAGTTATGAGCATCAGTCTCTTAATTGAGATTCACCACTCCCTAACTTCTCCCAGCCATTTAGAGTTTTTGTCAGTGCCTTTAAAATTAAAATAATTTTCATCCAGGAGAGCAGGTTCTGGAACCTAGAAATTATATATAAACAGATGACAGTGGGACAGTCTGAAATATTTAAAAAATGCTTAATGAGGTATAATGCACGCAAAATGATTACAGAGGTATTTTCTTGGTGTATAGGCATGCAGGTTTATTGTGACACTAAAGCTGACTGGAACACAAACAACAAGAGTATTATTGTTTAGTGAGGCATAAGTGTCTTCTGGGAGTTTCAGGGTTACTTTGCATCTGACTGACTTCCAAACTGACAAGGCAGAATGAAACATCCTTGATTTATAGGTCATTCAAAAGATACATGAAGGGACCCAAAATTGCCACATAATTGCAATTAAAAATCTAATACCTGACCACATATAGTCTTAAAGAGATGGAAGGTTCTACAATGAGGGAAAGAAACGATCTTCTGTATATTATTATGACAGACATAAAATTGATCACTTCTTCAGAGGGCTGCTGTGTAGAGCCCCAGTTCGAAGCACTTTCTGTCCTTGATGTAGCGGGGGTAGTTCTGCTTCGAGTTTCTTTCAAACCACTGCCCTAGCCAGCCATCCAGAACAGCAAGAGGTACGATTATCCCGCTGACCTAAAAACCAAGGCACCCAGCCAAGGGAACCAGTCATACTCTTATTGCTTCTCCACGGGTGAAGTCCCATTCTATAGTGGATGCTCACATGCTAACTCACGTCTCTCAACTCCGCTACGTTGACAACAGATTGAAGATCAGCTCACACGCCCCCAGTTGTAACCCTGACTATTTAATTTTAAAAGTCTGACAATGTTCTAGGATCAGTTACTGAAAGCAAAATGTTCTTTACCTACACACTGACTCCCCTTCACTCCAACATTGGTAATGTAGGGCATTGTCACCAGTGTTTAATCAATTTGGAGCTTAGGACCTGCTGGGTTCGGGTCGGGCCGGGCTCAGGCTTGAGAACAGTCATACTCTGCGTTCACTCCACATACTTATTAAATCTCCCCCTCTCTATTCTGTCTCCTGAGCTTATTAGCCTATTGTTGGCGATAAACCTTTAGCCCACGCTAAAGTGTGTGTTTTGGGTAGGCTTTACCTTAACATTATCGCAATGTATGAATGGTAGTAATAGTCTTGTATTGAGTTGTCTAATTCCACATTCATTCATTTGCGCAGCTGCTCCTGCTTCACACACACCTGCCCCCTGTCACTCTGTCCCTCCTCTAATAGCCTATTATTATTATTTTATTTTTTGTCCGATTTTTTCTCGTTTATCTCCCAATTTAGTGGCCAATTATACCCTCTATTTATTTCAATTTGCCCTCCCCCACAAACTCACCGCCATCCTCCGGGTCAAGCTAATTCCCTGAGGCCAGTGATGATCGGAACTCGCCCCCCTTTTCTGGAGACACCCTTTGTGCTTCCCGGCAAGTTTGTGCCGGCTCACCCTCCCGCTTCTCCTGGGGTGGACAGCCAAATGCCGACCCCGATCGAGGCTCCCGGCCAGGGCCAGTCTGGCACAGTCGGGTTTCAAACCACTCGCAAAGCACCAGTCAATGAGAGTGCATTAGACCGCTACGAGCCTATTATTTTAGATAAACTTTAATAGGGTTCTGTTCCTCCATTCATGCTGATTGCTCTTGATTTCCACACACATAGGCCCATGCAATGCAATGCAATATTTGTTATTCAATGAGTGAGCACAGATACATACCAGAAGTGTTGAGCAAGTACTGAGGGGTCAGGACAGAGAATAGGCAAGACCGTGAGGAGCGGCTGCCGGGCGCCCGGAGGGATGGGACAGTCAGTTTGCCAGAGGAGGCTGAGTGGAGGGGTCTGGCTGGGGTGTCCTCAGTCTGTGCATTGCAGTTCTTCCCTGCCCAATCAGGGCCAGGCACAAGTCACATTCTGCACCCAGCTCAGTAGGGCAAATTATTAAAATCAGGTGTGGTAGAGCTGAAACAAAAAGATCACAAAATAAAAAAGGAACAGGGTATATCTTGAACACAAGAGGGAGACAAATACACCAATAATGGGAAAACAATACCCGTTAGTGTACTACACTACAGTCATAATAAATAGATACAATCAAAGCACTGTGCTAAAACCAACACATCTTTAAAAAAGTTTAAAAAACTAAACAAATTAAGGCACACAATGAATAGACCAAACACAACATGAATGGCATCAAACCCATTGTTACTGATGGACTGCTTTTAAGTAATCGTGTGAAATCATAACTTATTCGTCATTCTGCTGTCTATCCACAGTTCTATTTGACAATTGCCAAATGACACACCCCATTGCTGCAGATGGATTGCTTTTACATAACCAAGTCAAATCACAACTTTGGATTCCCAAAGTCTTTGATAAACACAATACTAGTGGAATATATTCACATACTACTTTATTCCTTAGCCTACTCTGTAAACCAGGTGTTCTCTAACTTACAGTCAGATTTTCAGTCCTTACAGAATTCATTTGTAAACCTTAAGCTAGTGCTAAATGTAGATACAACTAAATACATGCTATTTTCTTGGGCTCATTACACTAGCCCCACTGTGTTAGTGTATTAACATTGTATTAGAACTATAAGTGGAGTTCAAATTGAATGTGTACCATCATATAAATATCTTGGCATTTGGATTGACGTCTAGCTGTCGTTCAAAACTCATGTTGATGAACTAACAAATAAACTGAAACTAAGCTTTTTTATAGGAATAAGGCATGCCTCACATGTAACAGTCGAAAACAAATTGTTGAGTTAACCTCAGTTAGTCAGTGCTAGATTATGGTGACATTATCTATAAGCATGCAGCTACCTCAATCTTAAAATCTCTAGATACAGGTTACCTCCACTTTAATACAGGAGGCATCACTGTGATATACTGTATATCAGAAGGTGGGATGGCCATCTCTTGCTATGAGGAGAGAGCAGCATTGCCTTCTATTTGTCTATAAAGCTCTGCTGCAGAAATTGCATAATTACCTCACATCTCTCTTGACATACAGAACCATAAATTACAGAACTTGATCACAGGATTTATTGGCTCTTGAAATTCCATGCGCTACCACTGCATTAGGGAAATTAGCTTTTGGCTAATGCACCTCACAAATGTAATGAGTTGCAGGATACACTCAAATGAGACTTTGACTAAAAGGGCCAAGTTATGAATGTAGGAAAATATGGGTAGCATTGCTTCAGAACAGTGCTTGTTTAGTTTCTGTGAAATATATTGATTAAAGTTTAGTTGTAACTTGGCATCATTTTGATATCACTAATTTGGTATGCAGACCAATTTTAGGCATTGTGTTTCACAGATGTACAGAATAGTATGTTTGTATATTTCAGTTAGTCAGATTTTTTACATTTATAATGTTTTTGTTGAGATAATAAATAACACACCAGAAATGACAACTTGCAATTCATAATTATAGATACTCCTTGGCAGTATCTTGGCACAGATTATATAAAATGATTTGTGTGTGGGTTTGTCATCATTTTAGGTACAAAACATTCCTCTTGGTAAGGAATGCAAATGCATTACTGCACACAATTCAAGTTCCAAAGGCTCAGTATCCATAGGCTGAGACTTGTCTCCTTAAACTGTACTGTGGACAGAGCTAAAAGGCAGTGTAGCAAAACCCCTATAAGAGCAGCATATTGAAAGCATGATGAAATGTCTGAATTAATAAAAGAAAGTAAACAATAGTTAACAACTACTACTATACAACAAGGATATAATACATCTTATGTGCTTACATTTGGCCTGCTAGCTACATGATTCCAGCTAGCTGTACAGGAATACCCATTGCGATTTCATCTGTCAGCCAAAGAAGCCAAAACCATAACATTACATAACAAAAATAAAAGCTACCCTCTCAAGTGCCCCCAACACATATAACGTTTGTGATTTAGTTAATAAGCAAAAACGAAAATAAAACAATAACAAAACTGGCTTTTCAATCCCACGAGTCAGTACAAATTGGCAGTTTGGCTGAGAAAGCCAGGCCTGGTAGGAATCCAAGACCATACAAAGACCTGACCACTTTCACCTAAATAAATGTGTGATATTATAGTCCCTTACATAACACAGTCAGAAATATATAAGGCAAGGTTAACGCCGCTCCGCAGCCACCGGCCCACGGCACGGCACCGCCCGCCGCCACTCCACAGCCCCCAGCCCCCGCCGCCGCACTGCCCCAGTGGCCTAGGCCCCCGTCCACCAACCGCACTGCACCACCGTTGCCACCACCTGCCTCATCTGCCCCGCCAACCAGCGAAACGGCTTGGGCTGTCCACGACCTGTGGCAATGCAGCAGCAGCGGCCTGTACCCCACACAGCACCAACAACTGCAGCAGCTACTCCACCCATTCGCTTGCATCCCTATCGGCTCACCCTCGCTAAGCGCCAGGCCACTGAGGAGCAGATCCGGAATATGGCGGCCGCCAGGGTCATCGAGCCATTGGACAGCCTGTGGGCAGCCCCCGCCGTCCTTGTAAAAAAAAGGACAACAGCTGGCGCTTCTGCGTGGATTACCGACGCCTGAATGCGGTCACCAGGAAGGACTCCTACCCACTGCCACGCATTGACGACACGTTAGACTACATCAGCGGCTCCAAATGGTTCAGCTTGCTCGATTTGCGGAGCGGCTACAGACGCCCGGCTACAGACGCCCGGCCCAAAACCGCCTTCACCATTGGGTGGGACCTATGGCAATTCCGCGTTATGCCGTTCGGGCTTTGCGACGCACTAGCCACCTTTGAGCGCCTGATGGAGCGGGTGTTGAACCACGTACCCAAGCAGCACTGCATCGTCTATCTGGACGACCTTCTCGTCCATGCTGGCGACTTCGAGGGGGCCCTTCACCACCTGCAGGAACCCTTTGCCACCATCCGCCAAGCCGGGCTGCATCTGAACCCGAAGAAATGCCAGCACTACGGCGGGGAGACTGGTCGAGGAGATGTTCTGCCGGTTCGGGGCCCCGCCGAGTTACACAGTGACCAGGGGCGTAACTTTGAGTCCCAGGTCTTTGGGGAGGTGTGCAAGCACCTGGGGGTGCATAAAACCCGGACCACGCCCCTTCACCCCCAGAGCGACGGCCTGGTCGAATGGTTCAACCGAACATTGGCCACCCAGCTTGCCATATTGACCAGCCAGCACCAGCGGGACTGGGACCGCCATCTGCCCTTGGTCCTGTGGGCATATCACACCGCCGTGCAGGAGTCGAGCTGCTGCACGCCGGCCAGCCTCATGTTCGGCCGGGAGCTCAGGACCCCTGTGGACCTGGTGTTCGGCCCCCCTCCAGAGCCTGAGGTGGAGGGCAGGCCTGAGATTGATTGCCTCCGCCGGCTGCAGGAGCACCTTCGGGTGGTCCACGACTTTACCCACCAGGCCCAGGCCGGGTCGGGGGTAAAGCAAAAGCGGGCCTACGATACCCGGTGCCGGGGCCAAGCGTTCTCACCCGGTGACCGGATATGGATTTTCTGCCCCTCTTGGACCAAAGGGGTGTCCCCCAAGCTACGGAGTCGTTGGCGTGGGCCTGGCGAAGTCCTGCAGCGGCTCAGCGATGTCGTCTATCGGGTGCGCATGCCTGGCCGGGGCCGGGAGGTGGTTTTACACCAGGACCGGCTGGCCCTGTATCAACCCCTGGCACAGGCTGCTGCCGAAGCGGCAGGTGAGTCACCCAGACCCCTTTCCCCCAGAGACTCGGAGGCCGGAGACGAACCCCGCGGCGGTGATGGGCGCCGCCACATTTGAATGACTATGTGTTGGACAGTGGGGTCGCTGGGGATGGCTGACCCCCTTGCAAGGGGGCTATGTAGCGATCCTGCGAGGTCGCTGGTCATTAAAATCTGTGCGCGGTGCATTATGGGGGAGGCGCTGTTGTAACTTTGAGCGTCTCCCCCGGGTTAACCGTAGAAATGTTTAGTTCAATATTTGTGTGTGTTAATTATGAACCCTGTGTTGTGTTAGCTAGCTGGTCGCGGTGTATAAAGTTGGAATCACCGTGACCAGAACACGCAGTGTACATAGTACCATCTCTCGAGTTTCAATGAGAGAGTGTTCATCGAGCCATGTGTGAAGTGGACTGTTACTTTCTGACTGATTGCGACATCTGCGGAAGGCATTTTGACGGTCTCTTGTGTCCTTTTAAGGACTCGGTAGACCAGCAAGACTTCCATTTTGAGCATCATCCATAGTTGTGCGGTGTATGGAACACGGATGCTTGCTACTGATATTATCCATAGCTGTGCGGTGTATGGAGCATGGATAATTATCGCTTTCTTTAATAAAGTGGCTACCCGCATTGTCAGTTTTGCATTGGACTCTGACTCCTTCCTTGATACACCACTCAACGCATGCTCGCCACAATATGTTTGACTCCTGCTGCTGCTCGTGTAGTTAAAAGCAGTGGCGTGGCTGGTTGGATCAGATGTGTGGCTGTGGCATGCTTGTGTGGAAGCATACGGTGTCAGCTTCTTTATTACAAGATTATAATATAACCCGCGGATACATAAAGAGGCCAATTCTTCTCGAGTTGCACCTTTGCCATTAGCACCCCAGTCAAGGAGCGCTACATAGCCAGTGACATCACAGGCCACACAGTGCATATTGGAGAGCTACTGCTGATTAGCGAAGTATATCTATAACTGACAGCAACTGGCAGCCTACTGTATGGGCACCTGGCGCATTGTTGAGAGGAGCTAATGCAGCGATAATCCAAGGAACCCTGGCTGATTTAAACCCACCCTACCCCAGGTGGCACAAAGCCAATTGTATTCTGCCACTGTGAACTCCCAGTCTCAGTTAGCTAATAGCATAACCCAGGCTCTAATCTGTTACTGCATGGCCTAGCCTGCACTCCTTTACCAACTGAGCCACTCAGGAGAATGAACTTTTAAAGAGGGGAACCCACAGAAAAACCCCCACAAATTCCCTCACGTCCAACAGTCTAGGGCAGGGGTGTCCAAACTACGGCCCGCGGGCCAACTGCGGCCATTTTTAATTGGCCCGCGGCCGCATTCCAATATAATGGAATATGGCCCGCGCATGAAACTTGCACTTGACTGAGTTGTAATTCTTAGTTTCACCACCAGTGGAGCCACCCGTATTCATTGAACACTCCGCGAAATAAACGAGCTGGTCTCAGCCCCCGTCGACAGAAAATCCGAGGGGCGCAAAAATTATTTTTGGTCTCAGCCCCCCGTCGACAGAAAATGGAGCGCTCTAATAGTGGCCCAGCCTTTCGTATATTTTTCTGTATTTGGCCCTCAGTGGAAAAAGTTTGGACACCCCTGGTCTAGGGAAACATGCCATTTGTTAACCGCTTAACAAAGTAGGGGAAAGCTGTAGCTTACCTCATCTTTATTTTGCAAACATACTGTATTTCATGTGATATGTGTAAGAAGATTTATGACTACATCATACTGGTGAATGTAGGGGGAGTTTTGAATAAATTTGAAAAAATCGCTATAAGAACCAATATTATGGTCATACCCCATGACCTACAGTGTGGGTATGAACATTTATTTGAATGTATTTGTATGCCCTATAGCCCTATATAATAGAACAATACAGTAGATATTATAACATTTGGGAAAATAATAAATAAATAAAAATATACAAAATGTCAAAAATGGATCGTTTGACATTTAGGCCTAATTCATTCCTAATTAATAATGTACTGTAAGACATGGTGCACTAATATCTGCCATCCTTTTGCTTCACTCGAAAAAAGGGAAAGGTTCACACACTAGTCTTTAATCCATAGATGGCAGTCTTGCACAAACTGACAATATTAGGTCAATTTTGTCTACTGTACATATCTTTGGCAATTGCATTCTCGTATTTGTAAATTATACTATTGCCACTGAAGGTACATTGGAAGTCCTGTGCTAGAGGGCATTACTCCACTATGTCTAATAACTGTATATTACTTATGTGAATTAAATAACTATGCAACTACATTTCTGCAACTACATTCCTGGATGACTTGACACATTGAAACATGTCCTCTTGAACATTCAAACCATTTTCTAAAATATAGCCACCTTGAGAGGTGAGGTAACTATTTGGACATGTGATTGGAATCTTCCTTAATAGATTAATGTTTGACTCAGTTCATGATAATCATGGAAATTAAATAGTCTTTCATTCCTTTTGTAGTCTGCATATAATGAATGTACAGTTGCACATCAGTGCTGTCTTCACTCAGTAAAGGCCTAATGTTTGTTTTGTGTTCTTTCTGGGATACACTTGGATTCATATTGTGTAAATTCCTGGAGATATAAGGTGAGAAAATGTGTAAAGTAGAAATGAAAACTAGCACGTGTACTGTAGCTCCTGTTGAAAATGCATTGGCATTGCCACTCAGTTGCGGTTTATGTTGATGCCAGGTAATTTATTCATCTGACAGTTTTATTCTGGACTGGAGGATTAAAGGGCAAGATTTTTCATGTCTATGAAAGAATCTGCTCAGATATTTCAAGAATGATGGGGTTGACTGCTATAGACCTGCGATGGCACTGAATAAACAGAGCAGGAGCGAGGGTGTGGGTTGAGGTGGCGGTAATGGCGGGACGGGACCGATGAATGATTGAACATCACACGGCCCAAACTGAGTTGGTTGTAGTTCTCATAGGCGCATGGAACTTCATTCCGAGACAAAGCTGTTCCTTCATTTCTCGGCAGACACAGAGGTCAATTCAAGTTACTCTTGCTACAGGTTTTAAAGCATTAAGTGTGGCCAGTACGATATGATTTGTTTTACTTTGCCCTCATTAGGCTATTCTCTGACCATATTTCATATTCCTTGACCCTTTCCTTGGGGTATGGCCAAAACTGCCATGGCTTGAAAATCAACACCGAGGCACTCAATTCACACCACAGTTGTGGTAATGATTCAGCACTGTTTGTGTACCTGTCTCAATGCTATCACAATCCCTATATCATATACATCTCAACCAGAGTTTGCATAGAAGCTATCGTTTTGTGTGTTTTTCCTGAATGAGTAAAGAGAAGATGGCAGCACAGGCCACACAGTCAGATCAGACAATGTTCCTTGCTCCCAGGCTCTGGTCAGACTGTGCATAGCTGTGGTAGGACTCAGAGAAAGGGCTCCAGGCTACTATGAGTCAGTATGTCTACACCAGGTAGGAGGCTTGAGGACACTGTCTTTCCAGAAAGGAAAATACACTAAGGAATCTTATGTATTTAAAATAAATGAACGCCTCCAGTGTGAAATGAACCAAATATTTAATATTTAAGAAAATATTTTTCACTGTCAGTAATCACAGTGTATGCAGGTGGTTCAAACACCAACATCACCAGTGCAGATCTTTCCTTGGGTGAAAAGCAGATGAACTTGCTTGTGGAATTATAAGGACAGCAAAATCAACGCTGTTCTCAAAGTTCTATGTGGGAAACCATCTGTATAGAAATGTATAGATCCACATTCAATCTAACAACAAAGCATTAAGCCTTGATGAGTAGGCCTAACAAATTATAACAATATTTTTGTGTACGTTTTCCAATCATTTCAGACATTTTCATACTCATAATGTTATGTTTGCTAAAGTGTAACTTGGTCAAAAACCTTTCTCAGAAGGCCTTCTGATAGTAGTTGCGGCCAGAGGCCATACTGAAGTAAAGCCTTGCCATCGAAACAAACCTACTTCATCAAGGTCGACATGCAGCATATTTGATTAGCCTTTGACTCTAGGGCAATGTGCCCAACTGTATTACTTACAAGACCAATACTGTAGTTATCAAGCAGTTATATCACAGCTGTGTTGCTCAATGCTTAGGAAAAGTTGGGCCTTGTTTATACCCTAGGAAAGTTCAGTCTCAGAAAGTCATTTACTGAATGGGGTTAACCAAATGTTTAGATTTCCATCTCACAGGTTTGAGGTTTGAACATTTGAGCCAAGTGATGTTACAACATGTTTAGCTCTGTTTAAATATCTGGGTCCTCATTTATCAAACAGTCATAGCTTTCGTTGTAGGTTTGATCATCACAAATAGTTGCAGACCTACATCATGCCGAATTAATCACATTTATGGAAAGCAAGGATTTGTCACTTTACTGTAAATGACCTTGTCGTATAGTTGCGCTTTGAAATGAACTTAATTAAACATTAAGGCCATTTTCAGTTTGGGTATAATGTGTTCAGGTTTTGTGTTCAGAAATTCATAACAGGATTATTAGTTAGCAATTAGCCAGGGGACTTTTAATATAAATGTTTTAATATCTATCTTACAGATTCAATGTAATAGCTAAGACATTGCAGCATTATGGATAAAACATTTAATTATTACAGTTTTGACATGATGTGCTTTGGTGTATCTTCTGTTCAGAGTTTAAAGATACCTAATATCACGCAATGCCACTGTTATACAACAAAACAATGTGTGTACACAAGGTGCGGAGTTGCATGAAGCATTACATTTTTGGTCCATTCAAGTTCATATTGATAAATCTGATGCATGGCACACCCTATGATCAAATTCGGTCTGAGAACAGGTGGGCTTAGCTGTGTTTCAAATTGAAATGGGCTCCACATAGTCAAGAGGCCTGCAACTGAAAAAAAAGAAAAAAGATGCCTTTCTTTGCTTAGGTACATCATTCACATTTCTGTTTATAAATAATGTATGCTTCTATTTGGTATGTAGTGCCTTATACAAGAATGCCTAACTGTGATCAATATCAATATTGCAGTGAAAATACTAATAAAATGTACTTGAATGATCTGTCAATGGTCCTTAATTGGATCACTTTTTTTCAGAACATGTGGCTATTTTCTTTTTCTTTTTTTTCTTCTATTTTTGCTGTTTATTACCAATTTTTTATCTCAATTTATTATCCAATTATACCCTCTCTTTTTTATATCAATTATCCCCTCCATCATATGAGAACTCGCTGCTGTAGTCCCGAGACCACCCGCCTAAGCCAAACCTGTCACTGTAACGCACAAGACCACTCATTTATGCAGCGAGCTCATTCGGCTTTTATCCCTCCCCGGGTCGGACAGCCAATTGCCGCCTGCTAGTGGCACTCCCGGCCAAAGCCAAAACTGGCGTGAGCTGGTGGAATCGAACCCCGGTCACAGTTTGGCTCATTTCAAATTCATGATGAAAAGACAATATCCAAGTGGTTTTGAAAAGCAAAAAACGTGTTTCCAAGATTCAGTCACAACATGATGATGCACCAAAACAGAACAGAAGCTGGGTAGAGGAAGGGACTAGCATGTTGGTGAGGAAAAAGGAAACTTGTGTCAGCATGTTAGTACAAGATGTGCATCAATACATGGTAGGAATAATCATAGTTAGCGCGCGAGATCAGTGCAGGAATACAGCAATAGACATCATTGCAGGCGGACCATACCTGTAACACCGGGAAGGAAAATTAGTGAAAGTGTTGAACAAGTAGGTGAAACAGTTTTAGATGTCAGGGGTAGTCAGTCTCTTGTAGTGATTCAGTACATGTAATTAGCTTCCATTCTATTTTGTCGTTATGTGCTAGTGCTGTAATTATTTAATGAATTATGTTGATTATGCTAGCATCTTATATGTTATACAGGTACGTATATACTGTACATATACATATTACACATCAATCTTCAAATGTATCAGAAATGTATCTGAAGATAAAAGTTTAGCACATGAACTAAAATTATTAATATAGGCCTGTTAAGTTTATAGTTAGCTAAAGTGAGGGAAATTCTATCCTTCATTTGGAATAAAATAACCCATTACATATTTTCTCCTTCTAAATTCCAGCTAGTTTGTTAATTGGCATATTGTTATGACTGATTTGAGTTCAAGTCAATTCATATCTCTCTTAAATGTATTCCATTATATTCTGCATTATTAGCACAACACATAAACATTAACATTGCCAAATAATTTAAAAGTTATAAAGTAGGCCTGCTAAAGGTCTACCTGTCTCACTCTCAGACTCACCTATTAGTTCCTATGATCCAATGGGAGGCAGTGAGACAGAGATGCTAGCTTACTGGGACCACTGTGTTAAATATTGTAACAGAAAAGGCCAAGTGGGGGGCAGGGGGCCCAGTAGTGAGATTTTGAAATGGGCCCTAAAATAAATAAATACAGATCTGTGCCTGAGAGGTGAAACCATATTTCCCATCCTATAAGTGGCATGTGCTCCCAAGCTGCATTGTTTGGGACAGTGGTGTTTTCCTGTAAATGATCAGAAGCATAGAATGTTATTGGATTGTTTGGTGCTAAATGTGGTCAGCGCTTAGATGAACATATGTCATTCATTTGGATGACAACCTCCCCCCTTCTGTGGCTTCTGAGGGTGAGCCCTTGTGTACTGAGGGACAGTGGTACAGTGCCATCTCAAGCCCGGGCTCAGTCGCTCGCCATGTTAGAAATGAGGTCAACTCCACTCATATTATGCAACATTGGTACCATTTCCAACAGTCTATTCAATTTTACTGCTTAGTGGTGTGCTGCTGGAAAAGACAAGTTGTCTAGTAAAAAACTATTCATTTTCAGATTTCAATTTGTAAACGTGAAACGTCTCCTGAAAGCTACCCAACCCTTTTTATAGTTGCCTATATAAGACAAGCTAAAAGCGACATTACTGGCCTCTGGGCCATTTCATTTAAGTGTTTACACTTGAAAAATGTTTCTCTCCGTTCGCAGACCTTGTTAAATCACTCAAAACAGTCTGTGTTCACCAGCATCAGTGATCCACTGTGAGCCTGTCTGGGGGGAAGTGAGCTAACAACCTCTTGTCTGTCTGAATGGGTCTTGCAGTGTCTCATTACTGAATGAGACAGATTTAAGCATTTCTTTCTTGTGCAAATCTGCACCTGGTTGTGGGCACCTGCAGGTGAATCTAATGATCTTCAGGTCGAGACAAATCTCTCAGAAGCGCTAAATTAGGTTCCTCAATGAGCTTCTCGGGAAATTATACACACTGTAGAAAAGCCCCAAAAGAAAAGCATTCATTAGCCCTTTCAGTTTCCCTCCTCACTTCGCTGGTGTACATCTCAGTCACTGCTTAGCCTATCGGCGCCATAGAGACAGGCTGAATGTTGTGAGCTCTGCATTGAGATCCACAGTTTAAGGAACTGCCATCTCTTTCATGACAAATTCATCCCTTCTGCGAAATAAGTATTTGTTGTATATATATTTAGCACAAAATGTCACTGAAATATTGTAATGAAAAAAAGGGAGAATGTATTTCAGAAATCAATGTACCATGCTGGCATATTCAGAACATTACAGATAGCTGAACTGTTTTAACAACGTGATTATTACTAATTTTTTCACCAGGTGTTAAATGTATCTGCATATGCACTGAACCTTCTTAAATTTCAAAAAGATTTTTCTTCCAGGTAGTTTTCCTTATCTACTGTGCAATCTAAACCTGTTAAAATGGCCTGTCTTTACAGTATCTTGACTGTATCAGGATTTGCATAACATGATACTATTGATGTAGTGACACATGCATGATTGTTCTTCCCGGTTGTTTTCTGTATCTACTGTGCAATCTAACCCTGTTAAAATGGCATGTCTTGACATGCATCTTGACTACATCAGGATTTGCATCATGTGATACTATTGATACTATTGATGGAACTGAATTTACACTCAATGTTTGTACAGCGCATTACTTCTCTGACGTAGATCCAATAACCAAACAGCTGTATATGCTTTAACTGACTGGAAAGCCAGTGTGATTTCTAGATTATCCAGGAAGTGTTCCTGAGATTTGGGAATCTGGGCCCGTATTCACAAAGCATTTTAAGGGTAAAAGTTGGTCGTAACTCCGCAATTTAGGAGCAAGTCTGAAAAATAATGGGCGTGTCACTCATAAATGTAGGAGTCCTAAATTGTGGGGATAAGAGTATTTCACAAAGGGTTTGAGAGCTAAAAACAGCTCCTAAGTCCAGGAGAAGTTAAAAGCAGGCAAGAGGACTTCTAAGTCGCTAAAGACCTACTCACGGCAATCCGAAAATCTGCTGCTGGCGGCAATCATTGTCACAATCGCGTCAACACTGGAGATATTGAATGATACAGAGCTCTTAAAAAGGTACCGCCTCAATCGCGAGGGTATTATATATATAATATTATATATATTATATATAGATACCCGCTGATTGTTTACGAGATGCAGACATGTAACCAATTGACTAGTCAGTATTCTTGGTTTCATGTTAAATCAGTGACACGTAGCCTACATTTGTATTTTAGAATCTTTATTAGAATATAATAGGGGTGCATCGGATCATTTTTCGGATCAGCAAAAATAATAATAACGGGGGCCAAAGGCGCGTTTCAAATTAATGATAATTTCAGTTTTTCAATGTAAGTTATTTCACTAAATCTTTATTCGAAAATTTCACAAAATACATTTTTAGATTCAGTACACCTTAGGCGATTTAACTAGGGTGGTTTTATGCCTGAATTAATTTAATAAAAAATGAAAAGATCGCTAATGTTTCTATTTTATTTAATTCGGTCGCGTTTCTAAAAACCTGCCTCCCAGAAAGGCATTTAGTATGAAAAACAAAGCAAACCAAAACATACATGGTTGTCTATCTCTTCACTGTAACTCTGCATCGAGATTTAGGGAATTGTTACTTTAAAACGTAACAGCGGCAGAAAAACTATTTCTCTATGATGACCCATCCCCTATATCAGCCAATCGCTGTGGGCATTCTGAGTAAGCTCGTTCATGAGAAACAACGTCATCCCTAGCAACGACGTCAACCCCGCCCTCACTCTTAGCTTGACAATTCTAGGAATTCCTTAGTATGAGTTTGTCTTTGCAGCTTTGTGAATAGGTTTTAGGGTGGGACTCCTAACTAAAAGGTTTTAGTGCGATTTAGAAATACTCCTAGTGGTAAGATAAAATGCTTTGTGAATACGGGCCCGGATCACTGATCATAAAATATACAAAAAATACGTTATTTCATCTTATTTCTCAAATTGTTATAATCATTGAAAGAAACAAAGCTTTTGCACACCTGAGTAACAGTCTCTAAGGCAGGTGCGTTGGAGGAAATCAAACATAAGGGAAGATCAAAACGGATTCCCACCCACTGTCTGCAGACATTGTGCAGACAGTGTGCAGACAGTGTGCGGGACTCCTTTTGGATCTTCACTTAAGTATTATGATCATCATCATCATTATTTATTTGATTGCCAGACACCATAAAAGAGAGCAACTTACTACACATAGTTTACAAAGTCACTTATACACACAGCGGTGTGTTCAAGAGTACTATGGTAGTGCCATATCCTGTCAATAAATCCAGCAACATTCTGTGTAACAGCCTGGTATCTTAACTACCCTACACTCTACTGTTGCACTCCTTTCCAGTGTAACAGCACTTAGACTCACTTTAGGCATAGCCTTTTTTATTAGTACAGATATTGATCAAATAGCAGGATATTATAGTCGTCGTCAATAATGGAATTTTATGAAAATATATTTCTAGCTACTGCAAGCTGAATGACCTTCTCTTCTCACCATCCGGCCCACTTTCTGGATCAAGCTAACAAAGCAGCACAAACAAGAGAAACACCAAGCATTTTTACGCTACAGGTACATATTCTGAGCGTTAAAACCTTTAACCGCTAGTATGCCCCTTGGCTCTGCATGCTTTCATTCTCAGTAATAAGCAGAGTGTAAGTACTTTGCTGACATCTTGAAAATTCATTAGGTTGTCAGAGACTGAGTGCAGAGGCGGAGGCAGCGGGAGCACAGGGCGGTATTTAAGGGGTGTGATGGGAAACCAGACCCTTATTTATCAAGCCTGTCATTTACCTAGCATTTCCTGTGACCAACGGGATGTGGGTCTGATGCCTAAGAAATTACCCTAAGCTTTTTTTTCCCCCGCAACACAGCCCCAGAAGTGTCTCCATACAGCTTGCCTTATACACAGATTACCAGGGATTTATGTTACACAATGCACCTTGTCCAAGTAAGGGGCACTTCCAAATAATATTTTTTTCCACAAATCAACTCACACTTCAAGTGGTTGGATGAGTATGAATATACCTAATGTTAATGAAAAAAGGTAATTTACTTCCTTTCATTATATACTTACATCCTTACATACTTTCAGGTTATTTATTACCATGACCTGAAAGTATAGAAAAAAAAAAATATAATATATATATATATATATATATGTATATATATATATATATATATATATATATATATATATATATAGTATATATTATGAGACACCCCCTTCCCCAGTGAAAAAAAGAGAATAGAATGAAAACAATGTGAATAATGAAATTACTCTTGTTTTTATACTGAATTTAATAGAGTATAGGGAGTAGTCTGATTTGTCGTGGGGAGAAAAGGAGGGGGATTTTTTTTTTGTTTAGGAAAATGACTCGCCGACTATCTTGGGTTTCTATACTAAAACATACTTGTGAAAACATTCAGAGGGCCTTGGGGCATTTTGCCACTTTAATCTAGCATAATTGATGTGTTTACATGTGCGCGTTTTTGCTGCTGTTCTTGTGTAAATGTTACAGACCCCATATGGAAAACAGCTGCCCTCTGATGCAGACGAGGCAGTGTAAGCTGGGAACAAATGAGAACCTTCCAGGAAGTGGGACTGGCCAAAGGACCCTCTGTCTGCTGAGGTGGCTCTGGCTTGTCTATACAAATCTCACATGGCTCATTGTGGAATTTAAGACAAATTCTCTAAACAAACACTCTAGCTTAACACTGTATACAGCATGGTGTAACAGGCAATTTTAAGGATTTTTTTATTAAAACTGTTTAACGATACAGTCTGTGGTGAGCAACATGCTGATGATTCCTGGTCAGGCTTTTATGAATTAATTTATTGTAATTGAAAGCAAATTTTCAAAGAAAAGCAATGCTCCTTAAAAACACATTCTGAAAATCTGCTAAGAGTAAAATTGGCACAAATAAAAACATTTTCATCCGCCTCCTTCCCCCTCAACTCTGTAAGGTATTTTTAGACACAAACTTTCAATAAGAAATGAATACAGTCTAAATGAACACTTATCCCACCACTGCGTGTGTCATAGCAGAATCCATCTGCGTCAGGGGACACCATTGAGTGGGCAATGTGTTCCATTATTGTAAAAATATCCAAGAATAATGGGTACCCTCAAGGGGAGTCTCATCCATGGGTTTTCAAAACGTTCTATTTATGTAGAGGTCTGTTTTCTGTTTGTAAGAAGCCACAGCATCCTATTAAGAGCTGTTAAAAATTGAACAGGGGTTTATTAGTAAGGCCAATGTGATGCCGGCTCAGTCTACACCATTCCATTCTAACAAAACCACTGTCTCCGCGGAGTACTTCTGTAAATTGTTGAGTAGATTGTCACTGGCCCCGAGAAGTCACCAAAAACAGCCCCCTTTAACATCAAACAACCTCAAACATGTTTCCAATTTGTCAGCATTAAAGAGCTGGTTTCACTCTCTTTTCACCTTTTCCACTGGAGACTGATGGTAGCCAAATGCCTGCAAATTGCCTGTTGCCATTCACATTGTATTAGGCAAATCCACCATTAACCTTTTTGTGTGTGGTGTACATGGTTTTGTATGGGCAATAAAGTCTTACTTTCAGAACTTTCAAATATTTTTATTTGTACTTGTTTATCACACAATTGATTTCTTTGGACCCTTGTGAATGTGTTTGATAGTTCATTGTTTTCACAGTCCTTGCCAGTTCTCTTGACAGATTGCCTATTATGCCTTTTCCTAATGCACCAAATGCACTATTTCTTTACTGTTTTTCTTCCAATTTTGTGGCCAATTGTATACTCTATTGATTCAATTACCCTCCCCACAAGCCCACCACCTGCAACTAGTGGGCAGGCAGTGTGGTATAATGGTTAGGGAGCTGGGCTTGTAACGTTAAGGTTGCAGGTTCAATCCCCAGGTTGGGACACTGCCGTTGTACCCTTGAGCAAGGTACTTAACCTGAATTGCTTCAGTTAATATCCAGCTGTATAAATGTATTGTAAAGAAATGTAAACTGTAAGTCGCTCTGGATAAGAGCATCTGCTAAATGCCTGTAATGTAATGTAATGTAATGTAACTATGGGACCAGCCGCTACCCTGGAACCAGCAGTGACGGGGGCAAGTGAACCGCCACCTTCAAGATGGACCGCGCCGAGCTGTCGACCATGAATCCGATACATGCAGGGAAGCTTTCTGTACCTGCAGCAAGCTCGTGCCTGCTCGTGCCGGCTTCCCTCCCCCTGGGGTGGACAGCCAATTGTCATAAAGCATTAATAATGCCCTATGTAATTGTAATGTACCATTTTTTTATGCTCATGAATACATTATGAATGCTTTATGTAGATAGAGTTAATGTAAAGCGTTCCTGAAAATGTTTCTGAGCTCTGGGATTGGCAAAGCTGACTAACCAAGAATCCAACTGATATAAAGAATAAATTGTAAGACAAAACTAATTAAATTGTGTTTCTACTAATTCAGTGACTCTTTTCTGGTGAAGGCACCCACTCTTTGTCAATAGAAATTGTTCAGTTGGTGCTCCTGTGATACGGCATGGTTGAAGTTTCTTGTTGGAAAGTGTTGTGTGGTTACAAAATAGAGACAATGGCCTGGGTTTGTCCTTAACCATAACTTGCCAATAACTGCAAGTGTAACTTATTTCTTCACAAAGACAGTTCATTTTGGTGATCGCCAAACTCACCAAACTGAACTGAAGAATTAATTTAATGCTTGCATGTAATTGTAACTGGAGATTGAATCTGTACATGGGCACTGTATTGTATTATTATAACATTGCATTACACTTACAGCCATCCTGCTCAGAATCTCATTTATGCCATTCAGATAAATAAACATCTACTATCTGGCTACATCTAAAGAGATGGCGGATTCCCCATCAATGATGCAATGAATATTCTGCCTTTGTAATACTTAATATACATTTTTCACTGCCAGTAGACTTTGTAGACAGGCTGGATGGAAAAACTACATTTCATATGATGGCCCTGTGCTATTCAGTTATATAACTTTTCTGAATAGCCACTGCTATGTGGTTCTGTGTGGCTCAGTTGGTAGAGCACGGCATTGGCAATGCTTAGGTTGTGGGTTCAATTCCCACTGGGACCACATGTACTGAAAAATGTATGCATTCACTACTGTAGGTCACTTTGGATAAAAGTGTCTGCTAAAATGGCATATATATAAAAAAGGTTGCCATCGTTTCAAAAATGGTTCACTGTGGCATGTCTTCTGCAGAGCAGCCTTCTTCTCCATAGCAGAACATTTCTCCAGAGTAGATTTGTCGAAGGGGTGGTAATAGAAGCTGCTCTCCAGCTATTGGACAGAAGAATATGCCAATTACAGTGATTTTCTGTTGGCAATTTTTTTTCAGAAGAAAGGTCCTATCCTTTGAACTGTGAAAGGTATGTCAATACACTCCTTAATTTAGGCCAGCAATAATTCAAGGTTCGTTTTTATTTTACAACATAAATGAAAGTAAGCAGGGGCCTGTCTCACGAAGCAGGATTATTTGGTTAGTGAGCTAACTTTGGGCTTAACCCTGGGTTTTCGGTCTCAAAACTGTGGCTCACTATTAACCGGGGCACATCGCCATGGTAACTTATGCTGTGAACCAAACCTGCCCTGGAATAGATTAGGTTCAGGCTAACAGATCCAATCCCATAAAAAGGCCGCCCCCTACCAATCAGCTCTCTGGAAAATGGCCTCACCATTCCTAGAGAATCCAGTGGATTTAGGTGCACAGATTGGAAGGAGGGCTCTTCGCAGAGCAAGGGTTTTTAGAGACCGTCAGAACCCCCTGGCTTTCCCTGATGATTTTTTATATCTGAGATACAGATTCTCAACAGGAATATTGTATTTTTGCAAACTGCTAGAGCCGCATGTCGTAAATGCCACTCATCGAAGCCATACAATCCCTGTGCAGCAAACTGTATGTATTGCCCTACATTTTCTAGCCACCGGTACATATATGTATTCTGTTGGGGATGCGGAGAATCTCAGCAAACATACAGTTTACTGCATTGTTTGCAAGGTGGTATTGCACATTCCTTGATGTTTTTGTAGTGTTTCCTGTTGATTTGCCCACTCTGGCTATAAAAGAGGGCTTCTATGAAATAGCAGGTAGCCTACATTAGTTGACTATAGTTATCAATAATTAATGAAATGTACTATTGCATATTAAGTGTGGTGTAATTTTGCATAGGATTCCCAAGAGTGATTTGATTGCACTCACATTCCCATCACCACAGCCCTGGGGAAACATGAGCGGACTTTGTGAATAGAAAATCTTTTACAGCCTCAATATTCAGGTATTGGATAGACTGCTCATATTTTTCTATTGATTTATGACTCATCTGGACATTAGATGCAGGGATACTAAAGCTATGCAATGGTGTAGCAGAGCATACACAGTAGCCATAGTTTGGATGTAAAGATTCAAGGCCGAAACGACCATATATATTGGGGGGGACACATCCCCCCCAATATTCAGATATGCTCAAAATGTCCCCCCCAATATATAGCCTAGCTGATATAAAAAATATTAATAAATTGATTTGGTCCCCCCCAATGTTGACTCCATGGTTACGGCCTTGTAAAGATTTAGTAAACATTTAGCACATGGCGAGTTTTGACATGGATAATTTGTCATACACAACAGAGACTTTGGCAGAAACCTTTCTATCCACTCACCGTTCTATCTACTATTAATAAGTACAATGGGTTCCCTTATACCCCCTTAAATGCCAAATGTGTGAAATTGACCTACAGTAATGCTTTTTCAGATGACTTGTGACCATGCACTGATGGTCACAAGCTTGGATGCAAGATGGCCTGGGTCTGTGCATGACTCCCGCATCTACCATGAGTCGGTGCTATGCCAGCGGTTTGAGGAAGGCAGGACAATTATACACAACACTTAGCACTGAAAATGGTTTGTGTTATTGTCACACTTATCATGCAGTTTTCCCAGCCTACCCTTCATTGACAGGACTCTTTGATGTTTCTTGATGACCCCCTATCCTGACGCTGAGACAAGGCCACAAACTCGTTTAAATGTAGCCCATAGTAAAACGAGGGTCAAGATAGAGATGACCTTCGGGATCATCAAAGCGCCTGGTTCAACTGCCTCCGTGGCCTGAGAGTGTCCCCAGAGTGGGCTTTCCGAATAGTGACTGCATGTGTTGTGCTCCACAACATTGACGTTGTTGGAGAGAGCCCAAGGAGAGAGCCCCTCATGTAACCCTTCATCTCCCTGATGTTGTGGACCCCATCACCCTTGACCGCCCCTAAGACATTCCATTACAGCACAATTCTTTGCATGAAAAAAATGACACATTTCTGAGACAAAACACATTTTTATTGCTTCTTTCGTTGCTAGGAAAAAAGAAACAGAAAAAATTAAAAGTACAATATACTCCAATAGGCCTACCTTCTTTTTGTATCCCAGTTGTTCTATTTCTAATCTTGGCTTTTTCATTTGTAGGTCTTTGAGGTGGCAATCCAACTCTAAGCTCCTTTTATAGAGGGCCCTCACAGAGTCTGTTTCAACCTGACAAAATAATGCACTGGTTAAAATGACATTGTAGCATATCAGTGAGACTTATTGACTTTTAGTAACACTGGGATGTATTGTGTAGCATGCTGTGTTCTGTATGATGCTTGCTTAAAAGATGCACATGTCAATATGACTATGTTTAGAGGTTAATATTTTACTGTTTTTGCTCATCTTGTAGACCTAGAGATGGAGGCCACAGGTTCTGGGGGTGTGGAGGATTTACATCATCCTATGGAAAAATAGACATCAGAGTGAGGGAAGTAATTACTTCTTATTTGTTAGAGAGTATGTGAAGCAGTTACTAAAGGCCTGTACAGACCACCACAATTCTACCATTGTTGAGCCATTGGTCCATGAATACCTGCACCTGCATAGCCAGATTTACTAAGATTTACAATCAGCTAGATTTACTAAGCTTTCATACCAGTGCAAAGTTTGTACCTGGTTTTTGCTAAAAAGGAATAAAGAGCTAAAACTACATACTATAATACCTGAAACCATTCAACTTTATATTTTCTTTGTCATCATCATAACTTTAACCTTTAATTATGATTTTGAGTTTTATTCCTTTTACAAAAAACTGGTGTAAACTTTGCACCGATGTAAATGCTTAGTAAATCTGGCCATATGTGTCCACACTCACCATCTCTGCTATGGCAAATGCAAGAGGATGCATTTACCCCTAAAGCTCTCTCTGAGCACACAGATAGAGTTTCCTCCTCATCGTGGGCCTCATCCTGAGAAAAGATTGAAGTGAAATGCATAAAGTATATTCATTACATGATCAGCAAACACTGGTGATTCTCGTGCACATAAACAGCTTGCTTTAATAGTTACCTCTGTATGGGGCCCTGTAGTAATTGTGTGTGCTGGCGGCTCCAACAATATCAGAGTATCTCCCTCAACTGTAAATGAAATAAAAAGGGTGAGCCGGCTTGGGTCCGCCGTGAAGCACGTAAGGAGTCTCCAGAACGTGGGTGGGTGAATTCTGTCTCAAAGGAAGCGGAGTTCACTGCCCTCAGAGAATTAGCTTGCCCCATGTGGGGAGGGTAAATTTAAATAAGAGAAAATCTGAAACAAATTTATTTTTAAAAAAAAATTGTATCACAGAATTTGTTGATAGGCAGAGGAATCAACCTTCATCAAAATATGCAACTCACAATTCAATTAAAATTAAGAGCTGGTTTATTAAATTACAACACTTGACCCTGCGTTCTAACTGCGGGCGATTCGGCAACTAGTTGCCGGAAATGCATTAATTGTCTATGAGAGCCGGAAACTACCGGCGACTGCAGGCGATTCGGCAATGTTACATTTGTGGGCGTGGTGGCGACACAGAAAAAGTTGAAAATCCTGAACTTTCGGGCGATATCGACACTTCAACATGAAGAGCCAATCACACGGAACCAACACAACATCGAAATTTGGTTCCTAGTTCCAACACAAAATTCTGTGGACCCACACACGGGACCTCCTGCGTTTCCAGCGCAAGTAAATGGCCGCAATTGTAAAAAGCCTTCTGAGTTTGCAGTTCATGATTGAAGGAAACAATACTGCTAGCCAACTAATATTTATAATAAAGATTCTCAAAATCTATGATGAACTATTCGTTTACCATGCAAAAATTTCATAAGCACGTCGGAAGCACTTTGAGGAGGCCATTCAAGCATGACAACACACGGGGTGAACGCCCACTGGGCGATTTCATCGCCTAGTATTGCCCACTGTTAGAACGCAGGGTAAGACAAAGACAAAATATTCAACATCCAATCTACAGACATAGGTTCAACAACCTTAACAAATACTAAATCTTAGACATAAAAATTACATGTAACAATCACAAAAGAGATGAAATGGAATAAAATTAAACCAAGTTTGTCTCTCTACAAATGCAAACACACACAGCCAAAGTGTGAGCTGGGATCAGGGCCCATATGTACAAAGATTCTAAGAGTTGGAATGCTGATCTGGAATCAGGTTTCCCCTGTCCATATCCTAACCATATCCATTATGAGCCAAAAGGCTAACTGATCCTAGATGAGCACTCCTACTCTTAGAATCTTTGTACATACGAACCCAGATCTCCCAAGAATGCAGGGAAGTGTAGAATCACCCTTGAATTGCCAGACTCCTCTAAACTGCCAAAAAAACCTGAGCTCAAGCCATAACAGGTAACAAGTGTTTGGAGAATGGGGGTGACTCCTTCCCTCTTTAGCCCATGCATGATTAATTAACAATTTTGGGGAAAGCCTAGCACAAGCCAGGTTCAGACCCCTTATATGTTTTTGTTTTTGGTCACTTACTACCACAAGATATCTTTTCATCCTCTCATGATTAGAATCATGGTATAACCAAACATTGATAGGGCCTTGGGAGGACAGTTTGGTTTATACAGAGATGTTGGTTTAGCTGATATCTGGAGAGACATGATATGCTCAGGCAAAGAATATTGCTACCATGTGACAATCATAACATGTTGACTTATTTCCGGTACCCATAATTTCCAGCTCATAGGTAGAACCCCAATGATGGCACCATGCTTGTTTATTAACATTTAGGTTAGGCTGGGCCACATTCAACATTTGCCTGCGCAGGATGACCAAAATGTACCTCCCTGACACTAATATGATGATAATGCATCTGCAGCATGATTATTAATTGTGTGTATGTACAAAATTGATTCTCAATTTTGTTTATTCACATAACCACCCAACATTTGTGATGTATCAAAACTGAACGTCATGAAAATGTTCAAACTCAGACTTCACAAATGCAAATTTCCTTGTGGCTGCAGAGTCACAGTGCTGAATCACAGTTCTGTTTCCCTCAACAGTTACTGCATGAATGTTCTGTACGGTCAGGCTGTTTTGCATTTTTGGGGGATTTTTATAGAACACAAGAATGTATAATGATGAGAACGGGCCATTCAGCGAGTATCCAGTACTGATTCTGCCTCAACAACCTGACCTGGCAAGCTGTTCCAGGCATTGACAACTCTCTGTGTAAAAAAACATCCTAATATCCGTGCAGAATTAGCCTTTAACTAATTTATACCTTTCTGCTAACCAAACTTACAAAAATCTTTGGTTGTTCACTTTGGTAATCCCTTTTAGGAATTAAAAAACCTCAATCAAATCCCCCCTAAGCAAGTTGTACTATAAGTTAAATTCTGTGTGCCAACAGAATGGCATATTATCCTATGCATGTACAGGCTGCTGCCAAAATAAAGGAAACACTTCAGTAAATTAAAGGCTCTGGTAGCTCTGTTATGATCACCTTCATCCTATGGTGAAGCATTTCTATTCTAAAATTGGGTGTGGTCTCTTCCAGAATGACAATGCATCATCCACAGGGCTCAAGTGGTCACTAAATGGTTTGTTGAGCATGAAAACAATATAAACCATATGTTATGGCCGTCTCAGTCAGCAGATCTCAGCCCATTTGAACGCTTATGGGAGATTCTGGAGCGGTGCCAGAGACTGTGGCACAATTATCAACAAAACACAAAATGATGGAATTTCTCATGGAAGAATGGTGTTGCATCCCTCCAACAGAGTTCCAGACACTTGTAGAATCTATGCCAAGGTGCATTGAATCAGTTCTGGCAGTTTGTGGTGACCCAATGTCCTATTAAGAATATGTTGTTTCCTTTTTGCCAGGTACCTGTAGCTGCACATACATTACAATACATTGTAAGTGTAAGTTTCATGCCATATTTATATGAAAGTAAATGTGTTTCTTATGCTGAATTGCATTAAGTCCTAGTGAGTTCATGTGATTGATTCTAACGGCTAGATTTACTAAAATAGTCGCAGTGCAAAGACGGTCGCTACTTTGTTGTGGCAATTTTGCGGTCACAAATAGCGACACACGTCCAGATCATGCCAAGAAATGGATACGCAGCAACCAGGCACAAGTAGTGAGGGAACAACGATAAAAACAAAACTTAAATTGACAGATTAGGAAATAGAGGTATTGCTCAATGAGGTAAACCATCACAATGCCATATTACAGCATAGGAAAACAACACCAGTGGAGAAGAAAAAAATGAGTGAGAAACAAAATGTGAAGTTCCTACAACATAATGTGGGAAAAAGATGCTGGCGCTGGTCCAACGGAGGAAAGAATATTATAATAAGAATAAATAATATAAACAACTAAACTTGTGATGGGAGAAGGCCACAGAGCATCTGAAAGTAAAACTGTATTCATGATTCATTGTATACTGACCCTCCTGACCACATACGGACAATAAGATAATTGTTCAAATTCAGAACTGCATTTTTATACTGACTAGCTGACTTAAGCCCTGCAAATGACATCGTAATAGCAATTTGACCTCTTGCAACCACGCAGTAAATCTGACATAGATATTGTAACCTTTTAGGGACTGCTTTTGCGTTCAAAAAGCAGTCATAATCCTTTAGTGAATCTGACCCTCAGGTCTTTCTCACACTTTTTTTTTGCAAGCTACTGTATAAGCCACAGTTGTGTTCTCAAATTTATATAGGCTACAGGAAATGAATTAAATATGTGTCAAATGGTCAGGGTTAAAAAGTGGAAAATATTTAAAAGGATGACTAATAGTTTAGTAGCAACCCTGATATTAGACTCCCTCACAGGTTCTTGGAACCCACAAGAAACACCACAACAGATAACTATCAAACATGGAATTTATTAAACATATTACATTTATAAGTAAAGTCTTTTTACAAAAGCACACGGTAAAAATACAGCTTGATGCAAATACAATGCAAAATAAGTATTCAACTATTACAAAGGGGTATCAATTCTCCATTTACACAATAAATGTACAAAAACTCAGTAGGCTAACATTGTCTTCCATGTACAAACATGTTACTTGTCACATTAAAGAACTTCAATGGAACACCTGTTCCTTTGTGACGTTTTCTCTCACTGCAGGAAACCTCCTTCTCATTGGTTTATGACTTTTGCAGACTTTTGCAGACCACATAGCTCCTATTACCCTTAGGTTAACACCCCGTTACCTCCCTCTTGTCGCTGTTCCCTCCCTTTCCGTTGTGTTTGTTATAAATATCACATTTAAACTTGAAGACGGGAGATTCGCTGCCCTGCCGTTGTAACATTGTAACATCGCCGCCCCGTCCAGTCCACCTTCCTCGTGTTTTTGTTCATCCCGTTCCTTGCGTGTCATGTCTTGTCTTTGCTTTTTTTTACCCGAGTACCGGGTGATGCCATTTGGGTGTTCCAGGCTATGGTCAACGACGTCCTCCGGGACATACTCAACCGGTCAGTTTTCATTTACCAGGACAATATTTAAATTTTCTCCCGCAACCTGGAGGAACACATGCTGCATGTCCGGCAGACTCTGGGAGAATCAGTTATTCGTCAAGGCAGAAAAATGTGAGTTTCATGTCTCTTTGGTGAGCTTTTTAGGGTACATCATGGAGTGTGGGCAGGTGAAGCCAGATTCGTCCAAGATCCAGGCAGTGGCGGAGTGGCCTCAGCCATCATCTCTGAAGAAGTTGCAACGATTTCTGGGGTTTGCCAACTTCTACCGATGGTTCATTCGGGACTACAGTAGGGTAGCTGCACCCTTGACCAGACTCACCTCTTCCTCCATCCCATTCTCCTGGACTCCAGAAGTGGACGTTGCATTCGCTGACCTCAAGACCTGCTTTACGTACTCACCTGTCTTGGTCCACCCTGACTTCTCCCACCAGTTTATAGTGGAGGTGGATGCCTCGGACTCCGGGTAGGGGCCATTTTATCTCAGCATTCGGGAGGGAACCAAAAACTCCATCCTTGTGCCTTTTACTCCCATCAGCTGTCTCTCGCTGAGCGCAACTATGACGTTGGGAATCGGGAGTTGCTGGCAGTCAAGCTCGCCCTGGAGGAGTGGAGACATCTGTTGGAAGGAGCTGAGCAACCCTTCATTGTTTGGACCGACTACAAGAATCTAGTTTACATTCAGTCAGCCAGGCGACTCAACTCTCGCCAGGCCCGGTGGGCACTTTTTTTGGGCAGATTTAATTTTACTCTCACTTACAGACCCGGATCCCGCAACCTGAAACCTGATGCTCTCTCCCGCCAATTCTCTTTTGAAGCCAGTCAGGCTAGCCCTGACACTATCCTGTCTTCCTCTTGTGTGGTGGCTGCGGTGACCTGGGAGATTGAGTCTGATCAAGGACACCCAAACTACTCAACCAGACCACAGACTTAACCCTAGTTCTCGCCTGTTTGTTCCCAGGTCCTGCAATGGACGCACTCCTCCCGTCTAGCCTGCCATCCCAGTATCCACCGCACCCAGTCTCTGTTTAAACGCAGCTTTTGGTGGTCGACCATGGATGCGGACGCCTGGGCGTTTGTACTGGCCTGTACCATCTGTGCCAGGAGCAAGGCATCCCACCAGCCCGCCAGCAGTCTCCTCCGCCCCCTGCCTCGGGTCATCCTTGGAGCCACATCGGACTGGATTTTGTCAGCGGACCTCCCACCTCGGAAGGTAACAACACCATCTTGACTATTGTCAACCGTTTCTCCAAGGCGGTCCATTTTGTTCCCCTTCCCAAGCTTCCCACAGCCTCGGAGACCGCAGAGCTTCTAGTGCATCATGTGGTGCGTCTGCACGGGATCCCCATCGACGTGGTATCAGACCGTGGTCTTCAGTTCACTTCCTACGTCTGGAAATCGTTTTGCCAGGCCCTGGGGGCCTCCGTCAGCTTGTCCTCCGGTTACCACCCCCAGACGAACAGCCAGACCGAGAGAGCTAATCAAGACCTGGGAACAGCGCTACGTTGCATCACGGACCAGAATCCCTCCTCCTGGAGTAAGCTGCTACCCTGGGTTGAGTATTCACACAATGCGTTAACCAGTTCTGCCACCGGTCTCTCCCTCTTTGAGTGCTCCCTGGGGTATCAGCTCCCCCTGTTCCCGGCCCAGGAGGTGGAGGTTTCCGTCCCGTCGGTGCAGGCCCACATCCGTTGCTGCAAGAAGATTTGGGAGGACACCTGCACTGCACTCCACCGCTCCACCACTCGCACTCAGCATCTGGTGGACCGCCACCGCTCCACAGCCCCCCAGTACTCTCCGGGACAGCAGGTCTGGCTCCACCACTGACATTCCCCTTCAGTCCACCTCCAAGAAACTCCAGCCACGCTACATCAGTCCATGCAAGGTAGAGTCCATCATTAACCCCTCTGCTGTCAAACTCAAGCTCCCTCCAGCCCTCAAGATTCACCCGGTGTTCCACGTCTCCAAACTCAAGCCTTTCACATCCAGTCCACTTTGCCCTCCAGCCGTTCTCCATCCACCCCCCCGGATCATCGCCAACGCTCCTGCCTATAGGGTCAGGGTTATCAATACTTGGTGGACTGGGAGGGTTATGGTCCCGAGGAGAGGAGCTGGATTTCTCGCCAGCTCATCCTTGACCCCTCCCTCATTCGGGACTTCCACCGGACACACTCTGAGAAGAGTAGGCCTGGTGGGTCACCAGGAGGTTCCCGTTGAGGGGGGGTACTGTAACATCACCGCCCCGCCCAGTCCACCTTCCTCGTGTTTTTGTTCATCCCGTTCCTTGCGTGTCATGTCTTGTCTTTGCTTTTACCCTGTCTGGCTTTTGTTTTAGGCTGGGCGTGGTTTCCTCGCATTCCGCACTCGGTTCTCATTTCCCCTTGTTAGATTCAGCCTATCACACCTACTCCCCAGCACATTCCGCATGCTGGAATCTATCTAGTAATTTCGCCCTTGTCTCTCCCCTATTTAAGTCCAGCGCTCACACACTCCAGTGCCAAACCGTACTGTTGAATTTGTACTGCTCTAGTTTGGTTCTCCTTGTTTATCTGTTTTCCAGTTTACCATTTTTGCCATTTGTATTTTGTTGTTCTTGTCTTTTTGTAGCCCGTCCAGCCTGTTCTGTTTTGCCAGCTTCCTGCCTGCTCACTCACATCTCGTTCCTGCCTGCCATTTCCTCCTGCCAGTCTGATTCCCCAGTCTGTTCCTCCAGTTACCTTTTTTTTTGTTGCATCCAGCTAAATAAACGCCTCCTGTGAGTAGTGCGACCAAGTTCTGTCCCGGAGTCTGCTTTTGGGTCCAAGTCAGCGTCTCCACCATAACAGCTGTGTTGCAACTATTAATTCAGAAAATATTGTACGTGGGGTAGTTGCAGTTTCTCAAATAACTTTATAGAACGATAGGACGGGAAGAGTGAGAAGCCATTCACGGAAAAACAATCTGTGTATTGTAGTGGCAGAATCAGAGTTCATAGTTAAATCACGGTTCTGTTAGCTAGTATATATTATAGAATATAATAATAATAATAATAATAATAAATAGAAATAGGAGGAAAACTGTCCATTCCCAGGATAGATTAAGAAACACATGTGTGGACACTGTGGGGTGAACACGTGGTTCAAATTAGATAGAATATATGTGTTATTTTTTGCTTACGCTCCTACATTTTAAAGGCAAACGGGGTTAAATGTAGGACCTTTTATTGTCTGCTGGAGTGAGCATCTGTATTTTACTCAAAACAAGGGTGTGTGTAAAATATTTTTAGATTATTAGCGTTACATTATCAACTGGTTAAAAGGGAATTCCGTTAGATGGCTTATGGCGGAGCTTCAAAGAGAATTCAAACAAAGGGATTCCCTTCCCCCAGATCGGTCAGGCCAACCAATTTATGATTCACCAGTTCAACGGTTTTTGCGACATACCATTCCCCGGGCACCCGTATATTCCTGTAATCAGAGCCATGAGACACCTCCATGTGCTATTTGGTACACACCATGGAAAAGGTCAAATGAATCCTAATCTAAAACAATGAGGCAACAATGAAGATTAAACGAGGACAGTGAATTTCTTACTACACTCACGCTGGTTAATGTCTTTATCAGCACCCAACACTAGTCACTTTCCACTCTGCGAGGGGCGGTGTTTGATGCAGTCAGTGTCATCCTAGTCAAAGCATTGGGCAACTGCTCAAGCTCTGTGGATGGGGGCATTGTCATCTTGAAAGACACCCCTCTCTGTGGGAAAGAAATGCTTTAACAGGGAAGATTATCACTCGGTATCATTAAGCAACGATGAGTATAAGTGCACCCAAGCCATGGCGGGAAAATGTGCCCCCTCACCATTACAGATATAACACAACCCTTAACTGTTGGAACACTGTTGTGATTACATTTTTTGTGTTCATTACCTATAGAAAATACAAATGCTCTTTGCGCAAACTTTAAACTTTCCAGACTAATATTAATTCAGAACAAATATAATTTTCAAGTAATGTATACTGCACCTAGATGCTGCCGTTTCAATTTTTGATGTAATTGTGCTTATTAAAGTGCAATCCATTTGGACAAATTTGAACTTATTGAATGGGCTGTTTGTAATATGAGTGATGTATGATTACATGGATATACAGAGGTAATTATGTTTGACCTTTGAATTACGTTAAAGGTTTTGTGACAATATATTGCCAAACATAACGCATGAAATTATATTTTATTGACCTATTTTCCAATGAACATGCAATCACTTGATGGGTTGATCAACCGTGAAATATCACTTCCCTTCATTCTCAAACCAAAATCATTTTATTATATCTTATTAATTGATCATGGTTGTTCAATGTGTGTCTTTGCGCAATTTTAGTCATATGCAAACCATTGAGGTTGTTGCATTTGTCTCACGGATTACATTTAACCTACCATTATGAAGTAAATATACGCCATTTAGTAACCAAGTAACCTCTCTTGTATCTAAAAAAACACACTACAAAGTGTTTTTGGAGTCCATGTAAAATAGATTATTGACATGCCTTTCACAGTTCAAGGGCTTTGTTGCCCTTGAGTTCAACACCAGTTAAGTCCACTGTAACAACATAGGAACTGGCTTCAGAGAAAACAGCCAAGAGCAAATCCTTGTAATCAACAGGTTGCTGATGCTGATTTCTGAAAAAAAATTATGACATTTTATTGTGCTTCAGGGAATCTATGAAGTAGTTTAATCTGTCCAAATGACACTGAAATGTAACAAACTTGGTATTACGATGCAGTAAATCCTGAGATGCACTCTACACCTGGGGTGTCAAATTCATGTATAGTATGTGCATATGCTATTGTATATAGCATGTGTATGTGTTCGTTGCAACCAATGCACTACACCAGGTGATTTCACTAATCAATGAAAATGATTGAATGTTCTAATAAGATCCAGATGATATGGCTACAGTAAGCTACTGTAAGTATCCAATTCCAATCAATAAAGGGCTCCGATTTTTAAAATTGGTGTATTTTTATTTTATTTATTTATTTTTTAATTTATTTCAAAATTTTCCCCCATTTTTCTCCCAATTTGGTTGCCAATTATACCCTCTATTTATCTAAATTCCCCCTCCCCCATGAGTCCACCGCCCCTCCTCCAGGGGAGACATTATTTCCGGGCCGAATTTATCCGCCTCTTACGAGACGGAATTCTACCACAGGCGCCTTTTTCCTGCTCCTCGACGGACTCGTGCCGGCTCACCCTCCCCCCTTCCCCGGAGACGGACAGCCAAACGCCGCCTCCGATCGGGCTGACGACCAGGGCCGGTCTGGTAGAGATGCGGGTTTCGGACCGCGTCCCTGACAGGCAGCGCACGCCACACCAGACCAGCCAAAGTGTGGTGCGTTAGACCGCTACGCTATCCGCCAGCCCAAAATTGGTGTATTTTAATGTTACTTTCAAAGAGTTGCAAACTTTAGAGTTCCAAACAACCTCTATTCCCGAAGCATTGTAGCCTATCTCTGAGGTTCTACTGTACCATGTGTCATTAGTTGAGTCAGTATGGCTGTCTGATAGCTTATTTCTCAGTGAATCAATATTGCAATGAGTAATCTGAGATTCACTGAGAAATAAGATATCGGACAGTCATACTGACTCAACTAATGACACATGGTACAGTAGAACCTCAGAGATAGGCTACAATGCTACAAACCAGAGAACAAACATAAAATTGTCTACTTTATCTTTTCCCCAAATCAATATTTGTGATGGAATTTTTGCTGGAAAAAATGGGGAGAAATAAAATGAACTGTGAAAATTTCAATATTTTCAAATACTCATACTAAAATTCTTATAAAAAATATTTTACCATACTATTTTACCATCATACCAAATATTTTATTACATGCAGTGTGTGTCTGAAAAAAGCATTCTTCCTTTCCTTTCAAAGCAGGTTACATCATGCCACGGTCATTGGAAACATTGTAGCTCTCACTACGTGACAAAGGGAATCAATGTGGCATACACACAGACTTAATACCATGGTAAAACTGTGAAATACAATAATTACAGGAAGGTAACACTAAAAATGTTATTTAGTTTTATCTTTTATTTTCTTTACTCCTTTCCTCCTCCAGTACTATGGGTAACAAACTATAATCTTTGTAAGAAATCTGTGTAAGCAAAGAGGCAGGGGAAAAATCCTTATGGGAGTTCACCACAGCCACCTCACTGCCTGTCATGCTTCCCCTGGTGGTTTTTGTCTGCACTTTTCACAACTTACCACTGTTTTCAAATCCCTCCACTGTAATTCTATGCTGGGTTTTCTGCATGCAGCTGTTGTGTCTCGCTTCTAGTATTTTGGTTTCTTTCGCAATGCCTTTCGGTTGAACCTTTTGACGATGGCCTGGAGAAATGGAATGGTTATTGTTTATCAACATGTTGTTATGAAAGACAAAGTTAGCTTGACTGCTCGTTTCGTGAACTTATATTTATCTGAACAGTTTCATGGGTTCCTTTTTTAAGAATGAAAGAAGGGAGGCCTTCAGGTACCAAGGTGGACCCTAGGTGGGACTAGTGGTGGCCTTTGAATCGAGGCTGGCGACTGTATCACAGACTAGCATCATGTCGTTCTCTCTTTTACTGACAGCCACGCAGCACACAGCAGTGACAGGGAGAGGGTGGGGTGGGGAAATCCAGCGAAAGAGGGAGACAGAGAGTCAGAAACAGAAAGCGAATGAAGGGAATTGAAGGAGATAGAGAATAGAGAATACCCTGTGTAGGCTGACACATCTGAATTCATTTTACTGCTCCTTGGAAGAATGCCACCGCATTTACACTGCTTATTTAAAAAGGAGGAGAGAAAAAAACCTCGACCATTTTTTTTCACTTGCCTCAATGATTTTGGCTCTCCTGGTCTCTGGTGTTACTATATTTATCCCTGGCCTAAGTATAAGAGCCCAAAATGACACCATTATTTTGACTAGACTGTTTTTCCTCCAGAGAGAGGCCAGAGGAAGTGTAGGTGACCTGGTCTGGTTAACCACTGCTCGGCTGCCTCTCCCCCTCTTAGGCTGGCAGGGGCACAGGCTCCCTGTTTCTCACAGCCTGCCAGCCCGACACTACTACACACTGCGACCGCAGGTGGCCGTGGGCCAGCACACAGACTATCCATGTGTCGCTTCGGCCTCCTTTCCCTCCCTTTGGCGTAAACAGGCCCTTGTTTTCTTCAAAAGAACTTGCTCCTCTGGTTATGACACACTCACAGATATTATATAACTCTTTCACTGTGGCTTTGGTGCTGGTTTGTGGGGTCCTTCATTGCATTTTTGTATCGCAGAGGCTCTGTAGGAATTCTGCTCGACAACACCTAGCAGACACCCGCCAATAGAAAGACTGAGATATACCATAAAGCCTAGAAATACACAGACCATGAAGTTTATTTTGGAGGCCAAAGGGCATTGTTTAACTTTCCCTCAGACCTGAAGTGTCGACAAGTATTCAAGGGAATGTGCTGTCTTGACCAAGGCCTTATATAGACAATTGTTTTCCATTTGGACCCATACCTAGGTCTTGAGAAAAATAACTGTTTTGATATTTGCCTGTGACATAGTCTTGAAATGAGGGGCATGTTAAGCTTCTCAATTAGATTGCTTAAACATTACGCTTCTCTTGTGCGTGTCCATGTCAGTGGCATGCGCCTCCATCAGTCAAGAGAAGCAGAGCTTCCACAATCATTCAAATTTCTCCACTGAGCCCGATACTAAACTTAAATGCCAAGACATTGTCAAAATACATGAAGGCTCTAAGTATCCATTTTGAGCAATTGCCAAAAGTAAATAAACAGCAGACTTGACTCCAAAATCAAGGGGCCCTGATTGCGGTGACCCTGTTATTGCCGTGGTTCTGCAAGCACCGGCAGTACCCTGAATGAGGACGGTTTCGGATCATTTCTCTCTGCAAACACAGACTCTGTTCAGCCCTTGGTCAGAGACATAATAAGGTGGTGGAACGGTTGTTTGGAATTGGTTTGCTAAATCCCTGGATTTACGTATTTATCTTTTTTGGTGAACAGTACTACATCAATGATACCCTGTTTTCCTGTCAGACTAATTACATCACAATATCAACAATGAGAAAGGATCCTCCCTCTGTGATAACATATTCTGAGGGATGTAAAGTATTTTAAAATTCAATTGAAATTATACCTAATTTAAAGCAAATTAGGTAGAGCAAAAGACCCGTGCAATACCTATGCAAACCTTTTTTTCTGAATAACAGTAAATAAGTACTTTTATTTCCCCCACCAACTGTTGCCAGAAAATGCTCAACCCAACTTCAAGATTCAGCCATTACACACACACGCATTGCCCCTGCAAGTTTGCATAATTTAGTAACCAAAAACAGGGATGATCCGGAAAGCCAGAACAATTTCCTGATAACGGATTCATACACCGCGCAGCTTCATTAATCTCATCATCTCAATCGGGAGTGGCCAAAGTAAGGTACAACCATCCAGTGCCATTACCGCTGGGCGCAGTAGCTTCGTTACATCGCAGAGTCACAGAAGCTCAGTCAGGGCCACACAAACTGTTTTATAAAAAGAGAAGCTGCAGGTCAGAAATGAAGTGCGACAACACAGAAGCCTGTCTCATATAAAGGAGCTTTACATTTAGGATAAATTAATTCGCTGTGAAAATCAATACAGACCACCAGATTTCTCTGGGTAAAGGGTTTTCTCTGCAACCGCTCCAAAAACGATTTCCCATTGTCTCAGAACCAACAAACAAGTCTAATCAGTCATAAAGTTTGAAATCTCAAGGGTTTTTGTTTCTGGAAAATCAACTTGTTGGACCATGATGGAAATATGAAGAGCTCATACACAAAAACGATAAACGCCATTCCTGCCAAAACTAAACCAAACAAGCCATGATTGAGATCACAGTGCCGTCTTTGCGATTTCCAAATAGTTTTGTTGCCAAACTCTATATATCTCATGATTAATGTACAGTTATGGCAAAGACGACACTCGGCTTGTTTGGTTTCGTTTTGGCAGGAATGGCTCTTCATGTAGATTTTGGTTTATTATATTAAGATGGCTTTGGCTTTGGCTTTGGCACAGTGAAGTAGCACTTGTACCTCTCAGGCCATCTTTTTGATTCAGATACTCCTTGCTTGGCTTTCAATGATTGTCATCAATTTTTTTTTTTTTTTCTGAAAATGGATGCCAATGAAAAAATGCTTCACCAAATCACCTGAGATACTGTATTTCAGTGATTCAACGATTCTGAAAAAGCATGTTCAATACAACGTGACAAACAATGTGTTTTTATTCATGAATTCACTGTACACTGTACATTGATACACTGTGCTATTCTCCAAACAGTTGTCATCTTACACAAACAATCCCATTTATTCTATTTATCTACAGTACCGGTCAAAAGTTTTATAACACCCCCATTTTCCAGAAATGTAAGCAGTTCATTGAATAGTCCATTGAATAACCTGAAATGGTACAAAGGTAAGCGGTAAACTGCCAGAGGTTAAAAAAAAAAGTTTAACCTATTAGGAGGTTTCAGTTACCAAAAACTGAAAAATAATGTAAATTTCAGTTATAAAAAAAGACTATGGGTTAACAGTCACTCTGTGCAAGTCGCTGACTCTGGATCCTCCATGTTTGACAGTTGGTGTCACACACTGAGGAACCATCCTTTCCCTACGAAAACCTTCCAAAATTTCAAGATTTCAAATTTTGATTCATCGGTCCATAAGACCGGTGGGCTTCCAGTCTTCAGTAGTCCACTGGCGGTGCTTCATGGCCCAGGCAAGCCTCTTTTTCTTATTTTGCCATCTTAGCAATGGCTTTCTTACTGCCACTCGACCTGTCAAACCTGCAGCTCGAAGTCTTCTCTTCACAGTTGAAACTGAGACTTCCTCCCTCGACCAGTGTTAAGCTGTGCTTGAAGCTGTTGTCCTGTGAGCCACCTATCACGCAAGCTGTTGACTCTCAGAAACTTGTCTTCTGATTTTGTTGTGGCTTTGAGTCTGCCAGACCTCTTCCTGTCAGTTTCCTCCAGTTTCCAAGTACCGTTTGATGGTGTAGTAAACTACTCACTGCCAAAAAATCTAATTCTTTTCAGTTTTTGCTAACCTAAACTTTTTTTTTAGCCTCTGGCAGTTTACCGCTTACCTTTGTACCATTTCAGGTTATTCACTAGACTTGAACGGCTTAAATTTAAGTAAAAACTGGAAAATGGGGCTGTTCTAAAACCTTTGACCGTTATTGTATGTATCTGAGAGAAATATCTCAGTAGTACAGTAGGCCAATATGCAATCTCAATATCTCTATGAAGTTAGTACTGTTGGAGGAAACCAATAATTAGTACTGTAGTACTAAATTCGTAGATTCCAAGGTCTAATCCTAATCTAGAAATGTCAACCAGACTGTTTGATAGATGGCTGAAAAAAACAGCACAGATTAACCAAAACTTAAATAAAACTAGATGTGACGCAAGTTACTGTATGTTATGACATAACAAACCTCTGTTTCCCTCTCATTAAAGAAAAATATCTATTTTTCATTTTGTGCTTTCCTCAGACAGCTGGACAGTGACGAATTTGGGATGCCATTCTGCAGTTCTTTCCATGTTTCCCAGTGCTGGTCCTTTGCAATTACTAGACAGTGTAATGCTTTCCATCAGGCCTTTGATTTTCCCCCGTCTTGACCATGATGACTCTCTTCATTCAGTCTAGTGGTACCTCAGAGTAGACTACAAAGAACACTGAATAAGCAGCCACTGTTTTTACTGGACATGAAAAACCTGACAACTAATCATTAAAATAAATAATATCAAAGGTTCAACATTCATTCATTTCATTTATTCTTTTTTAGGGATCTCTAAATATTAGACAAAAAGAGCATTCCTCAGTCTCACATCTACAACTCGGACAGAGAGAAAACAACACCCCCACTCCACCACCCACAGACGCACACACACACACACACACACCCTCCTCTCCGAAAGCAGTTCCCTGCGGCATTCCGCACAACAATGGCAGGGGACATATTACACAGAATTACGTGCATGTCACTCTCATGCTAGTGCTACATTGCATGGTGGAGAAGGCAAAGCAAAGCTAAGTTTTGTTATATGTAACTTTCTGCATCCATCATTTAGATACTCTACAAGCAGAATTATGTTGAAATATCATGTCAGAAATAGCACACTATTTTTTAAAATGCATGATATGTAGTGAATTTAATGCACAAAACACTTATGGTTCAGCACATCTTTCAATTTTAGGTCTGCTGCTTCCATAGACTGAAACATGATATTACATAAGAGCAGGTCATTTAGAATTTATATATTGTGTATATAACATTTACATCACAGCACTTGAACAAATACTATCTTAAACAAACATTTTCAGTGTGAAAGCAGTCCCTTCAGTCACAGGCAGGAGGGAGTTGGCACACTGCACAGCAAGGATGGGTTTGGGGGGGAAGAGGGGGGTAAAGAAAGGTGCAGAGGTTTTTTTGGGTGGGGTCCTGTCATTTTTTTTCAGGGGGAGGTTTTGGCTGTGTTTTGACACAGATCCAGCACACGTGGGAGAAAGCAGAGAGAGAGGGAGAGTAAAGAAATCTTTCCACCCACCTAATAGGGGGAGACTAGCTGGCAGGCCGGCACTCATAAACAGGGCTGTCTGGCAGACCGGGGCTCAGAGTGCAAGGTGCAGGCAAGGAGGAGAGCACAGAACAGAGTGAACTCACGGAACGAGGGAGAAACTGACTCACAGACAGGCACACGCGCTCAAACACACACACAAACACACCCGCACGCACACTAAGCGACTGTGCCGCACCACACTGCCTGAAGAGCGGGGATTTACTGCGGGAAGAGGAGCAAGGAGAAGAACAGGACAGGAGCGTGGATGGATGCATTCTGCAGCCACAGTGGCCTAGACCCTCTTTGGGTGAGTGCACTGCAGATCTTTAGAAACTTTAGATACCACACACCAAGAGACACAGCAGGCACAGGGGGACAGACAGACAACCACAAAAGAGATGGATGAGGTTCATAAAACATGCAAGATGTTCCACAACTCTATTTAGAATCAGTATTCTTAAAAGTGACATTAATCATGAAACAGTTTTTGATTGTGGGTTTTTGCAGGTGATTATTGTTTATTTGTGTTAAGGGAATTATCTTGGGGACAAATAATTTTCTAACCAATTAATCAGGTCAGGAATATTATTTTATATTTTGGATTAAATGTAACTCCTTGTTAGAATTAAACCCTGCTATCAGTTATAGTCTTTATAGTTAGTAACATGTTAACATGCTATCCTATGGTTATTGTTAACAGTTTTTTTAACAGTATTGTGAACATGTCAACAATAGCCATAGGATAACCTTTACTTCTGATATTTCTATTTATTGAGACCTAGTATTCTTAAACTGACATTAATAATAAAATATGTATTGTTTGTGGGGTTTTGTAAGTGATGAAGACAATACATAAATGTGTGCTTAATATATTGGAGTTATCCTAGGGACACTGATGTTTTGTAACTAATACATCTGCAATGTCTCATTGGGTGTTTAATTGATTCTGATGTAAAGGTATCTGCTTGTTAAAACAAAACCCTTTTATCAGTCATAGTCTTTCCCGAGACTAATAATTAGAAGTACAGTGGTGGCACTCGTTCCACTCTGCCTCTGTCAATAACAGCAATGATTACTCACAGTGTATCTGCTGACTTCCGAGTAACAACCCCTCATTATGAATGCTTTATGCCAGCAGCTGTGAAACTACTGCCAGGCGCAGGAATATCACTCACTATGTTGTGAAATTCAGTGGCAGAGTAAGCGGTGGTGATTCAGAATTACATATAAAAAAAGATTGTATCATTTAAAAAAATCATTGAAAAGTGAGCCAAGACACACTAGGCTCAATTGAGAACTCACCCAAAAGAAAATGTCAGTCTTAACAACAAAGTGCAAACTTTTTACAAGAGATTGCTTGTGAAAAAGAAGAAAAAAAACACCCCTCGTTATATAACAGGACTAGATTGTCAGGAGCTGGTCAAAAAGTGTTCAGGAACAAATAATATTCTGGAACTGGTCCAACCGTGATCTTCTCACTCTTAACCACCTACAGTAAAACGATCTTTAAAAAAAATGTTATGGTCACCTTTTTAACCAGCAATGCAACTGATTTTACCAGTGGTTCTAATATGAATCTCTGCTTGAGGATGGCTGTTCCGGTTTTAAAATGCTTCATCAGCATTTCATTCACTACTCATTGCAGCTCACCTGGCTGATATTTCAGAACTCACACACATATGCATTTGTTTACACTGCACAGCAGACCTATTTGGAAATGTGGCCTGATACAGCTGGCACAGGACTACTGTGTGACCTCCGGGCATGACATGAGAAGCCCAGCGGCTGCAACCCAAGGCCCGCAGAGATTTAAGGACACGCAATGTCGGGCCCCACGGCCAGCCAAGTGAGAGATGTTGGTGATCCCCATGCTTATCAGTCATGAGCGAACATCCACATTCTATGCCTCTGTTCGAAAATGGGTGTTTGATGCAAATCCAGACAATACACCAGCGATGCTGATTTTTCATTTTTCGCGCCCACATTCTGAGCATCTGTGTAAAGGTCCTGAGTCGTGCTCAGACAAATGTACGGTTCATTAAGGAGGCCCTCAGTCTAGACACTCAAACTCCATCCATTTCTTCTTTCACAGGCTTGGTCCATGATCACACAAAATGCATGCACTTACAACATCAGCAGCATTCACTGTACTCGTGTTAAAGCCTCCCGAATTTCTCCCAAATGACAGCGTTTAAAGGATGCTGCCATTCACAGCGATTTCTGTGGACCACGGAAATCGCTGTTCGTTGGATTGAAAAGGCACAGACAGAAACCAGAAACTCTTTATGGTAATCTTCTGCCCCGTTAATAGGAACCGGATTGACGGGCGTAATTGTTCCCAGCTCTACTTCGCGTTTTCGGTCAGAAAACCAGAAGCTGGCCTTCTATCATAAATGAAAGGACCTGCACAAACTGCGATTCAATGAAAGGTAGCGGCTCAATGCAGAATTAAATAATTTCAGACACAAAGGGTTTTCAATAATAACACTGTGCTAGCGAATGGACTGGATTATCCTCGCTCAAGCGGGTAACCACAGCCGGCCCAGAAGAGAGCAGCTTGGGTTCACTGCTGAGGTGCAATGTTAATTTCCAAAGGGAAGTGAGTGGGAGGAGCCCTTCTAAAGGCTTGCCACAGCCCTCCTCCTCCATGGGTGCATTGGTCAAATTTAATCTTCCGAGATGAAATACGCGAGTGCAAAATAGAACGTGTTCTGGAAAAAAATTACAATTCGACAACCCTGCCCTCTACAAACCACCGAATCATTTTGTCAGTCTGTGACCATGGAAAATGACCATGGGAAGAGAGCTTGTCCCAGGCCATATAATGACAACCAGGTCAGCTGGTGAGCTCTGGCTTCACTCTAATGATAAAAGATGTATTGAATTAGTTTGAATTTAACACACCCGTCCCCATCAGGGCTTCCCATTCCTCCACTTTCCTGGGGTGCTGAGGGACTCTGAGCACCTCTTGTACTGCTGTAAACATCTGCTGGAATTGCCACTGAAACTGTGCCAAACCTCTATAGAGCATATGCCTTGCAGACACCATGTCTGGCACAGTCAGAGGGGCTTTTCTCTGAGATCTCGAGTCTTCAGAACCGCCCTGTGGCTTATCTGAATACTGTTTCAATTATACACCTAACCCCAGTCCTTTAACTTCTGCAACTGGCATAAACAAAACACTGCATTCCTAGAAAATATTTGTATAATAGATAATATACCTAAATAGCTGAATTCAGTAATTAACTGACTAGACTTCAGAGTTGACCAACGAAAAAAGTAACAGAGAAACGTGTATGATTTGCTCATCTGATACTGCAGAACATTAAGCTTTCTTAAACTTCCCACAATATTCAAGGTCAGTGTGCTGAGCAATACTAAACCTTTTTTTCCTATGTGGTTCAGATTGTTTTTGTAAAGTGGAATAGCACTGTGTGAATGAAGGTGCTTATAATCACACATCAGCTTGGGCCACATACTGCAGCCTGAAACAACAGTCCATACCATTATAATAAGTACTGCGTTTAGACCGTAAACAGACATACGTTTACTGAGAAGACCACCACTAGCCAGACACTACACTTGGAGGCTTTTTATCCCTCGTGCATATCAAACTCCAGCATTGGAAATGTCACAACAATATGACAAATAAATAGATCTGGTCAGAGAGGTTAGATCTGGCAAATACATACTGGAGCGAGTGCAGAAACCATTCCTGCTACTCTGTTCAATCTGCGGTTGAGTTTTGCTCCAACTGCCCTACAAGTGAATGAGTTAGCGAGACAAACACTTTAAATTGTCTTAAAAGTTTGGCCTTGGACAGGCTCACCACAGACAAACAGATGAACCTTTATAGTAGGTTATACTCTAGTTTGCATCTGCAGATCATTGAGTTCACTGAGTCCAGTGTGTTTTGCCTCACAACAAACTGAGGCAATGTCAGTCCCACATGTCACACAGATTCAGTAACCTGCTAATCACTATTCTGGAACATTCACACTTTTGTTACATAGCTATCTTTGTTTCATTATTTCATAATGGGCATTGAGATCTATTTCCTCACATGTCATATGACCTTGTTTGATGGACTGTGCTGTCCATCAAAACTATTCAGTCAAGTACCCACCCTAGCATGAAGCAACCATGCGCGCTGAGCATCAGCAGTCTGAAAGAGATGAGGTTTCAGGAGCCTAATTTCTCTATATACAGTATTCAATTGTTTCTTTATTATATATTTTTGTATAAAAACCTGCAGTATTCTTCAAATGCTCAAATGTTTCCTGTACTGCATATTCCTATTTAGTCTTACAGCCACAAATTGCGTCAGCAGAGGGGTTTGCAGCCATGAAGGAACAAATGTTCATCAAAAAGTATTTGCAGTGCAGTGCCTGTAAAAAAGACAGCAGAAGTACCAATACCTGCACTGAATTTGAAATGCACTGAGTAGACTGCATCACACAGTATGGGGATATAGGGCAAAGTGGCTGCCTGGGCAAAAGGGCTTGTCTAAAGAGATGCTGCTCAGGGTTATGCAGGGTTGTTGTTTCTTGGTTGTGTGGGGCAGAGGAGGCAGCGCTCCTGTCGTGACCTGTGCCATCGGCAACCCTGCAAAACCTCACCTGGCTCTTGAGGAGCGGGTGGTTTAGGCTGCCGGCCCTGCGGAGAGGAGGTGTTGTGTAATGGCTGTGCAGCTGGAATGAATTGTGGTTGCTCCCTTCATCCCCCGGGGTGTCTGTCTGGGAGCCTCTGTGCTCTGACCTTTAACCACTTCCTGGCCAGACTCCTCAGGACCTCACAGCTGCTGAACACCCGTCTCCTTTTGCCAATCCTCTGGAGTGGCCAGCAAGCCGTCAGTAAACAAGGGGAGGCGAAAGACAAACACAACAGGACATTTAACGTTTTCAAGGGTATTTTTATCTTTCACTGACACACTCTTCTGCTGTTTTGGTGCAATCTCAAAATCAGACCACTTCCTTAATGCTCTGACCTCACCTCATAGATTTAAAGTCTTGCCCATGCCCATAATGGGCTCAATGTGTTAACTGCCACCTCCTGAGAGAAATACTCCATAGTCAGAAATTTCCAAACAAGTTGTAAACAGGTTGTGAGGTCGTCCACACTTCTCACCGGCTTTGTTCAATAGGTTTCACAGCTGCTTGTCTGTCCTTTGACCTGAGGAGCTCATTATCTCTCAGTATCTCACAGTAATACAATTACTGTCAAAAAGCATGTTTATTATCTTTATGAATTATGACCAGTGAGGTCAGAAAATAACGAGTGAGGGCAGGTTGAACTCACAGTTTTGTGGATGCTGTGACTCTTTCAGGACTGGAACCGGACATGGTACACTCCCAATCCAGACCTGACCCAGTGCTTCCAGAACACAGTTCTGGTGTGGGTTCCTTGCATCTACCTCTGGGTGTGTGCACCCTTCTACTGCCTTTATCTCTACTGCCATGACCATGGACACATACGCTTCTCCTGCCTCTGCAGCGCCAAGATGGTGAGCCAAACCACAAGTAGACTGCAAACTCATTAATGTTATACAAGAGCAAGTTATACAAGTGCAGTAAGCATATCAGGCGTAAAATAATACAAGAGTATGTCAAACACAGTGAAATGAGTGGACCCTGGCCTTTTTGTGCTTTAGCAAGTGAGGGGAAAGCCTATAACTTAAGTGCATGTAATTTAGCAGCGTAGAAGTGGTTCTAGAATAGACAGTCAGAGTGCTGTATTCCCATAGAAAATACTGAGAGGAGCTGAAGAGAATAGCCAGCACTTTGGCTTTATTATTTTATTTTAGTAGAATGTTCATTTTTCCATTTATTTTGCACTATCTGCAGAAAAAAAAAGTTAAATAAATTGTTTTCTGAACTCTGTGGTGTTGTCTCCTTTGCTCTTGCGCAGGTCTTCGGATTCCTCTTGGCCTCTTTTGGCTTTGTGGAGTTCTTCTACATCCTGCTGGAGAGGAACCAGGAGATACAACAGCACATGGTGTTCCTGCTCAGCCCCATCATCCGCAGCCTGACTGTGGTACAGTAATCCTCCGTTTTCCTCTTGTCCACAAAGCAGATCCAACGAACAATGCCCAGTAGTGTCTGTCAATATCCTGTAGGGTTTGACCAGCAGGATTCTACATGTACTGAGGGACATCGGGCAGGTCTGGTCACTCCGGGACAGCCCCCGCTTCTGCCGGTCATCGGAAGATGAAGTTTGTGTGAATGTTGTCTTTCAGCCTTGTGTACTGCAGACCCACCCGTCTGCAGTACACAAGGCTGAAAGACAACATTCACACAAACTTCACTCCTCAGCAGGTTCCTCAGCAGTGAACATATATCACAGGTCGTAGAAATGAAATAGTACAGTGTTGACTCGGTGGGGGAGTCACAGGAGATTTATGACAGAGGACACACTGGTGGATGGGGTACAGTAATGCATCTCTTGTAGTGATCAGGAGACCCATCACCTCCACATTCACCATTTCCCAGTAAGAGGTTAACAGGCCTGCTTCACAAACAGCTCTCTCAGAATCAGACTGAGAACCAGCCCACCTGTGGTCTCCTCAGACAGTAAAGTCAATATCAGTAACTGTTCAGCCATGAAAATAACACCAGGGTGAATTCTGCATACAAAGAGACACTTCTTACATCCAGTAGACTTTTTTAAATAGTCCCAGTCTTTTTCAGGAGAGTAAAAATTGTCTCACCATTCAACAGACTGCATGCTAATGTAAATCCTAGCTGACCGTCAATGATATCAGTTTCTAAATGTAACTATTTTAAAATTCTTTAGAACAATTTTTTTTTTGCTTTTTGTCTTACCGCAGTGTGGTTGCTGCCCCTGTTCATGTTATGTAAGGCACAGCTTATGTCACTTCCAATGCGGTGTTCAGCAATGTTTCTGCTTTGGTCTAGTCAAGACATATCTTTTCCCTTTCCCTGGATCAGTCAATATATTGGCACTGGCGCACACGTACCAATGTCTGACTCCTTCAGTCCGTGGTCACTGTCTTTCCTGCCATGAAGTATGTGTGCGACATCAACACTGACCAGCAAACCATGACGAAAAGAGCTATTTACTCCCAAACACCAAACACAGGCCATGTAATTACCAGGCACACATTGTGTTTGTTGGGGTGAAGTAATGCAGTGACTTCCACCCACCTCTCTTAAAGAGAGGCCCCTCTTTTACCCAATGGATTCAAGTGGAAATTAAACTCAAATGAACAGTACTACTGTGTAAACAAACAGATCGCATATATGCAGTACTGTATGTGCAGCGTGCTGATGGGTTGTCACTTGAATCTGGTGTCAATTTTGAAGGAGAATACTAAGAGAATTTCTTAATTATGAAGCTTCTAGCATTTTGAGTCATGAACAGCTCTGCGGTTTTAGTGTTTTTCCGCCTCTATTTACCAGTATGGTATTATCCACCCTCTACAAGGTTTCTTTTGAGCTGAGCTGCTATGACTAAGGATGTCTCTCTGGATCAAAAATCACACAAGACTAAAATTTTAAATAGACACCTCATTTAGCCATTTGCAGCTTGTTTCTCATTACAAAGGACAGAGTGTGGCTACTGAATAGTCTGATATTACTGGATTGGAGATGGATACCTCCTACCTGGTGTGAAGAAGTGAAATGTTTATCGAAAGCTGATTATGTAATCGGTTAGCTGCAGTTGTGGTCTGGAAACTCATTTTTCTTTCCATAACCAACAAGCTATTATGCAACCTGTCCCTGTTTATCTTTGGAACAGGATTGTTTCCTGAGAGTAATGAGTCTTGATTGAAAGAACAGTGCAAGCTATTAACAATGTGATACATAATTTAGCATATGGGCCCAGACCATACAAATGAATAAAAAGACATTCAGGCTTTCCAGCAACTTGCGAATTAATTGACTAAACAGTTGGTAAAACAAACGTAAAACATATGCAAGGTCTGTCGGGAAGGCGTCTTTTAGTCATCCTGCGCAGGCAGACAGAGTGGGGTCATCATTGGTGGGTTTCTTGCTCTGTGAGTGAGCCCAGGACACTTGGAGTATGTAGCTTTGGTGAGCCAGTGCCATACACCACAACTCAGGGTTCTACCTATGAGCTGGAAATGATGGATCATGGAGAAAATAATTATGACCCACCAGATTAAAGCGGAGGTCAACATGGTATGATTGGCCTTGTCACTTGGTAGCAATGTTCTTGAGCATATTATGCCTCTCCAAATATCAGCTCAACCAACATCTTGTTTGATATCGCAATGATTCTCAACATGAGAGGACCATATCAATGGCAACCTTGAAAATATATTGTGGTGTCCCTTGGGGTGGGGCGACACTCACTGACCTTGCAGAGGGCGTAGGCAAGTTAAATAACCCGGAGGGGGCAGTATTACAAACAAAACAACACTTTATTAAACTAAACTTGACAAAACACAAAACAAAGGGCGGGGTCTTGGGGGAATCCAAAACACAGTCCACAATCCTTACTCATCGTCATTATCCATAATCCGTAATCCGTAGTCAAAGTCCAATTCAGTTCCTTAATCGAGTCCAAAAGTCGGTACACAAAGCAGGGTCCTCAAACAATCCAATTCAAATCCAAACAATTCTCTCCAAACAGCAATCCAAACAATACTTTCCTTCACACACTCTCCAACACACTCTCCAACACACTCTCCAACACACTCTCCAACACACTCTCCACAGCCACCAATCTACTCCTTCCCAGTGTGACAGGAGCCAGTCCCTTAAATAGGCCTCCGAATAGCCTTCAGTTGTCCGTAGTCCCAATCGCTTGACTTCGTTCAGGTGTGGGACTGCAGGCTGCTGGGAAATGAAGTATTTTCCTCTCCAGTGGCTCCCAAGAATTAAAGGGCCAGGCAGCCATTTTCTGGTGCAGCCCGTTGGGACGCCACTTGTGCTAGTAAGTTACCCAAAACAAAAATATAAAAAGGAAACCTGACTTTCGCTGGACCTTCTCCCAAATCGTAAATCAATCATGCATAGGCTAAGAAGAGAGGGAGCCAGCCCCCCCTCCAAAAACTTATCCGACCTGTTAGTGGCTTTATAGTTGGTGGGAGTTTCCTATTCCTGTTCTCTTGGAAGATCTTGTTCCAGCTCATACTTCCAGTTTGCATTTTTTGGAGAGACATTGGTTTGGTATGATTTTCTTCCATTTAATCTCTTTTGTGATTGTTACATGTCAATTGTATGTCTAGGATTTGGTATTTGTTAAGGTAGTTGAACCTACGTCTGTACATTGGACATTGAATATTTTGTCTAACTGTTCATTTTAATTGAATTGTGAGTTGTATATTTAAATGAAGGTTGATCCACCTGCTCTGCCTATCAACAAATGTGGTGATTTAATTTTGATAATTGGTATCCTGTGTAGTAATTATTATATTAAATCAAATGAATAGATTTTACATGTAAGATAAGCGAGGAGTTTTAACACGTAATACCACTTGTGTTCAGTATTCGGAGTGCTGAACTTAAACAAGGGCATTTGTTTGTTAAGGCTACTGGATTCAGGGAATATACCATTTTTATTCTAACATCACTGTTCCGACAGGCTGAATATCTTAAATTTTTGGTGAATTATTATTATTTTTTTCAAAATTATACACACAAAAGTAATGGGCAACCATATTACATTAGTTATTGATTTAGATATCACCTCTGCTTGCCTTCGCAGCCAAACTGTGCCTTTAAATAGCTGGGAAAACCTCTGTATTGACACCACTATTTTGGGTCAATCAGCAAATAGGTGCTGACAGGAGTGGGAGAGCGGTTTATGTGCTCCTCCCAGATGGGTCAGGAGCGACACTAAAGTGCGCTGGGCTGTTGTCCATACCAGGGAGCGTTTAGTCATGGTCTCTCACTCTCTTTCCCTCTCTCTCCTTTCAGGTCCTGGCAATCTGCATCATTCAGCTGGAGCGGATGAGAGGCTGTCGCTCCTCCATCTTCCTGTTCCTATTCTGGCTCCTGGCAGTGCTCTGCTCTCTGGTGCCCCTGAGAGCCAAGATCCAGTTGGCTGTGGAGGAGGTGAGAGAAATGACACAGTGGCACAGTCCCCAATTCACTGCCCTCATTCCCCTGTACACATCCTGCACCGCAGGAAGCTGTTGCAGATACTTTGACATTTTCTGAAGGATCTTATGGCTGCCCTGCCCTTACGCAATGAACATACAGTATATGGACATACACTACCGGTCAAAAGTTTTAGGACACCTCCAAATTTACGCAGTTTAAAGTTTCAATGTACTCTGAAATTAAAGCAGAGAACAAATAAACAATTGGAGATAAAAAAGAAATCATGGAATTGTTTTGTTTAACAAAATTGAATCTACATTTTTGACTCATCAAAGTAGCCACCTTTTGCTGATATAACAGCCGAACACACTTGTGGCATTCTTTCTTCAATGGAAATCAAATATTGTTTGGAAAGTTCTTCCCAACACTGTTGCAGAAGTTCCCACAAATGTGTTGCACTTGTGTTCCCACAAATGTGTTGCAACAAATGGTTGCTTTGCTTTCACCCTTCTGTCCAGTTCATCCCAAACCAGCTTGATGGGGTTTAAGTCTGGAAACTGTGCTAACCATGATTTGAAGCCTACCGTCTTGTTCTTTTCTTCTAAGGTAGTTCTGACATAGCCTGGAGGTATGTTTTGGGTCATTATCTTGCTGTAGGATGAACCCCTGACCAACTAGGCATAGACCAGAGGGTATTGCATGGTGCTGCAAAATGCTGTGGTAGCCCTTTTGGTTCACAGTGCCAGTCACTCTGTGCAAGTCGCCAACTCTGGATCCAGCAAAAGAGCCCCAGACCATCACGCTTCCTCCTCCATGTTTGACAGTTGGTGTGACACACTGAGGAACCATCCTTTCAAAAACCTTTCAAAATACAAAAACCAACGTGATTTGATTCATCGCTCCATAAGACCTTCTTCCAGTCTTCAGTAGTCCACTGGAGGTGCTTCATGGCCCAGGCAAGCCTCTTTTTGTCATCTTAGCAATAACTTTCTTACTGCCACTCGACCTGTCAAACCTGCAGCTCGAAGTCTTCTCTTCACAGTTGAAACTTACTTCGACCAGTGTTAAGCTGTGCTTGAAGCTGTTGTCCTGTGAGCCGCCTATCACGCAAGCTGTTGACTCTCAGAAACTTGTCTTCTAATTTTGTTGTGGCTTTGGGTCTGCCAGATCTCTTCCTGTCAGAGTTTCCTCCAGTTTCCAGGTGCCTTTTGATGGTGTAGGAAACTGTACTCACTGACACCTTAGCCTTCTTTGCAATTTCTCTAAAGGAAAGACCTACACTTTTAAGGGTTATACTGGTCTGTCTGTCTTCCTTTGTTAATTGCCTTTTTCTCGTCAATATGATAGCAATATACTACTTCCTGCAGCGCAATATTGTCCAAATAATGCTTCAGAGGGTGTAGTAACACAGTCTGTTCCAACACTGCTTTTATACAGACAGAGGGTTTTTAAGTAATCAACAAAAGTTGTGACACCTGTAGGAATTGTTTGCATCAACTTTCAAGGATTAATTTACTTCCATTGCTGCAGAACAGCTGTATGTTGTTAACCCATTACTTGTTCCCTGAAAAGGGCCTTTTTTAATAACTCTGAAATTCACATTATTTTTCAGTTTACGGTAGTGAATATTGAAAGATACACTGTAATATATGAAATAATAATATTTTAAAATAATATAAAAAAGGACAATACATGCCAGTATACTGTTATTTTTGTTCCAAAATATATTATGGTATTATTAAATATATGGTAATACTTTTTAAATATATGAAAAGTGGCAATAATATGTATATTGCAATTATATTATTAACTATATTTTTCAATAGATATAACAGTATAATGTATTACATATAACAACACTTCTAATTTGACCCACGTGCCTGTGTCATCTCTTGATATAGTTGTTATATGTAAGTACATGCTGAAAATATTGTGAGAACAGTGTTTAATTGACACAAATAATGAAAAAACTAGAATGGCAATATGTCAGATCTCCATACATGGAAAATATATTTCTGTTGCATGAGGGTGAATTGTGATCATTTATCAACCTTTTTGGATGGCAGCTATCCCATACGCCAAGTTACGGGTCGGCAGGGCATGTCCCGTATCTATGCAACATTGAGAGTTTGGCACTTTTCAGGACCTTCAGACCTCACAAATATTTACTCTTGTACTCGCTGACCTCATTTCGACACACAGATTTCAGATATTATTTGCTGTATCATTTAAACTTGCTGAATATTATGATAAATGTGAAAAGGTATTAATGTAATCCATCTGACACATATAACCACCTCATGACGTCCCAGCCTGTTTTTTGTAATCCAAATATGGCCCTAAGTGGCGTGTAGCCTTTCCTTCTCTGGTGGCACGCTGTTTTCCTGTTTATCCGTTTGTGCACCCTCTTGTCGGGTTGGCTCGCCGCTCCGCTTGAGCTGCACAGTGGCTCTTTTGTCCATGGCCGCAGATTGCGTGATGGCAGGGCAGCGTTTGCATCGCTGGTGAGGCGTCCAGGCGGGGCGCAGAGGCCGCGCACCGCCTCCGGATGACACAGCTGTTACTGATCTCCGCAGTTTGTTGGTTACCTGGAGTTGTTGTTTTTTTAAGATTTTTTTTTAGCTCGTTCACTCCGTCTCAGACACAGCAATCAGCGTCCAAGCTGGACAGACAAGTATGCACAAAACACATGTGTCTGTATGCAGACGTGTACACTGCATTTCTGTAAATATGTGTATATATTTATATCTTTACAACCCCCGGTGTGATATTCCCCACACTGCAGACGGGCATGATGAATGGCCACACTGCGTATGGCGAGACGTGGCTCTCGGAGCTCAAACCAGAAACCGCCACTTTAACACCACTCCGATAAGCCAAGGCAACCAGCGAAGTCAAGATCCGGCGCATAAACCTCCCGCTGCAGGCTCTGCTGCTGACAGTATAATTGTGTCCAAACTTAGAGGAGGACTCAGTGGCGTGCCAAGCTTTGGGGACAACATGGCATGGTGTCCATAGCCAAGGCAGCTCATCTAGGCCCATGAAACATCTGCCTGCTTACGTTGTCTGCTTAGGAAGTCTAGCAGACAAGCTATTCCAGATACCAGATAAAAATACGATGACCCATGGTTTTGTATTGTTTCTGAAATATTGTTTCAGTGCATTCTATTACAAGTTGTCTGTATTCTATTTCAGCCTCAAGCTTTTATTAATATTAAGAATCGGTTGATTACATTCACAAGTAAATAAAAGGACACGTACATACATTGGACCCTTCTCTGTTTCTATGACAGTCAAAGCAGCATGCAGTACACACAGATTGAAGAGTCATGGACTTTTCATATGCCAGCCATCATTGCAATTAGCAGGTAGACCCAAGTAGTGTAATGTCGTGTCCATCTGTTTCATGGTGCATCCTTTAGTATGACTCACCTAAATGAATTCTCCTCTGCATAGCGTACCCATACTACATGGTGAACTTCATGTGCCATTGTATATTGCAGAGTACAGATATAGATATCTATATTGCAGTGCACAGATATATATATATATATATATACAGTATATATATATATTGGCCATGGCAAAACATATAACTAAGTGTTGTACAAACTGTTGGCTGGAAAGCAGCCGGGTTTACAAAGTTCATACTTACAAAAAACATTTCCTTCAGCAAGTCAGGCTGACCTATATTTCTTACCCACTCATACCAGCTGACCCTGTTTTCCTCTGTGGCCAAAGTGAGGTTGCACTCTAGGCCTGCTCAGCCCCAGCTCTCTTCTTTTCTCTCTTACTGGGGGCCACAACACACCAGAGAGAGCCTGTTTACAACCATCTCAAGTCTGCACATGTTTTGGCACAGGACAATGTTCAGCAGTGAACATAAAGGCAGACGCTAAACACAGACCTAAGAAAAAGCCAACGCTTGTGTTTAAAACAACATGTGAACCCCAGGAATCTCATATCTTTACAAATGGTTAATGCTGCTTTTTTGGCTTTCCTCCACTATGAAAGGGTTGCGCTGGTTTCAAAACCATTAATTTTCTATTTACAGATACTGTATGTCACTTAGCGTGACTGGGAGCCTTTAGCATTTCGACATGCGGAATTAATTTATTTGTTCTGAACCGTTAAAGGCTTCGGGTTGTCACCATGATTTGGCTGAACCGTTCAAAATAAGCTTTATGATGCCATTAATCCTGGCACACTGCCATGTACTGTGGTATACGGTATCCTATGCATGGACAGAAACAAAAACGAGATAGGACACCCCTCGAAACGAGCCACCAGGCAGTTCTGGAACATGGTGTACACTCCAGTTGACATGCTCTGAGGTTAAGTTTAGCGAGGCTCTGCAACCTATTCATTAGTAACTGATCCTGCTGTGGGAACATTGATGTGTCATAGATCTGGTGCTCGGTTTTAAGTGTAACAAATGGAAGGATACAGTTTGGATGCCATCACAGGAAATGTGTGGCTGATGCGGCCAAGAGCCACCCATTGGGATTATGGGAAATCCCTGACTGCGGCGTTAGTGTTTACCAAATGTTTCCCTTTCTCTCCTATGACATCAGTGCTGTGTCGTCAGCAGAGGCCCCGGATAGATCGATTGAAGTTTTTGTTGTTGTGTTGAAGCCTCCACCCACCCCTTTGTGAAAATGTCTGTTTTCATGGAAGTAATATATACCTTTGCTTGATTACTGTTTATTTTTGACTACAAAGGTGTAGTTTTGTAGAAATAGACATGAGGGTATTGTTGTGCTTAGACCATTTAGATGCACAGACATATTCATGGGTTGTACAGGTGAATTAAGCATACCGACAAAGATACAATCTACAATGAGATAATGCAGATGGCCAGTGTAATGATGGTAAATGTGTATTGTGGGTCTCATACATATACTTTGTCATTCATTGATTTACTGTGCCATTCCAGCTCATTGAAATGCAATAGAAATTGTTCTGGCTGAGGCATTGTCTTTGGGCAGAGCTTTGATGTAGAGCACTTTGCATTACAGGGCTTCTCGGCAGATGCTGTGCGACACTTGGCTTTCTTCTCATATTTCTCCCTGCAAATGGCTCAGCTGTTCCTCTCCTGTTTCGCCGACCACCCCCCAAGCTCTGGGAAACCCATCATTGTCAAGGCAAGTAGAAACCACCCTGTTTTGTTCATAATGTGGTAAATTGGGGCTGTGAGTGGCACCCTGCGAAAGTGGCAACACCCTGCAAAACCAGTATAGCATAGCGAGAACCTGGTATTGAACCTGGCATAGTCAGTCTGGTATTGAATCCTGACAATACCATTGGAGACTGTGGCCAGCAGCTGCCCAGGGTGGTGCAAAACCGTCTTTAGCATCACCTGGGGGAAAAACGTTTCAGCTGTCCCTGCCTCACCAGGCAAGACCAGTGCCTCTGGTCAGTCTGTTGCACTTCTCTGGTTGAAGTGATGGCTGGTAGATGTGGACATGCGATCTTGCTGCTTCCAAATTGATGGTAATCATTGCAGTGATAAAATTGATTAAAAAAATAAAATGTTGTAACTCACATATCATAACTGAATAACAAATAGCCTACCGACCTCTCTTTTGAGATACTCTTAAATCCACGCAGTAAAATTATTTACTTCATGTAAAGAAGTTTTCCTTCATCAAGTCATGGTGTAGTCATCACCACAATAAAATGGTATAATTAAATTTTCTTCTTTTGAGGGAAAAAAGATTAAGATCCTGTTCTTGGTATATTAGTCATAAACATTTTTAGCCCCACATTCCTTTTATGTTCTCATCCTGTTGGTTGTGTGGTGGCGATGCCACCGGATGGTTTCCTGTGACTGTGCGTGTCTGTGTGTATGTGTGTGTGCGAGCGTCTGTGTGTGTGTGTGTGTGTTTTTCTATGAGGAAGGCTTCTTGCGATCCCATCACTGCTCACACTGCTGTTGGGCATAGTCCATACATTGACTGCCATTTCCATTCAATCCCAACACATTATTCAAATATGCTCATGCATTGGCTCCCAAAATATTATTTATGGAATAAATCAGGAGAGCAAGAGAAATGACAAGTAGGTTTAGAGAGCAGGCAGCCAATGTTCCCCCGGTATTGTGTGCCTGGGGTGAGCTAGAGAGGGGGGGAGAGAGAGAGAGACAGGGGGAGAGGTGGGTGGGGGGGAGAGAAAGTAAGAGGCGGTTTGCCCGCGACACACCCAGCAGCCTCTCCCACTGGAGTATGTCCCTTTCACATCCTGGGCAGAGTTACTCACGGCAGCCCAAAAAGAGCTCCGGTGTGGGGGCGGGATCTGGAGCACAAACCGCTGCTGTGTGCAGCATGCCCCTCTGACGACACGTTTCCGCCTGCCACTGACCTCAGAGCCTCCTCTCCCCATCTGCTTGTGTTTACTCTCCGCTCTGAGGAGCCAGAGTCTGGCCCTGTTTACCAGTCCAGTCTCTCCACGCTCTGCAGCCTCATCACTGTGTTGATCTCTGTTCTACCAGCTGCAGATCTGACCTCCTTAAGTTCCATGAAAACCTTACAAAGGCCGTTTAGAGATGGCCTGTTTTTCTTAACCCGTGAACCGTGAGTGGCGTGGTACCCTCCATTAAACCTGCTGGATCTGATCCCTACAGAATCCCTGCCCAGTCCAGGATGCCTCCTTCCTGTCAAAGATTTTCTTCTGGTGGTTCAGTGGGTAAGACGGTCTTCTCATCTTTATGAATTCATGGTGTTGTCTGGGAACGCATTGAGACAATGTGGTTTTGAGGCAATGGTGCACAAAATAGGTGAGAATGTCATTTAATGCAGTGTTACTAATCACATTTTAATTTGAAATCAACAAAAAAAGACAACATAATTTCAAAATCTGTAATGGCTTGATTACAAAAGCCCGTAAGACTAGTGGTAAACCCGGAAAAAGTGCTTCAGTTTTTGAGATAACCCTTTGTTCTACCCCTTTGAGATACTACTTGGGGTAGAACAAAGCATAAGAATGTTTTTTCACATCTCTGTGGTCTCCCATTTGGAAATAGATTTTTATTCAGAAAATATTTTATTGCAAAAGTGGTTTAATTGATAGTGTAAGATAAGATTTCAGAGACCCCAGACAAGAGGGGGTACCCCCCCCCCTCCAAACATGCGCACACACACAAACATACACACACGCAGCACTACCCTGTCTCAGTTCCCCCACCATCTCCTAAAAAGATCACAGAGCACAATAGACCACTGCCTGGCTAGACCTCTGGCAGAGGTAGATTATCAGACATCAAGGTGTAAATGGCCAATGCAGAATATGCATTTTTCATTCCTGCATGTTCTGATTGGATATCAAGTAAAACTTTGTCAACTTTCCAACGACATCAGAACTGTGTTGTCGGAATAATACCTGGCTGGAGGTGGGTGTTGGCCACATAAGCTCATGTTGTTTAACAATACAAACTGAGAGTGCTCAAATTTGGAATAAAAGTAGTCATGTGTTCCCTACATACACAAACAAAGTGTGGCTAAGTTCATAGAACATCTGTCCATCTGTTTGTCCCTCTTTGTCCCTCAGGCTTGTGATTAAGGGATACCGCAGTCCTCTGCAGGCCGAGGACCTCTGGTCACTGCGGGAAGAGGACACGTCTGACAAGATCATCTCAGACTTGGAACAGGAGTGGACGGCAGAATGCACCAAGCTCCAACAGTAAGCTGCAGAAGTCATTGTATTGTGTCCGTGCTGGAGCTTACTTCTGTTATATCTTAGGGAATACGAACAAAAGAAGCAACAATTTCCATTGTATTCTTTGATGCACTGCATCCAGGACAACCTACAATTTCATATGTCACTCATTTATCATTTAGACAGCTGCATCACATGCTGTACCTCCTCATAAATCCAACAGCATTGTTCAACTGATTTGATTCACATAGCCTTGAGAATCAAGGGCTCTAACCATTACCCTAAACACTGCCCACCACATTTGTATTAGTTTCATATACAATTTGCAGTGCAGTTTTTCTCTCAATTCAGGCATTTGGTGTTTTGCAAACAGTGAGGCCCTACATAATAGAAATTTAAGCTCTAGGACACTCATCAGGAATGGCAAGGGAGAAAGTAGGTCAAGTGAAGTGCCATGACGACATTAGCATCAGCCTGTTAATATTTTTCAGCTTTGAAGCTTTGCCATTAAATGCCATAACTTGACATGTAAATTGCTTTGCTCACATGTAAAGATAATGCTTTAGGCAGCTGGTGGATACTGGCAATATATTATTTCAGTGTGAGAGATGTGTTGACAAAGGTTTTCCTTTTGTCTATTCTAAATTAATCCTTGAAAGGAGGAGGCACTGACTGTCCCCGACGTAAACGCTTGTCTATTTTCCCTCGCTGCAGGCAAGAGAAGTCAATGAGTGCGGGCGTGGCCTTGGGCTCCAGACTGACAGACCAGGCTCAGATCCTGAGGAAGCTGCAGAAAGAGCAGAGCTCTGGGTTCTGCCTGCTCAGGACTCTGGCCAGAAACTTTGGGCCCTACTTCCTCTCGGGGACACTGTGCCTTATGATCCACGATGCCTTCATGTTCTCCATCCCGCAGGTGCTCAGGTAAGGGGCAAAGATGACACCGGCCCACCTGGGCACACAAGGCCAGGGTCACAGCCTTGGATGTCACTCTCTGCAAGGTGAAATTGTGTCAATAACAAAGGCCCCTCCTGGTGGTTCTCAGAATCCCCTCAGTGACCTTGAAATCCTCACTGGGCTAGAGGGCAACCCAAAGTGCACAGCTGACAAGCCAGTCCAGACAGTCCAGCAGTCAAACAGGAATAATCCTGTTGCTCTGTGTGGTGTGGCTGTGTACGCTGCCAGTGTTAATTATGGCAGAGGCAAATAAGCTTGAGCGAGAATGTCGCCCACAGCATCCTGTCCCTCACTGAGACATTGACGGTAGGAAGGAGGCTCTAAAAGGCAGAAATGCTGAGGCTACGCCAGCCAACCACAGTAAGAGAGCCGCCAGCCAAGTGTGAGGCCAGGGCAGCCACAAGAAGCCCACGGTTGTATAAGCAGCACTGGTGCATGTGGGCCACTGGGCCTGTGCCCTCTGTAATAATCACAATCCCATCAACACATTCGACGCAGGAAATGTGACAGCTGCAATTGCAAAGCAAGGGATAATTTGTTAGTCTCTGTTTCAGAGAAACACTACCTTGATCATGTTTTACAACAGATCTCAGACCCTAAAATACAGAGCGGCAAGAATAATGAATGTACATGTTTCCCAACAGAGATTGTCAGGCATTTTTGTGGAGCAGCTTGTGACTCACTGTCTGTCTGTGTTGAACACTGTCTGTGTTCACCCCCACAGTCTGTTGCTGGGGTTCATGAGGGATGAGGACGCCCCCTTGTGGAAGGGCTACTTCTATGCATCCTTGATGTTCATGCTTTCCTGTCTCCAGTCCGTCTTCAACCACCAGTATATGTACAGCTGCTTCACTGTGGGGATGAGGGTAAAAACTGCCGTGATGGGCCTGGTGTACAGGAAGGTATGTTTCCCAGGGGAATGAGAATCCCATGGTCCTTTGTGTTCCAAAATGCAAATGTTTGTTGGAGGAAGAGCATGCCCTGACTGTTTTCCTGTGCTTTTCCTGTGGTTTCTCCCTCAGTCGCTGGTCATCACCAGTGCCGCACGCAGAAACTGCACTGTAGGGGAGATAGTGAACCTGGTGTCAGCTGATACACAGAAGCTCATGGACTTTGTGGTGTACTTCAACGCTGTGTGGATGGCTCCCATCGAGATTGCGCTTTGTCTCTTCTTCCTCTGGCAGGTAGAGTAGTAGCCATGCTTAGCTGGGTTGCAGGATCAAGCAAGTGGCCTTAGCCTCCAAAGCTTTAAATCATGTTGAACAAACATGGGAACATGCATAGTTTTGATTCCTCATACTTTCTGTATGTCTCATTTTTTCAGCACTTAGGCCCATCTGCCCTGGCCGGCATCACTACGATCATTCTCATCTTTCCACTCAACGGATTTATCGCCAAGAAGCGGAGCAAACTCCAGGTGCCCAATACCTAGATGGACCTGATAGGATATGTGTTTGTTGCTCTTGTGCCTGCTCTGTAAGAAATCGGTATCTCGTGTTGTGTACTTTGTCAGTGTCCCACAGCTGGTTCAGATAACAAAGGGAAAGTGGCGTGGGTGTGTGGGTTGGATGTGCATTTTATAATCCTTTGAAGTCCCCATGTTACCCTTATGAAAAACAACCACAAAAAAGGGCTATAAAAGTTTTCTTTTTCATTTCTTTTTCAACAAACAACAGACATTTGGAAATAGTTTAAATTGGGCTTGCACTTTAGAATGTGTTCACCACATTCCTGGCTCTTTTTCCCCATTTTGAAACTGCTAATTCTTCAAGAGATACAACTGATATCCTGCAGCAATTTCATCTTTCTCCCCCCAGCTGAGTTGCACCAAATACATCTTTACAGTTCCCTTCATTAACACATTTTAAGTGGGCTTTTTTAAAGTTTAAGGCTGGTTTGTTTAAGTGGCCCATCGAGGCTGACTGCTCTGTGCTCTTTGTGTGTATGTCTCTAGGAGGTTCAAATGAAGTACATGGACGGGCGTATCAAGCTGATGAATGAGATTCTGAATGGAATCAAAATCCTAAAGTTCTATGCCTGGGAAAAGGCCTTCCTGGAGCAGGTCCTGGGGTACAGGCAGCGAGAGCTGAAAGCCCTGAAGAAATCTCAGATCCTCTATTCCATTTCCATCGCTTCATTCAACTCCTCATCTTTTTTGGTGTGTACAAAGTCTGTCTGTCTTCGCCATGTTTGGTAATGTGATTAAGGCCCACTTAAGGTAGTCCAGGTAAGCCAACCTTGTGCTCTCCTGTGTTCCCCTCAGATTGCATTTGCGATGTTTGGAGTGTATGTGCTGATCGACGATAAGAACGTCCTGGATGCACAGAAGGTCTTTGTGTCCATGGCTCTGATCAACATCCTGAAGACTCCTCTCAGCCAACTGCCGTTCGCCATGAGCACCACCATGCAGGTGAGGGGTCCAAAACCTTCACTTACTTCATATTTTAATGTTCTACTGTTTATTCCATAAGGCTCCAGATATGTTTTTCAAATATTTGATCCTTTAACCTACACTGTGTGCAATCTTTGCTTTAAAAAAACGTTTTTTACTTGACTTGGTGTGGATAGTGGGGGATGATAATTGATGACTTTGTTTCAGGCCATGGTGTCGCTGAAACGTCTTGGAAAATTTCTCTGTCAAGAAGAACTGAAGACTGAAAGTGTAAATAAATCACCTTTCAGTCCTGGTGAGTTGTCTTGCCACGCTTTCCTTACTTACAATTGTGCATATTTTGGTGTGTGTAAATTTCATTGGGATGTACAGTTCCAATCAAAAGTTATAACATTGAATATATATTACAATGACATAAAATTACGATGTAAAATGTGTCCTGATGCAAAGATGCATAGCTTGCTGACAAACTATAGATGCTCTACAACTCCATAGGACTGCAATAAAAAGACTTGCCTCACATGGTTCACATCTTGGAACGCTTGGAAGCAGTCTGAATAATTAAAGGAGCTGCTACAGTATGCTCAGTATGAAAGCATTGTATGGAGTGAGGCATATGGTTGAGTTTAAAAAAAAACTTAATCTCTCAACATATCTCCAGACAGCTAATTAAACCATGACATAGTCATTTTGAAAACTAAGATAATTAAATATCTTGTAATTACAGGCAGTTTCTAATTCAACTTCACTAATCCAAGTCACTTGAAGGGAATTTTATTTTTAGTCTCAAAGTTTTTAACAGTTCTTCTCTATATTTCTATTTAACAGAGAAAAGGTGAAAGTTATTTTTTTCTAGTTGATTATAGTAAGACATTGAAGGTCTCATGGCAGATGCCGAAAGATTAAAGCTGCTAACACTTTCATGAAAGGTAAAAGGTAAAGCTCATAAATATATGTTTGGGGTTAAAGACGGATGTGTGCAACCTTCCCCTATCTGCTTCCAGTTTGACCTCCCAGTTTGAGCCAATTAAGATGAACACAACCAGACCACCTCCCTGCGATGGTCTGGTTGCACGAGACAAGGAGTGGGTTGGGACTGTTTTGACTTTTCCATTTGCCAGTGTAAAAGCTCCTTTAATTACCTTGCCCTGTATTTCACAGTCCTCTTTGGTTCTCCAATGTAACTTGTCGACATAGCCTTGACTGCAGTTGGAGTGGTGTAGCACAGGACTAATACATTAATCTCTCTCTCTCTCTCTCTCTCTCTCTCTCTTTCTTTCAGATGGAGATGCCGTGGTGGTAGACAATGGTACTTTCAGCTGGTCTAGAGAAGGACCCCCATGTCTCAGGAGGTGAGTGAGTCTCAATGTGTTGTGACATTGGCCTTTGAATAGTTCTGAGTCACAGTCAATTTGAAGTTATTCAGGCTGCTGACTTGGTCGGGATGTCATACCGCCACATTTACGAGAATGATTTTATGATGTTTTCAGAAGACTGTAGCAGGCCTAACTCATCATGCTCACCCCATGTTTACAGGGTCAGCGTGCATGTGCCACGGGGCTCTCTGGTTGCAGTGGTGGGCCACGTGGGCAGTGGAAAGTCCTCTCTGCTCTCTGCAATGCTTGGGGAAACAGAGAAGAGAAATGGCCGAGTCTCAGTCAAGGTGCACAAAGACCCTCACGAAACAAGAATTTTAGCATTCTCTCTTTACTGCAGCATCAGAATCAATTGAATTGAAATTATTAGTGGTAGGAAATTAGTATAGAATGGAAAGCCTTCAAATAAGGTTTTCCCCAGGTCCTTACCACAGCTGCCTCTGCTCCGCTTCCCAGGGCTCGGTTGCTTACGTGCCTCAGCAAGCCTGGATCCAGAACGCCACTCTGAGAGACAACATTTTGTTTGGACGCGAGCGGAAGGAGAGCTGGTACCAGCGAGTGTTAGAGGCCTGCGCCTTGCTGCCTGACCTGGAGATCCTGCCTGCCGGGGATGCCACAGAGATCGGAGAGAAGGTTGGACACACTGCCATACCACCCTTTCCATTAGCAAAGGGCTCAGGGTTTCGAAATATCACAGTTGCTCATTTGATCACGTTTCAGGGTCTGAACCTCTCGGGGGGGCAGAAGCAGCGAGTGAGCCTGGCACGTGCCGTGTACAGGAAGGCTGATGTCTACCTGCTCGATGACCCACTATCTGCTGTGGATGCCCATGTGGGCCAGCACATCTTCGACAAAGTCATCGGGCCCAGGGGAGTGCTGAGAGACAAGGTAATGTCTGTAACACTGTCACACTCTCCGTTCTAATGCACAGACACATACTGTCACACTCTCTGATCTCACCCACACATACAATGTCACACCAAATTCTCGTACCCACAGACACACACTATCACACTACTTGCTCTTACCAACACATACTGTCACACTGAATGCATTTACCCACACACACTGTCACACTTTCATTCTAAGTTGTCTCACAACCAAAGACACACTGTCACACTCACTGCTCTTAACCACAGACACACTGCCACACTATACAGGATGTCCTTCTTTCTTATCGGAAGTGTAATACTTTAACACTGCGATGCTGTGCACACAGACACGCATCCTGGTGACACACGGGATGAGCTTCCTGCCCCAGGCAGACCAAATCCTGGTGCTGGTGGACGGGGAGATCACAGAAATGGGCTCTTACCTGGAGCTGCAGAGCAGGCACGGTGCTTTTGCAGACTTCATACGCGCATTTGCTTGCTCTGAACGCAAGGAAAGCTCCGTACAAAAAGGTGGGAGCTGTTATATTACACTTAGCAAGGCTTCGGCATCCAACTGTATGAAACCGCTTTCTTTAAAATTTGCATTAACCTGCAAATAAATCATTTTGGTATGCAGCACCCCTAGCGAGGCACGCTTATATAATATAATATTATATGTTTCGTGAAAACACACTGCCTTGGCTTGTATTCTTTATTCATTACTGCTATACTTCTTAAGAGGACCAAATAAATTATTTGACCTTCCCATAACTATAATGAGGCACTTACGTTCCCCTCCCAGCCTTAATCATTTACTTATGATGAAAAGGCCTTTTCAACAACAAACATCCAACCTAGAAAACCCTTTTTTATTCTCTTTTTCCTTCCTTTTTCTTTTTCCTTGGCTTTTGTCCACCTCAAATCCGTCAGTTGAATGTTGTAATGGTGATGTTGTTATAAACCGTGAAGCATAAACCAGCAATTTGCATCCACATAGTATGACGTATATCCATCTTGGCTCACTTAAAATAAATTATGTGATATTGTTCACAGGGTGCAATGTTTATATTATGTGTGGCCACTTTGCAGGTACCAGGAAGTCATCCTCGAGGCTCAGCATGACAGACTTTATGCCTGTCTCAAGAGACCTCTCCCAGGAGCAGCTCATTGGGTAAGCACACTGACAGCTGCTGGGCTTTTATTGCTCTTCCAGACTTTACATCTCCTCTGTTGATTTTGGGAGGAATGGCTCTGGGTAAAACATCTGACACATTAATGGGAAAAATGGTTCTCGTGGGGCATTCCAGGGCACTGTGAAAAATAAGTGGAGCCAAAATGTGAAGGTAAAGTCAGCCTTTGTGCGTTCCTCACAGAGGTGACACGGTCGGCACCAGCTTGCAGACCATGGAGCCCATATCTGACACAGACCAGGACCAGGTTCCAGAAGATCTCGGAAAGCTGACCCAGGTGGATAGGGCCCGCACTGGAAGGGTAAGTTCACTGTTGATTCTTGGGTGATCTTACTCTCTTATCCCAGTTCTGATAATAAGCCGTCTCTTCAGTTTTGCTTGTTGTGATTTGTACATTAACCAACAACAGTCTTTACTGATTTCTATCAGCAGCAGCATTCATGTTGTTGCTCTGTGTTCTGATCTTCACTGTCTTTGTGGACCCCTGCAGGTGAAGCTGGAAATGTACGTGGAGTACTTAAAGACTATTGGCTTGGCGCTCATCCTGCCCATCATCTTCCTGTACGTCTTCCAGCAGGCAGCATCGCTGTCATACAACTACTGGCTCAGCCTGTGGGCTGACGAACCCATCGTCAACGGCACACAGCTCAATACAGACCTGAAGCTGGGAGTTTACGGTGCCCTTGGCTTTGCACAAGGTGAGGGACTACCTTACCTCACAGAGTACAGAACAGAATTGATTGCTCTGTCCATTGTCTATTCATAAAATAAAATCATATTCAGAAATAAATCTATATTTATTCATTCATATGCATAAACATATTTTCAGAAAGCCAACTCTTGATCTGAAGTCAAAGATGTGCCCCATTAGGTTTACAGTTTGTTGCCATTGTTTCAGGTGTGGCTATTTTTGGTACGACGGTGGCGATTTCAGTGGGGGGCATCATCGCATCCCGTCAACTGCACCTGGACCTCCTGAAAAACGTGCTCCACTCCCCCATGTCCTTTTTTGAGTGCACACCCAGTGGCAACCTACTCAACCGCTTCTCCAAGGAGGTGGATGCCATTGACTGCATGATTCCCGATGGACTAAAGATGATGTTGAGCTACCTGTTCAAGCTGTTGGAAGTCTGCATCATCGTGTTGCTGGCAACACCCTTCGCAGCAGTGGTCATCCTTCCCCTCACCTTACTCTACGCCTTCATTCAGGTACGCACGAGGGGCCTCTTGGAAAATAAAAGAAAGTAAATGGTCCTTACTGTGCTGATCTCGGTGTGTCCTCCACCTACTGACCTAAGCGGTTCTCAGGCCCACTGAGAGAGCTGGGTAATCCTTACTGGTATCATAGATTCACCAAAGCCTGCACATTTTTTTCTACTTTGTTACAGAGTATCTATGTGGCCACATCCTGCCAGCTGCGCAGACTGGAATCTGTGAGCCGCTCGCCCATCTACACCCACTTCAACGAGACAGTGCAGGGAGCCAGTGTGATCCGAGCTTTTGGGGAGCAGCCCAGGTTCATTCTTCAGGCCAATCACAGGGTCGACCACAACCAGACGTCCTACTTCCCCAGATTCGTGGCCACCAGGTCAGACTCAGTGACATTGTGACCCAAAATTGCTCTGACCGCGGTCAAAAGTTCAGTTGCTAACTCATTAACACTGGATTGAACTGGACAATAGGCTGTCGCCATTATGTGCACATAATTGTCCTTGAGAATCAAATCATAACTTCCCCATATGTTTTCTATAGGTGGTTGGCTGTGAATCTTGAGTTCCTTGGCAACGGTGTGGTCCTTGCAGCTGCTATTCTCTCAGTAATGGGGAGGGAGACTCTGAGTCCCGGTATTGTGGGTCTGGCCGTGTCCCACTCTCTCCAAGTAAGCCAAACTCACTATGTAGTGCACACCAAATATGACAATAAGAAATGCTGATTCTATGCAACGTGTGAAAAATATCACTGCATCATCGATTCCTCTATGAGATATACTCTGTGGCTGCAAGTACATAATCATCCTGAGAATCAACCGCCACTATTGTCTGAGGATTTATGCACTTTTGGTGCCTCCAATTGTAGTTCATTTGTGGGAGTGTGAAAATAAACCAAATGCTGTGTATTCACAAAAGAATTTGAATACAGGTATGAACACACTGACCTTTTCTGTGCTGCAGGTGACAGGAATTCTGAGCTGGATTGTGCGGTCATGGACAGATGTGGAGAATAACATTGTATCAGTGGAGAGGGTGAAGGAGTACGCTGACACACCCAAAGAGGTGAGCATCAGTATCTCAATCCAAGTCACTGAGCTTGCTTTGCTGACATCAACAGTATCTGAGCCCTGTAAAATACATGCTGATCACCTGTGTCCTGCAGGCGGCTTGGACTGTAGAGAACAACACCCTCCCTGTAGCCTGGCCTCAAACAGGCACCATTGAATTCCACGATTATGGTCTGCAGTATCGCAAGGGATTGGAATGGGCTCTTAAGGGCATTTCTCTGCGCATCCAAGAAAGAGAAAAGGTTAGTTTACAAATTGTGTAATGTTTGGAGAAAATATTTTGTATGTAACATTTATGTAACATCTCATAATCTCACGACCTTTCCATCTCATCCACCTCAGGTTGGAATTGTGGGAAGAACTGGAGCGGGGAAGTCCTCCCTGGCTCTTGGAATTTTTAGGATCTTGGAGGCTGCCAAAGGAGACATTTACATTGATGGAATCAACATTGCCGAGATAGGACTTCATGACCTGCGGTCTCGCATCACCATCATCCCACAGGTACTTTAGTTACTGTACACAGGACACATAGCAGAATGATGTAATATTTTTACTTTATTACACGACCGACAATGTAGCTTCAACAATCTAGTCTCCCTATTGAATAAGTATTTGGATGCAATGCAAGAACACATTTCAAAGAAGCTATGCTCACTTTAATATATAGAATTCAGGCTATATAGAATTCTAGTGGGCAAACAGTCTTTAAGAGGTCTGTCATTTTCAAGGTCAGTTCTCATTAGCAATATGAATGTAAATTAGTGGTTTGACTGGGTAACAGTGAGGCTAGTGAGGCAGTTTAAAACCTATTTGTATGTCTAGGCATATAAGGCAGACTCCACCACCTGACAATGAATTGCATTATTTCACTACAAAATATAGCTAAGGTTATGACTTGTTACCTAGCCTAGCTAGCTATTGATAATATGTTTGCTAGCTAGCAAGTGTATGTATTTAGGATTGCTGCCAATGTACATTATCTATGATCATTAGTACGTTTTTTCGTTATTTTTATCCTTTAAAAGCAGCTAGCTAGCTTTGTATAGTCCTATTTTTTAATAGCCGCTATTGTGCAATTTTGTCATGATGATTGCTGTTTGATTGTGTTTTTGTTCATTCTATGGATGTGAGGTGTTAAGCTTATATTCTATTCATATATGCTTCATATGACCAAACCCAGACAAAATGCAGCAACAACAGGAAAAATAGAAGAGAAAAGAAGCCAAAGAAAAAAGTAGCACTAGGTCAAAATAAACTCAAATGGGGGCATAGCCAAAAGAAAGTATGGATGAAAAAAAGCCATTCTGCTGTAGGAAGTTTGAACTCCCATCATGCCCATAAATTAAACTTAATTTCAACAAAGGGAGCACCATGCCAAACCAAACTATTCACACAAAAGGGAGGTGACACGTATTGAAACAGAGATGGCTTAGGGCCTATCCCCCAAACTGGTCTGATATTATAGCCTCTCTGCTCCCCAGCTGAATAACTGCTGCTCCCACACAGCAATATGTCACAGTAGCATTATATGTTCCTTGTCTCTCTGCTTTCCTCAGGACCCTGTGCTGTTCTCTGGCTCCCTGCGCATGAACCTTGACCCCTTTGACACGTACTCTGATGAGGAGGTGTGGAGCGCCCTGGAGCTTGCCCACCTGAAGAACTTTGTGTCGGGCCTGCCAGACAAACTGAACTACGAGTGCTCAGAGGGAGGAGAGAACCTCAGGTAAGAGAGTCCTCTCACATCTCAATGTAGCATCTCTCTGACTGGTCCTTCCACTAAATCTATTTCTGTTAGCCCAGCCTCTCCACCTTTTAATACATTTTGTTTCAGATTTTATCCAGTTTTTCCCCAATTTGGTAGCCAATTACACCCTCTATTTTCAAGTCAATCCCCCGCCTCGTAATGTGAGTTCGCTGCCATAGCCCTGTGCCCGGTAGTGACGAAGGCGAGGTATTGTCTCCTCCGAGACGGCACTCGCCAGGCCGTCAACCCTAACCCGGTACTACAGAGCCACTCCCGTGCACAGCGAATGTCCTGTCGGCTTCCCTCCCCCCTCCCTGGGGCGGACGGCCAATTGCCGCCCCCAGTGGCACTCCTGGCCAGAGCCGACTCTGGCGTGGCTGGTGGGATCGAACCTTGGTCGCCGTGGCCAGCGTTGAACGCTGTAACCACTGGACCACGTGGGAGACGTCTCCACCTTTAATCACAACCCTGCTTCCTATCTTGTCCTCCAGTCTGGGGCAGCGGCAGCTGGTGTGCCTGGCTCGCGCCCTCCTCCGCAAGACCAAGATCCTGGTTCTGGACGAGGCCACAGCAGCTGTAGACCTGGAGACAGACAACCTGATCCAGTCCACCATCCGCAGCCAGTTTGAAGACTGCACAGTTCTAACAATTGCCCACCGTCTCAACACCATAATGGACTACACCAGGTATGATGCAAAAAAATGAGTTTATTAGAGAAACGTTAATAGAAAGAAAGGCAACAGAGATACAGTAGGTAGAAGAGTAGAACATTGGGACATTTTTAAACATGATATATTACAGTATGGGTGGCATGGTGGTGCAGTGGATAGCACTGTCGCCGCACAGCAAGAAGGTCCCGGGTTCGAATCCCGGCTGGAGCCTTTCTGGGTGGAGTGTGCATGTTCTCCCCGTGTCCGCGTGGGTTTCCTCCGTGAGTGAATGGTGTATGTGCCTTGTGATGGATTGGCGACCTGCCCAGATGTATTCCTGCCTCTTGCCCAATGCATGCTGGGATAGGCTCCAGCCCCCCCGTGACCCTGACCAGGAATAAGCGGGTTAGACAATGAATGAATGAATATTACAGTATGTATATGAATTGCTTTGAACAATATGTAACAAGGTGCACTGCATTTCAGAGTAGCGAAAACTGGACAGCTTTGAAAGCAGGGACAAATGGGAAAGTGGTGTACAAGTTGTTTATTTCTGCCATTACCAAAAAGGTTACTAATTTTAATCTCCCTCCACAGAGTTATTGTAATGGACAAAGGACATATTGTAGAGATGGACTCCCCATCCAATCTCATCACGCAGCGTGGCTATTTCTACAGAATGTGCAGGGAGGCTGGGCTGGTGTGAGCCCTCCAGCCAGAGGGATCCAGGGTGGGGAAAACCAGAGATCCTACAGCATCTTCCCTGTTGTCCCGTTCAAAGAGGGAGGAGAGCTGGTCATTTCAAGCTCTGGGGCAGCTAAGACTCAGCTAGGAAAACAAACTGCTTTTTACAAGCCATTAAAATCCAGTACTAAAGCTCAAGGTGTCATGACCCTATCTCTGCTGGCCCTTCACATGGGGCTGTGCAGTGATGACAGACGCTGTACAGGTGCTCAGAGAGGGAGAAGGCATGGAGACTGATCTCAGAGAGACCGTGTGAGGAATTGAGGGCTGACTGTAATACTGGTGCTCATTGCAGATTTTGGGAGAGGGATCGTTGGTGTAGATCATGCTGTATATAACTGTACACAAAAGTCGGGAGTCCTAAAATCCAAAGTTGTACAGACAAATTTGACAGGTTTTTAACACATGAATGATTGTGAATGAAAAATAATAATACGAGTATCTATTATACATGAATCTATTCCCAGATAATTTTCTTCTTAAGTAAGAAAGGAGTGTCCAGCCAAATTAAACTCTCTTGTTACTGTAAAAACAGCTATACCAGAAAGGGATCGGTTAAATTAAAGCTTGTCTGGTCTAACTTCGATAAGGTACAAAAGTTCTCAGAATGTGAGATATCGCGATAGTAATTCTCACTAAAGTACTGTTTTCCTATCATAACCTTAGAAAACATACTAGTAGAATAAACCATGTGGGGTTTATTCAACGATTGAATCATTGCAGTCTCACAACCATGTTAGCAAGCGTTTTATGAGTGTTGTGCAAGGAGGAAAACACAACATTGAGCCAAGGTGTTGGGTTCCAAGTATTTTGTGGTGTTTGTTTTATTTTGAGCAAAGTAAACACTTAAAACAGTCAATAAGAGACTGCATTTTTGAAGGTCTTATAACTTGAATGCTAAACCATAGATGTTGCACTGGTACTGGTGGCACACATACACAGATATAAAGAAAGCAAATGCTTGCCGCCAAATGCAAGCAATGCACACAGGAGTGAAGTGCCTGTGCCACTCAACAGGGTGCACCACATGCCCCCCCCCCAACTTCCCTCTCTAAGCTGGTATTCGGCAGCTTTGAAATGTTATTTTCTTTCTTTACATACATATTATATTTTCTATCACTTGGCCTCCAAAGCCCCTTTGAGCAAAGGAAGCATTCTGGCAGGCTTTTTATATAAAAAAGGAACTAATGAGTCACGTATATGTACTTTTCAACAGAAAAGTAACATTTTGCCAAAATTTGTGTGTATTTTTTTGTCTTACTGGTAAAGACAATATGCAAAAATAAAAAGGTAAAAATTATTTTTATGTAAAAAAATATATATATATGTGCCGTTAAAATACAAATGTAAAGAATGTATTATATTTATACTTTTTTGTATTTAATCTATCTTTTGATTGACTACATTTCAAGTTTGAATTGTTCCTCTATGTGGAAAAAAATAAACTTTTCGAAAGCTGTTGTTTTGGAAAGCTTTATTATTTTTTAACGGTCCAACAATTTAACAGGGCACAGACAAAAATTAGGGGCAAAGAAGCAATAACATATACAAAACCAAACTACACCAAGATACATTTAGTAACAGATTTAATACTTGCCTGCAGACATTTGTCTCCAGTTACATACTATGTAAAATTAACAATTAAACTTTACACTGATGTAATTAGTTAGGTCTAATTCGCAAGCTCACTGCTTTACATCACCACATACTGTATGAGTTTATATTGTGATATAGATTTATGGGCTTGTTTATTTAATCCAAATTGAATTCATAACAGTAATCTCTTTTTGAGCTTTTTGACACGTTCTTTCACTGTCATCCTGAGAAAAGAAGATTATGATACACACATTCACATAACCCACAAGACTGCAGGTTCTGTAAACCGATCTCTCATCATCCACATCCCTGAAATGACACGCTTGTGCAACTTTGTGTGTTCAGCCTCACATTAAACTTGAGTTTAATTGCTTTTATTATATACTATCAATCTTCTGGCAGGGCGGTTAGTCATTCATATTGAAGCAGTCTGTCTGCTGTCTGCTCGAAGCCCTGCACAGGCATTTACAGTCACACTGTTAACTGCATGTTTGCAAAACCTGGAATGTAGACACTTCAGTCATATGCACAATATACATTCAGTCTATTAAATTAAAACCTGATTCCTCCTTTGCTCTTAATTGTATTGTTATGTTTGCATTCCCCTCAAGAAAAAACTGAATGACACTCACTATTATACTATTATATTGCATAACGATTTGTTATATCATATATTGTATTATACTCTGGAAACAATTTGTCTCACAGAGAGAGAACAAAATATTCTCTAGATTAATTTTTTGAAAAATAAATGTGTTTTTTGTTGCTTGTATAACTCAGCTGTATAACTAAAATAACACAGTCCATAAGTGTTATACCGTTTGAGTAGGCAAGCTAGCTAACATGAGCTTACTGTAAGGTCTGTAATTCTGTGAGCATTCTGAGGTGTTTTGAGAGCAGGGGCACACGTGATCATAGTCTCAGTAGCCTATTTGTGGTGCTTCTGAATTGCATTTATAGATCAAATGTAAAAGTGGTTTTATGTCTGTTATCATGATACCATTTTGTTATATCCAAAGGATTACAAATTATACAGAGCAAAATTCAGACAAAAAAAAAAAAGAATTCACCTGGTGAACACAATGTTCTGCTGAGACAGACACACAGAACTGAGAGTAAACAGAATCACTGTAACACACCTGTAACAGCAGACAGTACAAACTGTCCTAGCAGGTTAGTGTATCATCAACTGTAATTGTGGTACACCCATAACCACCCGAGTCACATAAATCATACATATTTGGAGAAACTGTCACAATTCATAATATGTTCCTTCTGCAACTGCACATGGCAACTAAATTAAGGCTTCTCAGTACTCTCCACTTACACCTCAGAATCAAAATGAAACCTCACTTTTTACAGGATTTTTTTGTTTACTTAGCTGCCGATTAATCTTCTTCAAATAATCTATTTTTCAGCAGTATATGTTTGCATGGATATCATATGAACCAAAATGATCATTATGATGCCAACAGATGAATAACTAATTTAACAACACATCTATTGAAGTCGACATTTGATGACGTTACCAGGTTTATAGTTTTAGCAGTGCATGTGTTAATCTATGAAACATATATAATGTGTTTATGTATGCGAGGATGTTGAATGCATACTGAAATGTAACTTAATATTGATGAGTAAAATATGATATGATATACTTTAGGCCATGGATCTGCAATTGATACATTATTTACTTTGCTTAATCATCAACCATTTATATATGTATAGAACCAATGATTGTGTTTCCCCAATAAAACTAATTATGTACAAAAGAGTGATGATGAGTTACGCACAGAAAGTAACTTTGGTTTACATGACTAAGGTTTAAGAGTCACCACCCATGACCCTGGCACAACAAAATGTGCAAGTGATTATATTGATCTGAAAATAGATACTCTCCACCTGAGTTTACACCTGGCATCACTGGTGTCAAACTGATTCCATCGAGGGCCGAGTGAATGCAGGGTTGTTGTAGTTTTTTTAAACCAATGTACTACACCAGGTGATTTCACTAATCAGCTCCCTTCTTCAGCCAAGGAGAGGAACTAATGTAAACCACCTGGTGTAGTGCATCGGTTGAAACAAAATCTGCATACACTCAGCCCTCAATGGAAAGAGCTTGACACCCTCGCCTTACATATCATCACCTTCTTAAAATAATGGCCCAAGTCATTTTTTGAGGAAAATGATTTTTTTGCCGAAGTCATCTCTTCATGATGCTGGCCACCTCTGGTAAAATTGCCTACATCCTTAATTGAAAAGATCATGCTGTTCCTACCCCGGTAGTATAATGGCCTACGTCAAGAGTGTGACTTAGGCCGTTTTATTTTTTGCCTAAGTCACAAGACAATGTGACTTAGGCAATTTTACAAGCTTTCAAGATGGCGGCTGCTTCAAGAAGCAAGAAAAACTAAACTGCCCTCTGTCTCCTGAGTCTCTGTGTGCTCCGCTAGCATTTTAAACTGTTTGTGGCTGACCCTTCCCCATGGTCTGTCACAGTAGTGGGAATAAAAGAAGTGCACTGTTTTGCCTAAGTCACTTACTCCAGAAGTAATTTGGCCTAAGTCAGGTTTAAAATTGCCTAAGTCACAATGGCATGTTCGTAAATTGGCCTAAGTAATCTAATCCTCTTATGTTACATAATTGACAGACAGCGTTATTTGTATGTCAATAGTCATATATTGTCATAACCTTTTTGTGTGAAATGATTAATAAATATCATATATTCTATATTTGGTTCAGTTTATACTGTTTTTTGAAAAACTTGAAAATATGACTTTTAAGAAGGTGACGATATTTCATTTAACAGGACATGCCCAGGTTCACTGACTTCTGTGCTGGTAAGATGCAAATGAAGGTTAAAATGGCATAACTCATTCCTTTTGAAAATCCTGTGTTTTTACCCGCAAGTATACAGCTGGAAAAGAAAAACTTTAATATAGCAAGTATATTTGTTAGAAAATACTTTCATAAAAGTATGGCACAATAAGAAGATGAGACACAAGTAAAAGGACAACAGAATTGAAATTGCATTGAATTCAACTAATTACAATATTCTTTGTTAAGTGCTGAAGACATTTCACAAATTAATTACTTACATAGCATTCTACGGTATCCTTCATTTGGCTATGTATTAAAACCTACAATTATAACAAAATCCAAATGTACGTGACCAGCTCCGGCAAAACAAGGCACGTGTCTGACTGACTGAATAAACATGTTTTCCATGTCAGGAAAAATGAGGACAGAGACTCTGAATGTTCAACGTGAATCAGCTTCAAATTCACTTTTTTTATCATGACATAATTATGATGAATGATGCATGTAATTAAGAGTTGAATAATGCGAGAGTATGCAACCTCTACACTTAGCGGTGACCAGCTTGTCCGTGTCCATTGTCCCAAGCAGATTGGTGCCATCTGGCAACCTTTACTGGTGACCTGGGAGCCAAGACGCGTGCTGTAAAGACATCCTCAAGTCTGGCCCCTGTGTATCTGACCACATACCGACAACCATGTCCGATCTTTCTGGGGAAAATCATTTGACCTGTCACTGAATTACAATATACCTCCCCCAACAATACTAGAGTGATGCACGTTAGGGTAATTGGAGAGTATAAATTGCCCATAGGTATGAGTGTGTGAGTGAGTGGTGTATGTGCTCTGTGATGGCATACCATACCTGTCACACCGGGAAGGAAAAGGTTAGTATTTTTTTTTTTTTTTTTAGATTAAGTTAAACGAGTATGGCTGTAACAACTTATAATTCAGGACTGATGAGTTTATGCCTTTGGGGAGGCCATTTCAGAATGTTCTTATCTATATTTTTAATAGGAATAATTCCTCCCTGTATTCATTGTATCAATTTATCACTCCGACACATCTTGCCCTTGAAGAACATGTTAAGCTTGATGTTATCCTTTTTGACCCTCTGCAGCCTTTTCCAAGACTTAAGTATATTCCAAGGCAGTTAAGACTCCACTCAATTGTTTCCTGTTTTAAGAGTACAGATACATTCTAAAAGGAAGAGGCTGTTATTTGAATTTTCTGAAGCTAAGGGCTCCTCTAAAAACTAAGAGGTGAATTTGGCACTGGGCTGTCCTGGTAGACCACTATGGGTGATTCTACATTGCTGTACTTTTGTAAGTTAAACAAACACCCAGAGAACGCCAAACATTTTTAAAGGTTTCAGGAGAAACTGTAATCTTTGTGATATGTGCCATTATATGAATGTGAGTAAAGATCTTGTTTAATGTCTCATCCAAGTTCTAACCATACCGGGCTCTACTTAGCTACTGCCATTTGACAAGAGAAAGCTACAGGGTTGTGTGAGATCTGGGGGAACAAACACTGGCTGTTTGAGTGAAGTTTCACTTCACAAATATTCACAAATTGCTGATGTTTTCACCATCTGCAGTGGTGACAGATATGTTTCTGAGAGCCAGTTCAGCACTGGCCAAAGCCCCAGATCTGAACATGGACCAGACAGGGTGAGTGTGGAGTACTCCTATCACAACTCTGCCCGGGACAGGGCAAAATAACATCTACATTTACAGGGAGGGCCGTATATCCTTCTGGACACAGAAGGTACCATAATTGATTCTCTGTGTTGCCATACTCTTCCATTTTCTCTGCAACTACCTCCACCACACTGACCTTGAGTGCCAGAAAGAATATATCCCTTTCCTCTGTTGAAACCTCACCTGCAGAATGAAGGATAAGGATCTCCCCAACATCACATTGAAAGTGCCCACAAATGCCAACCACACTGCCAGCCACCTGATTACACCACATTGTTGCCTTCCAACCAGCATGGGTGCAATACCTATACCTGCTACACATGATCCCAGCTATTTGTTATGAAGGAGAGGTACAGTAAGTGCTAATCTCAATGATGTGCTCCTACCTGTTGGCCTGGATAGTAGGGGAAGTCCACTTGTGCATGGTCAACCCTATAGTCCCTCATGGGCAATGCGCATCTCTGCTTCTCCCCAGTAATCAAGCTCTTTATCCCAGCCCCATACCATACTCTCACCCCAGGGGCACAGCTGGGCCTTCATTCTCCATACTCCAGTCATCTCTGAGAGATCACATCTACACCAGGACAAGAAAAACCCTACAAGTCAAAACCAAGGCACCATCCTGTCAGCCACATTCCAAATTTGCCTAATTTAATCACACCACCTCAGAGACCCATGGCTACTTATACAGAATACTTCCTCTCATACAATCTCAATTACTTTTATCCATGCATGAAGTGAAAAAATCCAGAAACTTGCAATTCACATTTTAAACATTACCATGGCCGGGATTTTGTAATATTACTTTTGATACTGTAGGAATATGCAATACAGACCATATGAATGCATAGCAATCCATACAATCTAGTTCTTGTGGTAAGTGTCATAGGCAAGTTGTTGTTTATAAACATGCATGCATAAATCTCTTCAAACCACCAGATGGCAGTATATAGCCATTTTTTAAAATTCAAGGTTTATTGCAGGTTAGACAAAATAATTGGAAACGCTAAACTATATGTATTAACTAATAAGGATTTAATCGACCCTTTGCCATCAAAACAGCATTAATCCTTCTTGGAATGCTGTTACACAAGTGTTGAACTGATTATTGTGGAATATTGGATTATTCTTCAAGAAGGAAACTCTCCAGTTCTTTGAAAGATGAAGGTGGTGTAAATCTACTTAGCACTCAAGTGTTCCAGAAATTCCCATAAAGCTTCAATGAAGTTCAGATCTGGTGATTGGGGAGGCAATGCAAGATATTTTACTTCATCCATGGACCACTCTTGAATCTGTTTAGTAGTGTGTATGGGGGCATTATCATCTTGGAATATAGGAACATCATGCCTGCCTCTAGTTGCCTAAAATGTATTTGTATTCCTTACCCGTAATTCTACCATGCAAAGAAACAATCAGACCCAGTGACTCCCACAAGATGGTTGCTCATATCATAACAGATCCATCCCCATGGTTAACAGTTGTGAACAGGTAATGTGGGTTGAAGGCTTCCTTGAAGGGTTTTGAAGCTCACGACATAGTTTTTGTTGAGACTGGGTCATGGAGATGTAGATTTAGTTGTACTGGTGTCCATTTTTCCCTATTGGTGAGCTTTGACTTGTGGCCACTGTACTGGTACTCTTTCCTGGTGCAGTTTTTCTTTTTTGGCCTATGTCACTGTTCCCCTTGACACATTCAATAATTTTGCAGTTTCCGTGACTGACGCAGCTGTAATTCAGGCACTTGGCCAGGGCTCCCTTGTAAAAGAGATGAAAATCTCAACGGGACTCTGGTTAAATAAAGGAGAAATAAAAAAATATAAAAAAATAAACTGACTATTTGACCTTTCAAAATCTGTTAGATCTCCCATGTTGCTTTCGAAATTCACATGTTAAAGTGCTGATTTTAACGTATTTTTTTCATTTGTGTTTCCATTATTTTGTCTACCCCCTGTACATCCACAATATGGATGCTTTGTGTTTTCTATATGCGTTTAACATGGTAAACATTTACTTCTGAACAGTATATGAACAGTTTTCAGAATCGAACAAGATCTCTATGGCGCATGCCACTGTCATGCATCATTTTTAACCACAGTGTACTATAATTGGAACTGATAGAACGGGTGGATGACGGACTCAATTTTCACGGCTTATACTTGCTCACAAATTGCACGACAGTTGGTTTGAAGTATTTAAATTACATTACATTATATTATAGGCATTTGGCAGACGCTCTTATCCAGAGCGACGTACAACAAAGTGTTAACCGTAGTCAAGAACAGTTTAGCTGAAAGCCACCCTAGTGGGAAGTACAATTCCTGGGTGCTAGGAGCAACCACATAGTTAAACTAGGACCCTGTAGGTGAATCTGTAGCCACACTTCAGAGGTAGCAGTAAAGCACTCAATGCAGGAAATAATGCCTAAGCCTAATACAATACATAAACAAGTAGACGTGTAAACTAAGCAACTATGTCCCTAAATTAACAAAAACCGGACTACGGGGAGAGGTGCACCCTGAATAGGTGAGTCTTCAGTCTTCAGCAGGTTAAATGATCCCAGGATCATGTGAGGAAGGAAAATTATTACATTATGGAAAATGAGTTGAGAGTTTAGTTCCGAACTGCAAGCTCCATATACACAGGGCATGTGCGCGCTACCTTTAAAAACACATACGTACAAAGGATGTTGAGCAGATAAAAGATACTACTCTCTACCCTACATTATGAAACTTCCACTCCAGTAACAGTAAACCGTAAATTCAATCACCGGAACTCCTTGTGTCAATTAAAACTGGTTCTCGTCAGTCAGACTCGGAAGACATATGCGGGTACAGTCTCGTTCGTGAGAAATATCTCTAAGTCATGTGTTCTGAGGGTAGATATCTGGCTCCATAGATACTGCTTTCAAATTTTAGTTTGGTGACAGTTTGTTACGATGGCGACCATTACAGAGCTGAAGTCTGGTATGTCATGTTAAATTAGTCATCGTTAGTAGTCCGAAAAAGAATGCAAGTTAGCGACATAGTTCCATAATTATTTGATTTATTTCATGTCAAGTAACTCGCCAGGCATCTAACGTTAGCTAAACCTCATCTGTAGCTAACTAGCTACCTAACCAGCAGGTTATCCTGTCTGAATTCAATGCCTTGTTTTGCGCTAGTTAATGCTGAATTTGTAGTTAACGTTGACCAGGTTCTTGGTTAGCTACGTCTTTGACTAAAAATGGACATGATCGCAGTTGACGTTTGATTTACCCGTTTCCTAACGTTAACAACGTTTAGTTGTGATTAGCTACATAACATAAAACATTTTATCTCACTTGCTACTTAATTTACTAACGTTTGGTGGTCAGCTAGCAAACATTTTTAATCTATTTGTTTGGAAATCGTGTTGAGCATAAAAAGCTAGTTGGCTAAGTTACGTTAACTTACCAATCAAATGGCTATCTAGATAGCTAGCTTGGCAAATGTTAGCTAGCTTGCATCTGCATACAATGCATTGTAGTTAGTAATGAAATAATTGTAGCTAAATAAATCAATTTTCTTCATCTACCCAGCACTGAAAGAAACTCTCGAGGCTAGGGGGGTCTTGGGTCAGCTGAAAGCACGGATCCGGGCCGAGGTGTTCAACGCGCTTGACGACCAAAGCGAGCCTCGACCAGCTCTGTCCCACGAGAATCTTCTCATAAACGAACTGATCCGCGAGTATTTGGAATTCAACAAATACCGATATACCGCCTCCGTTTTGATTTCAGGCAAGTTTAGATACCGGAGAAAATTGTATTAAAGTGGCAGAAGGCTACCTCGCCTTTATATCTCATAGGCATAACACGGTATATGTGGTAAAGCATTACATGGCTGAAATATTCTGTACGAATCACTACAAGGAATGGATAGTCGATCTTGTACCAGTGCCACGTTGTTTATAGTGGGGTGACGTTAGCTTGATAAGAACGTCTATTTATGATGCAGAGTCCGGTCAGCCAGAGGTGCCTTTGGACCGGCAGTTCCTGACGAATGAGCTGAATGTGGTGGAAGACCCCAGTGCCAGATCCGTGTAAGTAAAGGCTGTAACCGTTCCCTTCGCCCAATTATCTTCAGTAAAATGCATACATTAATCAGCATTTTTTCACTTTGTCAAGATCTAAATACACTACCGGTCAAAAGTTTTAGAACACCCCCATTTTCCAGTTTTTACTGAAAATTAAGCAGTTCAAGTCCAGTGATTAAACTGAAATGGTACAAAGGTGAGCGGTAAACTGCCAGAGGTAAGTTTAGGTTACCAAAAACTGAAAAATAATATAATTTGTTTTGGCAGTGAGTAGTTTCCTACACCATCAAAACATACTTGGAAACTGGTGGAAACTCTGTCAGGAAGAGACCCAAAGCCATAACAAAATCAGAAGACAAGTTTTTGAGAGTCAACAGCTTGCGTGATAGGCAGCTCACAGGACAACAGCTTCAAGCACAGCTTAACACTGGTCGAAGTAAGGAAGTCTCAGTTTCAACTGTTAAGAGAAGACTTCGAGCTGCAGGTTTGACAGGTTGAGTGGCAGTAAGAAAGCCATTGCTAAGATGGCAAAATAAGAAAAAGAGGCTTGCCTGGGCCATGAAGCACCGCCAGTGTACTACTGAAGACTGGAAGAAGGTCTTATGGACTGATGAATCAAAATGTGAAATCTTGAAAATTTGAAAGGTTTTTGTAGGTCGTCCTGTAGGCGAAAGGATGGTTCCTCAGTGTGTGACACCAACTATGAAACATGGAGGAGGAAGCGTGATGGTCTGGGGCTCTTTTGATGGATCCAGAGTCAGGGACTTGCACAGAGTGACTGTTAACCCACAGTCTTTTTATACCTCTGAAATGTACATTATTTTTCAGTTTTTGGTAACCTAAACAATTACTCTGTCGTACAGATTATTTTTTTTAACCTCTGGCAGTTTACCACTTACCTTTGTACCATTTCAGGTTATTCACTGGACTTGAACTGCTTAAATTTCATTAAAAACTGGAAAATGGGGGTGTTCTAAAACCTTTGACCGGTAGTGTATATGTAATTTATCTTGACATTCATTTTGTTTGTTGTTTAACTTGTAAAATTCAGAATGTCATTTGTTTCAAATATATTATTCTGTTTATCTAGCCCTCTGCTATATGGCTTGCTGTCTCACTTCCTGAGCAGTGGTGGTGAGAGAGGAGGTAAGCTGTTCCTCAGGAGCTCAGCTGCACCGGCCACATGAGAAAATGCTGTGAGTCTGACAGGCGGAGCCAGCAGGGCAGGTGAGTTTACTGCACAGCTGTAGACTAAACTCCTGACATGATGTGGTGAGCTGACCTCACTTTCTGTTACCTCAGTTCACAGGGATGGGTTTAAGTTGGTTTAGAGCAATAATGTATTATATGACTGCACATTTGTATGGACACAACTGTTTGAATCTGGATAAGTAGTGTTTTGGTGCTGTGGTTCCATGACTGCCCACGCTCCCCCATTCTATGCAGACATTTACTGCCGGAGACTGAAACAATGAATAAATAAAATTATTTTTCTGCCCTTAGGTGTCTTAGAAGAATGTCCGGTTGGGAATAGTAGCACAGAGGCTGTTGTCCTACCGGGAGAATACAGGTGACCTGTGCTTTCCGCAGTGATGTTCATGTTGCCAAAAGGGGATCAAACTGTTTCTAAACCACATTTTCAGTTCCTCTGTCTGAGGGACCGTGTCTTTTGGGTATTTTACTTCCTGTTTCACTACAGTAACGGCAGATAGGTCACACAATCAATTCTTATTTTAAAAAGCTTATTTAAATTTTTGATGCTTTGAATGGTTTTGACTGATTTTCTGATTCATTTAAATAGCTAAAACAACAGACACAGCAATGTTTTATTGACAAACTCTTTGTAGCCACGTACTGTATTCTTCAAGTGTACTTAAAAGTTCGTAATTCATATGTTGTAAAGTTTTAGATTGTTCACATTTTTATATTGTGTTAAGAGTTTCTTCAAATAAACTGAATATACAAGTTTGAGACTTACATTTTTCTTTGTTTTCCCATAGGGCACCACAGAATTAAGCAATGACTGGGTTTTAAAGCAAATATTTTATATGTCAACCATTGTGGAGTACATCACCTATTAGGGGTGTAACGGTACACAAAAATCACGATTCGTACATACCTCGGTTTTGAAATCACGATTCGGTACGTTTTGAGTACCGAGGGAGGGGGAGAAATTCAAAACATAAAATTGCTTTTCATTTATGAAATTTGTAAATAGTGGCTAATTGGCCATATTTTACTGAAATGTGAAGGAGAGGGAACTTCTTAGCGGGGCTCAATCACTTTCAACATTTGTGTAAAACCTGTGTTCTCGACAACAGAGTATGGCCGCAGATCCCCTGCTCTAAAAACACCTAGGACGTTTGTTATTGCTTTGGCCCAGTCTGAATTATCAGCAAGAGGCTGCATAAATGCCAATGGCAGCTGGATTTGCACTCCACTGTGTTTTTTCCTTGTACCAGTGATATTCACATTCGGTTGGTACCCCAGTCCCAGCTGATGATCTTGGTTTCCTCTGACCACAGCACTTTATGCCACATGGCTTCAGAATTTCACCTTTTTTGCTTTTTTTGCATACCTCAAATGGGACTGAATGTGGACTTTGAGTGGCTTCTTTCTTGCCATCCTACCAAACACCAGAATTGTGGAGACCTTCATGTATTGTTGACACATGCACACATTAACCACGCTTTGCCATGATGTTCTGTAGCTCCTTCATAGTTGCCATTGGTCTCTTGGGGGCCTCTCTGATCAGTCTCCTTCTTGTTCGGTCATCCAGCTTGGACTGATCTGCCTGATCTAGGCAAGGTCCTGGTGGTGCCATGCACCTTGTACTTGTTAATTATGGTATTGACTGTGTTCCAAGAGATATTTAAGGCCTTTGAAATCTTTCTATACCCATTTCCTAAGATGTGCCTTTCCACAACTTCATCCTAGAGTTCTTTTGAAAGCTCCTTGTTGCTCATGGTGGATTCCTTACTCTGACATGCACTACCCAGCAGTGGAATCCTCTAGGAACAACTGTTTTTTTTGTAATCAGAATCACTACAATTGAACACAAGTGGAGGCCAATTAGCTTGGTGTGTGATCTGGAAGGTGATTGGTTACCCCTAAGATAGTTCATAATTGGTATGATAAGCTGGGTGTAGGCTTATCAATCCAAGTTATTCTAGGTTTTTTTCCCCCCACTTGGAGGTTAGTAGGGTAAAATGTGTAAATAAAGGTGGAAAAAAGTCTTATTTGATATTTAATTTCAGTCTGTAAGGCAACAAAAGGTGACATTTCTGAGACGGTGTAGATTTTAAATGGGCATTGTGTGTGTGTATATATATATATATATATATATATATATATATATATATATATACATACATACAGTGAGCACCATAATTCATTGGACAGTGACACATTTTTTGTTATTTTGATTCAGTACTTTAGCATTTTGAGATTATATATTTTATTATATATTATATATAGTGTATACATATACTCTTTCAGTGCAAAAGCCATAGACATTTATTTTTACAATTTAAATTTTTTCTACTTTAATGCATAAGGAAACACATTTTGTTTGTTATTAAAGCAGTTAATGATCTTTGGAAGGTCTTGGAAAAAGTGTGAAACAATTTCTCAAGTTTATCACAAAATTATTTGAAAGTTTTGCAATAATTGTGATGGGTATAATTCTGAGGGATATAAGGGATGCGGTGTATTCATTTATAGATAGATGCATTTTTCATAAACCTATAGTCAAATGTGATACAAGGTTTGTGTTGTATTGAGTAGAGAATGTACAAATGAAATGTGTATGTGTGTGTGTGATGACATGAATATGACTGACAAGATCATCAAAATAGATTTAATATTTGTAGTCTGCTGTATTTTTGATTGTCAGCAGCTAGTGGCAGCAGTTTCTTAGAATTGAAATTCTAAGAATGTCACTATAATATAGCAAAGCCTCAAACATCACAGTTATTAGTTGTTTAACATGAATTGCAAACATAGAAACGTCAACCATTTTAGGTCTCTCCCAACAGTCATGCCGAAGTTATGCTGTTGCTAATTGTTGATATATGTCAATTATGTACTACAGACATAAAATAGTATCTGAAATATACACAGTTAAATTCAAAAGATATTTCATGCGAAGACGGGATGTATTTTACAAGGGATGTGATGTAATCTTCCCTGCTCCCTCTCTTCAATTCCCTCTGATGTCTGTGCCGATATGGACACTGTCTGTATAAGGAGAACTTTGAGCTATGATCATTGCATCTGAAAAAAGGAAAGAGCTGGAATACAATCCAGATCTCTATGTGCCATCGTGAATTGTGCCATATAGGGAGCCGTATGCATTGCATTAGTGCAGAGTGGATGCAGTGGAAACATTTCCCACGTATGCACTGAAACAGTATGGTAATAGTCCGTTCACCCAATGAATGTTTTCTGATTCTCTGAAATGAAATAGAAATCCAATGTGGAAACCTGTGCAATGTCTACCTTTGTCATCTTTACCAATAATGATGGGAACAACGAGCATGATATTTTTCTATTTTTAGCTTGTTTTTATGCCTTGTTTTTACTTTTTGGAATGCCCAATCACATCTGTAAGTCCCATGACTGCAATGTCAAGTCGGGATCGTGCAGACTAGCACACATGTCCTCCATAGTGTGTTCCACTAGCTGCTCCTTCGTTTTACTCTGCAGTCCACTAGCTGAGCTGTGCAGTCATTGTGACAGAGAACTGCAGTTCATGCACAGCAACTCTGCAATTTTGACCCTCCCTCCCCAGGTGGCACTATAGCTGATCGTGTGTCGCCCCGTGGGAACCCTGTTCACACTTGAAACAGGCGTGGTCAGAATTAATTTCCGGACTGTGGGGCACGCCGTTGGACTAGGGTGTGCTTTAGCTGGAAGCTTCACCCAGAAGGTCAAATATATCATTTCTCAACCATATAAGGTAGTGCTTTCAGAGGTCAATCTTGTAATGTCCACCTGTTAAGAAAATAAATACCGAAGAATTTTTATTTATTCAGCATACAGGATATTGTTTAAATGCTGTTGGATAATGTTATTGCATCAAACCTCTAAGCAAATCTCCCCACGCCCCTCCCCCTCTGCAGCCCTTCAGGAACGTAAGAGTGGAATCTGTGTTCTATTGGCCAAGACCCAGCGCAGGTCACACAAACATCGGCTGTGGCCAGCTTCTCTCCATCTCATTTCCTCACACACCATACATGGGAACTCAACATGCTTATCTACTGTAATTGGGCATTATCAGACTTTTACATTGTGAGTGATTATCAGTAATAGTTTTTACTCTTTAGTAATAGTCATAGTCAGTTTTTATTATCATAATTTAAATAGTTTTTAACTAATTAAGCTTATTCAGTTTGTGGCTTTTTTTGGTTTAATGCATTAACTGCAGGGCTACTGCAATTGTAAAGTTAGAAACTGAATAAGAGTTGCATTCAATTCCTGCTCCTCTAAATATTCCCATGGTTCAATGGTTTTCAGAATTTACCAAGGAATCTGAGCAGTTGTCACACAGCCGGAATAAAAAATTCCATCATTTACACCGTTTTCTTTATAGTGGTGGAAAACGCTGCCTTGGGCACCACTCCAGAATCTCCCATAAGTGTTTAATTGGGTTGAGATCTGGTGAGCCAAGGCATATGGTTTAAATACTCATCAAACAATTCAGTGACCACTTGTGCCCTGTGGATGGGGGCATTGTCATCCTGGAAGAGACTCTCATCAGGGTAGAAATGCACCATCATAGGACTAAGGTGACCACTCAGGTTTTCTATTTATTGGCATTTACCTTGCCCTCCAAGAGATTGAGTGGACCTAAACCATGCAAGTAATATGCACCTCATGCCATAACAGCCAATAGAACCCTTCACCATGGGAAACAAACACTTAGGCCTGCAGGGTTATTTTGGTGTGCACCACACATGCACTCGTCGACTTGTTGAGAACAGGGTGAAGGATGACTCATCTGGTCATATGACTTATTTACACTGCTCAGTAGACCACTGCCTGTGTTTTTTGTACCACTTGTACTCACAAATGTGCATTAAGTCCAATAAGGGGTTTATGCACTACAGACACAAATGTGAAGCATTGAAACTGCCTGCTCATGCCCTAGATTGATATTTGCAGTCAACTGATTTAGGTTTATGTCTTACATCTCAAACCAAGCACGGTGGTGCAGTGGATAGCGCTATCCCTCTCTGTGATCCAGGCCGGGGCCTTTTGTCGATTAGTTTGCATGTTCTCCCGTGTCCGCGTGGGTTTCCTCCGGGTATTCCGGTTTCTTCCCACAGTCCAAAGACAATTGCCTAATTGGAGAGTCTAAATTGCCCTGAGTGAATTGATATTTGCAGTCAATTCCTGATTCGCCTGGAACGCATGCTTAGGTCCAGCCCCCCCCGCGACCCTGACCAGGAATCTAGATAATGGATGGATGGATGGATGGATGGATCTCAAACCAACACACAGACATCATGGTTGAGGATTATGTGTTTCCGACCACAGTTGCCCCTAGTTGAAGATCCCAACATCACCTTAGCCACTGTTCCTCATGAAACATCAGCAAATTGAGCAATCTTTGTTACTGAAGCTCCTGCCAAATGTGCTCCAACAATCATGCCTCTTTCAAAGTCAGAGATATCTTCTCCTAGCCATTGTCTGTAAAATTATGGGCAACTGGGACTGCCCAACATTTTTAGACATGACCCTAAGCATGATAGAATGTTAATTTCTCAGGAAACACACCTGATTGGAAGCATCTGCTTTCAATATACTTTGTATCGCTCATTTACTCAAGTGTTTTCTTTATTTTGGCAGTCACCTGTATGTCAGGACATCTACTTTGATTCTCAAGAGGACATATCTCCTTAATCTCAAATGAATGTTGATCTGAAGGAAATGTGTTGATGTGAACATACAATAGGTTCTCTGCATAACCAATACAATCTTTTTGTATGTAAAACAGTTATCTGAATTCAGTGGACAAATTTGCCAAGATCCACTTGTGTCAGTTAATGTGCAGCCATACCAGACAGAAGTGGTGTTTGTTCTGAGCTTAATTTAGAATCAAATTGCATTCCTATGGGGTCAGAAGGATCCATAAACATATGGGAATGCAAAAGAGATAGTCTACGGATTGTGTGACCTTCTATGGGTAAAATGGTGAAAAAATATTTGCTTTGAATCATTTTCTTTGAACCACCAGGATAGTACTGAAAAACACTATGATTTGTATCTCCTTTCTGATGTCTATGTAAACAATACATAGCTTTCCAAAATTCCATTTTAAAATTGCTATTTTGTGTATAAAAGTATAAGCGAGAGATGGAGTGGCAGAAAAAAACATTTGCATACCAAGTGAATCTAGGTTTGAGTCTCGTGTAAGTCAAGAAAATACAGAACAAACTTTTTTATAATCAGGTTTAACTGTACTTTCTTTTTGTTTCGCTTCTGTGGTCAGATTCACCTGTTGTGATTCCCTCTCAATATCCCAATCCTCAGTCATTGTAATAATGTGAAAATCCACTTCGTTGAGAGGTGTTCCAAGTGGAGAACCTCTCCTCTCATTCCTCACTGGCTGGTTATGCTCTCTCTGCCTTGGCTTCTCTATTCCTTGTCAACGAGGCTAAATTTCACTGGGGTATTTAGAACTGGAGAAAAGAGCAGCATGTTTTGGCTGTGCTTCAGTAGACAGGCTGTTTTCGGGCAGGAATGAGACAGCTTGTGCCTGGGCTGCTGCACTTGATCCCCTGAAGTTTTTCCATCCACTGGTTCCCTTGTGCGGTGTGCGTCAGCTTGCATACTGCAAAATGTCCAATATCCTGGTGCCAGTTCCTGATGGAAACTCTGTTTGCTCAGAATCGAATTGAGAGGAGATTCATTAACAGACAGTTGCTCTCCTTTCACAAAATTCACATGGCACTAGGCTCCCCTTATTCACTTGCATCCTAAAACAGGAAACAGCACCACATTTGTTGGCCCGAATTAGAATGATGTACTACTTTATTAGCTGGACAGACATGCTTGTAAAATATTCAATGAACGATCAATTCTTGATAAATAGTGTAGACCGAAGAATGAACATAGAGGGAGATGTTAGTAAGTAAATAAGTTAAAGCTGTCTCCACACTTGCTAAACTGTTTGTTTTAACAATGCCATTGCTGTTGTACCATATTTAGTCAGTAGTTCGAGACGCTTTCGCTACACTTTCAAACAGAGAATGCTGCAGAGATTCCTCACAGACGCCACTGTCCATATATGGCACGCAAAGCCTGTGCAGTCCTGTGTGTCTCTCACTCCCTCTGTTTCCCAGTTCCCCTGGCTCTCTGCTTCCTCACTTCACACTATCCCCAGTCTTGATAATGACCAGAGACTCTGCTGCCTTGTCCAATTCCTGGTGCCCTCCATCTCTGTCACCAATCAGCATCACTTTTACTCACATACCTATCTATCTCTGGCCCTGGAAAAGCCAGGTGTCCGAAATGTGATTTATTGGACAAAACAGGCGGTTGTCCTTATATAGGAAGTTGCATTGGAGAGGAGAGGAAGGTGGGTGGTTTGGAGATGAAGAGGAATGTGATGTGTGTAATGATAGGGGACATGCAGATGGGTGGGACTTGTCTCTCGCCCTCCTTACATCTACAGGAATCACCCTTCTTACATCTGCAGGGATTCCACCATTGATAACAGCTGGCTAGCCTTGTTCGGAATAAGCCTGGCACTAGGATTCACACAAGAGCCAATCTCAATAAATAATGGTGAAACCTTGGTTGGCACATCTATTCTCCTGCACTTCCAGTATCACTTATGCTCATTCTTCCACCGCCATGTACAAATAATTTGGCAGCAGAAAATGACTGGGGAGAGAATATGTAAGATTCCCAGCCCCAATGACTCTTCCATAAACAAGAACTTTACCCTGTCATCCTGCTAGTCTAGATTAGAAAATAGTAGAATTCACATTTTAAATGACCCAATGATGATATATTGTGAAGCAACAACATATGTTTTAAAGAACAGCAACATGGGATCACCATTAGTTTTGTACATTACAGTTAAATGTCATGAAATCAGAGTTCCCTGATTTTGAAAAAGAATCAAATTGCAAACGACATCAATCCCTGATTTCTTATCATCAAGGGTCAAAGCCTTCTTTTCACAATCAAGTCATGTCATGTGAAAACCTGATACATTCAATTCAGGGCTATACACTTGTAATAAATCTTTAACTAAATCTAATCAACCTACACTGGGAAGAATGGTAATGAGTACATTCTGTATCTCTGTGTAAATAATGTGTGTATTCTGGTGCTGAGAGCTTTTAATGCGATTCAATGCTCTCGTGATGCTTCAAATTTACTTCTGCTCCATATGAACATATTCAGAGAATAATGAAGGATAAAAGAGAGCACAACATCCATTGGATGTCATCAGTGTTTTGTCCCAATTCTTGGCCCATGTGTAAATAACATTAAATAAAATTAAAATAAGATATCTTGCATGTGATAGTTTGATGGCCTCAACATAATTTACACCAATACACCTTGAAGTACACCCAGGTTTTGCTCTGCAATTAAATCATTTTCATTTCAAATGCTTATTCTTTAAACGTCTGCTTTTTATTTGCCGTGTGTAACCTCACATTAACACCAAGATCTGCAGTTTGAGACTGTGGTTTGAACACTTGACCATTCTTCTTCATTCGCTTGCCTGCCTGCATACAGAAGGTCACACAGGGAACTTGACGATACATTTAAAAAAAGAAGAAAAACGAGAACTTCGTATGCCGCAGTTTATGTGACAGAAATTATGATCATAAATGATGTATCCTCAAGTAAAATGTTTTTTTAAGGAAATGTTATTACATGTATACAAGCATTCATCCACAATGGCACTTGAATAAAACAAATATAGCCTCTTCTAAAAGCGCTCATACATACTGCGTGTCCGCACATAGCCTAATTGTCTAGGAGGTTACATGTTACCAATGTGCGGACATTTCTAGCGCCTCTGTTCTGTACAGGCTCGATTAGGCAAGGAGAGGAGGATCTGCGCGTGCCACTCCTCCCTCACGGATGGGCGGCCCTGTTTAAATACTCTACTGAACTATGACTAGGGTAATTTGGACTGTTCGTCTGTGGAGTACACCGCAAGCACAGAACTCTCCAAATCCCACCACCCGGGTGATAAGCAGTATTAAATCTTGTGAGTATTTATAAATGCTATCGCGGGGCTCTCGTGTGCTTGCAGTTTTGCGCAGATATCCAACTTGCGTACCTGGATATAATCATTTCTGCTCCAAACGTCAGGGTTAATTGTCCCCGAGAACAACTTGTAAAGGCAGAATTTTTATTTATTTTTTTTGGTTCAGTAAATATATATTGCGCAACATTGTGCTGTTGTTATTTAAATTAAGCATGAAACCGGTAACTATGGGAAGAACGCTTTCACCATTGCCGTGAATTGGATTCAGCAGAGAACAAGCAACTGATGCGTTCTTCTTAGCTCTTGCTTAGTTTGAAGAACTATTTTATTTCTCCTATAGAGTAATGACAAGTAGCTAATGAGGAAAACAATGCAGCAAACTAAAATAGTGGCAGATACTGCGCAGACTAGGCAGGGTTTTAATTTCATTTACATTCATTTTGTGCTTTTTGTTTAAAGCCTCGCGAATCTGAAAACATCAAGGTACCGACATTCGTTTTTTGAGATTGTTTTGAGAGACAGTATCAGGACTGCATATGAGTGTGTACCAGAAGATGAAGTATGCTGTCGTTTATTGCGGCTTCTTATGCATTATTGTGATTTGTAAAATAAGTATAGACTGTGTAAGGTTAAAATGATGCTTCCATCTATGATCTCAGAAGTCTTTATCAAAATATTGTAAAGGGGAACTCTTGATTGTATTCACTGGCAGTACTATCCATTTTCTTGTTTTCAGGCTTAATCTCATGCTATGTGAATAAAATTGATTTTTACAAATATCTGAGACTGTCATCAGTCTTGGAACATACTGTCTGGTCAAGCATCAGTGATGACAAATTCCACCAGTCATCTAGGATGGGTGAGTGAACACCTCTAATTTGATTGAGAAGTGGTCCCCATCTGCTCCCAAGTGCAACCTGCCATTCAACATTTTAGCTTTATAAAAATGATTTAAAAGGGTTCGCCTGTTATCTTTTTATCCTGCTATCTTAGACTGTTTACTTTTATTGACCTGTTTTATATTGTCAAGGCATGGTGTTTTGATTAATATTATTTTTTACAACTAAACTTAGAACTAAAAACAAATGGATCCCACCCAAAGGAAATAGAGCTGTATTAACACAGGGCACTTGAATGCACATTTGACCCTAGAGCATGGCTCTATGGACTGAAGAAGGAGGGCTTCAGTTCAAATGCTGGGTTTATTTTGGAAGTGCTCTGTGTCACTGTGTCACGTCATCATGGGGCTCCGTCTGCCTCAGCTCACACAGCTGAGCGTCTTTGTTTAAAATGCTTTTCTTTATTTCCTTTTAGGGGAAAGGACAGTCTGTTTTCAATGTCATGACCTGGCAAAGAGCTTGAAGGTCTCCTTTATTTGTTAATTCTAACAATGCTGTTGGAAATTAAAGGAAGTTGACTTTCAGTTTAAAAAGGCAGAAATAACATAAACCATAACCAATAGGTTGTCCTGTTCTCCAAATATGGGTGTTTAAAGCAGTCAGTGAAACAATGTGAGGCCATAATGTAACTGTGTGGTTTTTTGTTTTGCCTTATAACACATATTGGTAATGTCTCAGCAGGACAGGGATGACAGTTTATTAAACTGCAATGTGCATGTTGTTCTGAAGCTTGGGAATGTAGCAAACCTGAATTCTGTTTGTTTCTCTTGCCCTAGTATTGACTGAATGACTACAATTCTTCCTCAAAAGCATGACGTGCAATAATACCTCAGCGTGCGTATTTACCACCAAACACGCACGTCTTATCTACTAAATGGGTTAACCCAGCATCAATTGTTTATGGGTTGTTCAGCTTTTTGTGTCTTCTTTAGGGAGGCTTCACCTATTGTACCAAGGACAAAGTACATTTAAAAAAAAATTGTTTCAGATTTTAGTGGCCAGTTATACCCTCTATTTATTTCGATTTGCCCTCCCCACAGACTCGCCACTTGTCACAGACTCGCCACTTGTCACTACGAGGCAAGCTAATTCACCGAGGGAAGTGAACTCCGAGACAGAATTTGCCCATCCACGTTCTGGAGTCACCCTTACGTGCTTCTTGGCTAATTCATGCCGGCTCATCCAGCCCCCCTCCCCTTGGGGCAGATAGCCAGTTCATGTGATTTATTTTACATTTCGGGGCTCCCCACCAGGGCCGGTCTGGTACAGTCAGGTTTCAAACTGCGACTGTGATAGGCAGCTCACACTCATAAAGGACCAACCAGTTTTGCACAAAGGAAAACTATGCTGCTCCAAGCTTAGTTGAAAATATGGTCACCAGTATACAAGGAACAGTGTAATTCAGCTACTTTAAAGTGGAAGAGAGGCATCTAATGTCCATGAGCAGTTCAACTAGTGTCATCCAGAACTGGTCTTTAAATCCCACTGAATCCTGTCTGTCTGGAGTAAACATTATTCATATAAATGATACAACTGTAAAATATTTGAGGCGGTGTTTTTGTAGCTAAGACAGTGAAGGTCTCATGTAATCAAAAGCAGTTTTGCCGTTGGACTATCCATCACATTGTGTACATTGTGTAGCAATGCACACAATGCCTTTCTCCCTTTCTCCTGAGCCTGATGCCTGTTCTAGCAAAATTGTAAGTTTCAGTCCACAAATGATAGTCTTACCAGATTTGCCTTGTTTAATCTGCCTAATCTCAATGAATGTCCTAGACTGTAAGAAGGTCTCTTCCTCTCACAAGTGAATCAGGAATTTTATATTATATATTTTCATTGAGTTTGTAATGTGATTGTGATCTACTGTTACAGGGATGTGGAGGGCCTTGTCTGGAAAACGGGTGAGAGATAAAGTCAGTGGGTGGAGTTCAGGGGAAGGTTAGAACCTTTCACAGGCCCAAGGGTCCTTGCTCTACCCCTGCAAGTAGGAAGGTCGCATGATTTCCTGGGCACCAGTCCCATTTATATACAGTCCAAGGATCCCCATCCATCTAATTCCTTTGATAATTATTTTTATAATGAAAAACATCATTTGTCTCTTTATTTCACCCTTAACTTGTTACATTGAGATTCGAAGATCTAGCTACACTAAATGCAGCACCCATGTCTTTCAAACTAGCCGTAGCATAATATTTCAAGGGACTAATCTTTGTCGGCTCATCTGAAACGGAATGTTACATTTTCTTGTTTGTTTATACAAGAACCCTTTACAGGTCAATCAGTGGACATGGAGTATATTACAGTGCAGGAAATTCAGCCTTTATTTAAATGAGTTTCTCTCTAGTCCCTCCCAGCTCTATCACAACAGTGTTCGGTTACCTTTCAATGATCTTTCCAGGCAATGGCTTCACCTGTTTATTCCTCTTACCCCTGAAGGACAGAAATCACAGCCCCTAAGTACTGTAGCTAAAGTACCTTGTTTTTACCACTTCATTGTGATAAGGCACCACAAGAGGAGCCTCTAGAGTACTCTAGAGTAGTTGCAGCCTCTGAACAGGACCTGTTCCTTCCCGTCACAGCACTGAAGACCATCAGCACTCATTTCCTATTGTTCTGGGATTGCTCTTTCCATGGAAACAGGGAGCCTCTGAATGTTTCTACATCTGAGGTTTCCCTCTCAGCCCAGCAGTGGGGATCAGTCTGACTAGTTCCTCTTCTTGAAATACAGGATTTCCTCATAATGCTGTCCTCCTACTCCCCCAGAAACAAACAAGTTGCCTTATTCGCAAGGGGCTCTGAGAACTCTAAAGTCAAGATGACAGAACTAGAATTCATTTAATACGTGTCTATCTAATCGTTGACAATGGAAATGTGAATCTTTCTTGAACTTTCAAGAATTCAAGAAAGAAAATTGAACATTTCTCGCTTTAAGCGTATGAAAACTTAATGGACTAGAAAGACCTCACTGACCAATTCCTCTTACTTGATTTCTCATGTTTTAAGTGGACATAATATAACACTGACAACATAGATTAGAGAACCCTATCTTAATTTAATCACAGAAAAATATTTTCAAGCTGGTTTAAGTATGGCCATTTGGCATTTTTTCTGTATGACTCATTGACTAAACAGCTGCCTCTTAGATGCAACTATTGAATTAGATTAAAGTTTAGCTTACATTTTCTCCAAAATTTTTATAGCTTTCTTAAAACATTCTTTCTTCCTCTAGATCTAGATGTGTACTATATTCTATAAATGACTGTATATGACAACTTTCTTACATGTTAACATTAGCAGATTTGAGTGTATTCCCTGCCCCTATCTCCTGACGAACCTAATGTTGACAAACAATGACTTCCAAAAGCTATGCAGTCCAGCTGGGCTTTGTTTCCGGGGCATCTACAAATTGCTGTCCACTCTTGCTTGTGCTTATCAGCAAACTGTTATACTGTCAACACATCTCAGACATCTGTCTCCAGCCCTGCAGTGAGTAAGTGCAAAGCTGACTGCATTGACATGCCAGGGTCAGAGAGAGAGAGAGTCCTATTGGCGTCAAGATGGATCAGAGAAACGCATATCGTTTCCAGTACATGGGTTGGTGCCAGAGCCAATTTTTTTTTCTTCACATTCTCCAATATTTTGCTCCCATGACAAATTCCAAGATGCTGTGAAACAAATGATTCCGCCATCAAGTGTTAAATCCATTGTATACAAACATTTTAAGTGGTTTTATGGATTGTGCCAGAAACATATTTATGTTTTTTGCCGGTGTTCTGGGAGCTTGTGGAGTAAAGTGCTCCCAGGAGGCCATGCAGTTTACTTGCACGGTTCCCACTCCTCTTCAAAGGAGCAGTGCGGGTCAGAAGCAGGCTCTGACAGTGAAAGATCTGAACGGGTAGATTGAGTGGTCTTTGGCTGCGCCTGCAGTACTGACCTGTGAATAAGGCTTTAGGGAGTCCAGTCCTTCCCAGGGTTAATGGTGCGCAGCCAGGAGGGCACAAACTCTGGAGGATACCAAAAGGAACATCAATTCTTCACTTTGCTCATTTACCAGGTGCTATGTAGAAGAGCATCTAATTATGAAATCAATGTAACAACTCAAGGTGGATTTACTGCTTTTTAACACTTAAAACATATTTTAGCTGCTGCATACTTTTATGGAAGGAAGCAGACTTTTAAAAGGCATAGTCAGCTGTTTTCACAGTTATTTTAGCGAAGCTGTCAAAATCACAATGTCAAAGTGCAATGTGTAAATTGAAGACATTTGAGCACAGTTATTGTATCACATTAGTTATACACGTATACATGTACAGTATGCATGCATTCAGTTTGTTTTTGGTATGTTACAGTTTTCCAGTGCACTTGTCATTGCTTAAGTCCACCATCCCAGCCTGATAACTGCAGCAGCTAAATCACCCTTGTAACGTCTTCTGAGGGTTTTATATGTGCTGTGTAGAGAGAGGGGAATAAAGCCGCTGTAACATTTAACCCTGCCCCCAGCAGCTTTCTGCTCCATGTTATCGTTTTGGCGTAAACCGTGAGGCCAGCTGGAGGCATACTATTCCCTATAAGGCCTTTGTTTGGGAGCTCACTAGCTTTGCTGTTTAGGTCTACAGAAAGAGGGCCGCAGCAGAGAAGGTACCCTTATATGGTCATCACACCATGGGACCATTGCCCTGCTCCGGAGGAGAACTGTTATGGTTGCTGCTGCAGTTAGTACATGATTGTGTACGTGATTTCAGTTGATGTTCCTATTTGGTGTGTTGAACATTTTAAAGAGAATGATATATCTCTGTCATACATTGTAATGTTTACTATTTCCCAGCCACAGTTCTAAATTGGGGATTTTAATTGTCTCCCTCGTGGGCTATGTGTGAGTGTATGTATGTGTGTATGTATGTGGGGGGTGGGGGTGTTGCGTCTATGAGAATGTCAAGCTCCATTGGAGCCTATGGATAAAGAGCCCTTTATTAACCCTTCCAGCCTCTCCTCCTTATGGCGTTCTGAGTTGTACCAGATGAATCCATGAATTCTTGTTTGTATATTTATTTACTAACTACATTTTCTGCAGATGTCAGCTGTGTCAGATATTCACTTGAAAAAAATAACTTGTCAAATTTGAAACTCGTCCATGGAGCGGATGAAGCATACTGCAAAGGTTTCTTTTTCCAAACTTGATGCTGATAATTTACCTTTGATCTCATAAATCCACTGTCCTGATACAGTTTTTTTTCCAGCTCATCCACTGAATTCAAGATGTCCAAAAAACCTGCCTTGAGTGAGGATGAGAAATTCCTCTTCCTTGACAAGGACTTCATCAACAGCCCTATGGCTCAAGCTGACTGGTCCGCTAAGAAGCTGGTGTGGATCCCCTCTGAAAAACATGGGTTCGAAGCAGCCAGCATCAAGGAGGAGCATGGCGACGAAGTGCTGGTGGAGCTGTCGGATAATAGCAAGAAGCTGACCATCAACAAAGATGACATCCAGAAGATGAACCCACCCAAATTCAGCAAGGTGGAGGACATGGCCGAGCTGACCTGCCTGAACGAGGCTTCTGTGCTGCACAACATCAGGGAGAGGTACTTCTCTGGGCTCATCTATGTGAGTATAGCACACAGGGCCCGCGAGTAGAAAAAGAAAGCTGCATCACTAAAAGTTATTTCCTTATATATATATATGTACTGTATACACGTCCAACCAAACACTATTTAACTATAGCTTGGTGGCCCTTTCCATAGGGTTTGGTAATGGCTTACAACCTGTGAGAAAGCTGTATTGTGTTATGCAGGGTGTGTGTGTGTGTGTGTGTGTGTTTGTTTAAGCTGTATTGGGTTATGCAAGGTGTGTGTGTGTGTGTGTGTGTGTGTGTGTGTGTGTGTGTGTGTGTGTGTGTGTGTGTGTGCATGTGTGTGTTACAGCTTACTGTTCTGATGTAGCTGCATTTCAGGGTAAAACTATTGGACTCCATTTCTGTAGTCAGATCCATGAGAAAATAAATATTACTTTTGTTCTACTGGCTCCCCAAATTGTATTGCACTCATGTATTTAGAGTATCTGCCCTTTCTCTTTGTGTCTGGCCATTTAAATTGTATGAGCATATGTAACTGCATAGGCATTGACTGTGCCTTCCTTTCCCCCCAGACGTACTCAGGCCTGTTCTGCGTAGTGGTAAACCCCTACAAAATGCTTCCCATCTATTCCGAGAAGATTATTGAAATGTACAAAGGGAAGAAACGCCATGAAGTTCCCCCCCACATCTACTCCATTAGTGACAATGCCTACAGGAACATGATGCAAGGTAACATCAATGGACACTTGCATCAAACACACAATAGCGATTCATTTCCATACACGATTAAACAAAGATTGGAACAGGGGTTTTTGTGATGAGCTTCAGCATAACGTCTTTAATATGTGAGCCTGTATTGCCAATACTTGAAGGGAATCAACTGCAACTTGCAAGAGAATGTTTTTCTGGGCCTAATAAAGAATCTGCAAGTAAATCATACTGTGGCTTGAATGTGCAGAAAAAGCTATTTTAAGTGGTTTATGTTTTGCTCGAGTGCCTCATGACAGCTTTGAGGAGTTGCTGTAGGAAACTGTCAAAGCAGCTGTCAGATGTCTTATTTTAGCCACCATAGAAACTTTACAACCTGCAAGCATCATTTGTCACAAGACCCTTGTGTGATAGCGATAAAATGGTGTTGTGATAAGTTGTGTTTGATACTCAGAGCTGTCATACCACTAAGATGTTTTAGCAGCTTATATTCGTGCACAGTTTTGTGGGCCCTTTCAGTACTTTGTAAGATGAAGATGATCAGTCACGTGTGTGTTGTATAAGTGGACGGTATGCACACGTTGATGATAGCGAATGCATTCTCAGTTAAGAGGTCTCCACTGTAAATTCATACTAACCAGAAGGTGACGATGGCCTGACTGTCTGGAGTAGATGATTGGAGACGAGGGCAGTTACACACTTCCAGCTGCAGAATCTCCCCACAGCTCTTTTAATACCATTGAGCGTCTCGCACAGTCATATAATTTGCCTGCAGTGACGGTTTTACACAGTTCATAAAAATGGACGCAAAATATATTTTAGGACAACAGGTTGTCTTTTATAATTCCTGTAATAAAATAGTGGGTGAGTCAGTGAAGTTTCAGGGTTCATCGCATGCAAATAATCATGGTGTTTATAAGTTATGTAAGCCAGGTTGTTTTTAGGAGTTTTTTATCCACTCGTTATCAATATACTCCTGTTCAGGATATATTAGTAGCCAGTCTTCCTCCTCCCCCACCCCTAGCGTCAGCACTAACAATGCTAAAAGTGTGTGAGCACAAGATTAAATGCTGTTTCTGTCTGTGGTATTGTGGTTTCATCACAGTTTACAGAGCCATTTGACTTCTTCTGCACCCAGCACCATTATCATTTGTCAGCTGAACTTCGGTCTTACTCAGCCAATCACATGCACAGAATAGCAAAAAGAAGAAGTAAAGTGCTATCACTGTTGTAGAGAGGTGTTACTGCCTGTGCACTGTGGTACATCATCCTGGTTCGAGGGCCTTGCTATTAAATTGCAGAGGAATTGTGTTTTTAAAAGTGACATCATCTCTCCATCTAAACTAATTGGAATTTCTTTAACATGATTTCACTTGTGTTCAAGAAAATAGTGTAGAAATCTTGAGTTTAATCTCATTAATCTCAGGATTGTTTAACAGTTATAATGGTGAAGGCTTTGAAGTTAGTTCATAAGGTGTGCAAAAGTAGAATAAAAATGATGATTACCTCAGCTTTTTCATGACAAATTTAATAGATTACTCTTTGCTTTGAGAAATTATGTGGAACCTTTATTCAGAGTGATTTCATGAAGTCATACATTCGTAGCTCTACAGTACATAAACAAATTTACATCAACATTTTGTTGTTAATTTTCTTTCATTTTTTGTCAAGTACAGTCAATTGTTTTGCTTTGACACATAGGGCCCCACTGTAAATGAGGTTTCTGTCTCAGATGGGTTTCCCTGAATAAATAAAGGCTAAGTAAAATTTTACCAAGACATGCGCCACTAAAAACCATGCCAGTACTGTACAGTGCCAGAAATGCGACCATGTGTTCTTTAAATGAATCCTTCTAATTTCCCTGATCATTCCAACCAAAGAGTGCTCTGATGTCATTCCAAAGATTATATTATTGTCTTTATGTGGTCGTATAAGTCTGTCTTGAACAAAAAAATATGCTAAATAATTTAAACAAATATATATATACTGTATATTTCTTGTGAATGGTTTTACACAAGGTTTGTAATATTAAGCTTGATTTATATCATATTCCACTTTGTTTGGGGTGGTGGGTTGTAAGTAGTCATTCCTTACGATCCTGTAGGTTATTATTGTGAAATCTTTATGTCATCCATATAATATAATTACATCCTCAAATATTTAATGAGCATTTATTGTGTCCTGTGCTAGAAGGCATTATATGGTCTATGGCACGGTTCCTCAAATCACGGTCCTTGTGGGCTGAGCGCTGATGTTTTTCCACACTTCCTTTAACTAGTAGTCAGGTGTGAACACATGTTGTTGAAAGTTGTCAAGTTGTGAAAACATGTGTTTAGGTTCCATCATTTTGTGCTGAAACAGATTGATTAACACAATGAAGGTTTGACTCATTACCATTGGCTTTTGTCATTGGACATTGTCTATGACCAGGTGTCCACACGTTCAGCATTTAGGGCTTAACTGATTTCAGCTGTAGGTCTACAAATGAATCAATTGAACATGTAACCTCTTTCAGAATGAATCAATCACCACAGCACATTACAGAAAATGAAATCATTATCATTATATTAACATATGATCTTTGTAACATAAACTGCGCTTCTAACATAATGTAACATTGAATCATCTGCCATAAGACATTATAAGTGTCGTGTGAAGACAATTAACAGGTTCTGGAATTTAAATTATGCTTGGAACAAAAACCAACATACACGGTGGTACTCCAATATAGAATTGGAGAACCACTGACCTATAGTACGGTATCACTCTGTGCAGTTGGAGGAGACAAGAGCCATGCTTACACTGCATTGGCATGATGTGCACATGTAGTCCCATGAGGAAAGAGGGTGCAGCAATGGCGTATAGGAAATGCCCCATTTGAGCTACACAAACAGTGTGAGGGAGTGTTTATTGCTGGGCATAACTGTGTTTGGGGTCAGCTGGCATTTTTTCCACACTGAGTCCGGGGGATGTTGACTGTCCAACGGATGACACTTAAAGGCCTATAGCTATTCACATTTAGAATAATGTATATGTACGAGGAGCTGATGAATGCTGTGGAGTTTAGGGTAGTGTGACAGCCTGTCCAACGCACGTACTGTATCTGTGATTTTGACATGTATGTGGATGTACAGTATATATTTGGTTTAGAAGTAAAGGTCCCTCCTTAAAATTATGGTAGGGAATAAATAACAATATTTTAATTATGTGTATAGCCGGGTGCTTATTCTCACCTCATTGGCCTATAATCTACAGTATCTGTAACTCAATCTCCATGAAAATGGCTGTCTCACGAACACTAAACTCTGTGGAGTTATCAGCTATCGGAGTTTGCGCTTGTGTTTATTGTGCGCAATCTGGCACTCCATCTGGGAAGTCCCTCTTTGTTCTCAATTCACTTCAAAGACTATTTGTTTTAAGTACTAACAAAATGAAATTCCCATGCACAGCGTTTCATTATATCTGGCATCAATTGCCTTGCAAGCCTTAAATTGAAAGGGCTTGATTTTTCGCTGGCCATTTGTGAACCTGTAAATTGTGCTCTCTTTACTGCTGAAGCCAGCACTATATAATCTGGGAAATTCTCATCTGTGCTGCTGCCATGCATCTGAGCCCTCCCTTTACTATTAGTTTAGACTCCGCCAGGAGAGTGTGATGGTATGGCTGCTGTGTTTGGATTTGTTTGGAAATATTGTGGACCTGGATGCCTTTGTTTTTGCCTTAATTAGGAAGAAGAGGGAACAGGCAGCATATCGTGCAAACCGAGCCCAGCCAAGTCATGTCCATAATGAGGAATAGCAGCCTGTAGTGTTTACAACAAGGCACACCGATATTGCACCGCACTGGCATGGGTGTTCAGCAGCAGCTCTGGAGAGGAATCTGCCGGGGGTCTTTGTTCACCAAAGGCAGATTGTATGAAATCTGGAGTATCATATTCTGGTCCCACTGGTTCAGAGGTCATGTGTAGATAATCAATTGAACTGAAGTCCAGCTGCTTCCAGTGATAATGGATCCAATCATGGTTAAATGGCCATCCCTCAACAGTGCACCCAAGAACCTCCTTCACAGCCAGTGTGTGTGTAGGGAGACCGTTGCAGAAATACCCATAAATGGAACCCCTCCATTCTCCAAGGCCTTCACATTTAGCTATTTTAGGAATTATGAATTGATGGTAATCTCATCGCAGAGCTTGCTGAGAGTCGTATAAATTTTTGGTGCTTTCTCTGTCCAACAATGACGTTCCCTTTCAGATATATGTTTTGATTCTTGGCTCAGCGCTCTTGCTCTCCTGATGGCCTCTTTTAGTCTCAGTTCAGAAACTTCACACTTCACACAAGCGTCAGTCCTGCCCTCACACTTGTGGAAGAAGTATTCTGACATGATACATGTATGTTTTTTCCACAGATCGTGAGGACCAGTCAATTCTGTGCACGTGAGTCAAAAGCAATTTCTTTTATCCGACGACTTATCAAACACACCTAGTGTTATGCAACCATTTCTGTGACGGACCTAAAGTGGGTGGGTGGAGTTTGCCTTATGTAATACCCAGGCTGGCTCTTGAAGTTTAGGCAGCATTTCTCCCAAACATTGCAGTAATTGTATAATATCGCTATAGTGTCATGTCCGCATTGAAAGAATGTTATGCACTGGCTGGGGATGGTGGGAATCCGCAGTTTGGGACACATGGAGATTGTGAAGTCCATGTGGTATTTAGGAGTAGGCAGATAGGAAGTCCAGTGGGTATATTACAGCTCAGAGAACATTTTGGCTGCAGTGGGAAAGGAGCAGAGAAGCCCAGGGGGTCAGCTCTCCTCCAGCAGTCCGTGCTCACAGGAAACGTGCCCTTTGTCCTGATTCTAAAACCAGATTACACTTTCTATGGGCTTTATTCTGTTTGTTTATTTATTCATTTATTTAGGGGAAACTACCGTGTAGGTTTTCATCCAATGTGTTTTCATCACTCTTTCTGTATGCACGTACGTAAAATTAGAAGCTTTCTGGGTAATGAATGCTGGGTTGACGGTGGTATGCAGAACATAGTTGGAACCTGTTGTCTTCATTTGAGGCCACTCATGATAGGCCGCAGCTGAGTGACGTGTTGGAAATAGCTTGTCATTGAACTGCCTGTCTCTGCTACCCACTACCCTTTCTTTGAAAATTCATTCAATGGTGTCTGCATAGTCCAAAAGTACTAACTTCTCACAAAATACTAACAGTACTATCGCAATGTGGTACAATGCACAGTGATCAGCCCTCAGGCTAATGGGAGAGATCTTAAACATGTGTGCATTAATATAGAGCTTTCCCATGAATATTCTCAAGCTCATGTTATAGTTTCCATTGCTTTTACAATAGAAGCTACGTTAATAGTGTATAGGCAGGCAGCCCCAAGAGAACATGGTCAGTTTATTTGGGGCGCTGCCAGGGTCCTGTGAGAAAGTCAACTGAGGATAAAATTAACCAGTCTGGGCAGAGAGCTGTCACAGCACCCAGACACAGCAGACAGGGGTTCAAAGAACATCCACTGAACCAGCACTCAACATCCCAAATGTTCACATCTATGCAAGTATTTAACATAACATGTTTCTCCTGACACTGCCCTCTGACTTGTGTTGACCAAACCACCTTTCCTGTCAAGCGTCTTATGAAGGCAGCATAGGAAATGGGAGGGTGCTTTGACTCACTGCCTCAGGCGCCCTCTATTCCAAACTGATTGATGCCAGGATATAGCATTCTGTGATCGCATCTGACTCCTTCCTGCACGCTACCAACAATTTTCCTGTGGGTTATTTGGAATACTTGGTTTAATTTTCCTGTTTGTTTGTTAATGGTGCGGCAGGAAGGATTCATTCTAAAATGGAACATATTTTTATACAGTACTTGGGGTCCCCTCCTTTTATGGAAAACACTGCATTACATTACATTTACATTTTAAGCATTTAGCAGACACTCTTATCCAGAGCGACTTACAAGATGTGCATAAATTCCACTGCATGGAATGTATTGCAGGGTGTACTCCTTGTGTTGTGTGTGTGTGTGTGTGTGTATGTGTAAGAGAGAGAGAGAGAGAGAGAGAGAGAAAGAAACCGCGCTGATGAATTGTAAAAACATCTGAGGAAAGAGTGCTTTTATCTTGTCTGTATAGGGTGACATAGAGTAGACCCTGTTGTTGGTGAAACAAACTACATGAAAAATCTATTTAAACCCAGTGTCAGCAGCAGTGAAAACACAGGTGAAGCATTGTGTTACTTTCTGTTCATGACAGAGGAGTTTCTCCTTTTCATTATAACATTATGTTCTCCACAGTCGTACTGTTCACCTACTGTTCTTTATATACACAAATGGCCAGCTGTCTAGCATTGCGTACAATCCAGAGGACAAACTTTACACATGAAATGCCCATTGGGTCTCATTCCCCAACAGTGCGTACGTTCTGTGCATAAAGCGTGCATCCACAATTTTTGGAATTCGGGAATTTGTTCTTAATTAAAAATGTTTTTAGAGTTTTCATGAATTTAGAACGGATTTGTGACTACCTCCAGACCAGTACAAGTATACACGCAACCTACGTTTAACTCAATTGTGATCAAATGTATGACATATGCCATATACATATGATCGTGTTTATTAGTATTACAGAGACCATTTAGTCAAAAAATAGAGTTATCGATAGCTTATTGTCATTGATAAGTGAGCTACCATATCGATATTTCTGTCATAAATTATTTTCAAAATGTTTTGCTGGATGCAAAATACTAACACATGAAAAACCTGTGCACATGCAAGTCCTGCCATTTCATCTGAGACTAGAAAAACATAAACCTATAAACTAGTCAAATGGTGGAAAGTGAATGCAGTTTAGCTAGCTAACTAGCTTCATCTGCCCAAACTAAAGATGTCCTTGCCACCTTTATTTGCGCTATTCAAATGCTGGGGAGCGTGTCTATGTTCCCACATCCCTATGTTCCCACAGCCCTATGTTCCTAAATATATACTGGGGGGGTTAAGGGGGGTAACAACACGTTATGTGCATTAGGGAATGGCCATACCTGTGCTGTGGGGATGTAGGCCTGAAGGGCTGTGGGAACATAGGGCTGTGGGAACATAGGGATGACCCCCAAATGCTGTTCACTTTGGTCTTATGCAATGGACTGAAATGGATAGCTAGCTAGCCAGATTAACAAGGAGCAATGCTAACATATGAAATGTGAGTATCACAGGCTAATCATTTGAAGTGACAAAAAAAAAAAAAGCCTGAGCTGAACAAAAAGCAAATGAAACAGCACAACATTGCTTTCATAGAAAGAAAAGTAACAAATCTATCAAGAGAGTAAATAAAAATGCATTTAGTCATAGGGATCACAAAACGCTTTGTGAGATTAGTCAAATATCAACGTCTTTGAGCATATCCACAACTAGCTAACATAGCAACAACTAGCAACTAACATTAGCAACAACTAGGCTAACACACTGTAACACGTCAGTTCCAGGAAAACAAAGCAACAACAAAAAACGCTAACGTTACAGAATAAAGGAAAGTTTAATACAAGTGTAATACTTTCGAGAGGAAAGGCGCAGATTTGCCAACCATATCTCTCTGAGATTTTTTGTATTTTACATTTTTCCCCTTTATGAAGAGTAACTTTTGGTACTCGATAAAAACTTCTGTTTCTTTCTTGGTTAGATTTTATGAATTCAATGGTAACGTTTTCTACGCACAAAATACGCACGTTTCTACAAATATGTTAGCGAATGAGACCCATTTCTACTGGAAACCCATATATTCCATTGCCATGGTATTAATGTAATGTTTTTAAATGTAATATTAAGGCAAGGCCTTGCTTTTTGCAGTCCCGTGGCCCAGCTTGGTCATAATCATGGTCTTGGCTGGAGTTCAAAACTAGAATTAATGGCCTGGCCATTAAGAGACTATAAAGTTATCATACTGACATGTTTCCCATGTTCATGGCTGTTCTGCCTATAAAGGCTATTTATATTTCAGAAAATGTCTAGGTATACTTTATGACTAATCAGAGTAATAGGATTAATGTATTACGTTTATGTGATAGGATGTATAGTGTCAGTCTCACAACAATAACTGCTTGGGAACAGTTTAGTGACCTGGAGCTAGAAACCATTTTTTTAACTTAACATTTAGATTACTGGTGCTCAGTGTCTTTCTTTATCATTTACACTAAATTCATAACTTGTAAAAATAATTGTCCAAATATTATGCAACTTACCTTTTTGTTACTGTTTATATACATTTTAAACATTGTATGATATGAATGGAATTAAGTGATTAGAATTGATTTTATTATCAGTGGCATAATTTAGTTGGAGAAATAAAAAGCTTCTCATTGATACTGAAGCCTGGCATGAACGATGGATTTTAATGATTTTGGACTCTCCCCCTGCCCCATTCTCCACATGAGGGGGGTGTCAAGGCTAGTGCAATGTGGGAAGCAAAGGGTTTAGACCTGGAAGAGGGTGGACTTTAAACAGGGGCTTCCTGGATTCCTCTGTCTGCCAAACAAGCCCCATCACAAGGCCTGGTGAATCAGAGACACATTTTGCCTTTTATGGAGTTGTTAGGGCTAGCTGTTGGGCTCGAATCGTTCATCACTCTCTCTCTTTTATTGGAGATCAAAGGCAAATTAAATGAACAAGAACAGAGTAAGACAATTGCAATTCCACCATGGTATAGCACAAAAACATATCTGTGTGTTCCCTCTGAAAGCACCTCTAATTGAGCCATATTGTTCTAATTAGTTATAATTCTGTGCTTTCCTGAAAGGATGAAAATAGTACAAGAAAATCACGGTCAGGGAGGAAAATACATGAAAGCACAGAAATGAACGGCATTCCAGCAGTTGGTAGTAACTGCAAATGGAATGATTGGGGCTGATTGGAGGTTTTTCTGCAACCTCACCTTCCTCACTGTGGCTGTCTTGCAGAGGGGAGTCTGGTGCCGGCAAGACAGAGAACACCAAGAAGGTGATCCAGTACTTGGCAGTGGTGGCCTCTTCTCACAAAGGCAAGAAGGACACCAGCGCTGTGAGTATTACTCTCTCACCCCCTCTTTCTATCCTCCTGGCCACAAATGCTATTACATCAAAGCTGATACTTTGGACAAAGAGAAAAATGTACCTTTTTGTTGAAATCTTGGTTCTGTGATACTGCCCAAACTGCTATAATGAAAACACACTGATTTATATTGAATGTTTTTACCCTAAAAAAAACATTAAACAGGAACATGCCAATCAACATGAAAGACTGGGTTTCATCGTGATGTCCTGTATTTCTAACTGTTGTGGGGGACAGCTTGGACCATGACCAATATGGAGCAGCAGAGCAGTTCAACTTACAGGAAGAAATTAATTAGTTCAGTGCTGTTGGCCAGAAGTAACCAAAAAAATATTAATATATCACTCTTTTATCAAATAACTGGAGGCGAACCCAGCATTCATTTAATATGGTATGAACATAGTTACATGACATTTGACTACGTCTGGTTGAATCGCATAAAAAATCGGCCAGTGTGTGTTGAAGCTTGGACCACTCAACTCTTCTGATTCGCCGTCAAGCACAGGCCCCTCTCCTAGAGAATGGGAGTACTGCCAAATGTCCAGTAAATTGCTAAATTTAACCCCTGTATCATAATTTCCTCCAAATAGCAACAATCAGGAGTACAGTTTGCCTACGTGAGTAAAAGGGAATGCCCAGAGTTTGTTTGCGTGTGTGTGTGTGTGTGTTTCTCATAGGTTCAGAATTGCATGGTAGATATTCTCACCCAGATACAATACTGCAACAGAATTTCCTCTGTGGAGTGACATTAATATTATGGTTTCCACAGCACGATTCTTTACCCTGAAATAAAATTGGTGATATAAAACCACAGCTTTGGATTGATGAAACATCCGCTACATCACCTGAAGCCTCAATGGATTCTGAAAAATTTAAATGTACCCAGTGCTCCTCTAAATTAATTTAGTTACATTGGTTAGACGAGTCCTCAATTATGTCACTATAATATTTGTTCATATTTTTATGCAGTATTTTCAAAATACAGGGTGGTAGATGGTGTATAGTAATCCCCCATCGGAGACTGATTACATTTATTTATTTCTTTTTACGTTTAACCCTTTCACTGTCAGGGACACAACCTGGCATTGAAAAGGTCCATCACCAAGCAATGAGCACAGTGTGAGCATGCCCATCTCCTTTCCTCTCCAACAAGGACACTGTGTTCTGTCACATACCTCCCCTTCCTCATACACCCCGTCATCCAGTCTAAGGAGTGGCTTTAAACGTAGCAGTACATTTTGATGCACAGTGTGGAGTTTTGAAACACTACTCTCATGATGACCTGTTCACCACAGTAAGGATCCTAAAGTGCTTCACTCTAAGCCCTAGCTAAACCAAAAGTCCTGCACTGAAGACGGCTCTCCTGATGTGTGGGGAGTGGGAGATAACAGTGAACCTGTCACTGCACTGTAGAGGATTAACGTTGAATTCAGGCCTGAGTCTTTCCATACCACATCCAGACTTTCAGATCTTTGTCTCGGGAGTACTGTTTGGTTAATATTGTGATCACGTGTGTTGAGAAATCACTTCACCAAGAGTGCCTTTTTTTTCTCTGAAAAGTGTGTGTGAGGGTGTGTTTCTGTGTGTGTGAGAGCGTGTGCATGTGTCTCCATCCACACACTGAATTTCTTCAACCTTTGTCTGCTGAGACCAAGCTTTTGTGTCCTTGCATTACTTTGCTGTTTTTTTTGTGTTCTCTCTCTTTCCCTCTCAGTGTCTCATTCAATCAGGGATCTGTTTTCCTTCCTTTCCTTCAGTGCTGAGCTGTTTCTGGTAGATATCTCACTTCTTTTGAGTAACACATTATTTTAATGTATATTGATATATTTGTAGTACGTCTGTGTGTTTGTGTTTTTTTTACTCTGAATCTACTGTGTCAATAGGAAGATTAGGCTGCACTATCACAGTCCTGTGTTTTTCTTATCAAGGGGAACACAATTGTTAACACAAATAGTATGGTAGTGTTGTTTTTCTCCTTACTTGGGGGATCTAAACCACTCAGAAGACTGAGCACTTTATGCAACAAGAAAAGCAAAATGCTCGATTGGATGGTTTTGGATGCTTTTATATTAATATTTATATATTATATTTTATAAAAATGTATATTGATTAACTCTGTTATGCATTCAGCTGTGAAGAAACTGCTTCTTTTAACGCATAGTATGTCACTGAGTCATGCACTGCTATGGTCCCCCGACCTTTTTTTGCAACAGTTCAGCATTTACACAATGCTGAAGTTGTCTGATAATACTTAAGAATTACATGCACGCAGGTGGTTACACTTGCAGTTTGCCTTTGCGGCACAAGGTAAAAACGTTGTTGTTGGAGGGGGCTTGACAGGGGGCTCTCCTGCTCCTGGCCCAGCGGCTCAGCTGACTCCCTCCCTTTGATCATGGGGATTAGGGCCACTCAGAGTGACGTAGGATCTCACCCTGTCCCTGCCCCTCTGCACGGCTCCTGCACACTGACACCAGCAATGTTCTCTCCAGACAAAATGCAGCACAGAATGTCATTCACATCTACCTACCTATTACTGCAGAACCTGGCAGAGCATTATAGTGGTGTAGACTCATTTTGACAATCAGGCTCAAGTTCCTTCAGCCTGAAATCAGTTGTAAAATATGCCAGCTTGTTAATAGGGGAATGTAAGTGAAATATGTGCATTGAATCTACTGTGGGCTTATAATCCATGCATCCAAGTGCTCTGTACATAGACACACTGCTGGACTTCAAAGTGGATTTGTTATTTTGCTTTTTAATCAGACATTGTGCATTTATAGTTATTGTGTATTGTATTATGTATTGTTTTCATTATGCACTTTGTAATATTTTGTATATTGGTTGGATTTGTGATGTGAAATATACACAATGTTTTGTTTCTAAATAATTTCTCTTTTTTGTTTGTTCTTAATGATTGATATTCTATTGTTTTAACAGTTTTTGTATGCCTACTTAATTTGGAATGCATTTAAGATTTGTTTTACATTTCAAAATGTTATTGTGTTTTTGAATTAATTGTGCTTTGCATTTGCTGTTTGTTGCATGTCTCACTATTGAATTGATGATAACTGGCTTTTCATTAATGTGTCACACCTGGAATATCTAGGGTGAGCTAGAGAAACAGCTCCTGCAGGCCAATCCAATTCTTGAAGCCTTTGGAAATGCTAAGACCATCAAGAATGACAACTCCTCCCGTTTTGTAAGTGTACATTCTCTACCCTGTAAGCATAGTTTACACCTCACATGTACATGCATCAGCATTACAGAAGCATAAATCATATTCATAGAAGTTAATTTTGTTGATCTCATAGTACCCTTTTTTCTAAAACCATTCAAGCATAAAATATATTTTGTAATATCATTGTTCTTATGCAATCAGGAGAAGACATCATTCAGCATAAATGTTCGATTTTTGTGCGCTACATCTCAACTTGTACTCTCCCTTCAGGGTAAATTCATCCGCATTAACTTTGATGTGACCGGCTACATCGTTGGAGCCAACATTGAGACCTGTATCCTGTAATCTTGCGACTGAAAGAGCAGGGGCACATTGGGAATAATCGCTTCTCTGTACATACAGGGAGGACTGCCAACTCAGATTTTTAAGATCTAACCATTAACTCTGGCACTAATCTGTATTGATTGACAGTTCCATGCATTCTTGTGAAAGGAGTCACTGGTTCAGTCAGGATCACTGTTCAAACACAGAGGAATCGTTCACATCAGGATAGTGTCACAGTGTCAAACAAATGATAGAATCATTAACAGCTGGACTGTGATAAGGGATAATTAGGTTGTGTTGCAGAATTTCTCCTTGACACCTTCACCACTTCAGACCTGCTGGAGAAGTCCCGTTGCATCAGACAGGCTAGGACTGAGAGGGCCTTTCACATCTTCTATTACATGGTGGCTGGAACTAGAGACAAACTACGTGGTAAAGAATGAATTCTTCTCATGTGTCCATGAGTGAACTTCTATCATTGAATGGTGTCACAATTATATTCTGCCCATAGTCCTATGCATTTCTCAGTTACGGTCACAGTCGTGCTCTTCAGAATGTACATATGTAACTGACTTCTAGATTGACCATGACAGTATGCCAAGGACGCAGCCTATCAGTAAATGCATGCTGATGCCCTGCCAGTTGTTTCAGATAAAACTGTCAGTCCCCAAAAAAGATTCACACACTCCATAAAGACTCCATTGTTCTCTCTTACAGAGGAGCTGTTGCTGGAGGGCTTCGGCAGCTATCGTTTTCTGGTGGCCGGTCACGTCCAGATCCCAGCACAGCAGGATGATGAGATGTACGAAGAGACAATGGAGGCCATGAATATCATGGGCTTCACTGGGAGGGAGTTATTAAGGCAATTAAACTGGGGGATGATTAAGATTTAACCCATTAAGACCTGGAGCGTTTAGGTGCATTCACATGAAATGCATTATGGAGACGTGGGGGAAAGGGAGCTTTTTTTTTTTATTTTTTCCAGAAAACCCTCAGGCAATTAAACTTAGGGGGATGATTTTAGGTCTGAATGGGTTAAAGGTTTTACCAGGACACCGGGGAACTTTAATGACAACAGTGAGTCAGGTCCTCTGTTTAACACCTCATCCGAAAGCATCTTCTACAATACAGTGTTCTCATCACTGCATTGGGGCCTTTTTTGTCTTTTTTTTCTAGCTTGGTCCAGAGAGAAGACTACCCCCTACTGGCCCACCAAAACCAATTCAAGCAGCACAAGGTGGTATGACTGCTGATGTGTTTCCATCTCTCATCCCCACCTTAGGCATCCTAAAGGTGGTCTCTACAGTGCTGCAGCTGGGAAACATTGAGTTCAAGAAGGAGAGGAACCAGGAACAAGCCACCATGCCTGACAACACAGGTAAAATATGGCAAGGCCATGTTGTGGACCGCTGTTTTTTTGTTGACTTTTGAAACATTTTATATAATGTCCGTCACATGACAGAAACTGGTGTGCTACAGCCATAGCGATATTATCTTTCTCCGACTGATCATTTTCCTGCAATATTCAATATCTTTACCTTCCAGCGGCCCAGAAAGTATGCCATCTGCAGGGCATCAACGTGACAGATTTCACCCGGGCCATACTCACCCCGCGCATCAAAGTGGGCCGGGAACTAGTGCAGAAGGCTCAGACTAAGGAACAGGTATGGGCAGACAGATTCAAGATCTTTAAAGAATTAATATGTCCTGAATCTCTAAATATATAATGCGTATGTGATAGAAGATGCATCAGTCTGAGACAAAATGTATTTAAACTAAAAATCTCATAGGTACCAGCAAGTGATCATCTGATCCTCCTTTTTGTCTTGCAGGCTGATTTTGCTACAGAGGCCCTGGCCAAGGCTATGTACGAGCGTCTGTTCCTCTGGATCCTGGGGCGTGTCAACAAAGCACTGGACAAGACCAAACGCCAAGGAGCTTCCTTTTTAGGAATTTTGGACATCGCTGGCTTTGAGATCTTTGAGGTGATGAGCGTATTCTATTACAACTCAGGGCCACACAGTCCCCAAACTTGTCACAGTACTTCTACAAAACCAATTATTGCAGAAGAGCAATTATTTCTGTGGAGCATTTTGCTGACGGTTGGGTTTGTCCTACAGGATAACTCCTTCGAACAGCTGTGCATCAACTACACCAACGAGAAGCTGCAGCAGCTCTTCAACCACACCATGTTCATCTTGGAGCAGGAGGAGTACCAGAGGGAGGGCATTGAGTGGAACTTCATTGACTTTGGTCTGGACTTGCAGCCCTGTATTGAGCTGATCGAGAGGCCGGTCAGTCTTTGAGTCCTCCCTCCATCTGTACATGTCTGGATGTGTGTGCCCAGGGGAACAAAGATTAAATGTATCAGGTTTTCTACATTATGTAGACCTCCTACTACACCACTCTTCATCGCATTTGTTAGTGAATCAGTACCTTTATGTACCCCGTACCCCATACTCCTGTCTGGATTGTGTAGGTTTATTTGTCTAACTCAGTTTTCTCCCTGTAGAATAACCCACCAGGCATCCTGGCCCTGCTGGATGAGGAGTGCTGGTTTCCCAAAGCCACAGATGTCTCCTTTGTGGAGAAGCTTACGAATACACAGGGCAGCCACTCCAAGTTTGCAAAGCCCAAGCAACTTAAAGACAAGACAGAATTCTCAGTGTTTCACTATGCTGGCAGGGTAATACTTATTATTTGCTGAAAGTCATTTTTTTGTCCTAATTACCAACTTTAATTTATTGCACTTTATAGGTGCAATAATGCAAAGCATTTTAAGCAGTCAATACATTTGTTGTTCTTGAAGTGCACTTTATTGAACATTTTTCTTTAGGTGGATTACAATGCTACTGCTTGGTTGACAAAGAACATGGACCCACTCAATGACAATGTGACATCACTGCTCAATAGCTCCTCTAGCACTTTTGTGCAAGATCTCTGGAAAGATGGTAAGTCTTGTCAATATCAGCATAACGTTTTTATGCAGTTTTTTGCCAGCAGGAAAGGAGAAATATGTTGATCACCCACAGTGATCAGGCTTACTGTACACATATAAACATCTTTATTATATCACATTTATTTAAAGCTACATTGGGAATTTAGATAGTCTGCAATTAAATTAAGCTATTTTCATCTGGGAGAGGGAGAGAGGGATATCTCATTTATTTGACCTCGGATGATTTGCACTGTTATTCACTGGAAAACTGTCAGAACAAGTTTACGCTTAAATTCCCATTATATGATTACATGTGGTCATTGGTGCTAACATACATCATGCAATTCCCAACATTTCATCTTCAAAACCAACAGCTCTGTTGCATTCCATTTGTTTTGTGCATTCATGACAGTGGCGATCAAAATGATTTGCAGTTGGACCTTTGAAGCAGATTAGGAGGTGGTGGAAACTGTAACTTAACTGGTTCTCCCTCTGTCCCACAGTGGACCGTGTGGTGGGTTTGGATACCCTTGCCAAAATGTCAGATAGCTCCATGCCCAGTGCCACCAAAACGAAGAAGGGCATGTTCCGCACAGTCGGCCAGCTCTACAAAGAGTCCTTGTCCAAGCTGATGGTCACGCTGCATAACACACAGCCCAACTTTGTGCGGTGCATCATCCCCAACCACGAGAAGAGGGTACACACTCTCACACTATGTGCCTCATACCACTGTATTGCCATCTATTCAGTGTCTGAAACACCTGAACATGTGGTGTTTAGCTGTTATTTAGTCATTTATCAATAGTAGTTATTTGGCATGAACCGTGTACCACTGTAGCCTGCAAAACAATAACATACAAAATGTGTGAATTGACTCTGTTTTCCTGGTTGCCATGTCTTCAGGCAGGGAAGCTAGATGCTAACCTGGTTTTGGAGCAGCTGAGGTGTAATGGTGTGTTGGAGGGAATCCGTATTTGTCGGCAAGGATTCCCCAACCGCATCGTCTTCCAGGAGTTCCGTCAGCGGTGAGTGATTTGCAACAGGGCTCTGCCTTCACATCTTGAGTAGTAAACAGTGCATTTTATAGTGCTGTATATTGACTATGTAAAGGTTTTTTAGGATGTCAACAGGATGTTGGTAGTCTGTATATCTTAAACATTTTAGGAGAGCGGTTTAACAAGATATTTTAAATGATCTCTCTTTGTCTTCTATTTTGCATCCTAGCTATGAGATCCTAGCTGCAAATGCAATTCCTAAAGGTTTCATGGATGGCAAGCAAGCCTGCTGCCTGATGGTGAGAAAAAAATTCACATTTCTCTAAAAAAGAAAATTATTTTTGGAGATTGTTTTGGACATTTTTTCTGAAGTACATGAAAGGCATTTCAGCTGCTCACTCCTCCGGCACAATTAGGAATGAATTATCCTGGGACCTCCCGAGTGGTCTAGTGGTTACAACGTTCGATGCTGGTCACTGCGACCAGAGTTCGATTCCACCGGAGTTGGCTCTGGCCGGGAGCGCCACCAGGGGGCGGCGTTTGGCTGTCCACCCCAGGGAGGGGGGAGGGAAGCCGACAGGACATTTGCTGTGCACAGGAGTGGCTCTGTAGTACCGGGTTATGGTTGACGGCCTGGCGAGTGCCGTCTCGGAGGAGACAATACTTCGCCTTCGTCACTACCGGTCACAGGGCTACGGCAGTGAACTCACAATAAAAAAAGGGGGGATTGACATAAAAATAGAGGGTGAAATTGGCTACTAAATTGGGATAAAATGGGATAAAATCAGAAACAGATTCTTAAAATAAATAAAAATAATTGTCCTAACTCTCCCATCTCACTGCAGATTAAGCACCTCGATCTGGACCCCAACCTATATCGCATTGGTCAGAGCAAGATCTTCTTCCGCACCGGTGTGCTGGCTCACCTGGAGGAGGAGCGCGACCTCAAGATCACTGTCATTATCATCGCCTTCCAGGCCCAGGCCAGAGGCTTCTTGGCCAGAAAGTGAGCCTTTCCCTCCCAGTGCCACGTGGTGGTGATGTTCCTTTATGTAGAAATTAAATGTTATGTTATTGTGTGGATTGGAAGACGTTGCCTTTTATAAACTAATCCCAAATTCCGGTGTGCTCCGCTTCAGCCAACCAACATCTTTTCTCCTTACAGGGCATTCGCCAAGCGGCAGCAGCAGCTAATGGCTATGAAGGTGATCCAGAGGAACTGCGCTGCCTACCTCAAACTGCGCAACTGGCAGTGGTGGAGACTCTTTACCAAGGTGAGTGGATAGGGCTCTGTAAAGATGCTTAATGCAATGCTATTGCATTGCATATAGGCAGCAGTGTGGTATAATGGTTAGGGAGCTGGGCTTGTAACGTTAAGGTTGCAGGTTCAACCCCCAGGTGGGACACTGCTGTTGTACCCTTGAGAAAGGTACTTAACCTGAATTGCTTCAGTTAATATCCAGCTGTATAAATGGATTGTAAAGAAATGTAAACTGTATGCCTGTAATGTAATGTATTGAAGCCACTGTACCCATTTCTTCCTTTGAAGTCACTGCACCCATGTCGGTGATGTATTTTTCATCCTCAAAGTACCGAATTAATGAATGTACCAATAATTGCCTCTCAGGTCAAGCCCCTGCTGCAAGTGACTCGACAGGAAGAGGAAATGGGCATGAAGGATGAAGAGCTCACGAAGGCAAAAGAACAGGCACAGAAAAGTGAAACAGAGCTCAAGGAAATCACCCTGAAACAGGCACAGGTCAGGGCAAATCGTCTGTGTCAGGAGTCCAGTTGGAGATGCAAGAGTTTTTTTGTCTCCAACCTGCAAACCTCACAAACAAACACTCTTTCTGTCTCTGTGCTCAGTTGTTGGATGAGAGGAACCAGCTGCAGGAGCAGCTACAGGCAGAGACAGAGCTGTATGCAGAGGCTGAGGAGATGAGGGTGCGTCTGGCTTCCAAGAAACAGGAGCTGGAGGAGATCCTACACGAGATGGAGGCACGGCTTGAGGAGGAGGAGGACCGTGGTCAGGCAATGCAAGTGGAGAGGAAGAAGATGCAGCAGCAGATCCAGGTGTGATTACATGACATGCATTTCAAATTGTAACTATTTCAAATGTACACCACTTGCTACAACGTGAAACGTCCACCCTGGGCCTTTGAAACCTAACACCCAGTTTGTGTTCCCTAATTCTGGTGGAGTGGAGCCACCTAGCAAGCACTGACAAATAAGTCAGTCACTTGTTCAAGAGAAATAAAGTGATTGAAGACTGAATGGTATGTGCAGTTGAGTCTGTGATGAAACATTAGGGAGATATGTACACATAAAGGTGCATTAGGTGCTGCTTCAGCCTTGGGTATTTAATTTGCAAATATGGTGTTTCTAATAGGTTAAAAAAGAAACATGTATTTTTTATTCATTTTTTTAAGTGTTTCAGATTTGTCCCCATTTTTTTCTCAATTTATTGGCCAATTATACCCTATTTATTTCCATTTGTCCTCCCCACACAAGCTCACTGCTCCTCTCGCTAATTCTCAGAGGGCAGCGAACTCCGCTTCTTTCGAGATGGAATTCGCCCACCCACGTTCTGGAGACACCCTTATGTGTTCTTACTCGACCCTCCCCCTGGGGCAAACAGCCAAATGTCACCCCCAATCGGGGCTACATGCCAGGGCCGGTCTGGCAGAGACAGGTTTTGAACCGCGTCCCTGATAGGCAGCTCACGCTTGTATCGGACCAGCCAAGACACGGGTGCGTTAGACTCAGTGCTTAATTTGTCAAATAAGAGATGCCGGGGCTCAACTCCCCCCTTGTTGACATGCAGATTAGATTCATTTGTGAGAAACCTCTCTGGCACTCTGTGCTGGAAATTGCTACGGTGTTAACAGCAGTTAAGAGATCCTTCAAGGGCTGTGTATCTTGTTCTCCCGATGTCTCTGTGAACACTCAAATATGCGTTGTTGTCTGACTTTAGATATTTATGAGCCCGGGGCTCTGATTCTGAGTAAGACATTTGCCGGGATGCAAAATTGGATTCTTGGCATTTGCCGGGGTTGTGCCCCAGCTAGCCCCGGCACAAATTAAGCACTGGTTAGACTGCTATGCTATCTGCCGCCCCAAGAACATGTATAACTGTGGTGTACACTATGCATGGTTTAGCTCACACATTTTACAGGATGCAAATTCCTTTAAGTGTTGACTGTATGCCCTGGTGTCCCTAGGACCTGGAAGAGCATTTGGAGGAAGAGGAGGATGCCCGTCAGAAGCTGCAGTTGGAGAAGGTGACAGCTGAGGGCAAGATTAAGAAACTGGAGGACGACGTCCTGGTGATAGAGGACCAGAACAACAAGCTGCTCAAGGTAAATATGAGCCTCAGGCTGAGGTGTGAATCACACGTACAGAGTTTTCCGACAGTAACATGACATTCCCCTGCCGATTTTAGGAGAGGAAGCTAATGGAGGAGAGGATAGCAGACTACAGCTCCAATCTGGCTGAGGAAGAAGAGAAATCCAAGAACCTGACCAAGCTGAAGAACAAACATGAGTCCATGATATCGGAGCTTGAGGGTTTGTATGCCATATCCATCTTGACAAATTTAAATCTGCCTTAATCATTACATGCTCCTCGAGAATTGTAATCATTCATCATCTTATTTTGGCTGTGGTTGTATCTACATTTAATTTTATTTCAAACACACATGACAAATGATCTGTGAACACTTGATATCTTTGCAGTGCGTCTGAAAAAGGAGGAGAAAGGCAGACAGGAGCTGGACAAGGTCAAGCGCAAGCTGGAGGCAGAGTCCAATGATCTCCAGGAGCAGATTGCCGATCTGCTCGCCCAGATTGCAGAGCTAAAGGCACAGCTAGCCAGGAAGGAAGAGGAGCTCCAAGCTGCACTGGCAAGGTGTGCCTCTGATGCAGTGTTTGGCTTTACTTTTTTTCAGCCGTCATGATCTTTAAAATACAAAACCTTACCATTATATCAAATCCGCCACCTATTTTTAACCAATGTGCAATCACACAAGTAAAAGAAAACTTCAATTTTCAATTTCATGGATTACTAAAATCGCTTAGAAAGTTTTGGGGGAAATCAGTTTGTTTTCACCCAGTTCATTCTTCAAAAACATTCAAGTGTTTCATTTAGGATAACAGTAACAGTAACATTAAAAAGGATCACAGCTTTTTTTAATTATGGGCAGCAAGTTTTGTAGTCATAAATGCCTTGTTGATTAATGTCCCTTCCAAGTTGGTCATGGCTGGACTCAAGCAGAGTGGCATCTGTTTCCTGTGTGAGTGACGATTTATGGCTGTTTTGTGGCAGGCTGGAAGACGAGATGGCCCAGAAGAACAATGCCCTGAAAAAGATCCGGGAGTTGGAGGGACACATCTCCGACCTGCAGGAGGACCTGGACTCTGAGCGTGCTGCCCGGAACAAGGCTGAGAAAACCAAACGTGACCTGGGCGAGGAGCTGGAGGCACTGAAATCTGAGCTGGAGGACACTCTGGACAGTACCGCCACCCAGCAGGAGCTTCGGTGAGAAAGCACAATTCAGGATCGATCCATGGTGTCCACAATATCCGATTATGATGGTCAGGCAATCAGTCTCATAAACACATAACAAGCCTGCATAAACATGTTCCTTATAATGCATAAGAGGTGAATTGACAATAATAAGGACCATTGTTTTCTGGCAAATTCCATACTAAGAGAGCACAGGAGATGTGCATGGGGTTTTCAATGTGTATTGTATGTATTTTAACCCGTGTGAACTTGTACAGGGCGAAACGAGAGCAGGAAGTGACCCTGCTGAAACGGGCCATGGAGGAAGAAGGGCGCACGCATGAGGCCCAGGTGCAGGAGATGCGGCAAAAAAACACACAGGTTGTGGAAGAACTCACTGAGCAGCTGGAGCAGTCCAAACGGGTATGGGCAAATGGGTGAAACACACATGTCTATTAGAGTATAATTTTGTTGAAAGGTGGTTTCTTGTGGATCATGAATTCAGATGTATTGAGATGAGTTTCCGCTCTGCAGGTGAAGTCTAACTTGGATAAAGTAAAGCAGGCTCTGGAGAAGGAGTCATCGGAGCTGACCATAGAGGTTCGCTCTCTGACCCAGGCCAAACAGGAGGTGGAGCACAAGAGGAAGAAGGTGGAGGGTCAGCTGACAGACCTGCAGGCCCGCTTTAATGACAGTGAAAGGCAGAAAACTGAGCTGGGGGAGCGTGTCTCCAAAGTCACTGTAAGTCCCCCTCAAGTCCCACACTGTCATGGTTATGATGGAAGTTCTGATACCACTTAAACCAGTGAATGAGGCAAACAACAAATGCAAAGATTCACATGACGTACATAAGGCTAAAATAGAGGTAATGGACAGTATTATAAACTATCCATTCCACTTTTCTCCTCACAGGTGGAACTGGACTGTGTGACCAGCCTTCTCAATGAAGCAGAGGGCAAGAACATCAAGCTGAGCAAAGATGTGGCCAGTCTGAGCTCCCAGGTCCAGGATGTACAGGTACTGGCACTGATTAACTACCTCATTATTCTGTACCTATGTTTTGATATTCATTCGGAACATTGTCATTAAGACAACTCTTTGCTCCTTTTCTTCTCAGGAGCTGCTGGCGGAGGAGACTCGGCAGAAGCTGGCCTTTTCAACACGCTTACGTCAGATGGAGGATGATCGCAATGGGCTGCAGGAGCAGCTGGAGGAGGAGATGGAGGCAAAGAGGAATGTTGAGAGACACGTCTCCACCCTCAATGTGCAGGTTAGCCTTCTCATTTGTGTCACTGGACATGAATAAGGCCAGGAGAACAGATGAGGGCTCATTGGCAAGTGAGGAGACAATATTGATGATCGAAAGTAATTTTTCTTCACTTACAAATAGTGACAGGAGCATTGGGTCTTTTAGAGAATACATTTTCAGAGAATAAGCACTGAGTTAGTGTGAGCTGAATTGAGATTTCAGTTTCACGTCTGTGTGTAGCACTGAGTCTTGCCCTTCTGTGACATCAGCTGTCAGAATCCAAAAAGAAGTTGGATGAGTTTTCCAGCAACTTGGAGCTGCTGGAGGAGGGCAAGAAGCGGCTGCAGCGAGACCTGGAAGCAGCTAGCACACAGTTTGACGAGAAAGCTTGCGCATATGACAAGCTTGAGAAGACAAAGACCCGCCTGCAGCAGGAGCTAGAGGATCTGATGATGGACTTGGACAACCAGAGGCAGTTGGTCACCAACTTGGAGAAGAAGCAGAAGAAGTTTGACCAGGTAAGTGTTCACCTTTTGTACTTGAGCTTGATGAATATTAATGCAATGGAGAGGAACCACACAGTCGCCTTATGCTCACTTCTATATTTGCCTCCATCTGTAACTGGCAGATGCTGGCAGAAGAGAAGAGCATCTCCAGCAAGTATGCAGATGAGCGTGACCGTGCAGAGGCGGAGGCTCGAGAAAAAGAGACAAAGGCCCTGTCTTTGGCTCGGGCCCTGGAGGAAGCTCAGGATAGCCGTGAGGAGCTGGAGAGAGCCAACAAGGCCCTGCGAACAGAGATGGAGGACCTAGTTAGCTCCAAGGATGATGTTGGCAAGAGCGTGAGTAATCGTCTTACTTGGTTATTTCTACCTTTTTATGGTACACATTTTTTTTTTTAAAGACTGTACAAGACATTTTTCTATTTTTATTCTCCTTTCTGATATTTTTGACCAATGTAAGTAGTCCCACTCTTGGACAAACTGTAACTATCGACAACATCTTACAGCTTAGGTTCTCTCCTTCCTTGGCAGGTGCATGAGTTGGAGAAGTCGAAGCGTGGACTGGACGCACAGGTGGAGGAAATGAAGACCCAGCTGGAGGAACTGGAGGACGAGCTGCAGGCAGCTGAGGATGCCAAGCTGCGCCTGGAGGTCAACATGCAGGCTCTTAAAGCCCAGTTTGAAAGAGACCTGCTGGGCAGAGACGAGCAGGGTGAGGAGAAGAAGAGGCAGCTGATCAAACAGGTATTGATTCCTCACCACCTTCTTATTTACTTTGTAATATTTCATATTTAACAACCATTAAAATAAATGCATGGTGAGTTCTCTGGATCAGAAATGCATGCTAAGGCTCAATAGAGATCTGTTTGTGTAGGTAGTACGAGAGCTCTTGTGTGTATCCGCTACAGGTTCGTGAGCTGGAGACAGAGCTAGAGGACGAGCGCAAGCAAAGAGCCACAGTGGCTGCTTCCAAGAAGAAGCTAGAGGGAGACATGAAGGACCTGGAGGGTCAAATCGAAACATCCAACAAGGGCCGAGATGAGGCCATCAAACAGCTGCGCAAGATCCAGGTGGGCTAGGTTGAAATGCACAGAAAATACTGGTCATGTGTACGGTTGCTCTTGGTCTCCTACATTAGCTTGACTCACCTGCCTTCCACAGGCCCAGATGAAGGACTTCCAGAGAGAGTTGGAAGATGCTCGTTTGGCCAGGGAAGAAGTGTTGTCCACTGCTAAGGAGAGCGAGAAGAAGGCCAAGAGTCTGGAGGCAGAACTTATGCAGCTGCATGAGGTACTGAAATGGATATTATAGTCTTTATCATTGTTCATTAATTATTTTCATAATCTTCTTTGTGACATTAGCATACAGACAGAACCTAGGCTGATCTTTTTCTTGTTGTGCTCATAGGATTTGGCAGCGGCAGAAAGGGCACGCAAGCAGGCCGAGGCTGAGCGGGATGAGCTGTCTGATGAGCTGACCAGCAACACCTCCGGAAAGTGAGTGTCACTGCCAGAGGTGGATGGGGAATGATGAGAGGATCAAGGGGGATCAGAAGGGTGCTTGTCTAGCAGGTACCACACAGCAGAGTGTAACACTATAACATGTGCAGGTCTGCACTGTCTGATGAGAAACGGCGTCTGGAGGCTAAAATCTCCCAGCTGGAGGAGGAACTGGAGGAGGAGCAGAGTAACATGGAGATCCTTAATGACAGGCTGAGGAAGAGTACACAGCAGGTAACAGCAGAAGCACTGGTCATTACACACATGGTAATCCAGAGGTATTCGTACTCTGTGTGGGGGCCAAACTCATTAATTGCACTCCTCTCCCTTCGCTCACCAACTCAGGTGGATCAAGTCAACAATGAGCTCCAGGTGGAGCGCACCACATCTCAAAAGAACGAGAGCGCGCGACAGCAAATGGAAAGGCAGAACAAGGAGCTGAAGGCCAAACTGCAGGAGATGGAGAACCAGGTCAAGTCCAAGTTCAAGTCCTCCATCTCTGCTTTGGAGTCCAAGGTGCAGCAGCTGGAGGAGCAGCTGGAACAAGAGAGCAGGTGAAGAGGCGCCACCAGAGAGCATGTTTCCAGAGCCTCAGCACATCACTATAGTCCACACATGCACCAGGCCACGCTCTTCTCCATAATCCTCATTCTGTATTATTCTTGTTGAATGAGTTGACTTCCTGCAAAGTTCTTGTTTGAGGTTGTAGACTAGGAATGGCCACGGACAAGCACGGCTATTTGAACATTCAAATATTCTAACATAGTATTCACATTTTGAATAATAGAAAAATGTTGGCCTATTTAATGTTGGCCTAAATTCAAAAATAGTTTTTTTAATGGCAAGGATTTACTATGACATTTGACAACTTTGAAAATGAGAACACATTTTTGAATATACTTTTATAAGTGTTTTGCTACTCTGAGGAATGACGCTTGCTGCTGCTGGTAATGACATCACCTAGCCCACACTACAAACCGAATGGCAATCAAGTGGAGTGATGAATGAAAAGAAAGTTACTTCAGTGAGCCGTGCATCTCGCCACCGCTGCAGTGGTGGGAAAAGCATGAACAAAGCTATAAAAAAACGATTGTCTTGGTGAGGAAGTACCTGGTCATACTGGCAACCTCTGTTCCAGTGGAGCGGGTCTTCTCTACAGCGGTACTGCTTATAAATCCTCTCCCTGAGCATGTGGATATGCTAATTTTCTTATGTGTGTGTGAACCTTTTCATTTCTATTTATAATTCCATTAAAGATAACCTGTGTTTTATTTATTTAGATATTTATATAAAAAATATATATATTTTGACAAAAGTTCGTTACACGTTTTACAGTCCATTTGTCATTTTATAGCACACTGATGTCACGGAAAGTTGAGGACTCACAAAATTACTTAATGTCAAGTCATTTTTCCCTCTCTCATACTCAATATATTGGCCTCAATTTGCATTTATTTTCGTGTTGTATAAACTAAAACTAAAAAGATAAGAAACTGTAACTGAGTATTTATGATGTGTAATGGCTAATTGGTTTACTGGATGCTTGTGTTCAGGTCAGACTAATTTAGGTCAACGTGACACAATCAGCGCGCATTATATGCTAAAATGCATATTATTTCCCCCATCCAGATATTCGAATATCCAAAAAATGATGCATGAGGATATTTGAATAGTGAAATCATTTTGAATGCCCATCCCTATTGCATACCCACCATAGGCATGCATTGAAGTGTTGTATAACCTTTTTTGTGATCCTGTTTAGAGAGAAGCAGGCCTCTGCCAAGGGTATGCGGCAGAAGGATAAGAAACTGAAGGACATGATCATTCAAGCCGAGGACGAGCGGAAGCAAGCCGAGCAATACAAGGACCAGGTAACCCTTCCACTGCCTCAGTGTGCACATGTTCTACAGTGAGGAATACGAAAAATAGATTGCCACTGAAGCTACACTTCTCAATACTGTCCTTTGGACTTATCCAAACTCCACTATTTACATTTAATATTTACATTTTAAGCATTTAGCAGATGCTCTTATCCAGAGCGACTTACAAGATGTGCATTAATACATGGTATGATCAATCATTTGTTCGCGCAAGAGATCAGTGCAGTAATACAGCGATAGACATCATTGTTGGCAGCTGCATACCTTACCTGTCACACCGGGAAGGAAAAGGTTTTTTTTTTTTGTAGAGGAAGATTTAAACAAATATACATATACAAAAAGCAGTAATAAACACGTAGGCAGTGGTTATGACAATTGGGTAGATGTACAGAATTCAGTGGTAGTGGAGTCTGAAGGTGGGTTTTGAGTCTCTTGCGGAAGATTGCAAGTGATTCCGCGGTCCTGACCGATTGCGGAAGATCATTCACCACCGAGGTGTCAGGACAGAGAAGAGGCGAGAACGCGAGGAGCGGCTGCCGGGCGCCCGGAGGGATGGTACAGTCAGTTTGCCAGAGGAGGCAGGGCGGAGGGGTCTGGCTGGGGTGTAGGGTGTGATGAGTGTCTGGAGATAAGGGGGATCAGTTCCTCTAGCCGCTTGATAAGCTAGCACCAGTGATTTTAATTGAATGCATGCTGGATGGGATGCCACAACTATGCCATATGTTCGCTTACACACACATACTGAACTGGGAAGAGACCAAATCCGCTGCTCTCCCTTTGAGCCTTGCTGGCTAAGTGGCATCACCGTACCACTCCACAGGCAGACAAGGCCAACGCACGGGTGAAACAACTGAAGAGGCAGCTGGAGGAGTCCGAGGAGGAGTCCCAGCGCATAACGGCCGCTCGCAGGAAGCTGCAGAGGGAGCTGGATGAGGCCACGGAGGCCAACGATGCCATGAGCCGAGAAGTCAACTCCCTCAAGAGCAAACTCAGGTAAGAGAGCAAGGGTCACGGGAGAGGGCGGTGCATTTGAACAGACCTCCCTCTACTGCTGCTGTTTTTCTTCAATGGAGAATCCCTCCCCCAACTCTAAAAATCAAGTCACCTATGCTCTGGTATGCCAGTCTGCATGTGGGACCCAACAACTATATTCCCCTTCAAAGTGTGTGTTTAGAAGTACCATTGAAGTATCCGATTCCTCAGTGGGGCTCTGATAAATATAAAAAACAGCTACCTTTGCAGTGAGGCTAAAGTTATTAGTGTTGAAAAATGCCAAACAGCTAAATAGACTCAAACAAAAGAACACTCCCATAGACTTATAACACTGGTGCACCACTGGGAGTGTTCTTTTCAAACACTAATAACAAACATTTTTTCACTACAAAGGTTGCTCTCCTGCTGTTTTTTGACCTTCAAGTATGTGTAAATGGTACCCATCTGGCTGGGTTTACCTGTTCTAGTCAGTTCTTTGAATTGACCTCCTCTTGGTGAAGACCCCAGCCTTGACCTCAGATTCTCTCATAAACAATTGATCTCAGGATTGGTCCTCTGAAGTAAGTAAGATGAGACTAAAAACTGGACAGCGCCTTGCATTGATAATATCACCTTTGGAGCATTATTCTTTAGTTTCCCATCAGATACATGACACAGAACTGTGCTTGTATAAAAGTATCCATTTTCTTTTCTCCTCCATCTTACTGTTTTTGAAATGGGGTAAGAATGAAAAGGGGGTGTTTGAGAGCGTGTATGTAAGTGGATGTGTGTGTGTGTGGGTGTGTGTGGGGGGGGTTGTGTAATTAGTCTGTCTGCCCAACACTGGCCTGTCTAATCTTGCTTCTGACACTGGAAACCAAGGCCTGTCTGCCTGTCTGTCTTTATTCCAGAGGCAATCAGGACTCCTCGCAGTGAATTAGCAGGTACCTTCAGAAGCTGCCTCATTATGCCTTTTCCCTTCACTTATCACTGCCTACTTCTTTCATGCTTCTGCCTGTAAGAGTGGAGTTGAAATATGGTTAAGCGTCATAGTACCAAACAAAGGTCGTGAGAGCAGATATGTCACGCAAAGCGAAGCATGAAACGCTTCCCCTTGTGAGTGTTACATATATGGCTTCCACCATGTGACCATGTTTCCCTCTATTCTGAGAGCCTGGTTTAGTGCCCTAAACCAAACTCATTTCCCCGTGCTGGGAGTTAAATGAGTGATAAAGTTAACCTGCCTGCCAGTAACAGCATTATAATCATCTTAACCATTTCTATCAATAATGCAAAAGTGTTCTGCATTTAGGTTGCTGAATGCAGTTCATTTTGCTGCTATTTTGCAAGCAATTCTCGCTTTTTGAAGCAGTTACATATGTAATTGTTTCACAAAAAAGTATATTTGTGAAATATAATTACAAAATGTGGTTTGATATCACTACGCCTGTGCTGAGGTAGTTAAGACATTTAACTGGTTTTACTTAAGCAGAAAATTAAGAGTACTTAACAGGAGTCAGTCAGGGAACAATATTGATGTTCACACAGAAAGAAGAGGTCAGGTAAGTGTAAAGGAACATAAATATCAAGCTTTGGCTGACTCACAAAAAGGTTTTGTTTTAACATCGAGCCCTAAAAAAATGGTGCCCTTTGTTCTGAAATACTAAGCCAAAACATGGAACACATTTTACCTCTCATCACTCCAGCGTTATTTGTATTTACTTCAGCGATAACAGTTCAAATTTGCAACAACTTGGGAGTGCTATTCATGCTTTTAAAGCTTCGGAAATAAGGGTGTGTTCCATTTGCAGGAGGGTGTTGTTCTATTTGAGTGGCGACTGTTAGCTACTCAGTTCTCCAAGACGGAACCGCACCTTTACTAGTTAGGTGTGATCTTCCAGCACTAATGTGGAGAGAACGGGCTTCTCGCTTTCTTCGTCTGCTCTCATCCTCACCTGTACGTCTCTGGATTTTCAGACGAGGAAATGAGCCGTCCTTCAGCAGCGCACCACGGCGCATTGGAGGAGGGGGGCGGAGAGGAATGATTGACAACACCGACGCTTCTGAAGAGGAGGCGGACTCGCAGGGAGACTTCAACGGAACCAAGGCCGATTAGAGGAGCACGTGCATCCACTCTTCAGTCATTCAAACAAATTATCCCATATATCGACAGACAGATCTGCTTATCAATCTAAATGAATAAAATAATGGCTGCTTAATCTTTCAGCCACAACCAAGCACTGCAAACCAAAGGGGTGATTCTCAAAGCTAGCCACTAATGGACGCCTGCATCATTAAGGAGAGACGGCCATTTTCTGTCTCATCTACCAAAGAGAAATGTGAAAGCATTCTGATAAGGACACCATTGTTTATTTAGTGCTGGGTGTTTGGAATTTTGGTTTGATTTGATTTGCTGTTCTGTGACGCACTGTTTTCTACTGCACCTTCAAACAATCCTTTTCCTAATTGCGCATTTTCATACTTACACAGTGAACTTTACAGTCCACAGATACAGTTCTACTGTTTCCTGCTTTCACCCACAAGGATATAAATAGTTTACTTTGTGCCAATTAGAAATCAAAGTAGAACATCACTTCTCCAGGTAGCTCAACAAAGTAGGTCTAGATCTGAGGTATTTGCAAGGGCAATGTTTAAAATTTCATTCAAAAGAACTCCTGCAAATTGTGGAAACACCGCAAAGCTGTCTGGCTCATTCACATAAAACACATCTGAAGACAAGCAACAAGCCTTCAGTGGAATTGAATTGCTCACCTTTGTCCATGCAATGAAATTGGCTGAATTGTTTTTTTGTCTTGTTCCCTTATGAGTTTAGTTTGCTTTGAAATAATTGCTATTGTACTGGGGAACATGATTCAGGGTCATTTGAGATCAGTCTTTTATATATCTTTAAACCATTGTCATGCCTTCAGTCTGGCTTCCGGACTGCCAAGACACATGCAGTAATAAGAGCATTAGGTTTAGAAGTTAAAATATTTTTTCAAAAGGCCACCTTTTCTTTCCTGTCAACACAAGCATTACCTCTCTTTTCTAGATATAGTTTAATATCAGGGAACCCAACCCAGATTTCAAATGTAGGTTATTAAATGTAATACTACCAGTGGTAAGGCCCCCTCCAGTAAATATCAGATTACAGTTCTCTGGAAGCAGATGATCTCACATTAATCAGTGAGCAACATGTATTCTGTACTTGTTTTCACCAAATGTTTTTTTCTTACATGCTGCAAAATCAAAATGGGCAGTATAGCAATGTACCCCTAAGTCTTCCTAGGATGTAGCACCATGTTAATAGTGTAGTCATCCACGCCTTCAAGTGAATAGGCAAAATAAAGTACATCTCAATTGACACAGAAGTTAGTAAAGGCCCTCAAATTTCTGTTCAGAACAGGAATATTATGAAATGTTATTATCAATGCCTTTTATCAGTTAATGTGATATTTAGTTAATATACAAAAACAAATCTCTTTTTCAGTATATCAAATTCATGCACTGGTCACTAGAAAGTTATTGTATCATTCTTAGTCTAACTTTTTTTTTTTTTTTACGTTTAATTAATGTCATCGATATACATTTGTGAAACCACTTGCACGTGAAATAAAGTGTGTCCACACGACCCAATAAGTGTTCTTCTTGTTCTTCATTTGAACAAGTGTTCAGATGTCCCCCTTCAGCTCTGTAGTCACACTCATCACCCGCATACTAACCAGATATGTTACAGTAAAAGGAGAACACTGCAACTCACACGTTCAAGAATGTTTTTAATGTACACATTTGGATACAAAAATGTTTGCAACCCAAACTGCCTTAATTACTTTACCACACCTCAGGTCCATAGGAAAATCCAGATTAGATGTGTTGTGCTGTGGATACCACACACACTCACACACACACACACACACACACGCGCGCACACACACACGCACACACACAAACAAACAAACAAACAAAAACACAAACACACACACAAACACACAAACACACTCTTTGAGGCATTTACTAAGTCATATTATGAGCAGCTGCCCTCCTAGTAACAGCGTAATCCATAGAAAAATAGCCCTGCCCCAATTAGGACTTCTTCTAATAATGTGATGTTTATTTGCGTATATTGCTAACAGTGCAAAGATCACATCTGCCCCTGAGCTGCAGTCTGTAACAATCAGGCCTATACAGCCACCCCCTTTGACATAGCTTCCATTCTTTATTAGTATCCTAAAAGGACAGAACAAACTAATGCAACTTAATGTACCTTATTAATAATTCTCAATTTTTAACATAAAATGCTTTTTATCCTTCACTGAAGTATTTGAATGTCCTCATTTCAAAAATATCTAATTGTTACTCTTTTCAGCGAGAGAATAAATGTTTTTGCTCTGAAACGGTTATTCCTAAAGTTAAACCTACATTAAAGTTTAGGTTGTTGGCTACGACTACATCTCCTGACATTCATGTTCCACCGGTCTGGCAGCACACCTGCGGCAGGTGCCATAACAGAAGCACAAACACATAATATCTCTGCAGTGCTCGACATTCAGCAAGCCTAAATCACCTCTATACATTCACCAACACTGCATTAGTGCACCCCGACTTCAGAACAAAACATTACAAACACACTTCTTCACACTGCCCCACAAAAAAGACAAAAACGAAAAGGAATCAGTAGTTTTCAACACCTGCAACATAAAATACGTACCCTGCAAGCACTGAGAAGTAAAGGAAATGTGCCTCCAAGATCCAGTCAGGTGTTGCAGATACACGCACATAAAAGAAGACAAATTAAAACGCTTGATCTGAGGGAAACAGCTCTGGGTCTGAGCATTGCGTGTGCTTTTCTTTACAGTTAATTCTGTAAATGAAAGGTCAGGCATGGTCTTCGGTCTCTAAACATAGGACAAAGCTGCTTTCTTCAGCTCTGGTAGCTTCGCCTGGAAACACAATCATTTGAAGTCACATGATGCAAAATGCGCATAAAAACCTTGGGGGGAAAAAATAGGTTGACATTTTGCCAATCCTACTCTCTCCAGCTGTGAGGGTATACCTACAAAACGATTAGAAAAGCTATTCATGTTATTCTCAGTAGATTAAAAACAAGTCTTCCATTTCGTAACACTTCTGCTAAAATATACATCATCCTATAAACCTACTCTTATGATACTGAGGGGGTACTGAGAAACTAATAAATGTGATAAATCCATCCTGGTTTCACATTACTCCCCTCCTCATATCGTGTGAACACTTTTCAGTTCATTATTACCATATATAAAACCATTCTAGTTATCAATGTCCAATCTGCCTGCAATATTATTTTACAATGGGGCCATTCAATAAAAAATGTGACCCTTCGATCTCCAATTAAACATGTAGATTATGTTTTCGTAACTCAATGTCTGTGTCAACGAAGTAAATTCCTTTTCTGCTCCACAGTGTGTCAGTGTTGAGAAACATTGGCCACTGCTGAGAAGCACAAACCCTGCTAACCAGGTACGTCAACCGAGAACTCAATTCTCATTTGCGGTCATCACGGTCTGGTTACGGTCAATGAAGCTTATGACCAAAGTAAGTTAACATGCGTTGTGTTCTCAAACGAGTGTAAACACCTCTGGTAGGAGCACATACAAGATCAACCACGACAACAGGCAGAATTTGGCTTCACACAAAAGCAGCAGAAAGGAAAATAAAATACAAAAAATAATCTTATTTTTCAATCTTTCACCACTTGCATGATTCAGGGGATTATTCATGAAAGTTAGCAGCAGCAAGGTTAAAGGCTAACAACGTCATGCAACTGCATTCTCCGATTCATACGCATGGGTTGACACAGATTTTTAAACATTAATGACATTTTTGGTATTATGGTTGAGGACATCCTTTTTTACCATTTGCATATCATCAAAGGTGATTCATAAAACAAGTGCGTGACGATAAAAATACTACCTGCTTTTCAGTGGTTTTAGCGGGTGGAGATATTACTAATATATCATAAATCACTGAAAAATGTTATTTTGGTGCTGCTTAATTGAAAACATGAGAAAAACATTACAGATTTCATACGATTTCTAATTACATTTGATGTCTACATTGTTGATGATGCCTTGCTTTCATTTTTATTCATTAGCTATTTTACTAGTTAGTAACAAGGTAGTGTAATTTGAAGTCTCAAATTACACTACCTTGAGGAAACAAAATACATCTCATTACCAGATGTCCTCTGGTTATACTTATCCAATCCAAAAGATAGAATTCATTGTATCAGCTTGGTTAATGACAGAAAATGTGTCATACAGTTAACTGCCAAAATAAAGAAACCGTAAATGAGGGATACAACGTATATTGAAAGCAGGTGCTTCCACACAGATGTGGTTCCTGACTTAATTAAGCAATGAATCAATTAACATCCCATCATGTCATGTATAAAAATGCTGGGCAGGCAAAGACAGCTCAACTTCTCATGTTTCACGAGGAACAGTGGCTAAGGTGATGATGGCATTATCAACTTGGGGCAAAGTCATATGGTCAGATGAATCATCCTTCACTCTGTTCTCAACAAGCAGATGAGTGCATGTGTGGCACATTCCAAAGGAAATCTACAGGCGCGAGTTCTTGTTTCCCATGGTGTAGGGTTCTGGCAGCTGTTATGGTGTGAGGTGCATTTTCCTGGCATGGTTTAGGTCCACTCAACCCCTTAGAGGGCAAAGTAAATGCCAATAAATACAAAGCCATTCTGAGTCCTGACCACCTGATCACCTTCTTCCTATGGTGATGAATTTCTGTCCTGATGGGAGTGGTCTCTTTCAGGATGACAATGCCCCCATCCACAGGGCATGAGTGGTCACTGAATGTTTGATAAGCATGAAAATGTAAACCATATGGCATGGCTGTCTGTCAAAGATCTCAACCAAATTATGGAATTTCTTGAGAAAGAATGGTGTTGCATCCCTCCACTAGAGTTCCAGACGTGTAGAATCTATGCCAAGGCAAATTGATGCTGGTCCGGCAGTTTGTGGTGGCCCAACGCCCTATTAATATGCTTTATGTTGGCGGTTGCTTTATTTTTGCAGTTAACTGTATGTGCACTCCACTAATTTGCATGCAGTTTCCATTGGTTTTCATTACCTGCTCACTATCTTACAGAGAGGAATAAGACACCTACAAACCGACACTATCACCCAGATTATTCAAGCATTATGAATCTGTAAATACTACCGGTGCAGGGATTTTGCAAGATGCAGAGTTGTTGCCATCAATGTTTATGAATAACCTCTTCTGGGTTTCTGTGTACAGGCTGTGTCGCACTGATCGAAGTTCAGCCAGAGCAGGACTGTTCCCATTTGTTGTGCTGTTTCTCTCACATTCACACACACACAGACAGACAGACAGACAGGCAGAAAGACAGACATACACACAGTTTTGTTGGCAAGAGTCTAGAGAGCAGCCTACCTCTTCCATTCACCCTTTTGAAAGTGAAGTGTTTACAGAGACAGAGAGAGGGTACACTGTTAAGTTGAAAGCGTTGGGCCCGACCCAACTGAGAACCTAACTCAAACTAAAAGGGATGGTAGAGTTCAATGCTTTGTAAAAGGCAGCAGCGGCTAAATGCAAACTATTGACAGGCTCCACTTGCCCACTATTGTTACTCCCCACAAAGAAGGACAGCTGGCATTAGATCCGGGTGACGAGAGGATGACAACAAAGGATTATTGCAGGCCGAGGACAGCTTAGCTCTTCCATCATATTCCAGGAGATGTCTTTAATCCACGACACCTCTAATCATTACAGTGGTTATCAGCAGCAGGGTCCAGTGATTTGGAGACGGTCTGAACTGGGCCTGCAGTGGCCTGGGCAGGTGAACCAAGGCATAAAGCAGCCTTGGTTAAGCGTAGGAATTGTGGGATGGGAGAGGAATGAATGCAGCATAAACCTCTAAGCAATGCTGGGCTGGCCAAGTCTGTGGAGGGCAATGGGGGTGGTTCTCACAGCAGAATCTTCACCACCCCCTGTGGAGACTGCGTGGCAGAGGAGGCAACACTTGGGGCCGCTGGTCCAAACTCCAACCGCTTCACCAAGCTGCAAAACAGAACACAACTGGGGTTACACTAAATCATCAAAATGATGTGTCAGCCAGTTACAATTAACTTGATGGGCTGAGTTATTATTACCTCAGACATTAAATAACAGTGATTTTGTGGTTTCGTGAAATGCAGACTTGTTTCAGCTGGTTTAAAGACAATAAAGGTCAGAATTGAACACATCTCAAGACTGCTCCTCACAGTTTATTTCTGATTGGTTCTGTGACCTGGCTTCTGACCAGATAGATGGCTGCCAGTAACTTACATTTAAGAGAAAGCACAAAAACTGTAGCTTTGACTCACGGGGGGCAAAGTCCATACAAAGCAAAGTCAGAGCTTGATCTGATTGGGCAAGACGATGACAGTCCATAAGGGGAAAATGAGAAGAGATGCGCAGGTTGATCCCTCACCCCTTTTCAAACAGGCTTTCAGATCCCTCTCGTGGAGCGGTCGTTGTCCCAGGACCAGCAGCTAGGGCCATTCGGCCTGGCGACTGGTCATACACAAAGTCTCGACAGGAGGCCAGCTTTGACTCCAGGTTCTGCAACGACAGACCAACCCAACACGGAACGAGACAGTCACACTCTTGTCAGGGGACAAAGGCAATCGTCTCCAGATCTCCCAGAAATGATTCTCTGCGCATGCAGCATGTGCAAGCACATTTCAATTGAAATTCTGTTCAGGTTACTGTAACATGATGAATAGATAATTCATTAAAAAGCAGCAGACAAACTCATAAACTATCCTGAATTCTGCATGGCACCAAAAATGGCATTTTGTCTTCGGGCTGTTCTTACCCCCACTTTCCTCAGCAGCTCTCCGACGATGTTCAGAGCAGAGATGCGGGCAGATGTGGTGAGGGGAGTTCCAGTCAGGCCTTCACCTGGACACAAGCACACTGCAGTTAGCACACCGTTGTCTTCCACTGGACAGTTTGCCCATGTATGCACTACTAGTTTTACATATCGAGCCCAAGCATTTTAACAGCTAGGCATAAATGCAAATGCTTATCTCAGTAACATAGCTTCTGCCAGGGCTCTGGATGCTGGGCTGGTGGCAGTGTGGGGTCTCACCTCGACGGTAGTTGGTCGGAGGGGTGGTGAATGTGTTGTTTGTGCCGCGCTGTCCAGATGGGGTGGCCGGGAGGGAGGGGAGGCCCGACGGGGGTCGCGACAGCAGTTCGGGCTTCTCTGTGTCCTTGGCCAGGCCGAGGGACGGCCTGCGCTCCTGCTTCTCCTGCACTGCCAGCTCCTGACGAAGGTCTGCCACGTGGACAGCAATAACAGGCGAGTTCCCATCAGATTCCGCACACAGATGCACCATTCATTTCAGAGGCTGAGGAAACCACACATCTTCTTTTGGCATCTCAAGCCCAGAGCAGCCTTTCTCTCTGTATCAATCGCGCAGAACAATACCCACCCCCGACCGTTTTCACTGCTGGTTTCCCTGACATCCACCTACACTCTCACCTCTGGCCTCATCCTTCAGCCTCTGCACAGACTCCAGCAGGTTCTCCTTCTCATCCAGCTCGCTCTCCAGGAAGGCATTCCTTTCGATTACGTGATTCATCCGCTGCTCAAAGTCCTCCAGGGACATGATGGTGGCCCTGTTTCAGTGGGGTAGACAGAGAGAGGCATAAACAGCCAAAATAAATCTGGAACATTCCAGGGGCCACTCTGATGTTCATACATAGAGAAGCAGTGAAGAAGGGGCTGACCTCTTGGCTCTCTCCAAGTCGTCATTAGCCTGTTCCAGTTCTCTGATGTACTTTGTTAGATGGTCCTTGACAGCAGTGGTCTCCGCTAAGTCTCCCTCAAGCATGGAGATCTGTCTAAAAGCTTCTGAATGCTGGGTCTCCAGTCTCTCCTGAACGGGGTCCAAAAATCACAGAAATCAACACACTGGCAACATCCCACACTCCACTTGCTGTACAGTCACCATTCTTAACATTTTTTATTCCAGGCTTGGAGGAATCTGGCAACTGCCATTTAACTTTACATTTAAGTACCAATCCATTTTTGTGCCCCTCATCTTCCTCCATTACCCCAATTTAGAAAACAGTTTGATCCTTTCCCCTATTTGATCACAGTCATTTGTAATGCTCTTCAAATAAGCCATTTGCTGGTATGGAGACAAAGCCCTCAGCCATCACAGAACAACCGTACGTCCAGGACAATAAGGCATTCACTAGTTTCTTTATTCCTTGCACCCCTCCAGACAGCAGAACAGAAATAACTGTCAGCTGCTTCCTCGGCTCTGAACTGGGCCTCTGTTTGTGGCTGTAGCGATGAATCGGTGATTGTGTTCATGCCTGTGTGGGGTACTCGAAGGCCTCACCCACACAGCCTGGCAGCCTGCCTCCATGCTGCTGCCACACACCTCCCCACAACATGCTTTTACCCGTGTCATCCCAAGTCTGCCTCAGACAACAAACTCCTGCCACCAAAACAGCAATCTGGCATGAATACTTTTACATCAATTACTCGCTGTAGCGCAGCAAGGGCGTGACCAGATATGCCCCTTCACGCTTCAGTACTTAATGCATGGGCAGGGTTACTCTACTTGCCTTAGCAATGTGCAATAGGACATCATGGGTGCTGAGAGTGGTCATGGGGGATATTACCTTGTAGTTCTCCAGTTCCATGCGCAGTCGGTTGTTGTGGGATAGCAGCTCCCGGTTCCGAACCTCGCACTGCTTCAGCTCCGTCTCCAGCTCAGCCTCGTAGTCGCGACTCATCTGCTGGAACTCCTGCAGCTCCTCCTGGGCTATCTCTGCGCTGCACAGACAGAGCTCAATGTCAAGGGATACCAATACTTAGCAAGCCACCATAAAACTTAAAATAGGCACCATTTTCTCCTACTTTCTTCAAATGAAGAGGGCAACAACTGACAAGCAGACATTAACTTAACAACTTAAATGATTCGTCCACGTTCAAAACACAAGCTTGCAGACTTTTTGACTGCTAGTCCTCATTAGGGATAGACTGTGGTTAATCCCTGGTACTTGATACTTATCAAGCTTCTAAACAAGAATTGGGATAAGCTTAGACCCTGAGTGCACCAATGTTGAGGCTAAAATGATCAAATTATTTTAAACTTATTTTGTTCCCGTTTAGCACTGTGTGGAATCACTTACCACCCGAGGTTTCTTACCTTTGCTGCTGTTTAGCGGCCTGTTCCTTCCAATAAAGCAGCTCTTCCTCTATAGAAGCAAACTCTGATGATGTGGGTTCTCCCATATCTTACTGGGAATACTGGCTTCAAATTAACCTCCAGATCCTAACACAAAAAAATACTTGTTTTGCCTGATCTGAATTTACAAACACACTTCCAAGTCAAGTCCATACAAAACACATTTTGGGGAAGCAACGGTTAAAATTGATTACGTAAACACATGCTTGTCTGTACTAAAGACTAAGAACCAAAAATAAAAAGGATTCGGTTGTTATTGTACATTTTTCCATTTGCTAATAAAAAGGCCATATGAACAACTGTGGTGTATTTAGATATATTTAAGTTTAGACTATTAAACTAGCTAAACAGTATAAAACCTGCTGGTTTTAAATACAGAAAAATATAGGATCAATTATTTGTTATTTAATCAGTCGCATTGAGAGAAGCAACTATTTTATTCAAGAGAGAAAATGCTACATTTTGCATGTCCACTTTATTCAATTTTCTTGCATTTAAATATAGCCAGCGAAGAAAGAGAGCTATTGATAATACTAGGAAAATGCTATATTAGTGTCTCAGTTAAGTTAGCCTCAAACGACAAAACGGTAGAATTGGTACTCAACAATAATGCAATGAATTGAGTCGGCAATTGACCTTCATGATGGTTTGAGTTAACTAGCTAGCAACTCATATAACCAACTACCTTACCCAGCTGACCTCAAGCAAGGAGGCATCAAGTTTGGATTGTAAACAAGCAACATTCCGTTGTTTTAAGAAAACCGATTCGCATCTAAACAAACACAATTGGGCCTTGCCGTAATGACAATCATATTGTACTCTAGCTACTCTGTGCAATGACTTCACATTCTATGCAAAATCCAATAAATATTAACCGTAACGTTAGCTAGCTAGGTTACATTTCACCAAACAGAGAACCATGTAAGCAGTCTGTCTTGCTCTAGCAAGCTTGGCAACAAAACTAGGATGTAAAAATCAAACGTATCTCCCCAGAATCAGGTTACACTTCTGTTTGGTAGCATTATGTAGCTAGACCGCTAAACATAATATTATTGTGTCGTGATACAGTGACTATAGCTAACTGGCCAGTAAACAAACGGGTCATGCTAAGCCCATGCCATTGACTCTCTTGGGATGAAGCACTTTGCGAGCGAGATAGAGTCAGCTAGCGAGCTAACGTTACAACATCCATACATAAACAGCGAACGTTCGCTAGAACAAAGTATTAGCTAGCTAGCTGTACATGTCTACATCGCCAAACTAGCTAGCACACTAGCCACAGACGAATCAGACCGCCACGATAACGTAACTTAACGTCAGCGAACACTTGCTTCGATTGCATAGCGAAGACAGTTTGCTATCATACACAGGAAAATAAACGTCTGACAGTTCTGAACGCCAACGTTAACGTAGTATACACCCATTGATAGCAGCTAACGTTCGTACCTTTTTCTACGTTAACGGTCTGTAACGTTATTCGTTAGGCGAAAAAAGTACCTAGCCAATTAGCTAGCTTGCCACAATACCATTGGTTAGCCAGTAAGCTTCTGAATAAATGTAGATAGCTAGCTAGCTAACGTATATAAAATCAGATTAATACGTTTCTGGTTAATTAGCCAGATGAACTCACGATTTAGCTAGATACCTACATATTGTAGATCAAACTCTCCACACCCAAGTTAGTTAGCGCTAGCTAGGCTATACGTTAAGTTTTAATGCATGCTAGCCTTCTGATGCATTTGCTTTGCTAGCTAACGTTAAGATTGATCGAACTAACCAATTATGATGTCGCGGCGATCTTGGGTTTCGGGTCTTCTGTTATTGGTATAATTCAACTTTTCACGATATATATCTAGCTATCAAGTACATTAAAACAATCCCTAGCACTAGCTAAAACTAAGCTTCCGTTCTGTCAAGACTCACAACTCGGTTAGCTTGCTGAGAGCGTAGGGAGCTACTCTCAGAATGTTCAAATCCAAACCGTTCTATCCTACTCACAGCAGTACTCAATTGGTGGGAAGGCAGTGACAACACTTCCAGTCAAGAAGACCATTGACCAATCGGACTTATCGTATGAGTGACGTAGGTTACGTCGTAAAAGGAGATGAGAAGTCCCGTGGGTTTTTAACTGTTCTCCCTCAGCAATCAGAAGCGTCGTACATCAGGACGATTCATGGCAGACGTACAATGCTGACGAGTTATTTAAAAGTGTAATTTTAAATAGATCTACGCTTCGGTCAGCGTCCCTTGGCCACCCTTATTTTATCATTATTATATAATACTTGCATAATAATACAATAGATCATGTATATCTATCACAGCAGAGATACTATCACAGATAGCTATGCTCTTCTTCTTTGGTTTTATTGGATGGTTACACTAGATGAGTTGCATACTGCCACCCAGAATAAATGTTTCACAACCCCCCACAACAAGGCCTAGTTAACTAAGTTTGAACTAAGGTTCAAAACTGGTCCTGCTCCTGCTCTACTGCATAGGCAGGGAAAACAAACAACACATGGGCTATAGACAAAACACATAGAGCACACCCCACTGTCGTGTTTCCCAATCCGGTGCAAAGTATCGTTCAGGCCAGTGTGTCCCAGTCTAAGTTACCACAAACTCATCCCTCCTTGCAACTGTTCACTTCTCTGCCCCACCCATCTGTCCTCTGCATTCCATCCAGATGCCTTCCCTTACTTTCTTCATCCCACATGGCCTGCCATTGGCTTACCATTACCTGTCGAGTAGGACTTAGTAGCAGAGCACAGACCTAGTAGGATGCCAGATTTTTCCACCTCAGAGACTTGCATGCCTCTAAGCTCCACCTAGAGGCTGTAACAGGATGTCAGATACCTACTTTTTAGAATATGGTATACAAGAGAAGGATAGTATGTTGATATGAAGTTATTGGCTCAGGTCTACAATATTTAATTGTAAACCAGTGATCTGTTCTCTCTAGGCTAAATCTCCAACTGGTGTCTATCCCCTCTCTCTCCCCTCCCTGAACATCAAAGGGAACTTCTTGGGCAGCTAAAGACATGCTGATTAACCCAATATATACAAACAAACACAGGCTGTTCTGGTGTTACCAATGACACATTTTATTACACCAGAGCACTTAGGAATGTGGGTTAGCGGCACCAGGGTGATCACCCAGAGAATTAAAAATGTGTCCATTTTGAGTTCCCTAAAATGTCATAAAATTCCATGTTGTTGAATTTTGAATTTGTGATAATATCAATATCCAGTATCTAGTAAATACTAGTTGTTGTGGTTTCCCAAACATCACCTCTATTTTTGAAAGCAGGAGTAAATTATTCAATTTTGTTAGAGGTATTTAATAACTAAGCAGAATTACCTTGTAACCTATTCATGTTTGATATCCTTCAAAAGGGCTTTAGACAGTGAATATCTTCATAATAATATCATTGCTTAGCCCTGTTTCGATAACCTAGATACTTCTTAAAGGTACTTTTAGAAAAAGAAAATCGAACTTTTAGAAAAAGTACCTTTAGGACAGGGGTGTCCAATCTTATCCGAGAAGGGCCGGTGTAGGTGCAGGCTTTTGTTCTAGCCCTGCACTAAAACACCTGATTCAACTAATTCACCAATCATGGTCTACAATCAAGACCTTGATTAGTTTAATCAGTTCCTACTTGCTGGGCTAGAACAAAAGCCTGCACCCACACTGGCCCTTCTCGGATAAGATTGGACACCCCTGCTTTAGGACCTTAGGTAAGCTAGTCCTTGCTATAAATTAACTTGACCCTTTCAGTACTCTAACTTCATCCAATCAGTGCTAGCATCTTCCACCCTGTGGAGGCAGTTATGAAACTGGAGAGGAGGGCTTGAGTTCAATTTAGTTTGAGTTTGTATTAAGTTTGGTTCCAGTTGGGAACAGAGGATAATTTTCTTCTTTTATTTTATGGGGGTTCCTTGGTTGTGAGTGTTCCATCTGTATTTTCCCTCCTTTTTTTCTTCCTTTGTGCTGAAGCTGGAATTTGGTTATTCTCGTTTTATCTGGTCTCTGTCTCTCTGCAGGTACGTCACAAGTGAGTGTAAGGCTTATATTTTTGTTTCTCATTTAATGTCTTACATGTAACCTATTTAATAAACATATTTCATCTTTAATCCAATTTGGAGTTAGTTTTGATTTGTGGGTTGATTCCACTCGTTACTGTTCAATTAACCTATCAATGAATTTGGAGGTTTAAACTATAATTATTTAAATACTATATAATTATATATAATTCTTATCTTTAATGATAATTAACCTTTTAAATTAGTCAAATATTATTATACATGTTCAGCATTTAGGAGTCTTCTGTTCCTTGTTCCTTTGGGCTATCTTTCATAGGGGTAACCTGTTATAAGGGGATAATTAATAGTAAACATTGGCTGGATTCAGAGCTTCCACACTCTAAATTTGAGAAATTCCTTGCCCGACAAGGAGATGACCCAAAGCCCCCCCTATATAGTCTCGGTGCCTGTGCCTGGATTATGTCAAGTTTCTTAAACTGTGTCAAGGTCGCAGAACCATACACCATACATCCATAGTCTATGGTAGCCCTCATTAGCCCATGGCATACATACATCTGCGCTGCCCTGCTCGTCTCCCAGTCTCGGCTAAGTATACACTTCATCACATTAGCCTTTGCTAGGGTATTAATCAGCCAGCTTGGTCATAGGCATTGGTTTAAAAATAAAGTATTGCACAGATTCTCTAATATTTTAGTAGCTAATTTTATAAATGTATGCTGTCAAGAACATGATTCATACGAACGGTTGCTGGACTGGAACCGAGTTAGTTTTGCGACAGTTGCGGCGGTGTTGGTGGCATATCTCGGTTAGAAAACGGCTCTGGTTTCCATGGAGACAGTGGGGAGAAAGCGAGAGCCTCTGGAGGGAAGTAGCTAGGTAGCTGGATGTGAAGAAATAGAAGCAAGGGAGGCAGGTAAATATCGAAAGAATGTGCAATGTATTTCAGAAAGGACATGTATGACAAAGGGACTGCTTAAAATGTTTGTTTTTATAAAAACCTTTGGTAAACGCAGCAACACGAATGTTACAGTGAGCTTAAGTTACTTGCTCAGACAGAAAATACCCCTCGGGATTGTGTATCAAACGCTTGTTCGCTAACGACGTTAGCAAGCCACCTAATGACTCTGTCTCAGAATTTGAACGGAACGATGCTATCACCAATTTCACCAGCTGGGTAGCTGGCTAGATAGACGGTCAACAAAATATTATTTATAGGTAACAAGCTATCAACGTTTTGTGGGCCGACATGCTAGTTAGCAGTATCTATTTACGGTGAGTATTTAGCTCGATGCTAACGTTAGCTAACGCAACAGGGAACTCTCCTATCTGGGTAATGTTAGAAGGTATACTAGCTCGCTAGCAACACTGCCCAAAATATCGCCAACTGCGACAGGTTGCTAGATAGATCGCGGTGTAGCTAATTTGCTCAGATATTATTTGGCCATTGTAACAGGACGTCCTGTATTTATAGCGAGCTAGTTGCTGTTTGGCTTTGCTGTTGATGGAATTAACGAGCGAGCAAGCTTGCCGAATCGCTAAGCTGCCTTGGCTTTAGAAAGCCAACGTTAGTTAAGTAACTCATTAACTACTGCAACGGTTGTCCTGCGGCAGAGTTGTCCCACTGCTAGGTAGCGTTAGCTCGACACCTATGACGACCAACCATTTCAGTCAGGAAGCTGGAAATACGTTATAAACACTGACTGAGAATTTAGAATGTATAGCTAACGTTGGTAGTGGTTTTAACGTTCGTTCTCTCTCTCTTTCTCTCATATTTTTGTATTTGTTCTTATATCTTTTGTTTTTCTGTGGAATAACAGCTGTGTAGTGTAGGTGTGAACTTGTTTTTTGACGACCTAAGAGGGTTTAATAAAGGTGTATTAAGTCTATCCCTTTCTATCTCTGTATCTCAATCTCAAGGGAAGCATGAGAGACAAGACAGGCGAGAGAATGGTGAAGGCCCCCACAAGCTTGTATGATGGAAGGTTTGGGAAAGGAAAGTTCCTTTTGCAGTTCTAGACCCTTCCAATGGTTCGATCACGCAGAGAATGAAGCCCCCTCCAGGTGGAAACTCACCGATTGCTTTTCTTCCTTTGAACAAACCGCCCCTCTTTCAGAGAAACAGGTAGGCAGAGTATTTATAATAGTTTTTCATATTTCATATGATGATCATTGTCATGCAACGTGGCTTATGCACATGGGATAATTACATTACATTACATTACAGGCATTTAGCAGACGCTCTTATCCAGAGCGACTTACAGTTTACATTTCTTTACACTCCATTTATACAGCTGGATATTAACTGAAGCAATTCAGGTTAAGTACCTTGCTCAAGGGTACAACGGCAGTGTCCCACCTGGGGATTGAACCTGCAACCTTAAGCCCAGTTCCCTAACCATTATACCACTAATGTCCATTGAAGTGGAGGGATCCGGAAATGTGAAGCATTAAGCAGGTGGTTAGATTTGCACCCCCAATACACTTTTGTTTCAGATTTTTCCCTGTTTTCTCCCAATTTAGTATCCAATTCAACCTTCTATTTATTTTGTTTCGCCCTTCCCTCACGAGCCCGTCCTCCGGGTCAAACTATTATCCGCGAGGCTGGCAATGATGCGCCTCCTCTGAGACGGAACATCGCCCACCTGCTCTTTAGGAAACCCCTTACTGCTCCTCGGAAAGATCGTGCCGACTTTCCCTCCCCCCACCCCCTGGGGCAGACAGCCAAATGCCGCGACTGCAATAGGTAGCTCAGACTTGCAAAGCGCCAGTCAATGTGGGTGTGAGATTGCTATGCTATTCAAGGCCCCACCCCCAGTACACTTTACCCCAAATAACTTGAGACTTGATTTTTTGGGGGAAAAATGGTAAATGGAAGGTCCTGCATAGTAATTCATAGAACTGTTTTAGGAAGTATTGTGTAATGAGCAGACATTGCATTGCAAGGAGGTTAATTCAGGTTTTTGTGAGTAGAAAGAAAAATGGCAGCATATTTCTTCTTTTCAGAAATATGGAGAAAAAGCTAACACTTCTCAGTGACCACTCTTTGCGTTGTCTTTGTGTTGCACTGTGTATTCCCACCTGGTACAGGAGGCTCTTAATAGAAAGTCTGCCCACACGTTGGTGCATGCAGTGCAGCACAGACCTCTTACAGAATGTAGCTACAATGTTATGAATGCTGATAAGTGGTAGGAGTACTGGTGTGGGTAGTGTCATAACCGTTGTATCTCTTTAGCTGCATTTCCTTTGTATTTTCAGAAAGATTACATGGAAAGCAGAAAGCCAGTGCTGGAGCTGAAGGATGTTCCCCCTCCTCCCCCACCTCATGCAGCCTCTAAACCCTTTCCTCTTGCCCAACTCCCTAACCCCCCTCCCCACCTCCAGTCGCAACCGCCAGAGTCCCTGCAGAAGCAGCCGGGTAGCCCCAAAGTAAGCGTGTGCACTCGCTGCGAGGGCAGCCTGCAGATCCAGCACCATGCAGACGTTCAGCACGTCAGGGCTCTGGGTTTTGGTGTCGGTGGTGGTGTTTCTCTGCACTTCCCCAAACCCCTCGATGTTCCCAGTAGTAGGCTCACCTGCCAAGTGGGCCCTGCCCTACACCCCCCGTTCCCCAGTCTCGGCGATGCCCACATCCAGGCCCATGGCTCGGGGGGCTGTGATCTGCGGCTGCCATCGGTGGCCACCTCCCAGCCCCTCGCCTCCCACCAGCACCTGCCCTGCTGCACAGGGCTGCTGAGGCCACAGCACTCAGCAGCCTTACAGCCACAGCAGTCTTTCCCTGCTCTTCCGCTTCCCAAACTCCTCCCCCCTGCCTCCACTGTCCACGCTCCCCTGCATGGGGGGTGCCTGGCCCCACCTGGGTATTACCCCTGTATTATGGATTACAGCCCTGGAGCCAGAGGGGACCAGCACTTCCAAACACATGGTGATCTCTCCTCATCACACCTTTGCACCAATCCTTTGCACCTCAATGTTGAACGCACAGTTTGTCTGAAGGGCACACACTACTGCAAAGAATGTCTAAGAAAGGTTTGTCAATTTTCATTTCCATTGAAATGCACAATAGGTTTCTTCATCCTGTTTTACTTTTGTATAGCTGAGTATCTGCTGGCATAATTCAGGTGTGCTACATTGGATGGGTATAGGGTGAATCTTGGTAACAAAAAGCACCTGTTGCACAATCATGCTGTCAAGATGTTATTGCAGCTGGGTGAAGTCATTAAATGAGTATTCTGGTATTTTGCTAATTTTTCGACCCACAATGTTCTTGCTTCGTCCAGACGTTTTTTGTGCATATTCCCATGCTTTTATTTTTATTATATTTGTTTGTCAGAGACCAAATAGCAAGAAGCATTGTTACAATGTTAAAAACAAGCATTAGATGCATTGCAAGTGTTTATTGCCCAAAGCTAACTTCCAACATCTGTCCCCAATAAGATACAGAAAAAGTATTTTGTCAAAAAATTCAAACAAACAAAGCTAAATACATGCACAAATACAATAGATAAAAGTACATCCACTTAATACAGCACAATGGTAAATAATAAAACCAAACAAAACACAAGAAACTAAATTACATAATGAGAGAGACCATAGATGTATATCGTTTTTAATGATAGTGTATAAAAAGTACAGACATTCTTAACCATTTTAAAAGCATTTTTTGTTTTAAATCTCTGGTGCATGTATTAAGAAATCCTGTCCAACAATTCAAACTGGGATGTAGCTTATAAAATATGATTGAAATAATTGCATATTTATGTTTAACCCTTATAATTATAATACTAATGTTATTCATAACATTTATTCAAAAAATGCCTAAAAACAATGAGCAACAATATGAATTCAAATCTTAAGGTATAATAATGTTATTATATGGGTTGTGTTTGAGTTTGTTGGGGGGAATTTTGAATCAAAAAAAATGTACGCTAAAATGTTCCCTGTCTGCTCATTCATTTTGACTATGGTGGCTTATAATACTGAAGGGGGAAGAAAGGCTGTATCTTACCAATTAATGGGAATATCTACAAAGAAACATCTGTACCAATCAACAACATTGTGTGTAACTCGAAAATCAATGTTAAATCTTTTTTTAAGTGCCAGAATTAGGCCTGAAGTGTCCAGCTTCTACAGCTAATGTCTCCATTCAAAAATACTAGAGCAGGGGTGTCAAACTCATCTCATCAAGGGCCAAGCATATGCAAGTTTTTGTTGCAACGGTGCACTAGTCGACTACTACTACAGGTGTTTTCAATTGGCTCCCCTCAATGGTTGAAGAAAGGAGCCAAATAGTGAATTTGCCTGAGGTGGTGCATTGGTCGCAACAAAAACCTGCATACTCTAGGCTCTCTGGGATGAGTTTGATGCTCCTACACTGGAGTCATTGATATGAAGTTGTAAATTGAGGAAAAGTGATTTGAATTGATCCCTCCTCTCAGCGGGCCAGAGAGCTGGTTACAGATGCAGAGGAAGTTTGGCCTCTGCCCACCCAGTCTGTCCCTGTGCCTGTCCCCATGTGCAATGGCTGCGGTGTCCCTGGAACATCATCTGATGGGATATTACTGCTGGGAACAAACTTGGGCAAACCCAGCCAGAAACATGGTAACTCACCCTGAGTCATTTGCAAGGCCTTGTGCCATGTGCTCATCTGGTTTTTATTTTTGTGCTATTTGTTTTCTATTGCAACATGTCTTTAAGATGCATTTCCTGCTAATAACGAGTATGTGTAGTTTGGAAGACGATGGATTAATCAGGGGGTGTTGTAGCTGGGAGAGAGGAGGTTGACTGTTCTGTCGATCCCCTGGACCTCAGGATCCCCAGAGAGCGGAGGACAGGAGAACCTGCCCCCTGTTGGCGTGTTCTGGGACATTGAGAACTGCTCGGTGCCCAGCGGCCGCTCCGCTGTCACCGTGGTGCAGAGGATCCGCAGCCGCTTCTTCCAGGGTCACCGTGAGGCGGAGTTCATCTGCGTCTGTGACATCAGCAAAGAGAGCAAGGAGGTCATCCAGGAGCTCAACAACTGCCAGGTACTGAGATGGAGAGCGAATGTCGTTTCGGAGTAGGGCTGTAGCAATACGTGGGCTTTCAGCTGAGTTGCATTGGCTGTCGGGTACCGTCCATTTGCGTAGTAGTGTGATGACATCGCTCGATGAATGTTGGGAATAGTCTTCAGAGCTGTTTTTTAAGGAAGATCGCCTTTTGTGAAATGTGGCCCGCCTGACTTCTGTTTTGCAGGTGACCGTAGCGCATATCAACGCTACCGCCAAGAATGCAGCGGATGACAAGCTGAGGCAGAGCCTGCGACGCTTCGCAGAGACTCACACCGCCCCTGCCACTGTCGTGCTGGTTTCCAGTGAGTCGCGCCATAGTGAGCTCGGCACATTCCGTACACTCAAGTAGTGAACAACTGCCACTGTCTTGAGTGACGTTGGTGTTCACGTATATAATGCCGTTGTCAGACCTCATTTAGAGTACTGTGTGCAGTTCTGGGCACCACACTACAAGAAAGGTATACAGGCTCTTGAAAAAGTATAAAGAAGGGCAACTAAATTGATACCTGGTATGAAAGGTAAAAGTAGAAGAAAGACGATGAAGATTTAATCTAATACAAGTTTAGCAAACAGACTAAGGGGGGATTTGATTGCGGTTCCATAAAAGGGATTAGCCAAAGTTTTTTTTGAGTTCAGTTAGCAGAACAATATGTGGAACAGCACACCAGGTCATATAGTACCGGCAGAGACACTTGGAGTATTGAAGTCCAGGCGTGATGCAATACTGGATATTTTTTAGACTAGGAAATGAGGAACCTAGATGGGCCGAACAGCGTCATCATTGTGTATTGTTCTGTTCTTGCGTTCTCACGCGTGGCGCCGTTCTGTTTGCAGCCGATGTGAACTTTGCGAGCGAGCTGAGCGACCTGAGGCACAGGCACGGCTTCCAGGTGATCCTGGTGCACAAGAACCAAGCGTCCGAGGCCCTGCTGCAGCATGCTCACCGGCACCTGGCCTTCGAGGACTTTGTGTCAGATCTACCTCCCAGAATGCCAGTGAAACAGCAGGTAGGGCCCTAAACACACCATGCATGAAGTCAACGGGCTGGTTTTAGAGGGCGAGAGAAAGAGAGTGAGAGAGCGCACAGCACCCCCTCCTAAAGCGGCCAAAAATAACTCCCTTTTAAATAAAAATAAAAAAACCAACAACATGCTTTGAAACTCGGGCTGCTGATCGTTCGAGGACGTGCTTTGGCAAGTGCAGGTGCACGTATTGCAGTCGCCCGGGCTGTTCCTTCAGCTAGAGGCATAGCGCATTTAATGTTTACCAGGAAGGAGGTGTACTTACATTTGCATATGTTGTCGGTGGAACTTGTTCCTCTCCTAACTGAACTTGTGCGTGACTGGAAGACATTCACTTCCTGTCTTCAGCAGCACACGCTTATACAGTACTTCATGGTTGCAAGAGGACAGCATGAGGCAGGAAGGCTGCGTGGTGTCGTCGCACAAACGGCCTCCTAGCTACAGATGGCAGCAGGGCTTTTCCGCTGCGTCTGTGGGAGAACATTAACATACAGTGGTTTCCTCTCGGCATCAAGTACTTGCATTAAGAGTGTAAGAGGCAGGCAACGTCTGCCTCTGAAAATAGATTCAAAAGTCAAACATGGGTCTTCAATAAGACAAGAAAGACAAAAGGCAGCACCTCTCTGTTTGCTTTTACCAGCCTTGTTTGAACCTGCTCTATGTCTACAACCTGCCAACCAACCGCGATGGCAAGAGCGTGAGCAACAGGCTGCGGCGCCTGTCGGATAACTGCGGGGGGAAGGTGCTGAGCATCTTGGCCGGCTGCGCCGTGCTGCGCTTCGGCAGCCAGGACGCCACCAAGCGGGCCCGCAAGCGCATGGAGAACGAGGACGTCTTTGGCAACCGGATCAGCGTGTCCTTCTGCCCCCGGGCCAGAGAGGGGGCGGCGGCGGCGGGAGTCTCCTCCTCCTCTTCCTCCTCCTCCTTCCTCCCCGTGGAGAAGCCCCGCTCGCCCCGGCGCACGGGGCGCGCGGCGCGGCTGTGCCAAGGCGGCTGGGACGCCGGGCCCGAGCGCGCCCTCAGCCCCAGGAAGGGCGGCTGCGCCGTCAACGGCGCGGCAGTGAAGAGCCTACAGGTCAGCTGCCTGCCCCACCATTGCCATGCCCCGTCCCAACTCATCCTGCACTAACGCTTAGCGCCTCACTCACCCGCAGTCCTGAGTGAGGAGGCTCCTGCTCTGTGCTTGTCTCCCGCTTGTCTCTGACTCCATTTGTCTTGCTTTGCCTTGTTTTTGTAGTGGGGGAACTAGAGAATTACAAACTGAGGCACCTAATTGCATTCCGGTCTTGATTTGGTGGAAGCTGATGTCAAGACTAAATAGTTTCTGTATACTTAACAACTAAATTTGAGAATCTTTTTTTGGCTGTATTTCAATTGGGTGCTTCAAAATGTATATTCTCTGAATGTGCATGTTCCCTTCCACTTGACCGTGCTCCTTTTCCCCCTCTGTGCAACCTGTGCAGTTTCCCGCAGTGCAGCCCAGTGTCAGTTCGTGACCAAGGAAGGTGTGAAATGTGGATGTCCAGCCGTGTGCATATTGTGCGTGTGCTCTCTGCCCAGGAGCTGTGCGGTCTGGAGCCGAGGACCAGTTTCCAGCAGGAAAAGAAGAAGAGCCGCAGTGACATGGCATCCCCTCAAAGTAACGGCGAAACGGCACGCCTGTCCCCCTCCAGAACCGCGCCCGCCATGGAGTCAACCTACCGTGGCAGGAGGTACATCCAACAGCATCGCTCCTGTAAAAATTAATCCTGCAAATGTCCAAAAATAATCATTGACGGGTTATGTATATAATCAGTGTTATGTTTACTGCTGACTCATGACTAAGGTTTGTTTCCAGGTAGCTTTCTTTTGTAAAACGGTTTACAACAGAAATCGCTTAAATATTAAATACTGTTGTTTTCTATGTCCGTGTACCATTTTGGTATACGCTACCGGTCAAAAGTTTTAGAACAGCCCCATTTTCCAGTTTTTACTGAAATTTAAGCAGTTCAAGTCCAGTGAATAACCTGAAATGGTACAAAGGTAAGCGGTAAAATTAGGTTACCAAAAACAGATTAAAAAAAAAAATATTATTATATATATTTTTTTAAATTATTATTATTTTACCTCTGGCAGTTTACTGCTTAAGAACTGCTTAAATTTCTGTAAAAACTGGAAAGTGTAGTGTATAGTGTACAATGTTGCAGAATATGGAGGAGGTGGTGAGATGTTGGATCGTGTGCCTCAGTGAAAGTGCCCAGCTTTAATGCCCGTCTTTCCTCATGTCCTCAGGAGGGACTGCTCCACGCCCCGCAGCTCGTCCGACTCCCCCGTGGACAGGACGGAGCGGAGCGCGGGGGAGTTCCAGGTCAGCACGCCCTCCGCCTTCAGTAAGATCAGCCTGCAGAGAACCTTCAGCCCCCTCGTCCTCTCCCAGAGCTCCTGGTCCTCGCGGTGAGTGTGCGCGGGGGACCGTCGGCTCCCGTCTGCCATGGGAGCGCATCAAAGTACAGGGTTCCCACAGGTCAGGGAAAAACCTGGCCAGTCGGATGCATTGATTTAATCTCATGGAACGTTGTGGAATTTCACATTTTTCACCTGCTTTGAAATCAATAGGATAGTAAAAATTAAACTTTTCAGATGAACAATTGTGGGGGGGGTCTTTGATTATTCCTCCTATACCAAATCTTTAAGATCCTTCGGTCTGGAGTTGTCTTGTTGTTTTGCATGCATCTGCTGGTCCTGCCCCCAGTTCATCAATCTCATAAAGCACTATAGAAGGCGATTTTATTTAAAATAATTATTAGCGGTGTGAATAATTGATAATCTCTTTTTGGGGGGGGAAATATAGTTAAACAAAATATTTTCCCTGAGCAATTTTATATTTACCATTTTTGTGCACACAATATAGCTAATTTCCTCTTGTTTATTTTATACAGCCTTTTTTTGCTCATCTTTATCAAGGGTGTAATACTAAAAATATCAATACTTTAATTTACTTCCCTTATACACTACCGGTCAAAAGTTTTAGAACACCCCCATTTTCCATTTTAAAAAAATGAATTTTTCTTTTCTGATTTTTATCCTGTTTTTCTCCCAATTTGGTAGCCAATTACTCCCGCTCGTCTTCGTTCAATCCCCTCCCTCGTAGTTCGTTGCCGTAGCCTTGTGACCGGCAGTGACAATGGCAAAGCACCACCTCCTCCGAGATGGCACTCGTCGTGCTGTCGACTAATTCCGACACCCCAGAACCACTCCTGTGTGCAGCGAACTGTGTCGGCTTCCCTTCCCCCTCCCTGGGCCGGACGGCCAATTGCCGCCCCGGTGCCACTCCCGGCCAGAGACGCATTTTCCAATTTTTACTGAAATTTAAGCAGTTCAAGTCCAGTGAATAACCTGAAATTGTACAAAGGTAAGCAGTAAACTGCCAGAGGTAAAAATTAAAAATAAATTAAAAAAAGTTTAGGTTACCATAAAAAAAAAGGCCCTTTTCAGGGAACAAGCACGCGTGGGTTAACAATCACTCTGTGCAAGTCGCCGACTCTGGATGGATCCAGCAAAAGAGCCCCAGACCATCACGCTTCCTCCTCCATGTTTGACAATTGGTGTCACACACTGAGGAACCATTCTTCGGCAAGCCTTGGTCTCATTATACACAAGGGAAAGAGCAAGATCCTCAAGGTAAATAACAAAACCTTTCAAAATTTAAAGATTTCAAATCTTTGATTAGTAGTAGTATGTGATGTTAAAGTAATTGCAGCTTTTCACATTTGTCTAGTATCTACCCATCAATACAAACTGTTCTACTATATGGAGCAGAACCTGGAGAACAACCGTCACCACCATGAAGAAAATCCAGACATTCATTAACTCCTGCCTAGGTGTGCCGAACACCATCAGCAACCTGGTGGCAGCAGACAGGGCAGCAGCCTGTTGAGAAGGCCAGACTGGGTTTTTCAGGGCCTAACATCCTTCTGGCCTCGGCAGAAACAGTGGCTCACGCTGGAGAAGATCCGACCGGAATGCCTGGAGAGCCCTTGCGTGGCCTATGCCCAAGGATGGGAGCGGATCCCCATGCCTGTCCAACCTTTCGCAAATTTTGATTAGTAGTAGTAGTAGTAAGTAATTGACCTACTACCCCTCACAAACCCCGACCCGCAGGTGTGCCTCCTGCTCGGAGAAGGCCAGACTGCTTTTCAGAACTCTCCTTTTTCCAAGTGGCTCACGCTCCGCCCTCTCGACATCCAGCGGAGCCTGGCCAACATGGACTACAGGATGTCCCGAAAGGACCTGCAGCAGATCCTCCATGACACCTTCTCCAAGCATGGCCGGGTAAGAGCCCGCGGCTGTGCCTTGTCATTCGACTCCTTTTAATGTAGCCCTGTTATTTAGCACATTCCCATGCTATCAGTGTCAGTGGCCATATAACCTGTTTAGCAAAAGATTAAATGATGCATGGTCTGTTGTTTTTGTTCCCCCCCCCATATTGATCTTATTACTCTGTGATGCTGCTTAAAATCTGCAGGCGGATTATTGACGTCCAGGACGTCTGACCTTTGAGTGTTCCACGTCTTGAGGGGCGCGTGGTTTCGGTGAAGCATCGCGGTGTCTTTGAGCGGTGCTGTGGTTTCTGCGTTTGCAGGTGAAAAGCGTGGAGCTGAGCCCCCACACAGACTACCAGCTGAGGGCCACTGTGCAAATGTGCTCCCTGCAGCAGGCCATCAGCGCGGTCAGCGGGCTGCACCGCTACAAGATCGGGGGCAAGCGCATCCACGTCTCCCTCGTCACTGGTGCCAACAACAAGTCTCTCACACTGCTCAGGTACACGCAGCTAAAACCCGACTGTCTTTTGCAATGTGACTGTCACGTTTTTTTTCGGTTTGTTTTTTGCCAGTGCGCTGTAACGTATTTTCTGTTCGTTTTCCAGCTCTGAAATTATCAGCATTCTGCAGGATGCTCCAGCCTGCTGTCTGCCCCTGTTCAAGTTGACTGAAATATATGAGAAAAAGTAAACTTATATTTTTTTCCTGGTTTCATCCACTGTGAGCCATAGTTTATTTCTGCAAAATCCAGTTTAGGTATCCACACTGATGAAATGCCCGTTGCGATGCCGCGCATTTTTATACGAGCAGTTAAAATGGCACGGTCTGACACTGCTGGTCATTTTTCCGTTTCTTTTATATATGATTGGAATTTACCGGATGTGTTTGTTTATTGACGTTTTTGGTCTGCACTCGGCAGGTTCGGTCACAAGCTGACCGTGAGTGACCTGTACAAGCTGACTGAGGTGGTGGCGGTGCGGGACCAGGGCAGCAGCAGGCTGGTGTGCCTCCTGCCCAGCAGTCAGGCACGCCAGAGCCCCCTGGGGTCCTCGCAGTCCCACGACGGCTCCTCTGCCAGCTGCAGCCCGGTCGTGTTCGAGGAGCTGGAGTACCACGAGCCCGTCTGCAAGCACCACTACACCCAGCACAGCTTCAGGTACAGCGCTCTGCTCTCCTCTCCTCTCCTCTCCTCAGCAGCACAGACTCCACTTCATTTTACATTGACATTTTAAGCATTTAGCAGACGCTCTTATCCAGAGCGACTTACAAGATGTGCATTAATACATGGTAGGAACAATCATAGTTTGCGCACGAGATCAGTGCAGTAATACATCAATAGCCATTGTTGTAGGCAGCTGCATACCATACCTGTAACACTGGGAAGGAAAGGAAAGGGTTAGTCATTTTTTTAAATTTTATATTAAAAGAGTAGGCAGGGATACATATACAAAAAGTGTTGAGCAAGTAGGCAGTGGTGATGACGACAATTGGGTAGATGTACATGATTCAGTGGTAGTGGAGTCTGAAAAGGTGGGTTTTGAGTCTCTTGCGGACGATCTGTAATAGGCGTCAGTCTCTGCTCAACTAGCCATCCGCTAAGACGAATGTGTCATCTCTCTGTCGTTCCCTTTATGTTCGTAGCGAGTCAGACTTTGACCCAGACTCCTATAAGATCCCGTTCGTCGTGCTGTCCCTCAAGGCGTTTGCTGCCCAGGTGCACAGTCTGCTGCAGACTCATGAGGGCACAGTGCCTTTGCTCAGGTGAGCCCCCTGCTGGCCTCTCAACCACATGTCATGTTACGGTAAAACATTGTTTTTCTTAACACTACCCATTGCATTCTTGGATGATTCATTGGTGTGTTTTTAAAACTGTTCCCCCAGTTTCCCAGAATGCTATGCAGCAGAGTTCAGTCCCCTGATGCTGGGAGAGGAGGGAGAGCTGGAAGGGGCAGTGCCTCTGGAGCACCTGATCACTTGCATCCCGGGCATCAACATTGTCACGGCTCTGAACGGCTTCAAGGTCATCAAGTGGATCCACAACAAGCCCCCACCACCCAACGCAGGTGCCCTCCTGAAGAAACTGATGTACTCTACGATAGTGGCAGATCTAAATAAAAGTGGAAAATATATAGAAAATAACTGTTGCACCCAAGAGATGGTATAGATAGATGTCCTCCTAAGATTAATTTTTCCACTTCTGGTACCCTAAGTAACCAACACAGATTCACATAACTTCTGCATATACACTACCGGTCAAAAGTTTTAGAACACCCCCATTTTCCAGTTTTTTTACGATTTTTTTAAATTATTATTTTTTTTTAAATTATACCTCTGGCAGTTTACCACTTACCTTTGTACCATTTCAGGTTATTCACTGGACTTGAACTGCCTAAATTTCAGTAAAAACTGGAAAATGGGGGTGTTCTAAAACTTTTGACTGGTAGTGTACACATATAATTTTGTTTTGCAACAAACGGCATATTGATGTACGGTGGTCAGAAAAGGTAGGGTAAGGTTTAGCCACATTCACTGTTGGCAGCGTGTATGGCAAATGGCAGGAAGCTTACGCGCGGTGTGCCACTGCCTCCCTCAGACCCCTGGGTGCAGCGCTGCAAGAGCCCGGTGGGGAACCCGCAGCTCATCCAGCTGAGCAGAGAGATCATCGACCTGATGAAGAGCCAGCCCTGCTGCACCATGCCCATCAGCAAGTTCATCCCCTCCTACCACCACCATTTCGCCAAGCAGTGCCGCGTCTCCGACTACGGCTACTCCAAGCTGCTGGAGCTGCTGGAGGCTGTGCCTCACGTCCTACAGGTCCGGAACATTCTTTACGTGGCACGGATCCCAACGGCACTGCCAGTTGGTCCACTACAGCAAAGATTTATTTGCATGGCGCTTGATCATACTTTAGTGTTGCTTGTAGTAAAGCTGAAATTACTGTGTCATTGTTAAAGACTTTGCCTTAGAAAAGAGGAAGAGGAAGGCCTACAACAAGCGTATTGGACAGTGTCGTGTAATTCCTGCATCCGAATGTGAGCTTGTGATTGGTTTCAGATCCTGGGCATGGGCTCCAAGCGGCTGCTGACCCTGACTCACCGTGCTCAGGTGAAGCGCTTCACACAGGACCTGCTGAAGCTGCTCAAGTTCCAGGTCAGCAAGCAGGTGGTCATCCGGGACTTCATGCAGGCCTACCACTGGTAAGTGCGCCTGGGTAGCCTTGCAGGGGATTGCTTAACTGTTGGATTTGGATTCAACCATGTGGAATGTTGAGTGATGGAAGAGGTCGTAGTGCATTTATTCATGTGCAGAGAGGGCCATGGCGATCTCCCTTGCTTTAGTTTTCTTTCTTTTGAGCATTTCTTGTGTTGGAAGTTGCAGTGTTTTTTGTCTGTTGAAGAAAGATAGGCTATGTCTGTTGGGGATGCTTGCAGGGTTCCCACACGTCCTGGAAATGGAAATGGAAAACCACTGGAAATTGAGAAAAATGTCCCTGGAAATGACCCTATTGCATGTAAAAATAAAGATGGTTACTTTCTTTTTGTAATTTGGTTGATGAGATAAAAATATCTTAAGTTTGCGCTGATAAATTTAGCTATGGCACAAGCTGGCCAATGTGCAATGTTGCAACGTTTAGAAACAGATGGGAGCAAGCACGCATTGAGAGCGGAGAGAGAGCATGCACATTGTGATGTGCACATGAACGGTAAGATGTAACGACCGTAACAACAGCGGCACGTATAGTTTTAATGAACTAAGTTGAAGTTTATGTTAACGTTTCTTCAAAGCAATACAACCACTGCTAGATTGCTTCAAGTGTAACCGAATTCGTATAGTCCCCAACATGTGGCTGCTAGCTAACGTTAGCAACAGTAACCCCAGTAACAATCAATCAAATGTGCAAATGATCTACCCCAAATGCTACCACAATTTCATAAGATGGCAGCTAACGTTACAGCAAAGTGTAACTTATTAATGTTACCCGGGTGATGATTTGATTATTGAGGCATTATGATGCAATTTTCTTTTTTTTTTTCTTCTTTTAAAAAAATTTGTTTCAGATTTTTTCCCGTATTTCTCCCAATTTAGTGGCCAATTATACCTTCTATTTATTTTTATTTGTCCTCCCCACACGAGTTCGCCACTCGTGTCTGAGGCGGGCTAATTTTCCTGAGGGCAGCGAACTCCGCTTGCTGCGAAAATGAATTTGCCCACCCACGTTCTGGAGACACCCTTACGTGCTTCGCAGTGAACTCGAGCCGGCTCTCCCTTCCCCCTCCTCCTGGGGTGGACAGCCAAACGCTGCCCCCTATCGGGACTAATGGCCAGGGTCTGGCAGAGACTGGTTTCGAACTGATAGGCGGCACACACTCGTATCGGAAGGGCCAAGATATGGGTGCGTTAGACTGCTACGCTATCCGCCGCCCTTGATGCAATCTTAACAGCAAGCTAAACACAAGCTAACATTTGTTAGTTGCATCATTAAGTTGAACATCAAGCACTGTAGCAATGCACTCCTTGTTATTAAATGCAATCACATCATGTTGTTATTAAAACTACAGGTAATAGTCTGTCCCATCCATTAAAAAAATGCATAAAGCATTTTTTATAAAGCACAAAGCATCACATTACAATTGCATAAACCAATATGCATTAATGATACTCATGCAATGTGGATATCATGGAGTGTAAACAGAATTTATCAGTGTATGGTGTGGAATTATTATTAATAATAAATGTTTTGAAGACTCACCTCTTCAGGGTGCACCTCTCCCTGTAGTCCGGTTTTGTAACTTAGGGACGTAGCTGTTTAGTATTGCGCTCATGTTTACTTGTTTATGTATTGTATTGGGTTTAGGCATTATTTCGCCAATATTTTCTGCACTGATTGTTTTATTGCTGCCTTTGAATTGTGGCTACAGATTTACCTACAGGGTCCTAGTTTAACTATGTGGTTGCTCCTAGCACCTGGAATTGTACTTCCCTCTAGGGTGGCTTTCAGCGAAACTGTTTTTGACTACGGTTAACACTTTGTTGTACGTCGCTCTGGATAAGAGCGTCTGCCAAATTCCTATAATGTAATGTAATGTAAATGTGCCATTGATCCTTTCTCATTTCTAATATTAGCATGGATCCTTTTGATAATTACAGTTGATTGTATAAGGAAAATCTAAATAAATAGCCTATCCATGTTAAAGCAACATTTTAAAAAATAATAAACATTATGGAGAAAAATGCCCATTGTCTAAAATATTTGGAATATACAGTATGGCCTAATCATTTGATATCACTAAGATTGAGTCGTTGGGTGTTATTTCAGAATGACCAGTTGAGGAGCAGAATGTCAGTAAAGCAGTGTGGACGGAGGATCCTCAGTTCCAGAAATGGATAGGGGAAGTGAGGAGATATGCACAGGGCTTATTGCAAGTTCTGTACAGAGACTTCATGTCAGTAACATGGGTGTCTCTGCCCATGCAAAAGGGAAAGGACATTGCAAGACTGCAGACCAGATAGGAAAGGAGCCGCCTAAAACGCAGTTTATGGCAGAGCAGCCAACCAACACAGTGGAAGCAAGTGGCAGTGTTGCAAAAACTAGTGAAGTCCAACTATTAATTTAACTCATGCACAGAAACGTCTGACTTTTTCACAAAAATATTTCCTGACAGTGAATTAGCCAGGCATTTTACCTTACTTCCTGCGCTTTGGTCTAGGCCCATATTTCCACAAACAGCTTATCAAAGGCATTCAGAGGTCAAACTGCTGTGTTCTCTCATTTGATGAGTGCTTGAACAGAGTGACCCAGACAGAGCAGATGGATTTGGTGGCTCGATATTGGAGTGAGGAAGAGGGAAGGGTGATGGTTCTTTATTTCAACTCAGAATTTTTGGTCACATGCAAGCAGAGAAGCTTCAGGAGAAAATGATGGGAAGCATGTCACCACTTGATCCCAAGAAGCTCTTGCAGATCTCAATGGATGGTCCAACAGTGAATTGAAAGTTTTTGAGGAGGGCAGGAAGACAACAGACCCTGACCACCTAATCTGCTCAACCTGGGTAGCTGTGGCCTGCATGTTGTGCATGGGAGTTTGCAGAAAGGAGAAACAGATACTGGTTGGAGGATAGGAGACAAACTCAGCACCCTGTGGCAGCTCTTCCTCGATACGCCTGCAAGACGGGAGTATTTTGTAGAGTTGAACCAAACCAAAACATTTCCTTTGAAGTTCTGCCCACACAGATGGGTTGCAGACTTACCGGTTGCAGAGAGACATCAAGATATGGCCAGCTATACAGCAATACATCGACAGCCACAAGAATCTACCCAAAAGCTACCCACCTCCATGTCATACTCTTTGGTGAAAGAGGTGGCAACTGACAGACTTTTCACAGCAAAGCTGCAATTCTTTCTTCTTTTTTTTTTTGCCACCAAGCTGAAACCATTTCTGGAAAAGTTTCAGACGGATGCACCAATGGTATCCTTTCTGGCTCACGAGTAACGAGAGAAGTCTCAGAAGTCTTGCTTCATCAAGAAAGATATCCTGGATAATGCAAGTACAACTCTGAAATGACTGAAAATCAACCCTATGGATGACACTGCATGTGCCAGACTAACACCTTGACATTGGATTTGCAACAAAGCAAGCACCGGAGAAAGCATGTCTGAGTCTTCAGACAAGTGAGCTGAGGGTAAAAGAGTTCGAGAAGGAGTGTCTCACCTTTTTTGCTGCTACATGCAAGAAGCTTGTTGAAAGAAGCCCTCTCCACTACCCAACTGTCAGACATATGGCTGCCCTTGATCCTACCGTGATGGTTGGCAATGACAAAACGGCAACTACAAAGTTTGAGAACCTACTGCAGCTTCTCCTCAATGCACATTGGCACTCTATTGCACATTGTGACAAGTTGCTTGCTTAGTACAAGCTTTTCCTCTCCCAGGTGAGCCAGAGCCACAAAGCGGAATTGGCCAGTTTTGACCACAAGGTTGAAGGTGTCAGAGTGATGATTTTCTTGGCATATATGCAGGTGGAAGATCCGAGTTCAAAAACCTCTGAAACCTAGTCAAGAACCTGTTCACACTCTCACATGGACAGGCAGTGGTGGAGAGAGGGTACTCCGTTAATAAGGACATGTTAGTGGAGAGCCTCAAAGAGAAGACGCTCATTACACTGTGCAGTGTCCAGGATGCTTTGGTGGGAGACAACAAGATTGATGTCATCCCAAAGGCTCTTGTCCAGCATGTGAAGGCTGCAAGGATGTGTTACTTTCAGCACTTGGATGAAAAGAAGGTGGAATCAGAAAAGGACCAGAGAAGAAAAGAGGTTAAATGAAATTGATGAAGTCAAGAGGAAGACGCCGAAGATCTTGCACTACATTGAAAAAATGCAAAAAGAAGCAGATGAAATGGCAGAAAGGGCTGAAAAGTCACAATTTCACTCTCCTCAGCAAGTCAAACGCATACAGAAAAAGCTGATAAAAAAGAGGTTATTGACCTTGAGACCTGCCTCAGATTTAAGAGTCAACATTGTCAAGTAAAAGGATGGGGAAAATTAACTATTTTTTTGAGGCAGAAATAGCCTTTAAATAAAACATTTAACTTGTGTAAAAAAGCATTGGCATAGACTTAGTACAATATTTGTTTTGAAAGATTTCTGTTGAAAAGACACAAACCTAGGTTTAACAAAAGGGAATCAGAGAAAATCTGTCCCAGCTTAATTTACAGTGAACCTGTGTGTGTGCGTGCACGTGTTTGAGAGTATGTGCGTGACACTACGGTTTTACCAGAAAAAAAATGCCCTGGAAAAGTATTTCTTAAAAAGAGTGGGAACCCTGGTTTGGTTGTGGGATCGTAAAAGGTGTGTGTGTGTGTGTGTCTCTCTGTGTATAGGTGTTTTTCCAGAGACTGGAGGGTTATCGAGTATGGCATGTGTGAACTGATGGATCTGCTGGCAGAGATTCCTGACACAACAATCACCATAATGCAACAAGACATCGACACGCTCATCTCCATTCCCAAGAGAGGTCAGTCCATGGGTCTTTTCGCCTTAAAGGAAATCGCAGGCCTCTCTTGAAGCCCGCTTCTCCTCCTACCGTTGAGACGTGTTGTTTACCGATTCCTTCCCACGCAGAGAGAACCCCAGAGGAGATGGAGAGAACCAAGCAGTTTGCCAAAGAGGTCGTGGACCTCCTACGTCACCAGCCCCACTGCCGAATGTCCTTCAGCAAGTTCATCCCATCCTACCACCACCACTTTGGTCGTCAGTGCAAGCTCACATACTACGGCTTCACTAAGCTAATGGAGCTGTTTGAGGCCATTCCTGAAGTGCTGCTGGTGGGTGAAACATGGGTCCCCCTCTCTCTTGCTGTGCCCAACGTCTCCGAGCTATGGGTAGACTGCTCTGTCTTAGCGTGATAGAGATCTTTTTCTATACGTTTATCAGATTATTGAATGCAGGTTACCATGTGCCCAAGGTGCTCAACATTCCTAAATTCTGTGCCCAGGGCCTGTGGTAACCGGTGTTAATGTAGTGTAATAATTGATCCGATTATGTAATCAGGAGAAGAGATGAAACAAAGAGCAGCACTCCTGTAATGTGTGGGTAGCTGACGAGGGTTAGCTACCCCTGCTCTACTCAATACTTGTAACGATCTAGCAATGGTGTATTAGAGCCTGTGAGGTCTGCGCGGAGATGTCTAAATGCCATGTGATTGTGTGCCAGGTTCTGGAGTGCGGGGAGGAGAAGATCCTGACCCTGACGGAGATGGAGCAGGTGAAAGCGCTGGCGGCGCAGTTTGTGAAGCTGCTGCGCTCCCAGAAGGACAACAGCCTGCCGATGGGCGAGCTGCTGACCGAGTACAGCAAGACCTTCGGCTACGGGCTGAGGCTGCAGGACTTTGACGTCAGCTCCGTGCCAACGCTGCTGCAGAAGCTGTGCCACGTCGTCAAGGTACGACCCCTACAAGCGGTACTATGAATCCTAGTTCAAGTACAGTAGGAGTCAGTTGGAGTCATCTGACAGGAGTGGAATGAGCATATTTGGTTCAACTTTGCATGGGTGGATGGGTGGATGGGAGGATGTTGCGGTGTGCTGTGTAAAAAGCAGCCCAGATATCTGTGGATGATCACAGAGCAGAGTGGGGCTGGTCGCATGACATGGAGGATCAGTCACTCAGGAAATCTAGTATTGTCCAAGCTGAAATGATAGAACTATCTTGGACCAACCACTGTTTGCAAACTATAATCGTCTGGTATGGTTAGCCATTAGCCATTATTTTTCTCATTGCGTAAAGCCCTTATACAGCTCTGTAGTGTGACTGGAGTGGTAATAGGGGTCCCTTTGTTTCTAGGTAGTGGAGGGGGAAGAGGGCCGCGAGGTGCAGCTGATCAACAGGAAGTCCCTGCGCTCTCTGACCACTCAGCTGCTGGCCCTGCTCATGTCCCTGCCAGACGGTATCGACTCGCTCACCGTGGAAGAGCTCAGCCAGCAGTACGAGGCCGCGCACTCTGCCCCGCTCAACCCCTGCGAGTACGGCTTCGTCTCCCTCGGCGTGCTGCTCAAAAGCTTACCATACCTTGTTGAGGTGCGTGCCCGTCCCACTATGAGCTGCCCTGAACGCTGTCCTCTCACAATGTAGCCCCTTGAACAGTGCGGTCTCATTTTAAACCGTCGGCCTTGTTGCTGTTGCAAGTGCTGCTAGGGTATTCCACCTGCACTGCATCCAGAATTCTCAGATGGACATCCGAGAGGACTAGCAGGATTATTGGATTTCTTATCTCTCTGTCTACTAGTGCACATCATCTATTGATTTCAAATCAATGCAAAGGGATTTTGAATGTACTTCTGTCATCGTTTCCTGTAAATTCTACTGATTCCCAAAGATTCTGTGATGAACATCGTCCAAGCTCTGCAGTGCTTGAAGAATGAGTGCCATTGTCATTTGTAAGTTTTATATAGAAATATGTGTGACCACAGCTTGCAACTGACTTCTAAAATTTGACCCATTTCTTATGTACCGGGAAATGTATGGCGGAGCTCGGTAATGTGACACCATTTTCAGTTCTACTCAGTGTTTTAAATGCAATTGCGTTAAATACCGCACATGTGCATTTCCTGCAAGTGATCAGATGTATACACGTGTAAATAACCGCCGTCTGTCTTCCCCCATGTGCCCAGCTGTTTGAGAGTGAGCAGGATGACCGGGAGCAGCGCGTGAGGTTGACCAGGCTGTACCAGTTTGCCCGCAACGTGCGCGGCCTGCTGCACACGTACCACTACCACCAGATCTTCCTCACCGAGTTTTCCGGGGCCTTCAGCAAGTACACGGGCAGAGGGCTGCAGCCGCGCTCATATGGCTACAGCACTGTGGACGAGCTGCTGGGGGCCATTCCCCAGGTGAGGCACCACACCCATTCCACCACCTAACACACCAAATGCACCTCTGCTGTTCCACCACCAAACGTTCCACCACCAAACACACCTCTCCTGTTCCACCACCAAACGCACCTCTCCTGTTGCACTACCAAACACACCTCTCCTGTTCCACCACCAAACACACCTCTCCTGTTGCACTACCAAACACACCTCTCCTGTTGCACCACCAAACACACCTCTCCTGTTGCACCACCAAACACGCCTCTCCTGTTGCACTACCAAACACACCAAACGCACCTCTCCTGTTCCACCACCAAACACACCTCTCCTGTTGCACTACCAAACGCGCCTCTCCTGTTGCACTACCAAACACGCCTCTCCTGTTGCACTACCAAACGCGCCTCTCCTGTTGCACTACCAAACACACCTCTCCTGTTACTGACAAATGTATGCAACCCCTTGGTCTCATTTGATTAAATTCTTACTTGCACTTCCAAAATCGAATGAGTCTTTCCCTAGTTTACGTGTGTCCTCTGGTGAGGTTTTGTGTGGTGAGGTTTTGCTGCGATGCCGGTGACAGTACTCCATTGTCTGATTTGTTTTGGCCAACAGGTAGTCTGGATCAAAGGTAACGGACACAAGAAGATCATTGTTCTGAAGAACGACATGAAAGGTAATGACAGTGGAGGGGTTGGGAAATCGCCGCGCTTTACTGTGGAGGAATTGTCCGATCGAGTGGCAGCGCCCCTGAAGGTCTGTGCCTTGTGTTTCCAGCACGGGCAAGCCCGAACTCAAGAGAGAGCCCCCGGCCAGAGGGGGAGAGGAGCAGGAGCCCGTACGGTGCTGCAGAGTCCCGGGCTCAGAGTCCAGGTAACCACACAACACGCCCATTATCCGCCAACTCCCAATCATCTCATTCATATTGCATTTATATACTTAACTGTTTGCTTTGTTTAAAAAAATAAAATGGAGCAACTGGATTAGTGAAGATGCAACAGAGCTTTTAGGTTGTAGTAGGGATGGTGCAGGTGCACATGCTGCTTTGTGGTATTCAGTCATGAGTAATGGGGCAAAGGTTGTATGCCCTGCTGTAACTTGGCTGTATTCAGGGTATGCAGTGTGGAAGGTGTTTGGCTGTATTCAGTGTATGCAGTGTGGAAGGTGTTTGGCTGTATTCAGTGTATGACTATAGTGTGGAAGGTGTTTTGCTGTCCAATTCCTTGGTGTACTGTGTGTTGACTGGCTTGGGTGTGTTGTAGGTGGTAGTGGGACGGAGGCAGAGCTGCTGTGCCTGAGCTCAGGGTCGCCTGTGGATCTCCTGTGCGGGCCGGTCCCCTCTTGCCTGCCCTCCCCCCAGCTGCACCCTGACCCTGTCCTGCTGCAGCACGCTGACCTCATCCGCTTCGAGGAGCAGCCCACAGCGCACACAGGTGAGCAGGACACCCTGACTCTGAAGAATGACTGCAACCCCCCCTCTAATCATGCAGCTGAAGCCTGTGCACTCCTCTGGAAAATAGTCAGGCTAATGCATCACACTGCAGGCCACGCAGTACTAGGGGAGTTGGAGCCAATCAGAGGAGAGGTGTACATCTTTCTGACAACAACTGGAGCTGCAACCTGGAGCCTGACTGACTTAATCCAACGCTGGCAGGCAGAGGGAAATTGTGTCCCACCGCTGTAGACCCCCCAGTCATCATCGGCTAATGACGTAGCCCGGGCAACTAGGGCCCGCAACCATAGAGCCCAGCATGCACCCGTATCTACCACGCCACTCAGGAGCCCAAGCTGTTCCACAAAGAAAAACTGCCTTGCCATGTGATTACTGTCTTGAGTTGCTGTAAGTCTGAACTGCACCCTCCCTTCCTGTTGTTTTTAACGCAGAGAACGAGAGGGCGGACGCGGGCTCCACCACCCCTGACGTCTGCGAAACCGTCCCGGGCACCAAGGACTCCTTTCCTCCATCGGTCCAGGCAGCTCGGCCGGCCACTGCAGAGGTCCTCACCGCAGCAAGCAGGCCACCACAACCCCCTGCCCTCAAAGCCACCCTGACCGACAGCCCCAGCAAGAGGGCGTCTCGCAGCCGAGTGAAGCTGGCGGCTAACTTCTCGTTCGCACCGGTCACTCGCCTCTGAGTCACACACCCCCCCCTCCCCTCCCGAATGTCCACAGGCACATAGATGTAGGGGAAGCTTTATCAGCCTTTTAGTTTTTTCTTTCCTATTGAATCTTCATACATATTCTGTGCTCATCACCAACTGTATCGCCGTACATCTTGTTTAGCATTTTCTCGAAGTAGTCGTACACTGTGTCGTCAGGGTTTTTTTTTTCTCTTTCCTTTTAATGATTCAGCTGTCAGCTTGGTCTTGGGATTCTGTTGTAATGGGTTTCGTGGTAGGATGCCTCTGTGGATTTTCAGTTCTCAAAGCGACGTGCTTTCTGTTGGGCCGCCGCGTGTCTAAAAGAGACACGGCTCACAGCGGGCGATTGCGTATTTATCTTTCTATTGTTTTAAACTACGTAGCTCAAATAAATACTGAAGGAATGTGGGTAAACCAGCACAAAAAAAAAGGATTACAGCCGAGTTAGTTGAAACTGCATAGAGGCGCGCATCATGAACTTTCAAACGATTATGCTATGGGGAATGGCCTCCCGTTTCCAGTCCCCCGTTAAAATGTATCCCCGCCCAGAAGAATTAAAAAACTAAAGTGAGCTGATTAGTTTTCTCTTCCGCAATTAGAGACAGAACCTCGAGCCTCTAGATGTGTTCTTTTGATATTGTTGAGAGGTGTAATGCTTTTGTTTTGAAATGTGTCAGTTTTCACAGGCCCCTGTAAGTAATTCTAGGTGGCCTCAAGCCCATTCAAAGTTTTCCCTCCGTTTTAGCCAGCTATTCTCTGCCGACTACCAGGGCGGGAGGATACAATGTAATACACAGAAGCTGACTGAGGCATAGCAAACTCAAAAACAAGGCTAATGTACGTATTTGTTGGGTATTCATAGGTTTCATAGGGCATTGACATAAGGGCATTAAGTATTAAGATTATTTGGAAGAAAAAAAAAGAAGCCGTGCAGCCATGCCCCCTTCTGTTGTAGCCTTTTTTTCTTTCAGCTTACAATGGAGCGGCAATGAATAGTTATTATTTACTCTAGAATTCTTTAGAGTCCAAGATCTTTTCCCCCTGGATCATAATTCATTCAGTGAAAAGAAACACCCATTTCAAGGTGTTTTTGTTAAGCCTTCATCTCAGGTCATTCGTTTTTTTTCCAATGCAACCCTTCGATGTGATCAGGATCAACGAAACCAACGCGCGTCGTACCTTAAGTCTGACTTTGGATAGGAGTCGTTTGAGAGATATGCGACTCATCGATGGAGCTTGTGTCACGGTATTTCATAGTGGCTGTTGCAATCCGCTGCGCTCCGAGATGTGGGACATCGTCGAGGCTTCTTCACTCAATTTGTGCCTCCGTACTTGCAGAGATCCGAAGTCTGCCTCGATGGGGCTTGGCTGTGCGTCTCAGGGAAAGCCACCCTTCGCTTCCAATCCAGGGGCCCGTGCCCCGACGGAAGCCGAGCGACTCTCCGTCCGCGACTACGAGTCGAGCGCAAACCCCTTTTGTCTTTCGTTTTCCGTTTCGAGGGGCAGCCAGACGCGGACTGCGGTTTACACCTCCGCCGGTGGCGTGAAATATGCATATAGTGCATAAATCATTTTATGCATGGCGAAAACGAAGGGAGGCTAGGTATGCAAGTGGTGGCAGTCGCGTAGGTGAACCGCATTTTTAATTGGTTATGAGAGCCATTTCCACAGCACTCGACACCGGCAAGGGATCGTGCGCATCTCCTTTTATGGTTCCTGTGGAAATGTCAAGGTTGTTTCCTTTAACCTTGGGTTGGTTTGTCTCTTTTCTTTTTAATGGAGCAAAAAACAAACAAACTGGAGATTACCTTTTTTGTGTTGGTGTTGGGAGCGCTTAAGTTGCGGAGAAGCCGAACGCTCCCCCATTTTATTTTTAACAATAAAATGCTAGGTGTTTTTAGTGGTGGTTTTTTTGCGAACAGGGCGGAGCCGGGAACGAATTGCCGAGAGCGGACCACCGCCATGGGCCGTCAGCGGCCTCGGGGAGCACAGGGACGGACAGAGGCCCTCGGAGGTTCTCTGGACAGAGCCTGGCTTTTACAATGGCTTGTATCAGCCACGGCGCATGTGAGAGCGACCGGAGCAATTCTCCCATCTCGTGCCCGCGCGGTTCGCGATTTAGGTTTTTAGTCTTATTGAGGTTGTCTCGTCTTTTTTTTATTCGTGAAACCAAAAGACGTGTCCTGTGCATCGGAGCGTTGGTTGCAACGTGCGAAATGTGCAATCGCACAGTTCTCCTGTGGTTGTGCGGAATTGGAGAAAGGCTTGAAAAGTGGAAAGGAAAAGTACATGGTAGATTCGAAAGGAAGATTGACATCCTTCTCTCCGTTATTGTTTGTGTGCTTGGAATGCAGATGAAAATCCGAAATGGGCAAGAGCCCATGAGGTCCATCTCTTCATCGAAGGGTTGATCTGTTCCATTTGTTTTTTTGTTTGTCCTGAAGACTGATTTGTGGCTTAGCATTTATGTATATGCATTCCTTCTTCCAGGCCAAGTGGCTTTATTTATCATTGGACTTCAGTTTGTGACACAAGACTTCTTGCAGCACGCACAGGCCAGATGCTAGATTATGGCGTAACGTTAAGAGTTTGGTGGAAGAAATCACTCTAAAAATGGTTTGGATTCCAAGCGATTCCTGTCATCCGAGACATCGGGTGCCAAACAAAACCAGATGAGAATATGAGCGATCTTCAGATATTTAGTTAATTATTTAAAGAATTTTAAGACCAGCTTTTAATTCATGTCACGAAACCCTATTCCTTACTTTCCCTGAGAGCGGTGATCAATACAGAGCCAAGACAAAAAGCAAGTTGCCTTAAACGATGCACCTAAACTTTTAGCTGAATATAATCAGTCCATTTTCTCTCAAATCAAAGCCGTGTACTTGTGATGCCTAATATGAATTGTCAAGCCCTCAAATTGCAGTTCCAACTCGACTCAAATTAAAAGAAATGATTTTACATTATTGCGCGCGCTTCCGTGAATGGGAAGCTCGACCCGCTGTTTGTGTATGCACGTTTGCATAATTTAGGTTGATTCATTTAGGGTACAAAATGTCCTGCATTGTGGTCTCATGAGTGAAAAGTGAAATGTTTTGAGTGTTTGAGCCCCCCTCCCGAAGACTCCGCTCTGTTCCCCAGAATGACTGTGTTCAGGCTTGGGGTTACGGCCATCTGCTTCTCCTCTGTAGGGTCTAGATCCCAATGTCCCCCACAGCCGAGCACTGATTTGGCGCTGCTCTTAACCGGCAGAACCCCCATTGTTCATCTGGAAACCCTTCCAAACTGTCATTGTTTTCTTCCCCACGTAGATGACCTTGTAGCTGCTCTGCGCACTTGTCTCTTGTGTACGTTTCCTTTTTTCTTCCTCTTCCCCATAGATGAGAAGTTGCCATAGGAGTTTCATTTTGTGAAGGGACCAAATGATTTATGTTAATAAATCTCACAACAAGCATAACCCTGACCGTCTGGTGTTTGATTCAACTGTCAGCATTTCGCTATGATCCGTGTAAGGGAGCTGACGAGGAGATGAATATAGAAATAAGAAAGAGGTGCATTCCAGAAAGATGCATTTATTCAAACGTGTGTGTATATATACAGGTTTCATCATTTCAGCACAACGCTGCTGCATACAGTGAGTGATCTTACGTCAATACCTTTCTTAAAAACTCACAATCACGAATTAAAGAATGCCACATTTTTGATGGGGAAATAAAAAGTTAAGAATATGGTGACGGTTTTTATTTTTTTATTCTGAGGAGCCGTGATGGACTAGAGCCGGGCTGGGGAATTCCTGGAGGGCCGGTGTGAGTGCAAGTGTTCGTTTACACCAGTTACCCAGGCTCAATACGATCATTCACTGTTCACCAATAACCAGTGCTGGTGCACACGGCAATCGGACCACAGTAAAACGTTTCACCTAGGGACACAAGCACAGTCTTCAGCTATCATTTATGAACTCCTCAAGAAATGTAGCTAAAATGTCAGATCACATAAATGATTGGGCTTGTTAAATCATTAAGAGCAGACATTGGGATAAAATCCAAAGACTGATATGGCCCTCCTTCCCCCACGCCCGGACAAGAGGATCACTCTTTTTGGGTAACTCCCGTAGAACATCTATGCACTTGCTCTTGCATTCTAAAAAATCTGATTTTGCATTATCCCTCATTACATACATTTTAAATGGACATTTACAATTGCATTCACCTCTTCATCAATTCTAGTTCATGTTTGTTCAGCGTGAATATTCTCTCTAATATACTCTAAAGTCTTAGCATTTTAACATGCAAATGCTGCTTCATCCCCTAAAGCACTGGTCCCCAACCCTCTCCTCGGGAACACCCAGCTGGGCCATGTATTTGTTAAATTCCACCACCAGCACACCTAATAAGTAGTGAATCAGGTGTGCTTGTGGAATTGATCAAATACATGGGCTCACTGGGGGTTTGCGAAGAGCAGGTTGGAAACCACTGCCCTAAAGCAATATTAAAGGACATTTTGAAAATAATGGACCTACTAAGGTAAATCAGTTTCCCATAGCACATGGGTTTTGATTTACTCTGCATGTCTTAACAACCGCAAAGGGAAAGTAATTCATACACATCCTACAAAATATACAGTTTTGTGCAGATTTATGGACATATGATAGTTTGTTTTACAGAAATGTTCAGGAGCGGAGTTTCCAGACAATCCCCAAGCTGGCTGCAGTGGTTTCTATAGGTATAAATAAACCACATATCTACATTCTCCAGTCCTTGTTTCCAGCATCCCTCCTGCCCAGCTCCACCTCTCTGACCACTCCTATTCTGAAGTCTAGGGCAGGGGCTGAAAAACCTCATCCTTACTCGCAGGTATGATCTTGGATTTGAAGCCAAAGACTCAAACTGTTCCTGTATGTGAAATACACCCCTTGTACATCATATGTCTGTAAAACCCATAAACGCTAGGGCGGCAGATAGCATAGCGGTTTAACACACTGTATTTTGGCTGGTCCGATATGGTGTGCGCTGCCTGCCAGGGATGCGGTTCGAAACCTGTACGTCTACCAGACCAGCCCTGGTCGTCAGCCGTCAGATCGGGGGCGGCATTTGGCTGTCCGCCCCAGGGGGAGGGGGGGGGAGGGTGAGCCGGCTCGAGTCCACTGTGAAGCAAGTAAAAGGAGTCTCCAGAACGTGGGTGGGTGAATTCCGTCTCGAAGGAAGCGGAGTTCGCTGCCCTCTGAGAATTAGCTTGCCTCATAAAGACAAGTTAATGGGGAGGGTAAATCAAAATAAATAGAGGGTGTAATTGGCTACCAAATTGGGAGGAAAAACTGGAAAAAAAAATCTGAACAAACAAAAACAAACGCCAGTTCTTGGATCTGGAAGCTACTTGTTACTGAACTGTGGTGTGTAACATTGTAACAAATTTGTCTTGAAGTCTTCTCTTCACCCATTTAGTGAAGTCCTCTTTTATGGTCTTAAAGTGGCGATAAAACCATATACAGCTCTACCATGCAGTTTGTGACAGGCTGCCCATTGTAATGGCAGCAAAAGATCATTTGGAGGATGGGTGCTGGGATAGTATTTTTAAAGGGCTAGTAATAAACGCATAAATACCCTTGTTATCAAACATGGCAATCTAGCAGTGTACACTGCACAATGAACTCTGTAATGGTGATGTTATTCACTTCATTTCCAAGTCTACAGAGAACCCTGGTTTAAATTCTTGTTGTCGAGAAACGTTAAACTCGTGAGCAAAAGAATACACTCACTCTTCATTCTGGAGCAAGTGACCTCTGCAGTCATTACCATTTTTGCAGACTGTGCTGTGGCTGTTGGTTTTTTTTCTGTCCTGAGCTCCTGGGAAGAAGTATACATTTGGCACTTTCATCCATCTGTGTGTGTGTGGCAGACTGCAACGCAGTGCAATCCTGGCAATATAATGAGAATGAATCCTGATGTGCTTGGGACAAATGGAGCACCTTTTTCCTGAAGTTTCAGAAAAAGAGTTGCACAAATGTACCCTGAGGATCTGTGCTTCTAAAAATAATGGAGGAGGCAACAAAAAGTTAAGTTGGACTCCTTAAGGAAATTGTCTGTCTGTCTGTGTGTATGGTACCCCTGTCTGTGCAGCGTGTCGGTTGATCTTTCATGAGTTTGTCAGCCTGTGCAGGTTATCTATGTGTTAAATGCCTTTCTTATGCAGTTTGTCCATGTGTGAAACATGTTTATCTACCTGTGAAGTTTGCGGAAATGTGCCTGTCTGTGCCACGTGTAGCGTGTCTGTCGGTCCATGTGTCCTGTCTGCCTGCGCATGATGTGCAGTGTGTGTTTCTGCCCCCTGCCAGCTGGTTATGAACCAGGGTTCTCTGGCATGGGCTATGAGGTGAGAGTTTTGTAGGAGAGCTGGATCTGGTGATTGCAAACCACACTTTGTTCTTTGAGGCGGACGGGGGGGATCGTGGGAGTCGCTGCGGTTACATAATAGTGCACTGGGTGGCGCCACAGCAGTCCTTTATGATGGCAGCTCCTGATTTGGCGATCGAGGGCTTGTTGGGGGGCGGCTCGGGGGTGGACCTCTTGGGCTTCGTTGGACCTTGGACACAGGAGGAGTGCAAGTGAGACCGTGGGCACAAGCATTTGCAATGGAGCTGTGGGGGTGAGATCTCTTGGTGCAAGCATATCTCTCACCTACTCACCTACAGTCCTCACCATGGGGGACGAATACAGATATCAGAAAACCCTTGCGCTTCCGCTTCGCAGAATCAAGGGGCTTAAAAATGTCGCTTACTCTGTGTGACCTTCGCCAGCTTCTCGAGAGGTGTGAGCTTCAGCCTCAGGAAGTCGGCCATTTCCTTGTCCTCTTCCTGCTCCCTGTGAGAGAGGACAGAGTCAGCACGGCTTCGGTGCGGCGTCACCATTCGTTAGGCTCGCGCGTGCGCCAACAAGGGCCTCGCTTTACTTCCCAGAACAATATGATCAGTTCAGCCAATGAATTGTGAGGGGGATTCAGTGACTCAATTTGCCGTAGATGTGAATGTCCTTTCATCCCATGCCGGCAGGGAATGATGGCAGATTACTGAATACCAATAACGCTTCTCCATTTGGGTATGCGGGAGATATGCAAGTTAATGAATGTGTGTGATCCTGCTGTGATCTGTCAGTCACAGAGAGATGAAAGAGATGAAAAATGGGGGGGAGAGGGTAGGGCTCTTTGCGTGGGCTCTCTATTTGCTGTAAAGTCTCCCTTGGAATTTGATTCTGGGTAATATATCGCCTCCCTCGGACCTCACTTACCTCAATCTCTCCACCTCTGCATCGTCCACCAAGAAATCCCTCTTCTGAACCAGTTTATGGATCTTCAGAATTAGCTCCTCCTCCCTCTGTCGGTGCTTCTTGGTCTTGTCCTTTTCTGAATGAACAGGTCAGATCAGTAAAGCTACAACTGGGGGGGTACATTCATATTACACGTCTATGATTTATTGCTGTTGAAATTGAATTTGTGCTAATAATGAGGAATGTTGCAAGCCACTCTATCCTAGACAGGCATCTTAAGCAAGTAAAATATTTTATTTGACATCTCAATAGGGACAGTCAGTATTTTAACACCCCAGATGCTACATGAAGGCATTCAGGACAGTGTGCAGTTGTTAAAAATACCACAGGATTTTCTCCAAATGAAAGCCAGTCCACCACACATATATGCATCAGTGGTTTATGCAGATTCTGGCCTCCTAAGAATGATAAAAATATACATATTTATATATGCCAAAAATGTATGTGTTTGTATATACATTCAGTGGCCACTTTATTAGGCACACCTTTCTATTACTGGGTAGGGCCCTCCTTTGCCCCCAGAACAGCCTGAATTCTTTGTGGCATGGATTCAACAAGGTGCTGGAAACATTCCTCAGAGATTCTGGTCCATGTTGACATGATGGCATCACGCAGTTGCTGCAGATTTGTTGGCTGCACATTCATGCGTATCTCCCATTCCACCACATCCCAAAGGTGCTCTATTGGACTGAGATCTGGTGACTGAGGAGGCCATTGGAGTACACTGAACTCATTGTCATGTTTGTGGAACCAGCTTGAGATGTGCTTTGTGCTTTGTGACATGGCGCATTATCCTGCTGGAAGTAGCCATTAGAATATGGGTAGACTGTAACCATAAAGGGATAGGGTAGGCTTTGGAATATAAATGATGCTCAATTGGTATTAAGGGGCCTAATGTGTGCCAAGAAAACATTCCCCACACCATTACACCACCACCACCAGCCTGAACCATTGACACAAGGCAGGATAGATGCATGGATTCATGTTGTTTATGTCAAATTCAGACCCTATCATCTGCATGTCAGAAAGATTTGTCAGACCAGGTGACATTTTTCCAATCTTCAACTGTCCAGTTTTGGTGAGCCTGTGCCCACTGTAGCCTCACTTTCCTGTTCTTAGCTGACATGAGGGGAACCCAGTGTGGTCTTCTGCTGCTGTAGCCCATCCACTTCAAGGTTCAATGTGTTGTGCATTCAGAGATGCTCTTCTGCATACCACTGTTGTACCGCGTAGTTATTTGAGTTACTGTCTTCCTGTCAGCTTGAACCAGTCTGGCCATTCTCCTCAGACCTCTCTCATTAACAAGGCGTTTTTGCCCACAGAATTTCCGCTCACTGGATGTTTTAGTTTTTTGCACCATTCTCTGTAAACTCTAGAAACTGTTGTCCCATGAGATGAGCAGTTTCTGAGATACTCACACCACCCCGTCTGGCACCAACCATCATTCCACGGTCAAAGTCACCTCGATCACATTTCTTTCAGATTTTCGGTCTGAACAACAACTGAACCTCTTGACCATGTCTGCATGCTTTTATGCATTGAGTTGCTGCGACATGATTGGCTGATTAGATCACTGTATTAACGAACAGGTGCACCTAATAAAGTGGCCACAGTGTATATATAGATAAATGTGCCAAATATATTCTCACTCAATTGACGTAATGTGGCACAGTGTCAGGTGGATCCATTGTGTAAAGATGACATCCTCCTGCAGAGGGGCCTATATAAATAGGCCTGGTGAAGGCAATCAGCCTCAGCTGTGCATGCCTCTATGCAAGGCTGCCACTGTCCATGGTCCTGAAGGTCTTCCTGGCTTTGGGGCACAGCAGGAAGCACTGACAGAGGCCAAAGGGGAGCATAGTCACCGACAGAGGCCGAAGGGGAGCAGCAACCCTCTCTGCTTCTCTCACTTCTCCCAGGGGCTGTAAAACCTCATCCATGTGATCTTGGATTCAAAGCCAAAAGACTTCCCACTTCCTCCTCTCTCACTTCTCCAAGTATCACACATGGGAAAATATATTGTGCGAGTTAGGGTGAATCGCTGCACCGTATACTGTATGTGCTTGTACATATGCATACATGGGTCATTTATATCTGTGAATTATGTGCAAACTGATCTTTTATCACACTGGGGTAATATCCACAATGTTTACTCCTTCACATTTTTATGCACTAGACCACATGCATGCCTCATATTTCATTCATGAGGTAAGTGCAGCGTGATGTGCCAGTACCATTCAGAGAAGTGATGTTATTTTTGGCTGTGAGCTTTTCATATCCATTCATGAATGCATAACAATGTACCCAGAGAGGATTTCTGAAAATGGCTTTTAAGTTTTTGTCTTACCTCGTTGACCTTCGCACAGTGTGAGGAAAAGGAAGCCGGGGCGGGGAGGAGGGGAGGGGGGGAGCGGGGGGGGAGTGTAATACTGGCTCTGAAATTGTATGCTGGAATATGGAAGAGCAAAATCAGCTCTTTCCACAGGAAGGAGGCACTGGGCAGCGATGAACAATCCCCATAAGCAGGGCGTCGCATGTGGTGTTTCTGCGAGCATGTAAATCTGAACGTCGCTGTGGAGCCGCTCGTCCGGGGGCGTACGCTGGTGCGGAGCCGCGCTGTGCTGCAGTGAGGGGGGGGTTCTTTAGCTCTCTGCTTCGTCAAATCGCACGCAGCGTGTTCCTGAGATCTCCTCTGATAGCCAGGGGGCAACTACTGCCATTGTCACACACGGTGAAAGAATAAAGAAACCGGCAAAACACTGTTTCTAAATTCTGCAGAGCTCTCAGGTCTGAGGAATGCGTAGTTCAGGGACGAATCTGATGATTTGTCTTTATTACAGCTCCCAACATATCCCAGAGATAGATTTTGAGTTGAAATGTTCAAAGATTATTTTTGGAACTCCCCTGCCTCCCTCCAAACACCTGTCCCATATTGTCTACACGTTAGTACCTTTAGGGCTTCAAAACAACAGCGCCTGCTGCTTCTATCCCCTACTGTTCCCTGACACTTGCAGTCAATCTATGGTGTTTTTTTTATATATATATATATATATATATATAGAATACGCTTATGCATCTTCTCAGACATGGTCACGTTGCAAGTTACAACCAGCGTCAGGTCGAGACATTGCATTTTAAAAACCATGTGTAAACCTGCCAGCTGATCTTACCAGGCACTGCCACAATCTTCCTCAGGTCCTGTTTCAGGCTCATGATGTCTTTGCACAGCTGAATATCATCCATCCTGGGAAGAGGGACATTATGCACTCGGATCAGGAAGCTGAGCGACACCAAGACAGTTGTCACAATCCACATACTTCATGGGCAGTCGTTGCATGTAAACTGCAAGCACCCGACTTGACCACATTCAATCACTATCGCAGGATGTGGTGGAGAATATGCATGTACAGTATATGTAGGTATATTTATGTGTCATGTAATGGTTGGAACTCTATACTGATGCATTGTTTATATTTACTACTATTATAATAATTAGAATGAGAAATATAATCTCCAGTGTTACAGATTTTATGGGGGTTCAGGGATTAGATCTCAGTGAATTTATGGATATCAATTAAATGTAACCATTCTTTATCACCTGAACTCTATTTAATTGCTTGCATGGTCATTTTAATGCTGTATTATACATGTGTAATATGTTCTTGATGTATTTAAATGTAAATTTTAGCTGCATTGTTAGAAGTCATCCTGCGTTAGAGAGTCTGTTAAGTCTAATAATACGAATTATAATAAGTCTCTCTATTCTTTTTGAAAATGCACAGTTAATGAAGCAGTTGGTGAAGCAGATCTGTTCTGTGCGCCCCGCGCTTTCCGCAGACTCCCACCCCCAGCGCTGTCAGCTCCCTGTAAATCCCCCCTCTCTGCAGCATGGGGGGAGAGAGAGCGCTTGTTTGTAGTGTCAGCCAGCAAGGACTTTAATCTCCATGTGATAAATCAGGGGCTGATGACTCATCGCCGCTCTCGCGCTCCTCATCTCTCTGCTCCCCAGCTGCCACCGACAGTAGACCCCAGCACCGGGGCCTGTCGCTGCGTCTGCGCGCGCGCGTGCCTCTGACTCATAGCGCATAGCTCAGAACCAACCCAGCAGCACCACCTGGTCAGCATGTTGGGAGGACAGAAGGTGAGGTCGCGAAAGGGGCGGTGGGCCCGGCGTTGCAAAACTGGCATTGCAATGTTGCAACAGTGAAAAGGTCAGAAGCCTGCTAAATCCGGTCGCGCGCCTTTTCCCTGTCTTTTGAGGGCTGGTTAAACCACTAACTCCTTCGACAGCCTCTCAAGCACAAGAGCCCTGCTGATTACATTTCTGCACAAACAGCCGGCCACAAATGAAAAGAATGCCTGTCTGCATTGCCGACACAGGGCACCACAGATGTGGTCCATTTCTATTCCTGATGAACGAGAAATTGAAATGCATTGGGGCTGGAGCAGGATCAAATGGAAAATTAATTGCTATGGGTCAGAGAGCATAGGGTGGTTGGGGGGGCTTCACCGTTGTCACATGCTATCAAAATTCCAAGGCTCTGACTGCTTTCAGATCAGCAGGAGTCTCCCACCTGGTACAACTGAACCTATTCCACCGTTAATGAGTATGAGTCCAGCTTTCTCGCTGATGAATTCATAAACCCCCGCGTCGACTGATTGCAAGTTCCGCCAAGGCGCTTTTGTTTGTTTAGATTATTTGTGCAAGCGAACCAGGAGAGACAGAAGGCAAGCCACCACAGAGAGCATGGCCACTGAAGAGCAGCAGTCTGTTGCAGTGATTGAAGTGTATTTATTAGATAGCCCTCTGGTGTAGTTGTGTGTGCATGCCCAAATATCAACGCAGGGGTGCGACTCATTGGCTCAGTCCACATGCGACACGGACCACTCTCAAACTCAAACTTTCACATTGCACATAAGCCCATCTCACTTCCCCTCTCTCTGTCCTAACAAACAGTGGGATCTGAGATGATTTTTCAACCTTCCCATCAACTCTAAGCGATGAGAAAGTAAGATGAGAATAGTGCTGATGTCAACCGAGCCCTCCCTCTCTAAACCCCTGCTCTCCCTCTCTCACAGCTCACTCGTTTCATGCTCGTCAGCATACCATCGGTCTGCCATGCAGACAATAAGAGACAGAGAGAGAAATCACTACAGAGCACGCCATTCACCAAGATGGCTGCAAATATTTTCAGTAATGTGTGTTCTTCACCCATGCGCATAAGTATTAAGCTGTGCAGCAAAAAATGTCCACGCTCATATCTAAAGCCTTCTATCTGTGGAAATCTGGTATGACATATAAAGGCAATTCTGAGTGGCCTAAATCAGGGAGGGACCACATGACCATATGCAGGGCTACGGAACCCTGATCCTGGCGAGCTGCTGCGGGGGGGTCTGTCGGTTTTTATTGTTGGTCAGTACTTAATTGATCAATTAAAGCAGTCGATGACACGGTTAACTCACCTCCCCTGGTTCCTAGGGTCTGAATTGCTCGCTGATTTATGGTGAACACAGAAAACCAGCAGGCCCCGTGACCCTCCAGGACCAGGGTTCCCTACCTCTGACTGTATGATCGCGTGGCCCTGCGCGACGCTACTTACATGAAGCGCAGCTCCGACTCCCGGCGCACAAGGACCTCTCGAAGACGCTGGATCCGTGCCATCTCCACCTCGATCTCCTCTGGAGATATGGTGCTCTCTGCCATGGACACGTCCTTCTGAGCTGAGGGAGGAAGCAAGACAGACGCTGGGATTCAGTCTCAAATAAGTGATTAAGCAGCATCAGGGCAGGACACAGCTCTAACACACAGTTCCAGGACACAGGTCTCTAAAGACATTTGAGCAGGTTGAGGTTGTGTTGGTTCGCCATTACATTACACTGTTGTTAGGGCCCTGTGAGTCCGCTGGGTAATACTGTGTTTCAGTTGGTAATTGCCCCTTTCAAGTGAACATCGGTTAAGCGCCTGTGGTCAGTGCAAGTGAGCAATGGTACAAGAAAAGCGTGTGTGTGTTTCTTGTTCAGTGCCTCGAAATAGAATGGGAGACGTTAATTAGGTTCATTGAAGATTCATTACTGATTATCAAATTGCTCCCAACTTTTTGACATATGAGTCTGGCACAAATGGTATAAAAGGTAAACGGTACTGTAAAAGGTCTACAATATAAATCGAGGAGTTAATTGCCAATTAATTATGGCCTATAGCAATGTTGCATGAAGGGATGGAGGGTACATGAGTTCTTAAAAAATTTACTTTGGAATTCAAATTTGGAGAACCCACCATTTTGTGACATTTAATGAAAAAGTTACTCATGCAAATATTTGTGAGAATTAAATCATATTTAGAGGTTGCTCAAGCATGTTGTAACTTTTGCCTTGTACGTATAGAAGATTCCTTCCTCATTCCTGGATGTGGGCCCTGCTGACTGGGAGCAGGATGAATCATTCTGCAAGGCACAATAGCAGGTTTCATCACTCAATGATATCACTAATAATGCAGGGATGAGGGGTGTCGCTTATTCAGGAAGGCACATCATTCTGCAAGGCGCATTCTTCACTACAAAAGGCAGGACAAAGGATGAGGAGCAGGTCCAGTGCCTCCTTCAGGTAGGTGAGGCACACAGAAAAGCATCCTCAAATACCTCAAAAGCTGCTCTGCAGAAGTAATCTGTGTTTTTGTGCACTACTGATTCTGCACACATCAGTAAATGATGAAAAGGTTTTTGACAAACGGTGTTGTATTTTTTTGTTATGGCATATAATGTTGACATAGTATAAAACTTTGGTGGCTTTGAACAATCCCTAAAATGCAATGAATTCAGTTGAACTTTTGCAAGTGTTACTTTTTTAATTACCACATACAATGATGACTTCTGCATTGCCATTTTGTTCAATTTAAATTTTCCCATATATTATAAAATCACCCTAATGTACAGTCTGAATGAGGAGACACTCCTACAGCACTAACTGGGACAAAAAGAGAAGCCAGCTGCGCCATTTAATACATTTGGGCTTTTACAAAGCGACTTACAGTAGTGAATGCATACATTTTCAGCCAGTGGGGATTGAACCCACAACCATTATACTGATGGGAGGTGATGATCATTCCTTACTTTCCAGAACATCATTTAAGGCCACCTTCTCCTCTGCCACCAGGCCCCTGCGCTCTAAAACCACTGCAACAGCCCATCTAGCTGCTCACCTAGTCATTTGATGCACATAAATCTGTTAGAATTAACTTTTTCTTGAGGTTTATTTAATCAAATTCTGACCGTGCCAGTGGAGTCTGTGGTCAGGAGCCCCTCGGATTGGCACACAATTGCACAGCTCAGCTGATAGAGTGCAGAGCAAAAAGAAGCATGGAGCATGTGCATGCTAGTCTGGGCTGGGTATGTTGTGCATAACTGCTATTATATAATAATATAATACTGCTATTATTGGGTGCCAAACCTAACATAAAAACAAGCACTTTTTTTTAGGGTTTTAATGACAAGTCTAAATGTTATATATGCTGTCCTAAAATGACACATTTAAGGCAAACATAAATATTGTAGCTAATTGCTTTATTATTTATTATTTAGCAGTTTTCATTTGGGTAAACGTTTCATACACAGCTGTGAATGATTAAATAAACTTGTTCGTGACTGGTTGCGCCAAGTTTTACTGAACCTGTTTCAAGTGTCCCTTGAAAAAGAAAAGGAGGATTGAACCTTGACGTTCTTATTCAAATCTGACTGTGTCTAGACTTGGAGTCCCAGGATAACCGCACACAAGCCTGGCAGAATCTAGGATAGCTCCTACTGATCACAGCGGTGTCTTTACCTTCCTTATGTTCTCCTACATTCTTATACATCTCCCAAACTGAGCTGAGGGATTGCACAGAAGGGAACAAGCCATGTGGTGACAGCAGGGAAGAAGACAGACTGTGATGGAATACAACTGTATTTTTTTTCTTCTATTTTTATTTTTTTTACCAAGCAAGAATTGCCCCTTGGTGTGGAAATGATATCAGAACAGTTTTCTGTTAACTGTTACTCTGATACAGGGGCAGACAGAGGTTTAAGTCGCAGAAATAACAGACTCCATTAGTCTGATGCAGGTGCACAGAACTTACGCAGCTTATACTGTATGAACCCAGCTGCCATGTCACAGGATTCCTACAATCATAATTCAGCCCAGCCTCCCCTGTTTCTCACCCTAATGGCTCTCATTAGACCAGGCCCCCTTCATTGTTCGCATCTCGTTAACACAACAGAACAGCTCTGCAGAATCTCAGGGGCAAGGACGCATATGAGTGACGCTCCACCTATTCCCCACTGGGTTGAAAGACCAATAAGCAAGGACTTAGAAATCTCTTCACTGCAAGTCTTTAATGGCATACAACAAAAATATAACGTATTTCCAGCTGCGCAGAATTGTTTATTCATGGTTATTATTTATTTCTGGCGCACTGGCTTTTCTTAACAGAATGCCGAAGGCCGGACTATTAATCACAGGGGCCCTTTCAGTATATGGGAAAAATATAATATGATAACACTCTGGTTACTGCCTCAACAACCCAATTACAAAAACAGTTCTTCCACTGGTAAGCCTGGGGAAAATGATATGAATTACTCTCTAGCCCTGCTAGGCTCATATGAACCCGTTGAAGTGCAAGTGAAATTAGTATTGCTTTGCATTTGCCTACTCATAAGCATAAGCATGAAAATGAACAAAAAAAAAGTAAAGGCTTCACTCTATCATAATGCCACTTGGCTAGCTCTTTTACAATCCCCACTGGATGCACCTGCAGCTTCATTTGCAAAGAAATAAAATGTCATGACATAAGAGCTTCATGTGGAGAGCAACCAGTCCTTTCCAGCACTGGCGACACTGCCTCTCTGCCATGAAACTTAAAAACACTATTAATAATAGACGTTTAAATTGAGCGAGCATAGGAGAGATTGACACTGTAAAATGGAAAATGATTGCATAAGGCCAAGCGGACAAAAATGTTATATTGGAACAACACAGAGGCCTGGTTTAATTTCCCACTGGCGACACTAAACACATTGGAACAGCCATTTCAACACGAGCCTCCAAACACACTGCAGCCCATTATAACGAGGGCGGGCCGCCCTGAAAGCTCTTCTCGATCGCCTGCCGAGCCGCTCGCCCCAACATCATTCTCTGTGAAAGCGCCGCGACCGAGACTGCCCCCGGAGCGCCGTAACAGTACCCACCGTCTCTCTCTGCGCTCATGAATATTTCACAGGCCACACCGGAGGGAGCCTGGCTATCCTGAGCCCCAGGAGACGCAGTGCCCGGACTTCACTCTCCCTGTACTCTGCTGAGTGACAGCTACATGATGAACAGGTTGAGACCAACTATGCTCTGTAAGTCTACCTGCCTTCAATCTATCCTGGCAGGCGCTCTGCAATCACACAGCAACACGTAAGATTATCTTTCCCGTCTCCTGCGACTGCCAGACAAGAACTCATGCTGAATCTGCAGCTTCAGTGCTCCATAAATGTCTAATGTTCAACACTAATGAAGACGAAGGTGTCGAATCTGGGAGGAAAATATCTCTTGCACACAATATCTCTGCCATTCTCCAGCTTCCTGAGGGTCTTGGATACAAATGAATTAATTCCGTTGTCTTGCTTTGACCTTTTCCAATGCAAGGTATGGGAAATCAAAGCTAGCTCTATTTCTCTGTATTGTGAATGTCATCACCTGTACTGTACCATACCCTCTACTCTTAAATTTACATCATGAAATTAACATAATGCTCCAAATGTAGACAACATTAATGGAAAGAAAAGACCACACATTCAAAATTCTCCCATGGTGCTACTTTATTGCATTTGAGCAAGATCTCTAAAACACTAAATCAAATATTGACATCATGATTTAAATATACTTTGATGGTAGAAGTGACATGAGAGGTGAGACTGTGAGATAATAGAAGTGAGACTGATACACAACGCACAAGCATATGTTGACTTAAGCATTCTTTAAAATAAGTATTGCTAGTGGGGCCTCAGGTAACGTAACGGTCTAAGCATTTTTGGGGGAATGCAAGTTGCCTACTGCAGCCGCGGTTTGAAACCCAACTGCGCCAGACCGGCCCTGGCCAGGAGCCCCGATCGGGGGTAGCAATTGGCTGTCCACTCCAGGAGGAGGGTGAGCTGGCACAAGCTTGCCGAGAAGCGTGAAGGGTGTCTCTAGAAAGTAGGTGGGCAAGTTCCGCTCTGAGAAGCTTGGCCTGTAATGATGGGCGGTGAGTTTGTGGGGGAGGGCGAATCGAAAAAGATAGAGGGTACAATTGGCTACCAAATTGGGAGAAAAACTGGAGAAAATCTGAAACTAAAATTTAAAAAGTATGGTTACCCTTGAGTGTGCAGTCATTATATGCTGAGCTGTAGGTAAAGAAATAGGTTCAACCAGGGCTGGAACCAGTCTTTTCTGATCAGACTGAAATATTTCACTAGCCCTGCTGTAGTCCTCCCCTCTCTGTCTATCAGGACCACTGTGCTGTGAACTCACTTTAATTCACACACAGGAGGCCCAGGAGACAGGAGTGCTGTGAGTCTGTCAGTGAGAAAGGGAAGCACACGGGAACCAGGAAACCTGAGGCCGTATGGGGGATGCGGAGCAGAGAGTGCAGCCGCGCTTCCCCACAAAGTAGATTATTTTAATCTACCACTGCGTATCAGGGATGCAGCTGCTTATCAAGAGTGCTGAAATCAAGAAATTATCCTGACCAAGCTAATCCTCACGCTGCGTATCTCAAAGGAGAAACATAGGAGACAAAAATAGCGAAACACATCTTGGATTATTAGAAATGGTTCACTCTAAGAAACAGAATGAAATTCCCTAGTGCTGCTTTTATCTTCACACTCCAACATTTTAGGAAATACACTCTCATTGGAAAAGTGGTGTGTTTCACTCTACTTGTGTTATTTGTCCACTGTGGAGTGTGTGTTAACACGTTTCTGACAGATGTGATGGGGCAAAATATTCAACCTCTATCTGCAGATAAACACATGGCCCTTACTACATTCTTCTGTTACTGACTTCAGTTGTTTTGTCATTTGAAACAAAAAGGTAATCCCAAAACACCAGCGCTTCATTTGGTAGTAGCCTGTATGGATGGAATGAGCTGCCTTTATTCCGGGCTTTGAAGTCTTATCAGGATGCGACAGAGGTGTAACCATTGTATTTCCTTTTGACGTCTGTTTACACATCATCCACGACGCCACTGTACGCCTCCCGCCTCTTCAACTCTTCTGGAACTCTTCAATGGCTGGACTGAATTTCTCATTCAAAAATGGTGACCTTCATTGGGGCATGCCGCGAATATTGAGTTTCTCATTCAGAATGAGCTGCTGCTCAGTAACAGAATGTCAATTTAAGGGGAAAGGAATTGGGATGTATTCACATGCAAATGCAATTCATCCTGTTGCTTCCCTTTCATTGATCTGCCTTTTCTTTTTCTAAACAAGACAGAATAGTCTTATTCTGCCCCAATGTCATCTGTGAAAATTTGAGTGAGTAATGCAGTGGCAGAACTAGGACGTCAGAGTGATTCTGACCCAATGTCATCTGTGAAAATTTGAGTGAGTAATGCAGTGGCAGAACTAGGATGTCAGAGTGGGTGACAGGGCATCTGCAATGAAGCTTAGAGCTCCCCAATGCGGGAGAGGATAACTTGGTTCACGTATGAAATCAAATACATGGCTCAGTAGGCAGAGCATTGTGCTGACGATGCTTAGGTTGTGGGTTCAATTCCCATTGGGAATATATATTGAAAAGTGTATGCATTCACTACTGTAAGTCACTTTGGATACAAGCTTCTGCTAAATGGCACATATTATTATTATTATTAATTAATAATAATAATAATAATAATAATAATAATGATAATAAATATTGACCAGTGGAGAGAGAACCACAAGGTGTACGAATATCACTTCACACATCCTAGAAAGCAGTAAGAAGAGACCATATTGATTTTCCTTCAACCAGCCATTTTGTAAAGTAACACGTTCAAAGGTTGCCTTATATAGGAAGAATCAAATATAAAGCAAAACCACAAGTTTACGGCAGCACAGAGAAACCATTGAGCATACAGCACAAACTCTGGGGAGCTGATATCAGCCTTTGACTAGATGGCAGAGCCAAAATGGGTGAAGTTAGTAAGACATGCACATCATTAATGGAATTATAAAAACTGAAATAAATACTAATATTCACATACTTCATTCACACATAAAACCCATGCTCTCATAAAGTGCAGAAATTTGAATGAATAATAAAGTCTGCTAAACAAAATATTAATGCATTTGCCTCTAATTAGGTAAATGACCAAATAAATCCACAATTGGAAAATAAGGAGTCCAGGATTATCTGGATATTGTATAACAAGCTGATGGTTTTTCAGCAAGTTCAATCAGTAGTTGTTTTCTACTATGAAAACAGAGTAAATGAATGTTTAATGACAACAACTAATCAAACAATTATAATTATGGATATATGGAGTGCAGGGGCATGTCAAGATGCTGCAGATGACAAATTCAAAGCAAAATTTTACAGGAAAAATATGATCGCCACTAATGAACAGGGGGCATCCTGCACAAGGACAGAAGTTTGACAAAGGAAATTTCAGCATTCAGTGTCCTTACGAGACACTGGGACTCAGGAGACACATAAAAATAGTGTGATGTAACAGATTTGTCACCACAATTTCTACATTCCTCTCCTCTTTAAAGTATCATACCTAAAACTGTAGCTCCCTCTTCCAGCCACAGAGACTCCCTCCTCCCAGAGGTGTCAAAAGTGCCACCATTCGTCTCTGTGGCGTGAAAGCTAGCCCTGCACATTAATCACGCTGCCAGGCCTGTGTATTAGCCCTGTTCAATTACATCAGGAATCAAAGCCTACACAGTTTCTTGCTGCACTGGGGCAGAACAGGGTCAGAAAATTTGCTAAAAATAGCTCATATTTCTATTTATACTGGTTAACTGAATTCATCCTACTGTATTTCCCAATCTTGCTGGCTCTTTGGTCCCTGTCCATCACCAACACTTGCTAAGTTATATATTATTCAATCACACTCCAGATGTGCCAGATATGATTGTGGAAGTCATACACCGGCTCCCATTTTCACATTTTTTCCACCAGCTGTTCAAAGCTAAGGAAGCTCTTTCAATACTCAAGATGTACAGGCAAAATCGTAATGTGTGTTTGTGTATATGTGTTTGCATACATGTGAATATGCATGCCTACTCATACATAGAGAAAAGTATTTGGGGTTAAAACATTAACCCAGAAAATCTCTCCATGTTTAATATCCCAACACCATTATTACCACCCCTGAAAAAACACTCCTCATATCCAATAGGTTTAAATGTTAATTGAACCTTCATTATTACTTTGTGTACAGCCCATGGAAGCTGCAGAATTGAGATTTCAAATGGACTATCTATCATATAATATTTACCTTAGATAAATAAATATTATAATATATCAATCTATTTAAAAATAAGGACACCAGTAGACCACACATGCATGACATTTTCAAAAATGTGGAATGCATCGTCCAGCCACAGTTGATAATAGGCTAAATGAGCTTTTGGCTATAAACACTTAATGCAATGTATTTGATGCTTGGTTTTTAATGTTGTAGCAGTGCTTTTTGCTATTTCCCTGACAAATAAACAAAATGTTAAATATGTCAAATTAAAATATTACTATTTTTTTGTTCTTAGTTCGAAAGACGACATAGAAGAAAATAATGCCCAACCCCGCCATTGTTGTAACATGGGAGCGCGATTTTAAGCTAAACTGTATTAGCGTCTACCATCAATGTGCTTAATGGCACAGCAACTTGTAAGTGATGATATGGCAAACATGTATACACCTGCGTTTTGTTGCCTTAGGCAAGAAGGAGCAGTCGATGCAGCTCCAGAGACTGCCTGAAGGATATCTCCTTGAAGTAATAAAAGCCTACTGCGATACCTTCGCCCTCCAGTTATTAACCTATAACATACGATCACGGCAAACACTCATGGAACCTGACTGTTTATCATTTGAATAAATCAGGTGAATAAATGTTGCCTCGGTCAACCTGAGACACCTGCAACACCTGCGACAGAACTGGATTTTTGGTTAAGTTACCCTATCCAATTCTTACGTGCCAAATACACTGTACCAGTCAGTAAAACCGATCAAGAAAGACACTTAAGTTTCTGTTCCTGCAACTCATGATGCAAGTAACGTTACAATATCGTGGCACCAAAAATGACATTACCAGATCAGTAGAAATGAACGATGGATGCTGTTTTACAATACAAGCTTTTATAGAAAACAGAATAGGCGACACATCACATTATTTTAAAATACTGACTCCGGTCAGCTCTTTCATAACCATGTTCAAACCATCCAGTGAAAGCACAATAGCCTAACATGAACGACGCTCACCTTTGTCCGTTTGCCACTCTGTCTCAAGCACAGCGCCGTAGCTCCTCAACGTTCGGTCTGTTTCCGAAATTGATTTCTTTAACTCCATAACTGGCTCCAGATAGTTCCTATCACCGCTATATCAACAATACAATTCTCAGTGTATTATTTGCACAAGCCTGTTTCTCTTACTATGATTATACGTTTTTTGTTTCGTTTAAGCCAGATTACTTTAGCCCGGTTCTCAGGTTCCACCAACCCAAGGCGCTCAGCATCTTTCTCCTCCGTAAAGGACTGGAATACACTCTGGCACTCCTGACATGTGATGCGTTGAAGGATGCAGGGAGCATGCGCAGAGTGGGTGGAAGCGGAGGAAGGAGGTGGAGAGACGGGATCGCAATGTAAAAGGAAAACCTGGCGTAAACTTAAACAATGTGAAATTATTTTTAAAGACTTAATTTTATCACCTTAAATTCAAAACAAGACGTTATATGTCTAGTGTCTCTGTATTGCTGCCTTGTTAAGAACCGCGTATGTGTAATAGATTTAAGACGGGCAAATATTTATATGGAATATATTTATGAAATAAATGGAAACGTATGGATGACTTGCTTGTTGTTAGTGTCTGGTTTTGTTTCAACGACCGGAAGTAAACTGCCCCAAATATGCAGATGTAAAACAAAAAAACATTACTTGCCTGCATGGCTAGTAAAGTCAAAGTATTCAAATGTGCAATGCAATTTGTTCAGGTATGGTTATTCAATTTAATGGATAGATATATTTACAATTAATGATACAGTCTCAAAGTATTGAGAACCTCGACTCACGTGTGTTGTACAGATGGTACACGGTTGGAGTCCGTTCTGTAAGGACAGTTCTAGCAGAGAAGGCAGGATTCTGCAGAGTCCCCGTGCGCAATGGCAATCTGTTTATGGTTCTGGCATTTACATTTACATTTTAAGCATTTAGCAGATGCTCTTATCCAGAGCGACTTACAAGATGTGCATAAATACATGGTAGGAACAATCATAGTTAGCGCAAGAGATCAGTGCAGTAATACAGCGATATATATCATTGCAGGCAGCTGCGTACCGTACCTGTAACACTGGGAAGGAAAAGGTTAGTTTTTTTAAAAGTTTTTTTTAAATTAAATGGAGTAAGCAGGGGTATATAGTGTTGAACAAGTAGGCAGTGGTGATGACAATTAGCTAGATGTACAGAATTCAGTGGTAGTGGAGTCTGAAAAGGTGGGTTTTGAGTCTCTTGCGGAAGATCGCAAGTGATTCTGTGGTCCTGACCGATTGCGGAAGGTCGTTCCACCAGCGAGGGGTCAGGACAGAGAAGAGACGAGACTGCAAAGAGCGGCTGCCAGGCGCCCGGAGGGATGGGGCAGTCAGTTTGCCAGAGGAGGCGGAGTGGAGGGGTCTGGCTGGGGTGTAGGGAGTGATGAGTGACTGGAGGTATGGAGGTATACCTCTAGCCGCTTGAAAAGCAAGCACCAGTGATTTGAATCTGATGCGTGCTGCGATGGGGAGCCAGTGCAGAGAGGAGAGCAGAGGGGTGACGTGGGTGAACTTCGGCTGGTTGAACCCCAGACGAGTGGCAGCATTCTGGACTAGTTGTAGTAGCTTGATGGCACAGGCCGGTAGGCCTGCCAGCAAGGAATTGCAGTAGGAATTTCCTGGTTTCGTTATCTTCCCTCTTGGTAACAGCAGGTAAACTATGTGACTGTCAGTCATTTGTTTCTCCCACCCTCTGATGCCCATTGGATGATAGGCATAATGCAATATTTTAAGTTTGAGAATCCTGATACTACCTCAGAGGGTCCTCTGACAAACAACAAAATTGTTTTTAGATATCCTGATTAAAATAAATCCAATATTAGCCAATATGCATTTGCCGTCGTAATGTAATACACATTTTTCATATTCTTAACAATCAGTAGAATGATTAAAATTAAGCAATACAAATACCCGTATGAATCAGTATTATTCATTTTACATTAAGTTTTATTTCTATACTTACAACTCGAACAATATACTATAACTCAATATATAACCCAATATAAATCAATACACAAACAACAAACCATACCAGGCAGCATCATCAGGCTGTATACATTCTCATGCATGTATACGTGAGAATAATTATGAAAAAACAAACAAAACTCAGAATACATCACTGTTGTATAAGATTTGAGATATTGGCACATTATTACAATCATATGCATCCATTTTTGTACAGTGTAGTGATACATATCTTCCCATTAATGAAGTCACCTTCACAAAACAATCAAGAACATTTTCCTTTATAAAGTGTTGATTTGTGTTATGTAACTTCCTAAAAACACACAAAATCCTGTTGGATTTGTCTTTCACGCCAATACTGTACTGAATAAAATTCAAACAGTTAACAGTAAGATTTTATTTGACAAATAAAATGCCCCAGGACACCAAACATTACCGCTCATGTAATCTACTGTAGTATTGAATATTGTTTATATACATTTTGGGGTTTTAATTATACAATTGCAATTTAAGAATTGTTCCTCTAAAACAATCTAAATACTGGCTACTCACAAAAACACATCTACAAGAAGGGTAACATCACCACATCACTCTGTTCAGCTTTACTTATGCACTTTTAATTTTATTTCTAGGCTCTTTAGGAAAACAAAGGCAACAAACTGGAAAATACTGGATATTAACCCATTAGCTAGTGTTGGTAGCCTGCTATACAGCACTAGGTACAACAGAAATGTACAAACACAGACAGAAACATTTGAACAAAACAGCAACACAAAACAATGACACACAAACCCCTAAAAGGACAGGATATATCAACCCTAATCAAGTACACAGTGGAAGTCCATACGTTGATATATCTGTAGAGCAGGGATGTCCAATCTTATCCGAAATTGGCCAGTGTGGGTGCAGGCTATTGACCTGGCTCAGCACGAAAACACCCGATAGCCTGCACCAAAACAATAGCCTGCACCCACACAGGCCCTTTTCAGATAAGATTGGCCACCCCTGCTGTACAGCACCATATGTGTTGCTCTAGGAGCAGGGATAGATGGAGACACCAGGGTGTGCAAAGCCAGGATGGCACTTACATCAGTCAATTTAGAACTCTCAACAATGTTAATTAAAAAGCACAAGGAGAAGGCATAATGACACCAAGACACATAAAGAAGACCCTCCACACAATGGGTTCAACCAAAGATGGTCAACATCGATGAACTTTCATGGACACCATATGTTCCACTGTTGTTGTCCAAGTATGTTCCAATATTAGTAACTCGAATTAGAAAAAATAAAGAAAATGAGCACCAGTGCATGTTGTTACCTGCATCCATTTGAAAACAGGAGTACTCTTAATATTAAGTTGGCAATTAAGTTAAATAAATATATAGTCAGCTGAACTTGAGTTAGTTAAATATAAAGTCATATTTCATATCTGTACTGTCTGTAAACAAATTAATATTTGAAAGAAATAACATTGAAAGTAATGACAGTCATCCTGCAGGCATATTCATAATATATCAATATCAGATATTCTAAAAATGTATATAAATAATGTATAGACATGTTCATTTCTTATTGTAGTTTCTAAAATTATCTATAAAACCCTGAAATGCCCTAAAATGTTAGACTGAGATGCATGAATTCAAGCAGCCTCTAGGGAATATTCCACTGAATAATAAGGTACAGTATTGGAGATACAGGTCAGCCTAATTTTCTTCCTGTGCATAAAGATAGAATTACATTACACATTTGTTTGACATATTCCCTCATCCAGGGAAATCCACATAACCTACACTTCATAGCACCCATTTGTACAGTACAGCTGGATATTTGCTGAAGCAATTTGGCACATGTTCCTTTGCCCCTTGCGCCCAGTACAATACAAACTCATACCAGGTGTATATTGGATGGACTGTAAACAAAACCATAAAAATGTAATACCTATAAACATACTGTTCTACATTTTATAAAATGTGTTGATATTAAGGTTACTTAATATTTCTTGTTTCCTATTTACTCTGTTTAAGGTCATTTTTACTAAGAAAGCACTACAGTACGTTGATAGAGAAGCTATATTTACAGCTATCACCAGAACTATACTGGTTTTGCATTGAAAGGGAAGAAAGAGACTGAAGGCATTATGCAGTGACCAAATCGAAAAGATGTGTATCCGTGTGTGTGTGTGTGTGTGTTTATATCTGTGTTTGATGTTGAATACTATCAACACAGACAATACAATTCAAAAGACAAGAACATGTCATGAATTATATATTTGGTAACTAATAGTTTTACAATAAACATCATGCGCCATATTCCAGACATAGAAAGCAGACCTTTAAAGTGAAGATGTAAACTTCAAAGAAGTGTTCAATTGTAAGGACATCTGTAAATGGCCCATGGAAAAATCCACTATTCAAATTATTACAACTGAGCTGTGACAGACAATGGAGGAATGATGGATGGAGTAATAAGTTATCAGGCAGGTGCTTTCATTGTTTAGTCACTTCCGTATTGCAGTCATTGTAAATTAGCCAAGAAAGCAGCTTCATCCTATCAGCAGAATCGAACAATGAATAAAACCCCAATTTCTCAAAATCTTGAGTTCAAGTATAAGGTTTCTGGATTGAATTATTGTGTTTCGACACATACAATTGTAAGGTGATAAAGCAAAAATGATTTCCTAAACTTTCCATGAAGAACTGATCTATGTTAAATTGGATGCCAAGCATCTTACCTCAGGGAGACTAGTGACCATCCAATTTTTTTAATTTTTTTACAAAAACACATGTATATGTCCAACAGAAGTGGAATTCCACAAAGGCACAGCCTAGATTTCCTCATCCTGAACAATCACTATTTATTTCCCTTCGGGTGGCCCACTGCACTGGCCGTCCTGACCTGTCTGCAGTCACTTCCCCTGGCTCTTGGAGTCTGATGATGGGAGTCTCTTTTTGAGGTCCAGGATCCAGGTGAGGGCAGCAGTTGCTGTGCCGTCCCCACTCTGTCTTGAGAAGCACAGGAAGATGGCCCATGCAAAAGCACAGCAGCCTGTGAATGTTGTTCTCAGGTAGAGTGGAACCAGTGCAAAGTTCAGTAACTGAAGACCAAAAGGGGTGGGGTTGGAGAAGAGGGATATTTATAGCAATGAGCAGATGTTGGATAAAGTGTCATAATATAGTCTTAGCATCACCATCAGCATATTATGTGCACAACATATTCTTTGTATATCTAGTGTATAATAATACTTTCTATAATAATTCCCCTTTGTAGGTACATTCATTGGTGGAACAACCATTAACCAAACAATATTATAAAATAGACCCTTTTAAAAATAAAAACAATTATTCAACAATAAATCCATAATTACTATGGCTGGGTATTGGTATGTATATGATACAATATCATAATAATAATTTTTAAATGCCCATAACCAAATTGTATGCAATTGTCACTGCCTAAATGTGAAATTAATTCAGTTTTGTTCAATCTTTTGATTGAGATACAGTGCCTTTATTTAGCAATGGAAATGTCACATATTGGTAAAAACAGCATACTTATATAGTATTATGCCTCACACTTTAACTTTAAAATAGCCAATAAAAGGATCACACAAATGGTACTAATTAATTAAAATAAAATCACAATACTCCGCTGCATCCATACATTGTCACTGTCCAAATGGCAAAATACATAAATGGTCCTATTGTGGCATGTTTAACAATTCTCCCACCTTTTTACTCATACTTTTTGATTCACCAATTGTAAAACGCTCCCATGTCACCACTTGCCATACATACCTACAGAGGGAGAACTGCAGCTAAGCATGTTCACTTCTGATATATTCTCCTGTGAGCCCATGGCTATTTTCCAAAGTACTAGCCACACAGTAAGATAAGATAAGATAAGATATACAGTACTTTATTGTCCCCGTAGGGAAACTTGTCTTGGACAAGTGTCAGTATACTACAGGTGAGCTAGTGCTGACCTGAGGAGAGGTGCATCCTTCACTGACCACAACTAGTAAACCTACCCTGGTACCTGGTGAGTAGCTAGTGGGAACTTTTATACAGCTGTAACCCGAGGAGCCTTGGCCAACTTAATCCCACACTACCCCAGTTAGGCGACACCAACTGTGTCCCACCACTGCAGACAAATGACAAATCCCAGGCTCAAACTAGTAATATCTAGACTATAGGGCTCAGTCTGCACTAGGAGCAGGTTTAAATGTGAACACAAAAATGTGAATATAAATGCAAATGGTTATGTGCAGTCTGTGCATCTGTATTACGAGGTGGATCAGAGCATTTCATCTAACTCTTCATGAAACAGTCAGTTACATAATGGTTTTACCTGCATGAATGGCCAGTACATGAGTCCAGTCTAAAAGAAAAAAGAAAAACAAAGACAGACAAAATATGTATAAAGACACAACATATGATTTATGAAAATTGGATAGAACATTAGAAGATCAAATAACCCAACACAAAGATTCAACAATCTAGAAATAGTTAAGTAATAGAAATAGACACTGTAATCCCTCTCTTACGTATCACAGATGTACAAGTCCCTAGCATTACACTTTGTGTGCAAAAACACATCTGTCATGGGTGAGCCTAGAGTGATTTTTCCTTTGTGACTTCTTCATCATTACCTTATAGGTGTTGACGAATTTCTCCCTCCAGTCCTGGAGAATGTCATCTTTGCCCTCTAACAAACTCACCCCTGAAGAAAAGGAAGATATTATATTAGGGAAAACAGATTCAAATATGAACTTAACATTTATGAGTTGTACACCTCCAAGTATTACCTCTGTTTAACCCTGTTAACCCTTTTTTGTATTTAAATAATAGTAAGTAGCGTAAATATTCAGAGGTTTATTATTTTGTGGTCTAGATCTTACACAAACGTTATCCTTGTGTTTAGCTCTATGGACAGCTCAGTTCAGCATAAGTACAAATTCAATGACCTCACAGTGATAGGCTACTTAAAATTTCGTAACACCCCCACACTGATTACAACGAATGTTCCCGTTGGGGTTAAAACTAAAAATCCATCATTTAGACCTGTGTAGAAAGCACTGGTGGCTATCGGCGATGAAATCGTTTGGTCCAGGAGTACTTTGCGGAGTACCATGTTTGCGGAATTTCCAGGAAAACGTCGCTCCAAACCCCGCATCCAGAAGTAGTTGAAGTTTCCATGGAAACTGAAAGCCACCAAAGCAACATTTCCAGTATGTCGCCAGTCTATTTCTTCTCTTCCGGAGATCCATTGATGTACGAAATCCCCACCGGCGAACAAGCAGCCAAACAGACTAACATTTGTTATCCATGGAAACCTTTTAAATTGCCTTAAAAATGTTTTTCTCATGTTTTGTGTTAAGAAAAAAACTAAAACAGTTGTAGCAGCTGCGGTTTGTACGACGGTCAAACCAACGTTTGGATATGGTCTTTCTCACACACCAAATCAAAATAGCTAGCTCAATTATTCTTAGTCTAAATCAAGATTAGCAACACTTATGAAAAACGCAGACTCTTAACGGTGAATAAAAACTAGTTCCATACATAATTTTGAGATTATTTATTCGCCAGAATATCCTGACACTTCCCACGGGTAGCGAATGGAACAAAACAAATCCGTAAACTGTGTTGTAAACGACACAATTGACCACGAACAGGAACGAATACGTAACGTAGCCGCTGACGCCTTGACTGGAAGTCGGTAATTCATGGGGTTGATATGGCAACTAAGAAAACTCGTAGTGTGTAGACGTTTAATGGTTTCAGTGAAATGTAAATAAATACCTGTAAACATATTTCTTCCTACGGCTTGTAGTGTTGTATTAAAATGTTTGATATGTCAGAAATTGCCGTAGCATCCGCCATATTTAATATGTTCGTTTGTCAAGTGCTTTTGAAATCCGCGATGACTATCCAGATGGTTTATAAATCATATGACGGTACGCTTGCCCAGCATTTGAGTCCTGATCCCGTCCCAATATGCGTTTGTTGGAACCCTATAAGCCTTCGTGTTTTCATTGCACCCTCATGCAAAGACCTCTGCGTTTTCATTGGTTCTCACGTTAGTAAGTAACACTTGAGGTGTCTTGATTATACAGATAATTCAAATAAGCTTGAAAACATAGACTATCCCAAAATAAAAGCAATTCACAAGTGTTGTCGTTATACCAATACTTGAAATAATTTCCCAGTTCTGTAACTATAAGATTGACTGATTTAATTGATGGATTGACAGATGTGTGGATGCCAGCGCAGTTAATCTGGCTAGCTACACTATACGGCCAAAAGTCAGTGGACACCTGACCATCACACCTATATGAGCTTGTTGGACATCCCATTCTAAAACTATGGGTATTAATATGGAGTTGGCCCCCCTTTGCAGCTATGACAGCTGCCACTCTTCTGGGAAGGCTTTCCACAAGATTTTGGAGTGTGTCTGTGGGAATTTGTGCCCATTCATCCAAAAGACCATCTGTGAGGTCAGGCACTGATGTTGGATGAGAAGGCCTGGCTTGCAATCACCGTTCTAATTCCTCCCAAAGGTGTTCAATGGGGTTGAGGTCAGGGCTCTGTGCAGGCCAATTGAGTTCCTCCACACCAAACTCGTCTTGTCTTTATGGACCTTGCTTTGTGCACAGGGGCACAGTCATGCTGGAACAGCAAAGGGCCTTCCCCAAACTGTTGCCACAAAATTGGAAGCACCTAATTGGCTAAGATGTCTTCGTATCCTGTAGCATTAAGAATACCCTTCACTGGAACTAAGGGGCCTATCCCAAACCCTGAGAAACAGCCCCAGACCATTATCCCTCCTCCACCAAACTTTACAGTAGGCACTATGCATTCCGGAAGGTATAGCGTTCTCCTGGCATCCGCCAAACCCAGATTCGTCCATCAGACTGACAGATAGTGAAAGGTGATTCATCACTCCAAAGAACACGTTTCCACAGCTCCAGTCCAGTTGCTTTACACCACTCCAGCCGATGCTTGGCATTGCGCATGGTGATGGGAGGCTTGTGCGCAGCTGCTCGGCCATGGAAACCCATTCCATGAAGCTCCCGATGCACAGTTCTTGTGCTGATGGTGCTTCCAGAGGCAGTTTGGTACTCTGTAGTGAGTGATGCAGCAGATGATAGGCGATTTTTACACGCTATGCGCTTCAGCACTCGTCGGCCCCGCTCTGTGAGTTTGCGTGGTCTACCACTTTGTGGCCGAGCTGTTGTTGCTCCTAGGCGCTTCCACTTCACATTAATAGCACTTACAGTTGACCGGGGCACATCTAGAAGGGCAGAAATTTCACAAACTGACTTGTGGCAAAGGTGGCATCCTATGACAGTGCCGCGTTTAAAGAAACTGAGCTCTTTACGAACCATTCTGAATTCTAAATGTCTGTCTGTGGAGATTGTGCTGGATTTTATGCACCTGTTGGCAATGGGTGTGGCTGAAACACCTGAACTCAATAATTAGTAGGGGTGTCCACTGACTTTTGGCCATATAGTGTAGCTACAGCTCTACTCTACTATAACGATTTCTCATTTCCATCAACAGACACAATCTAACAATGCTGAACTTCATGCAATATGTGTATTTTTAAACTAGAAAGCTGGCTTGCTAGCTACATTTTAACATGTTTTGAACATTTTAAGATTGGGACAGATGGAGCTAGTTAGCTAGATAAAACATTCACTTCTCACAATTTGGCTACTTTTAAAAGTCAGTGCTTTTGTTGGTCTCAGATTAAATAGTTGGTAAAGTCGCTAATTATGTTGAAAATAACTCGCATGTGTGAAGCTTTCAGCGTTTTGCGTGCAGCAGAACGTTTAGGCTATTTTGAAAACAATATATGATATATATATCGATATGGCCTCTCACTTATCAATAACAGGAAGTTATCTATTTGTGGGAGAATTAGGCTACTCTTCGGTAAAAACAAACAAACAATGTTTTGCTAGGCAAAGATTTATCCGTAATGACCGGACTACACTATTGCGCTGGAGGAGATAACGGTACCAGTGCTATTGAAAGATGAATTTGCCGGTCACTTTATGTGACGATATGCCAGAAGTGAATCCAACGTTGAACGAATCGGTAGTTTCAAAAGCTTCAAAAAGACTTGTTGTAAAATCGAATCAATCCTGTGAATCGAGCACACATCCGATAGCACGAAATCAAATGTTTCCCCCTCCCCGAAATATCTACTTTCAGTTTTATAAGGTCCAGGTTTCTACACGTCTGTTGCCTAATTTGTTCTACTCCGGACTGAATTGGGCAAGCATAAATCGAGTTAATTGCATACTTGCGTTCTATCTCGTGCGTATATCAAATAAACTCAAGTATGCAACTTGGCAAGTACACTTTAATGTAGCCTACTTACTGTTCATTGCAGTTTCTGCGTTGAAGGCGAAGAAGGGGATTTTTGTAGCCTATTATTCAGCAAGAAAATGGAAGGTGACAGGACGAGGCGGGAGGACTATTTCTGTATTTTTGTAGTTTCATGTAAATAGTCAACATTATTCACGATTACATATTTAGCTATGCACAATTTATGCATATGAACGTAGCTAGCGATTTAACATTATTTTTGTCACAAATGAACTAACTAGCCTGCGAGCTAGCTAACTGTAGCTGAGTTGTAACTTCTCTAACATAGCGAGCTAGCTTAAATTTTGACATTACTACAGCAAAATAGCTATGTATCAGATGTAACATTGACTAATAAATAAATGACTATCTATCTAGCGATAGCTATCTAGTTAACTTTACTGATAGAGATGTACGTTTGATTTGGTTGATTTATGGACCAAGCAGGACATGTTCTTTGATGTTCTGGCAATGACAGCTGACTGAAGCCAACAAGTGTCACGAGCAAGAAGCTGTCTTACCACAGGTAAATAAAACCCAGTACATGTTGTTGTAAATCATTGACTTTATTGTTGACATTCGGTGACAGAGTCATTAACAACTAAAGGTAAACTACAGAGTAATCTTTGGAGCGAATTTAGTGTTATTGCTATGTAGGCTACTCAAGTAATACGAACAAAGCTACTTTGCAACCGTAAACTATTTTAGCCCAACTTAAAATGGAAAACTTTACTGTAACATCAACAACGCACTTGAAAACGTAACATTAGCTAACTCAAAAGTTAGCTATAAATAAAACGCAGCAATGGCATAAAACTACGAACTGGAGATGGCTAGCCACGAAAACCACATATAATCGCATTTTAACCTTCCACCAACGCTGTTGCTTCAATGGAACTCGAGCCAGATGTATTTCTTGCTAAGGTCAGAAGAGTGGTGACGTCTAAGTACATGTACGTTTCAAATGTAATGGATTTTAAGCGCTGTGCGTTCTTGTACCCTTGATAGTGCATTATTTTGAGTGTACTTGGAAGTGTGTCTTTACAAGTACACGAGAAAGCAGGACGCAAGTATGCAACATTTGGGACACAGCCAATGCCTTTATTTACACGGGGTGAAAACGGATTTCCGTTTCTGGGTTTCTTCTTCGTTTCTGTACATTCTTTGCGTTAGTAAATGCGACACTGCCCCCTAGTGCACGTGTTAACGTTACATGCAAGTATGTTGGCAAACACCTATGCGTAAACCAGTGTACGTCACGCCTACATGTTCGCAGATTCGCAGACGCAGAATTATAATCATATTAAAACATATAACGTTATAACAACAGGGATTGAATAGTATTGTTTTGTATAATTTTAATGCATAATTAAGTTCCCTTACATGCCATTTGTAACGTATTTAGTATTTAAGTCATTAAATGCATATTTAAATTGTAGTGACGAGTAGAAGGAAACGGCCAGAACATGAAAACAAGTTAACACACTGGCTGCCCCAGAGGGTCATTGTTAGATATTGCTATTTTCCCCGCATCTCGCGCATGCGCATTTGTCAAAAACGAGCTCTAACCGTAATCCTAACCCTAAAACATCTGGAACGAGGGTTGGCTGCTTTCCGTCGTTACTATGGGGACTCGGTCAAACCGCGCGGTAGTTGCACAAAATAGGGTTACTATCTAGCCACGATCGCTGGCAACCCTAACTTTAACTCTAACCATACAATCTAAACCTAACCGTAACCGTAGCCTCTTAGACAGTTGTTACTTCCTTCTTTTCAGAGCGATGTTGAAGCAAATGACTTTTCAAAGGGTATGCGCTTCCGCTCAAGGGGTGCAATCTACAAATTATGACATGAATATTTGAAGAAACACTTTCATACTCTGGCAATGTGCATTTCCGCAGATCACGCCCCATCACGTACGAGACCAATGAATACACGGAGATGCCAGTGTGAGAGCCAATTACATGTTCGCTCTTAACTGGTTCATAAACCCACCATTTGGGACTCGATCACGCAAGTTCTGGAATGAAAGAAGATGGTTGCATTTTAACAGACATGAAATGCCACTGTTAATAAGCAATAACTAGCAAACAAATATGTCCTTGTAATTGGCTCTGGCCTACTTTGGAATTTGCCAACACGACGAGCTAACAATGATAATAATAGCTGACTGATAAAAACAAAGCACGACATGTAGGCTATAACAGGTAGCTGAGGTAATATTTCAAGATTTCATGTTCTGGTTGGAACATTTTCCTTAGCATCGTGCCCAGTAGTGAGATTGAAGCGTAACATATACCACTTAGATGTTTTATTTTTTACTGTATTCAATGATTTAACATAATTACTGTCTATACACGAATATTTGTTATATTAACTGGTGTTTTTGGTTTGTTATAACTTTTATTCATTTTAGTTAGCCATCTCAAACAGTGGAGCACATACTGTGAGCAAAAACGGGTAGCATGCATATTGTAAAATGTAGTACTTTCATATATTTTGTAGCAATGATCTTTATCTGTGTACCTGGAAACCTGTATGGAAGGCAGTGCATAATGTGGTGAGCTTTTTTGAAGAGGCAATCGAAACTTTGCATAACGAGGACAGATGGTGGCTACTTCCATTCTCTGCTATGTAAAACGTGCAGCTAACTAGCTATTTAAACCAGCAAATACTTTAAGGACTTTAAAGAGCGCGCGCACATTCAGGGTGTGAAGCTAAGGTTGTGTCACAATCTGCCTGCAGTAACAACGTGAAACGTCAACGCTGCCAGCGTGGAATACGGACCGGCTTTCCAGGAAGTAAATTGAGATAGCTAGTGGGTCGGCAAGCACAGAATCCGGGAAATTCATGAATCGGTGGAAACGATCACATAAATAATAACCTTTAATACAAATAGAGGGCATTCATCCGGGATAATCCTTACCTCCCGACATTATGGAACAACCGTATAAGGTACTGTCATTTCATGGTTTGAGCTGTTATAGTTTGCTGGATTGCTAGATAATATCTGTGACGCGGAATGTTGCTAGCTTGCTAAATAGCTAACACGGATGCTTGTTTTATCACGATTGTTGGCTATGCTTTAATAAAGGAAACGTTGCTTGTCATACATTGATTTACTTGTGATTTACGGGCGTATTCGCTTAGTGAAGCGTGAGGGGGCACATTGAAAGATAACACATCTCTAGCTCACTGGTGGTCGCCAGCTAACGTTAGGTTGCTACGCTTAATACTACTCTTGCAGCGGTCAGTTCTATGACGTTAGGCAGAGGTTAAATGAGGATTTTGGAAGCCGTGCTCAACTGAGGAATGCGCCTCAGCTAGCGTCACTGTTTTCTGTCATACTAAATTAGATTGAATAAATGCTGTTTTAGAGAAAATGGTTAATGTGATCACTTTTAATCGAAAGTCACTTTTAATCGATTGCTCCAGATGAAACCTTCTGAGAGAATATTGAAACTTGGGCTATTATTTGTACAACCAGGCATTAGCTTTCACTGATGTACCTTCAAATTAGCACATACGTTTTGTACATGCACTGTAAAGATATATATGAAGATCCAGGAAATACATGAGAAAGACAGAAGGGCTGTTGCTGGGTGTACTGTGAGCTGCACAAAAAAAAATTAGAATCAAATTGGACATTTTGAATCTATCCCTCCTTATCCTTAAATGTGTAGCCATAGTGACTTTCTGATACTGTCTGGCCAAGGAAATAAAGCCACCAGTTGTAATGACACTGTTTTCTTTTCAAATGTTAAACGCTGTGTACAGCTGTGATGATTGTGGAAAGTGCATGGGATCCGTGTACAAGTATTGAATGATACAGATCGGGCATTGTCTGTTTGCTCTCTCCATCCCCAGACTAACTAATGGAGGTCACTGGTGCAAACATGAGCATTTTTTACTTTGGGCACATTCATGCATTTTCATAGCAGACCCCCTTATACTGTATAAGGTGGCATACATAACTTAGTTTTACATTCGATGCATGTGCTCACCTGGGTAGTTACTGAAGCAATTCATTTTACGGGCCCACTTGGGAATCAAACCTCCGAACGTCATATTACAAGCCAAGATCCTTAACGGCTGTATCGCTGTATAACTACTTCCGCTGTTGCAAACTTAAAATGGTTGTAGGCCCAACGCCAAATCAGACCATTAAGTCAATATGAAGTGACTGGCAGAAAGCTATTTCAAGGGAAAAAAACGTACTCTAAAGTTAGATTTAACTCGTCAGTGTTGTGTATGCAAGTGACATTAGGCAAGCTGTCATCATTTATGTGATGTTAAATTAGTAGAGAAATGGAACAGGTTTATAAATGCAACCAGAATTAATTCAATTCAAATTGGATAGCTTTATTTTTCAGTGACGTAACTTAAAATTAAATATAACATTTTTGTACAAAGTGCAGCACATTCAGAATTGGCACTGTGCACAGAAAATCCAGACACCAATGATGTAAACTCAATACATCAGTGCATAGAATTAAAAAGATACACATTCATTCAGAGTTAGTACAGATGGGACAATACAGGACAGTTTTGGTTTGATGAGATGTTTATGTGTATATGTATATGTTCAGTTGTTTGCTTCAGTACTCCCCAGAGAATCTCCTTTGGTTCATGGTCCTTATCGTTTTATGATTTTGAGAAGCATGTCCAATTTCTATTGCATGGATTTTGTTCTTGCACACTACTTGTGTATTTACATTAAATGCACCATGTGGAAGGTAAACAAATGTATATTGCTGTATCTACAATCATAAAAGAGCCATATGTTTTGTATTAAATAGACTATTCAAATTTACATTGGCGGTTCTATGGAAAGAGCATCTTTGTTTTTTCACTTTCCTTAGATGATTGTCGACCCAATGCTGGCTGAAATGGGTAAGAATTTGAATGAGGCCATGAAGATTCTAGAGGATGGTCAAAGGTGAGTTTTTGTGCTGTATATTTTTGCCTGTAATGGTCTACTCAAAGACACACATGCGTACACACGCACACAATGTTCCCATTTCCTTATTGTTCCTCTTCCTTCTGTTTGGAAATACTAAATGGGTACACATCTATTTGTGTGTAGGTAACAGGTATACCTGCTCATTGATAAAATATTTGAGCTGTTGTAACAATACCTGGGACAGCTATTGTGCAATGTTAGTCTTTCCTATTTGTGTTCCTTGACCTAGGACTGCATGTGAACTTCTCACTCACAAATTGGCATATTTCTTTCCCTCTGCCCTGAAGGGAGGTTGAAGAGAAGCGGAGGTACAGCAGAAGAGACATTCCCGGGCCTCTGCAAGGAGGGTAAATTAGTTGGATAATCATAGGTCCTAGCTATTATTACCAGTGTGCACCACTAACTCTCATTTAGGGTGGCACAGTAAAGGCTGGCAATCTTTACTCGCATATGGGGGCAGGAGTGTGACATAGTTGTTTGTTTTAGTTAGAGATTAGTGGGCAATTTACTCAACCAGAATATCATCAGTATGTCAATAATGTCAATTTGCACCAATGAATAATATATGAATTTCTAGTCTGTAAATCACCCTGGTGTCTGTTATGGAGAACCTAATGTAATTAATTTCAGTTAAATGGTTAACATTTATACATTCTTTAGCTGTAAATTCAGGGAAGCACTCAAAATATGTGCTCTTCAAGCCCTTTTTGGTATGTGTGTCTTCTCCCCATGCAGCGGTCAAGATGTCGCCAGCATATTGCAGTTAGTCCAAAACCTCATGCATGGAGATGAGGAGGAAGACAATCAGAGTCATCGGTAAGGAAAAAGTCAGCTGTCTGGAAATCAGCTGTTTTTTTTAAAGAGCTGAATTCGAGAACAGAATCTGTATTAAAAAGGAAAAGCCTACTCTGTAATGAACTTTGACCTCTGTGGATTTGCATGATGCCACCTCATTACATTGAAGAAAAAAGAGAGCCCCCAGGAGCTGACGATTGTGCTGTGCATCTCCAGCAGGATGCAGAATGTGGGGGAGCAGGGTCATATGGCATTGTTGGGGCACAGCCTGGCAGCCTACATCTCCGTACTTGACAGAGACCGGCTGAGGAAACTGACCACTCGCATCCTGTCAGACACCACACTCTGGCTGCGCCGGCTCTTCAGGTTTGTACACACACACACACACACACACACACACACACACACACAGAGCCCCACTGATACTTGACTCGCAAAGCCAGTTACAGCTCTTCTCATGTTCCTTCAGTCAGTTTACCTCAGTTGACCTGGTTTGTGAATATTAGTGTGCACATACTATGTACTAGATTCCTTCTTTTGTTCGCGCTGTAGGGATGCAAAACAAACAAAGCAGGTCTGGCTAGTTCACTGGGTAAATGCAGTGCAGTATTCCCCAATTCAAGTCAGAAGAGCTCCACAGAGCTGAACCAGGGAAGTTGAGGCCAGTTGTATTGAGGGGCTTTGTAGTTCTATTTTAGTCTTCCTTTACGCTGCTGGCAGGTATGAAAATGGCTCGGCGTATTACCACGAGGACGACCGGGAAGGGCTTGTGAAAGTATGCCGTCTCGTTATTCACTCCCGATATGAGGACTACGCCACAGAGGGTTTCACCGTGCTCAGCTGCAAACAGCCGGTCATGTACCAGAGCGCCGCGTGCCGGCCGGGTCTTGGGCAGCACATCTGCAGCCAGGTATGAAATGCTCCTTCCCCTGGAATCGCACTGGGCTTCACCTGGATGATGCCAGCCTGAATCAGGTCTTTCCACATTGCATTCAAACAGTCTCACCCTGCTTGTCTGTCTCTGTGTTCAGCGGCTTAATAGCTGGCTTCTTTAGTATTTAGGAGTTTGGATTACACAATTGCTATTGTTGGGGAATCCTGTATAGTTGGAAGAGGGACTGCAGAGTGGACAGACCTGTGTAACGAGTTGGGCCCAGGAACAATAACAAGTTCAACGTTGCTGTACTGCTCCTTACAGCAAAGTCTTGAGGCCACAGTAAAAGAATGTTGATGTGATAGTATGTCAGTTGTGTCATTTGGGGGTCAACACTGGAACGTTAGGTGCAAATTAAACTGTTTTTGTACTGTTATCCTTGGGAGTGTACAACAGTACATTTACACACCCTTATTGTGCTCAGGTCCATTGCAAGGTTTGCTACTGCTGCCTTAGTGCTACTGTCATTTCGTATGATTAATTGAAACTCTGTTAACTTATTTTTTTCTGCTGATGTGTTATCTATGCAATGTCATGTCTTACCGTGCTTCTCTCATTAGCTGGGTCTGCCTCTGTCCAGCCTCTGCACTGTACCCTGCAATACCATGTTTGGATCACAGCATCAAATGGTAGGACTCAGGATGGTTGAAAAAAAACAAACCCTGTATTGTCACATTTCTCCCATGTTAAAGTGGCTACCTGGACCATACAATAAATTGTTTGTATGTATCTTATCTTTCAGTAAATATTAATTGTAATGTAAAAAGGAGCGCTGTCAACATTTTCTCAACACAGGTGCCTCATACTGTAGCCATTCAGCCATTCATAGCATGCAAGGGAAGTGTTCTGGTGGAACAATGTACATTCGAGCGAGTTTGGCTTTTACCTGATTGTGCACAGCAACACGTTTGCGGGACACTGGTCAGCAGTGACGTGTTGCAGTAATTGTGATACTGTATAATCCTGATTGTGCCCTGCCCACCTTCTTTCAAGACATAATTTATCAACAAATGATGTAAATGCCTTGGTATAGCCGCATATGCTCGAATATCTGATTCTACTTCCTTCTTCCTTTTATGAGATAGTTTAGCATGTTTATTCATCTGACATTTTACTGCTTTTGTGCGGATATTTGGTGGTATGTAATTATTAGTTTAACATCTGTTCTTTTTTATGGTTGTGTTCCATCCCTGCAGGATGTTGCCTTGTTGGACAGACTGATTAAAGAAGACATTGATTCAGGGAAGCTTCCATTGCTGTTGATAGCAAACGCTGGTCAGTTTTGAATATTTTTCATTAACTGTGTAATGGAAAGTAAATTCTGTATCAAGTATGCGGCTTGTCTGAAAACTCTTTTAAAAAAATTGATGCGATTTGAATAAGAAAATGCACCTCAGAATCTCCATGTACAGTCTGTGTGAGTCCTTGTAGCAATCTAAGTGTGTACATGAGTTTATCTGTGTTTGTGTGTGTGTCTGCCTCAATAGGAACACCAGGTGCAGGACACACTGACAAGCTGGGTCGTCTGAAGGAGCTGTGTGAGCAGCACAGTATGTGGCTCCATGTGGAGGGGTGGGTGTCTACTGTCCATGCACACAAGCACACAGCTTTCTCGGTCTGTCTCATTCTCTCTGTTCTACTCACGCACAAACACACATGCAGTAACCACCCTGCTCCTTCTTATTTGGTTTTTATTCTCACGGTTTTGAAGAAGTAGCTATACAGCAAAATTATACAGCAAACAAAAAAAGATTACACAGCAAAAATGCCAATATAAGATTCCTAGAAGTCTTCATTTACAAGTGTTGCTAATCAATGCTATTCATATGTGTTTTTCCAGAGTCAACCTGGCGACACTGACTCTGGGCTATGTAACAGCAACTTCATCAGTGATGGTAAGTTTCAATCTTCATTTGCTGTGGTTCACTTCTATAACATTGGGTTGAGTACTCATATAATTCCTTCCACTCGGCAGGCCGCCACCAAATGTGACAGCATGACTCTCACCCTGGGGCCATGGTTAGGACTTCCCGCCGTGCCTGCTGTCACACTCTACCGACATGAGGACCCTGCCCTGGTCATTGTTTTATTTTGAACACTAAAGACTCCCATAATTCACATACATGATTCTCTGTAAATGTCAGAGCCATTCCAGAGTGCACAGTGCATCCTATGTTCCACCATTTGTGTAATTTGTGCTCCCTGCCTCTTGGGGGTTGTTTTCCATTACAGTCTCTTGCTGCAGGTCTGACGTCCAGCCAGCCAGTCCAGAAGCTGCGTGCCCTGCCCCTCTGGCTGTCCCTGCAGTACCTGGGGCATGATGGGATAGTAGAGAGGATTAAGCATGCCTCCCAGCTGGTTAGAGCAGGGCTTTTTTTGTCTGTGATATGTGAGCACATGATATGCAGTGTAAGAATGTGCATGGCCGATCTCCTTGGTAACTGTCCCATCTGTATTCTGTCCTTTCAGAGTCAGAGACTTCTGGACCATTTGAAGAAGCTGACCTCTATAAAGACATCCGTATGTCCTTTTGTTGCTGTGCATTCCATGTAGCATTTTCTACCTCGTACACTTGCTGATATGACAATTTATTACAAAACTAGTTAGATTGATTTGACAATATTTTGCCGTTGATCAGCCAATATATCTTTGGGAGCATTTACTGGTTACAGAAACTTGAATGCTTTGCTTTGGCTGTGTGCAGGGGTGATGTAAAACGCTTTTAAAACCTATGATCAAGAGCACAGCACTAATGTGGATGTGACACGCTAGCCTCCTAGCAGAAGAAGGGGTTTTCTGCTCTCCCACCCAAGCAGCGGTAGGCACCCCTGAACGGCATGCGAGGAGTTAATATGAGAAACCAAGCTCCTGTTTTGTGTTGCTGTCATCAGGATGATCTTGAAACGGAGATGTCTCTTCTCGAGGCTTTGACCATGGTAAAGCACAAAGCTCCTTTAACAGTGACGCTCCGTTCACCAGTCTGTCAGCTGAGTCTGTAACCAGTAGTGAGAGTGGGTGCCTTGGTTTCAGGGTGTGGTGTCGCGCTCCCCGGTTCCTCTGATCTCCGGGGGCTCTCTGCGGGATGTCCTGGGCTCTCTCATACTGTCTATTGTAGGTGGGATCTTCCCTTTTCCTGCCTGTCCACCCATTCTCACCTCCCTCCCTCCTCATGGCCACTCACGCATTCTGAGACATTCATTGGGTAGCGCACCAAGCTCTTGTTCCTGCTTGTTCAAAGGCATGTCTCACTGCACTAGTTAAAGTCCTGCTTGTCCGAAGGCATGCCTGACCGCACTTGAGTAAAGCCACTACCTTGCCGCAAGAGTCCAGTGCTCCTGCTTTCCCTCCATGGCTAGGAGATCAGTGATGGTCTCCACTCTAAAATCCCATTCAAACGCTGATTCCATAACCTGGTTCCTGGAGATCTGTTGCCCAGTTTGTTTTCCATTTCACCATAAATCGTACGTTTGTGGAGGAGTGGGACACCTGCTGACCACTCAGGTCACTTGTTTAAGAGAACAAAGTTGATTGATGTTATCAAAGTTGATTGATATTTAGTTGCTGCGATTCAAATCTGCCATGAATAAGGATGTCAAACTTGTGTATTTGCACATGGTGCATACATAACATTATTTCATATCGGAACATAATGAAAATGTATACATGTAAATGCTGTGTTTTTACAGCAAAAACTAAAATTGGCCTCAAAGTTAAAAAAGGTTTAAAGTTAAGGCCCAACAATTCTGTTTGGATTACATTGCCCTCTATAGAGAAATTTTATTACAACACTGGAATAATTTTCAGATTTCAATTACCTTCATTCTCTTTAATTGTCTGGTTTAATTGTAAGTGGTTGATAGGTGGCTCCATTTCTCCAGAATCATGAGATTTAGAATTGGAAAAAAAAGGGCAGAAAATCTACAGGACCAGGTTTGGAGGTCGCTGGCTTAAATACCCGGGAATACTGCCATACCTTTGAGTCTAAATGGAATGCAAGGCATTTCGGGAAGACCGTCATGAGCAATGACATCAGCAAACTCACAGGGCCACAGCAGATTCCAAACATTTCATCCTCGGAAGGAGAGCAGAGAAAGTGTCAACTTACATGCCACTCTTGTCCAGCATTGGTAAGAGCCCAAAAGCAGGCTAACTATCCAAATTTTGATATGACTAAGCCTCTTGGAGGGTCTGATACGGCTGGCTACTGCCTTATCGAGCAAAGAAACCACCGACTTTGACCTTGAATTTGCCATTTGACTAGACAATGCAGTGGGGAAGGAGGGATATGATTGTGAAGCAAAAATAATTGGTGTGATGTCGCTTTCATTATTCGTGGATTGGACTGTAAAAGCATTGGTCCTGCGGGGCAGGGTGGGTGTATGTTTTTGAGACCTTTTCATGCAGGCTGCCCACATATCAGTGCTCATTGTCTGTAGCTGCTGTGATTGGATGCCAGTACAGTACAGCACAGTGGCTGCCCTCATATGACACTGTTACCGCTCGTACAGAGGTCTGCATGCAGGGAAGCATGCATCTCTGAAAATGAAGAGAGCTATTGCACTATTCACCATGCCTTCTGTGGTGCCTGGATTCATTGGTCATTGGTTGAGTATGAAGTGTGTTATACAGTGGACTTTCCTGGACAGGTCTCAAAGGAAGACAGCGTAGTGATAATATATTTAACTGAATAGTGCACAGATCCAGAATGTAGCAAATGTCTTTCATATAATCAGGCAGGTTAACATGACAAAAAAGGTCTTGCCCATCTTAACCTATGATTATGTTGCATCGTCTCTCTGACAGCTTTTTAAACTCGATACGTTATTTTAAAAATAGATCGACAGACACTGCCTTAGACACCGCTGCTGTTAAAGAGTGCATCGTTTGCATGATTCAAAGCCTCTTTAGTGTGAATGTCCTCACCAGACATTGTGCGTCAGCGCTACACTGGTGCCACTCATCCATGTCTGTCAGTCCTCACCTCTCCCATGCTGATCCGTCCACCAGGTGGAGGATGAGATCAACTCTCCAGTGGTGGTGTTCCGGTTCTCCCAGGAGACCAGTGAAGGTAAGGTTCTATCTCCTGTCACATGATGAACTTGAGTATTGTATGTGACCGTGTCAGACGGGTGACAAGATTTCTGTCTTGTGCTGTGCGGTTAAATAAGAGGCAAGTCTGACATGTGAATGGGTGACACTGATCACCTCTCCCTCATCCTTCCTTCCCTCAGCGTCAAGTGGTGGCTCAGTGCAAGGGTACTGTGGAGGCGACAAAGAGGTGCAGGATGCCCTAAACGGATGGGTAAGATATCTCATCAGTATAACCTGACATTGAAAGTTTCATCATGAAGCGAAGTAATGACTTAGAGGAGCCAACATTTAAGGAAGTCTAAGAAAATTGAGCATCTGCAGGTAACTGGCAAAATAAAGAAAAATCTACATGAAGTGTCTTAATAGGGTATTGGGCCACCACAAGCCACCAGAACAGGTTCAATACGCCTTGGCATAGATTCTACAAGTGTCTGGAACTCTGTTAGAGGGATGCAACACTATTCTTCCAGGAGAAATTCCATCACTTGATGTTTTGTTCATGGTGGTTGGAAACACTTTCTCAGACAGTGCTCCAGAATCTCTCATAAGTGTTCAATTGATTTGAGATCTGATGTGACTGACATCATTTTCATGCTCATCAAACAATTCAGTGACCACATGTTCCTTGTGGATGGGGGCATTGTCATCCTGGAAGAAACCACTCCCATCAGGATAGAATTGCCTCAACATAGGATGAAGGTGATCACTCAGAATAGCTTTGATTTTATTGGCATTTACTTTGCCCTCTAAGGGTATGAGTGGACCTAAACCATGCCAGGAAAGTACCCCACACCATAACAGAGCTGCCAGAACCCTTCACCATGGGAAACAAGCACTCTGGCCTGTAGGCTCCTTTTGGTGTGTGCCACACCTGCACTCATCCGCTTGTTGGGAACATGGTGAAGGATGACTCATCTAAACATATAATTTTTTTCCACTGCTCAGTAGAGCACCGCCTGTGTTCTTTGCACCACTTCACTCTCAAACATTTCTCATATAGTTAATGATATCGTTCCCTCAGACTTCCATGCCAACATCGTCTTAGCCACTGTTTCTCATGAAACATTAGCACATTTAGCAGTCTTCATCACTGAAGCTCCTGCCAAACGCGCCCCAATAATCACTCCTCTTTGGTTTCTGAGGTCTATTCTTCAAGCCATGGTATCCAGAATAATGGGCAACTGGACCCAGCCAGCATTTTTATACATGACCCCAAGCATGATGGCATGTTAATAGCTTAATTAACTCAGGAACCACATCTGTGTGGAAGCACCTGCTTTCAATTGACTTTGTATCCTTAATTTTCCTTTAAGTTTCCTTTATTTCGGCAGTTCACTGTATATCAATTGGTTTATATTAATTTTTAATGTTCTGCAGACTATTGGCTATCACACTACCATGTCCCATTGTATTCATTTGATATAGTCTGCAGACGGTTTAATATCAATACTCAAACTATGTCCATCTTGTACTATCTTATATAGTTTTCAGACTATTTGATATTTCAAGTATCAAACGTTAATATCTCTCTGTAAAAGGCAGCTTTTATATCGTCACCTTCTTAAAATAATGGCATATTTTCAAGTTTTTCAAAAAACTGAATAAACTGAACCAAATATATAATATATAATATTTATTAAACATTTCACACAAAAAGGTTATGACAATATATGACTATTGACATACAAATAACACTGTCAATTATGTAACATAAGAGGATTAGATTACTTAGGCCAATTTACGAACATGCTGTTGTGACTTTTAAACCTGACTTAGGCCAAATTACTTCTGAAGTAAGTGACTTAGGCAAGCAGCCGCCATCTTGAAAGCTTGTAAAATTTCCGAAGTCACATTGTCCTGTAAAATAAAATGGCCTAAGTCACACTCTTGACATAGGCCATTATACTACTGGGTGTAGGAACATCTTTTCAATTAAGGATGTAGGCAATTTTACCAGAGGTGGCCAGCATCATGAAGAGATGACTTAGGCCATTATTTTAAGAAGGTGACGATATGTGTTGTTTAACATCTGACTTTGTTAGACAGAAGTTGTGAAACAGTTTTTGACTGTGTTTGTGAAGTTGCTAACCCTCATGGTTCTTCTCCACACAGCTAGGTGAGCGGTTGGCACAGTTGGTGCCGGCCAGTGGAGTAGACGTAGTGGAGCTGGAGGATGAGGGCACCTGTGTTAGGTTCAACCCTCTCATGACTGCTGCAGGTAAAGGCCATATACGTACACACTCTTCACACCTTCACCATTGCTTTCATTTTTACTGCTATTACTATTTTGTGACACAAAAAAAATCCAATATCAAGAATGGTGGCCTAGCATGGGCGGGGAAGTGCTACGTTAAATAGAATATGAGTAAAATAGAAGTAGTGATACCTACTGTATGTTTATTGTCCCAAATTATTTTGTCATTTTCTCCTTGGCATGTTAACTGAGAGATGACTGAGAGGAGTGACTCTGTTAGAGCTAAACTGGCTGGTGTGCTGATGGTGCCATGTCCTGTTCTGTGTCCACAGTGCTGGGCACTCAGGAGGGGGACGTGGACGCCCTGGTGGAGCAGCTGGGGGAGATGGTGCCTCTTCTGAGTAGCACCCTGCACCTCAGACAGGACTTCAGGGAGGAGACGTACCGCCACACGGCACTCACCTACATAGAGGACCTGACCTGGCCAGGGTTAGGCGTCATCAGGTGAGAGGGGAGAGAAGAGTGGGCACGGGGAGACATAGGAGGCCAATGTGGACCAGTGGTGCACATAGACTATTGTGGCAAACCCTGGAATGTTGCGTGGCAGGTACGAGCCCAGCAGCGAGGAGCTTGATGACAGCAAAAGGCAGCTGGAGGTGGAGAAGATCAACAGTAATCTACTAAAGAAGCTGCAGGAGCTGGAGGCAGACTTGACTTTCTCCACTGGTATGTGTCCCACAAGCTAACTATTGAAGTTACTTGAGGTCTGTTGGCTTGTGTTGATCTTTAAAATTGATGGCAAGCACAGACTATTTGACAAGTACCTAATAGCTATGTTCAACTTCAGTTAGTCAACAGTCAAAATGAGTGTTCATGTGCTACCGACTGGGAAAGGTGTACTAGAAATGGCGGTTTCTATGGCTCAAAGGGATCATTGTGAATTAAGAGCAGTGTGCTCCATTTTCTTTGAAGGAATGTGTAAAAGAAAGTGTAAAATGAACAAACACTCCCTCTAACCTTCACACCCCCAGGACCCGAGTTCGGCCTTGAGAAAAACTGCGTGTTTGTTGGCATGGCAACAGAGGACCTTGATGTGGCAGCGCTTGTAGATACCATAGCATTCATAGGGAGGGAGATTGAGGAGAGCGGCAAGGTGAGAAACCACAATCGTTTACTTTACTGCTCAGTCATGCTTTGAATCTTGTCTGCTTGTTCTTGTTTAGTCTCGTCTGGCGTGAATGTTGAAACACATTTTGTTCCCAGTGTCGTTCAAGTGTGCGTGGCTCTTCCTGATTTTTCCTGATTCTTCCCCTGCCTGCTCCCAGCTGTTGGAGAACATGACGGAGGTGGTACGGAAGGGGATCTTGGAGGCTGAGTTACAGCTCCAGAAAGCTAACGAGGAGAAGCTGATGGAGGAGGTGCCTATGTGCTTATTTGTGTGTGTGTGTGTGTGTGTGTGTGTCTGTGTGTGTGTATGGGTGTCCTGAGATATGCCTCCTTCCATACAGAGAGACCGTAAAGTGGCTAGAATGGTCATCCTGCTGTCCTTCTCTTGCAGGGTGTGCTGCGTCAAATCCCACTGGTGGGGTCTGTCCTAAATTGGTTCTCTCCAGTCCAAAGCTCTGTCAAAGGCAGGACCTTCAACCTGGCTGCAGGTACTGATCCCTCATCTGTGAGGGATGGGGGCAAGAGCAGAGAGCAGAACATTCTGTCTCATTAGAAAATACCATTCAGGGAAATTGTTTGGTTGGATTTCATGTATATAAATATAAACATAAACACGCCTTTTAAAGGCATTTTACTTAAATATAATTTTATTTAATATAATTTTCATATTTATCTTTACTTTTGTTTCCTGAAAAAACTCAGATTAGTCGAAAGGCTCAATTAAATACAGATATGAATCGGAAGGCTGCTGATAATGTTTCAGAGAGCATCCAGAGATGCCCTTTAATTGGTTATATAGCAGTATACTACAGAAATTGATTTTCCAGCTTAAGAATTTGCAGATATTTAAATGTCGGTGATATAAGAATTGTTTGTTGCCGTTATGAGCTCTGAATGTGTGTGTTCCCAAAGGTTCTTTGGACTCCACGGACGCCACCTACTCCAAGAAGGTGCAGGCAGTTGGAGGGACGCCTCCTGCCTCCCCCAGCTCCACTGTAAACAAGCGACTGCCAGGCAAGCCTTACTCACTTCTGATAACCCCCAGCCCTTGTGCACAGAGACTCGCCCTGTATTTCTTTTAGCCAAAAACTGCTGCTGTTCAGCAGTTGAGCCTTTCACTCTAGCATGGGCAGGCCCATTTTAATAGAAAATTGGAGGAACTACCCCCACAGACCAGAGAGCACAGGTCACAGCCATTTGAATAGAGCTTTCACATTGGAGAGCTGAATGGAGTACTTATTCTGTCTCAGACGCTTTCAGTCACTGGGTTCATCGCCGCCAGGACTTGGCTGCTGGTCCATGCCCCCGTACTCTCCTGCCTGGAGCACTGTAAATCCCTCCATGCCTACACTATCTGGCCCCTTCATATCATCCAGAACTAGTGCCCCCCTTTCCCTCCCCTCCCTTTACTGGCAGCCAATATAAGTTTCAAATCTTGTTGTATCATGCCCTCAACTGCCCTTTCATACCTCCAAACACACATTTGTCCATACACTCCTGTTCACCCACCCATCTCCGCGACCTTTCCTCCGCGGCCTCCCATCAGTCCCTATCTGTCACTTCCCCTTGGCAAGGGACCACTCATTATTACCTCTTGGTCGACAATCTTCCACCCTCTTCTGAAAACTTGCCTCTTTAAGCTTCACCTAGATTCCTCTTCATCAGCTGATCACAGATCCATTTATATGGATATTGACTTGATATCTAATTACATTTTATTTACTATTTTCATGTGGTAGTCATTCTGAAATAAGTAAATATTCTCTGGACCCACGTATTGTTTTGTAAGGCTGCCCAGCTTTCATAGGGTGTCTGCCAAATCAATGAATGGGTAATAATGAGCCTCATTTATCAATAATTTAGTAAATATGCACGTTTATATGCAAGTTTCCCTGTAAAATTATACAAACTAACAACTGCCTCCGCATTTATCAAACGTTCGGAGGCACTTAGTTTCAATCGTATCCCCGTGTGTATGTCCCAAACCGCCTCAGAAATAATATACACTACCAGTCAAAAGTTTTAGAACACCCCTATTTCCCTATTTTTACTGAAATTTAAGCAGTCCAGTGAATAACCTGAAATGGTACAAAGGTAAGCGGTAAACTGCAAAAACGGTCAATTTCAAAAAGTTTTGCACAGCCTCAATAGAAGGGTTCTACGCTTCCTCCTCCATGTTTGAATCGGAACCGGCCTATAAAAACCTTTCAAAATGCTCATGAGCCACTCGTCATCTTTTCTTATTTTGCCATGTCTGTCAAAAAAGTCAGACCGGTCCCTGAAAATGCTGCTTTCTGTTGACTCTCAGAAACTTGTCTTCTGATTTTGTTGTGGCGTCTTCCTCAGAGTTTCCTCCAGTTTCCAAATTCCTATAATGGCACAAGATCCAGCCATTGCAAGCTTGCTTAAATTTAAGACTGGAAAATCACAGCATTTTGCCCAAAGATTTTAATAGTATTTCTCATCAATTAATTATTTAAAAAAACAAAACTGCCATTATGAAATAGTAACTCTTTGTAATGCTATTACTCATTTCAAACATTTTTGTTTTGCTTAATTAAAGTAGTAGTTTAACAATAGAATAAAGCACACCGACAATGTGGCTCATGGAATTTCCAGACCAAGCACTGACCACACTTGAACATGTGTTAGTTTCTTTATAATTTATCTTTCTTTATGGTATTTCAGTATTTCAGGACAATGGCACAAGATCCGTCATTGCAAGACAAAGCCTTTTAAAGTCTATTTAATGACCAATTTCATGTCGCAACCAAAGTGAAAGATTTCTGCGACAAAGAAGTTTGACCAATTTCATGTGAAGTGAAAGATTCTGCGGAGTTTACACACACGCGTGTGGTCTCAGGTTTTCATAAATTTCATTCGCACGTCCGAACAAGTTGGACTCGTGAAAACTTTGATAAATCCCAATTTTCATGTGTAAATATTGGTACGAAGGAATTACGAGAAATGTTGTTCGTATGTTGCTTGATAAATGAGGCCCAATGTTTTTTTGTTTTTAATCTCAACCACAGGTCAGAAGCTGTTCCGTCGCACAGGAGCTGGCTCTGACATGCTCAGTGAGACCAGCTCTGTCGGCCAACCAGAGGAAATCGAGAGCACAGCAGTCCAGTGCCCAGCCCCTGAGGAGGTCACCCCTGAGCCCAGACCGGAGCCCATCCCAGAGCCCTCCGAGGAGCCAGGAGCAGGTCCTGAGGTCACGCAGCCGGAGCAGACGGCTCAGGTGGAGGAGGGGCAGAGTGAGGAGGGCCAGCCAGAGGTGAAGGCGCAGGAGACAGAGAAGGAGCAGGAAGTCTCGGTCAGATAGGGCACATCAGAGGTGCCAGGCCAAGGGTGGGGGTGAGGATACGGCGGAACTCATGCAGGCAGAGGGCCAACTAAAAGGCTCCCTTTTCTCACTACTTAACTAGGAAGCAAGGAGAGGACGAGAGTAAAGCAGCTTATATGCAAGTAATTAATTAAATTTGTGATTTCAGTTCAATATGTTTAAATGTATTAATTTAAACCATCATAGTTTAGACTTGATCACTTTGAATGTATGGTTAAACTGTATTTGAGGCTAAGAATGAAATGCAATTTATTGAAGAAATGACTTGAAAACGAGAACAGGATGAGGCGGTCTTGGTCTGCCTCTGAGACCCTCTGGTGAGCACTGCGTTTCCATAGTTACGGAGTAAATTACATTAGCTGAATGAAGAGATGCACTGCCCATGGTGCATCCCCCAGAGTAGCAGAGACCTGGTCAGTGGTAGAGAGGAGCTCTGGGAAGCAAGGAGGGGTCAGTAGACTTATGGAACTATGAAGAATGGAGAATTCCACAGTCTTATTGCTGCTTGCACCCACTACACAAACACTGTTTATAGACTTTGTTTATACAACTTAAGATCTGGATAATATGTCTCAGAACATTTGATCCTGATTTGAAGTCTTACGTCCATATTCAGACTTATAGTTATCATCAACTTGGTGTTCTGATGGATACATAGTGAGCAGGAATATTTTATTAGCCAATGTATCGCTATCCAAAAATGCAAAAAGTCAACAGTGGAGTGAAGTAACCAAACAGCAGAAACCAAACAAACTTAGGCATACTGGTGCAAATGTAAAAATATGTACCGCTTGCTAGCTAGAAGCTATCAGTTTAGCATCAATTTCTTAATTTTATTTTGAATTTGCTCATTTTACGTAACATCATTCAACTCATAAGACTTTATTAATAAATATATCTATAAATTAATATATTTTTCCACTGCTACTTTAGGTTAGTCATTTTTATGAGATTAATTCCTGCCACTTGCGTAAATAAATTCTAATGATTTCTGGTTAACTTACTCTAGATTGTACACAGAAAGATAATTTGTAGCATTTTGGTCCTAATCAATAACATCTATCTATAAGTCACATTTGACCAGATATGAGTTGCATTCACACATTTATCTGGATCAAAGGTTGCTGTGCAAACAAGCAACATATGAAATGTCACATCTCTCTGTTGGCCTTCTGCACAGGTTGGGGCCTGCTTCATAAATATGTTTTTATTTAATTTACTTTAATAATTAGTCAAAAGGTTGTATCAGATGCTTATATTTAAATCTTGTGAAAATGAACATTTATCAAGAATCTTTTAAACAAAAGATTTGAGTTTGCTTTCAGACACTGTGCCTGCAAGGCAGTGCTCGCAGATTATTAGCTATATGGATGGGAGCAGCCTCGTTTTATGGACACTTGAGCCTTATTGCACTAGGTGTGTTCTTTTTCTTTAACTTAACCTTTAAAGAGGGTTCCCACGTGTCATGGAAAAACCTTGAAAATCATTGAAAATTATTCTGTCATGGAAATGTCTGATTCCATGTAACGTTATACCACCGTTGTTGCCACCTGCCATGGCTGTTTAGACACACACACACGATGTTTATTTGCACTGGCAACAAAACATGTCAAGTTATGAACGCAAAGTCCATTTTTGCATCAGTCGCTCAAACAAATGTCTTTGAAAACCTCAAACTTGTCATTGAAATGTCATGAAAAATGGAAATTTGATTTGAGTGGGAACCCTGTTTAAATCAGTAACTTTATTTAATCACAATGGCAGCATACTTTCCTATTGAAGACCATTATTTATTATTTATTTATGCTTATTTTGATTCTAAAACGTCCATGTGGTACATAATCAAACAACAAATCATGGTTTAAAAATTGGCATTCCAAATATGAATTTTGCTTTATAAAGCTTATTTTTAAACTGTCACATTGTCTTTTCAAAACATCTGCACATTTAATATTTGTCCATTGCAAATATGGACAAATATTAAGAATGGAGTATGAAGTAAGAATGTATGCAATTGTGTATTTACTTGTATCTCTCCTTTGCTTTTTGTTTGGATCAAGAAACGTGTTGCCTTGTGACCGTGTCTTGGACTGTTGTGGAGATTTTATAACTCCAGCTAGACTCACAAAAATGATAATCACACTCCTAATCCCGAAGGTTTATGGTCTACTTTACCTGTACATATTAATCCACGGATACATTACCCAGCTTTGCAAATAAATTATGACAGAGGAGACATCTTGGAAGGGCCTTAGCCTGAGGGGGGATGCTTTCTTGGTTATCTTTTGTTTAGCTTGTTAGCATTCATTTTTACATGACATTTACATTTTTCCGTCCTGACACATCAATCGGTCATTGCGTTTTTTTTTGTGGTGGAGTACATTTACATCCACTCTTATAGTGGACAACCTACTGTCAATAATATAGTCAATTTAGTTTTCTGTTCAAGTGAACACTCATGTAGAAAGCAGTACTCCAAAACGGAGTCTTATCAAGGCTTGTAGTTTTATTCGGACTTTCTCACATTGATAGACTATATGTAACATGGGCCATGACCCAACTGTGAAAGCACGCATACAATTGCTACTGCTGAGCTCTTATACCATACTGATTTAAGAGAGATGCCATTCAAACATGAGTTTGGGTCAAGTTTATTTGCAATGGTCATATTGACACAATGTCTTCTCTCTCTATATTGAAACCCCAAACAGATTTACAGCACATGGAATGTGGTCTGGGGTTCATTAACCTTTTCCCCTATCATCTATATTTCAATTCTTTTTATTTTTAGGGAAGTGCAATTTCTTTCGGATGCTTTTAAGTGCTTGCAGATATTGACGGTCTTCTTTTTTATATACTTTTATTTTTATTTTGTATGTTTGGTGCAATGAAGATTCCTTATTTACACAGAAGGGAAAAGATAACTTGCTGATTTTAATATATATTGAGAGGGTTAATTTGTTTTAATATTTTACTTGCGTTTTGATTGTTTAAATAATCTTGTCCTTGTGATTGTTGTAGTTTTGTTTAAACGTTTGTAATTTATTTTTCTCAAAGCTCTATAAGAACCAGTGTCCTTGAAAATGTCATTTTGAAAAAAGAGGGATCTCTGCTGGAATCCAGTTAATTTTATTAAACTGCAGCATAAATTCTATTTGTATGGCCCTCATTCATTGAACGCTTTTTCTGTTTTACCACTGTGTGGGTTCCATGCCGAAGTTCCTTGTAGAAAATATCTTGTACTGATGTGGTGTACAGGAGCGTATATATAATTTATACTTCCTTGACACTTTCACACTCAATACATTATGCTGTTCTCCAGATAACACAGGCCACTTCATTGTAATACATACATTATACGAAGTGTAGATGATCTCTTTCCATAATTCCTTTGTTTTCACTTGTGGGGAGAATGCTAAAACTGGAAAATCATACATGGTAGAACAAATAAGGACATTGGAGTCTGGGGAATGTAAAGCACAATCAAGTAGACCGCAAAGGTAGATAAACTGTCCAGACTTTTGCAAACTCAACAATAAAAAATAAAAAACAAACAAACAAACAAAAAAACACAGCCCCACTATCCATCGAGGCTTGTCCTGTTTCTTTGTTAGGCATAGTAAGCACTGTCAACTGAGTGATAGGTTAAGAGCTCAAACATTTGTTGAAATTTGACACACTTTCACTCAGCTTTCAGGAAAACAAAGAATTTGTCTTATAAATTTACAAAAAAAAAAAAACTTTGAGGATCAGGGATTTCCCCCCCAGTTGGGTCAAGAGAGGGTCACAGTGACTCCAGGTGTTCGTGGGACATAAAGGAGTGTTCTGAATTTTCCCAATGAGAGAGGTCCTACTGCTGAGCCACCCTCTCCCAGCCTCCCTGCTCCGTCCTGCGGAACAGCTGGGGCTGCCCTCCTGGGAAGAGGCTGTCGGAGCTGGGGTGCTCTAAAAGAAACTGGATGGTGGTCTTAATGTGTTGCACAAAGTGAGGTGGCTCAGCCAGAGGGGATGTGGACAAATACTGGAAAAACAGAAAAGCAAGTGTGAGATTTTGAACAATCTCACCAGGCCTTCACATGCCAGGTTTTTTTTAAACATATTGCAACCTGTGTAGTACTTGAATATAACATTACAGTGGAAAATGTACATATGTTGATAAAAACAACCTAGTGGAGATGAATTCCCCTTCCAAGCCCTTACCTTCAATATTGTATCATCATCCTGTGTCAGCCAGAATGCAATATCCCTATTGGGTGACCACTTGCATGGGCCAATTTTCACTTCTTGTTTACTAGTATCATAGATGTCAGCCATCTGCAAAGCGCACATACACACAAATTTAAATTTTTAGGTATTTGACCTTCATACCCTCAACAAAACATCTATGTGCCTTCTATCCCATCCACGAATATGCTATCCATCCCCCTCAGTTCTCTAAACATCACAGGTGTTAACTATGATAAATGTTGCATATCACCACAGAACCAATCTACTAAATAATCTGTTCTCATTTTCTTTAAGGCATTCTGTGAAACGGTCATAAGCTACCTTTAAATAATGTTTCAAGAAATCAGGAAAACATTGAATTGCTTGACTTTATAAGTCCACAAGACATTGTATTATTTTAACTGCTCACTGCTACACTGCCCGTCCCAAAAAAAAGTCGCACACTCTAATATTTTGTTGGACCGCCTTTAGCTTTGATTACGGCACGCATTCGCCGTGGCATCGTTTCGATAAGCTTCTGCAATGTCACAACATTTATTTCCGTCCAGAGTTGTATTAATTTTTCACCAAGATCTTGTACTGATGATGGGAGAGTTGGACCGCTGCGCAAAGTCTTCTCCAGCACATCCCAAAGATTCTCAATGGGGTTAAGGTCTGGCCAATCCATGTGTGAAAATGATGTCTCATGCTCCCTGAACCACTCTTTCACAATTGAGCCCGATTAATCGTGGCATTGTCATCTTGGAATATGCCCATGCCATCAGGAAAGAAAAAATCCATTGATGGAAAAACCTGGTCATTCAGTATATTCAGGTAGTCAGCTGATCTCATTCTTTGGGCACATAACGTTGCTGAACCTAGACCTGACCAACTGCAGCAACCCCAGATCATAACACTGCCCCCACAGGCTTGTACGGTAGGCACTAGGCATGATGGGTGCATCACTTCATCCGCCTCTCTTCTTACCCTGAGGTGCCCATCACTCTGGAACAGGGCAAATCTGGACTCATCAGACCACATGACCTTCTTCCATTGTTCCAGAGTCCAATCTTTATGCTCCCTAGCAAATTGAAGCCTTTTTTCCGATTAGCCTCACTGACAAGTGGTTTTCTTAAGGCTACACAGCTGTTTAGTCCCAATCTCTTGAGTTCCCTTCGCATTGTGCGTGTGGAAATGCTCTTACTTTCACTATTAAACATAGCCGTGAGTTCTACTGTTGATTTTTGACGATATGATTTCACCAAACGTTTAAGTGATCGCCGATCACGATCATTCAAGATTTTTTTCCGACCACATTTCTTCCTCGAAGATGATGGTTCACCACTATCCTTCCAGGTTTTAATAATGCGTTGGACAGTTCTTAACCCAATTTTAGTAGTTTCAGCAATCTCCTTAGTTGTTTTCTTTGCTTGATGCAGGCCAATAATTTGACCCTTCTGAAACAGATTAACATCTTTTCCACGACCACAGGATATGTCTTCCGACATGGTTGTTTAAGAAATTAGAAGCTACTCACTGCATCAGTTAGGGTTAAATAACTTGTTGCCAGCTAAAACATATTAATCACTGCAGTAATTATCCAATGGAAGGCTCTTACCTATTTTCTTAGTTAAATCCAGGTGGTGACCTTTTTTTGGGCCAGGCAGTGTATATTTCCTTCAACACATTGTTTGTGTGGTTGAATTTATATTGTAAATCAAATATGTTGATATGAAATTAATCACAAGCCTGCAAGTTTAAAATGCATCTTGATAGCTTGCTAAATAAATAAATACAGGAAAGCTTCTCTAGTTTCTCTGGAAATGTAACATTTCACCCAATTAAATTACACTCTGTGGTTCAGTATGATTATATGCAGGCTTAAGTAAGTCTGCACTTAAGTAAGTCTGCACTAATTTTGTCAGAATGCTTGCGAAAACACTACTGTTTTGCTCTCCCCAAATCAACACAGCCCTTGAATGTGCAGTTGGCAGAAGTCTTGACGTATTTAAGTGGGAAGCCCCAGTATTAATTATTCCCTCATTCAAGCAAACTAATTCACTTCTGCTTGTGTGGGAGAGTCAGAGGAGATGTTGCAAACCTGGCCCCCTGTGAAGGTTCGAGCTGATCGCAGCTCCTCAGCAGGCCCTCGACTTTGAAAGGAAGCTGGGAACACCTCCCCAGTTTTGACATTGACTCCTGTTAATGCACAATGCCAAGTCAACATGCGCTACACAAAATAGTCGCTCTATGGGGTTTATTCATTGAAGTAAAACACCATACCTATTCCATATACAACTGGCCTGTGAATCCCATCGGTTACAATGTCATTCAATTCTGTGTGGGCAGAAGATAACTATTCAGAACTCAGGCCTCAGGACAATCTTACAATGAGAATAGGATAAGAAAAAAGGCTTCCACCTGTAATGCAGCATGTTACCAAGTGAATGTCTTCTCTTTGTTTCTGGAAGGCCGCTGCCAAAAACAATGTGAAAACAAGTAAAGGATTCAGAAATTGCCACTCATTCTATATTCATGCAATAAAAAAAACTGCTGAACTCACCCAGAAGACTAAGGCTTAGGCTGTGGGATGTTTTTGTCTCATCATCAAACCCACCAATGAGGTGCAGCTCCAGCCTGAATATCAGAAAACCCAGTGCAAAAGTGTTTGCAGGCATTTGCGTATGTATATGCCCGTGTGCAGGCACTGTTCTAAATAGAGACCTACCTGCCATCCTTGGCTTGGCTGCTGAGAGTTGTGACAGTTTTCACAATGAGAGGAACTTCACTCCGTGTGTTGGAGCCATCACAATGTGCCAGGCAAGCTGCTCCACTTCCTTTAAGAAAACACAAGTCTGTAGTAAGCATATGGGGCTCAGAGAGACCCTTCAAAACAGTGGTCTACAATTACTGTTTTCATTACTTGTCATTCACTTCAGTACAGAAAGAGGAGAGGCACATTGTTACCTGTGTGTCGTACCAATACCAGGTGGCAGGTTGTGGCATCATCAGACCCAATCACAGTAACAGAGTCTGAAAAACAAGAAAAGCACCCACACATCTAAAGAAAGCTCCACTGCACAGTATGCATATCAGTAGGATAATAATCACAACTTCACATTAATTTCTCTTTCAATGGGATGCCAAAATTACAATTGAAATATAGCTAACTCTTATTATCCTTAGGCAAAACTGGGCTTTTTTATTTTAAAAACAAATTCTCGCACCTCAGATTTTTTATGACACGAAATGATATGCTACGGATGACGAGAAAACAAGCAGGAGCCACAAAATGAATGTTACCCATGTCAAATAACGGACGTCCCGACAAAAGCGGATCAATATGGCAGCATGGCATGGGTCAGTTTGCGATCTTATGCTTATATAGTTTCGTTCAATCGTTGATCTGATTCATTCAATAATTATACGCTCAAACTGAGTTTCTTTATATCGTATTTTAAATGATTGTATACTCACTATCAGCGGGGGTTGTGGCTGCTAACTCCCTCTGTTGCACATAGAGGAGGCACTTAGGGTCGACATTCACAAGTGCCCTCGCGCGGAATGCTCTGGCATTTTCCTGCACAAAAATGCATTTGTCACCAACGAATAATACCAGATAGCTGACAAGCTAGTGAGTCATTTTTGCGTGCTAGAGAACTAGCTTATTTGCCAGCCAGCCAGCTAGCAACACCAACGCGTAGCTGACTCCATCATTTCCTTACCTGTAAATGTGGATACTTGACGAATAATTCAGCCGTTGTACCGGTCCGTTCAATTCTGTGATTTTCAGTAAGAAGTGGCATTGCTTCAATTAATGTAAACGTATATGTAGCTAGCTAGCTACTATTCCTACCCCAGCATGCTATAGCTACCTACTATTTACGTCTGCAAACATTGATCACTTCCCGAAACCATTTCCTCCCGTTTCTTCGTCAGACCCTAGTTTTTAGAGCTTGTAGTTTGCACACATCCTATACGAAACGTTCTCAACTGGAAAATCACATGCCTAAGAACTACGTTGTCAATAATACATTGCGGGGTCATTTGACTACGTATCACGACCACGGAGTAGGGTGGACCACGGCTTGACCGTCAGGGGCTATATTTCTCCAGGGTAACAGTAAAATTGTCTCTCTGATCATTTACAGTTTGGGGATTTACTTGTGGTCTTCTTGGACAGCAGTTTGCTGTTAAGAAGACCCTGTGACATATTCCAAAGACGCTTTAACGCTCACCGCGGCTGAAGATGTTATATAGCTAGCTACAAAGAAGTGCGTATTTCAAAGGACAAATCTCGTAACCAAAACATTTTCGACCACTTGAGGGCGATAAGAATTTAAAATCGATTATGGAAAGCGATTACATGTTTGTAAATATTGTCTTTCACTGGGCATACTTCAGACTACATTTGTAATGGTAACACAAAGTTAATTTGAGATGTTCTTACGAATGAGTTCATGTGTACAATCAAACTCACTCTCATATTTCATATTCATTCGCTTCACCAACGATTATAGGCTGCACGTATGTATGTATGTATGTTGCTCATTATGTTTATCGAATATGCAGCTGCTTAAATATAATATTTACAGTAAAAGGTATGGATGCATTCATTGAATCATCTATTCACGTGTCCATGTAGCTGACATAAATACAGTAAACTTATTTGTGAATGTACAGCGGTAGATTTAGCCAGGTTGATTTCAAAATCCCAAGGCAAAACGCAACTTGTCTGCCGAAGAAGCAACAAGCATGACATTGCAACACCAAAAATTCCAATGCCCGCAACAATTATATTTGGACAGACACAAATGATGGCTATTTATGCTCAGGAATGGGTCCATATTTTTATTGAAGATGTGTGTTTTTCTTTTGTTTTGTTTTTTAAATTAGCGTGCCTGTTGTTGGCTTTTCAATCTCTGACAATACAACCAATTTCGCTGAAAAAGCCTAAGATGATGCCTGTTGATAAATTGCCTTTTTGGTGATTACTCTGCTGCCTTGTCCCAACATAAAATAAACAATTCCCAGACTTTCTCTAATCCGACAACCCATTAGATTTTTCCAAGCCCAGGTAGACAGTGCATTACATTAAACATCATATCCCAGAATGCATTGTTTGCACTGCGCTCTCTTTTGATGACGAGCGCCGTCAGTTAAATTCTGACTGCCAGATTGGACTTTTCAAATACATTTGTAAGATTTGTCTCTGTGATTTTGTACGGATTTACGGAATTTAACAGTTAAATGGCCCTTCTTACATTTGTGTTTAACTAAAAAAACATAGCATCCCTTAACAAAAACACATTTTTAGTTAAAATAGTAATGGTTGCAAGTAATTTCTTGAACAGAGAATATATATGATTCATTCTTCTTTAAATGCTAATTTGTTGTAAGAAGCCAGTACGCAGTTTGGTAATGTTTTTTTGTTTCTGCTTTAGTTTTTTCTAAAACAAACATGAATAACACTCCAGGGTTTGTTTTTTATACTGGGCCCAGGGCACTATAGTTTTCGTTATTTGCGTGACAAACGACGTCACACTGGCTTCTGAAAGTAAAAACAGACTGGCAACCTTGGTACGCACGAGGAGGACTTGCATTCAGAGCTGAGTCGAGTGTCTCTTTCTCTGGTGTCGCCGCGAGAAACCGGTTTTTGCTTTATTTTTTTGAAGAGAAACGAATTGCATTTTCTATTGAGAACTTAATAGGTGGTGAAACGAACGTTTAGGAGGTGGCTACAAAGCTAACTGCGTGGCTCGTATTCACCACATAGCTAGCTAGCTACAAGACCCACGATGGACCCGATAGACACTGCCCCTGATTCCTGGGAACAGGAGGACGATATTGAGGCCCCGACCGACGCGCAACTTCAGTCCGCCTTTGCCGCCCTTAATGTGAATGCCAAGCCATTTGTTCCGAATATTAATGCCGCTGAATTCGTGCCGACATTTTTTCAGAAAGGGCCTTCAGAAAATCCTGACTCCTACGGTAAGTTCGCTGTCTCAATCTCGGGACATAACGTTAGCGAACGTCAACGTATCGTTCACTGCTAAGCTGGCTACATGATAGGTTTCCACTAACGTTATGACTCATCGGAAGCTAGCAAACCAGCCATGCCCCGCAAATTTTAGTTAGTTTTGTGTGTTAGCAAGCAAATAAGTTAGCACTAGCTAACGTTAGCAGACCATCTGCAAAAGGGTCTAGGCTACTACCGATAATGGTAGCTACTAACGCAGATTGCAAGGGTGGCTTGATAACGTTAGCTAACTTGAGCAATGTTGTATTTTAACCGGCTAGCTAGCTAAAAAAACGTCAACATATTAGCACATTGCGCTAACGTTACTTAGTTCGTCTGCTAACTCATTTTGTATGGCAGTTTCGGGTTGTGTAACGTTAAGTTGCTGAGGTAGCTAGCGCTAGCTAGGTAGCAAGCTGTAACTTACTGTGGCCAATTTTGCTAGGTCAGCTAATGTTACAGTTAACGTTAAGTTACCCAGTTGTCCAAAAATTGTACGCTGGCTAGCTACCTATCTAGTTAACACACAGAGGTGACAGTTTTGCCACGATGTGATAACGTCACTTTATTGGCTTCAGCTCCGCAGCTAGCTAAACAGCGCATTTCTAAATCATCTAACGTTGACGTTGAGAGTAGGGAGGTAGCAAGATATTATATTAGCTACTATAACGAGTCGTCGGAAATGAGTTTGAAACAGGCATTTGTAATATATTATTCATAACGGCGATATAGTGAACTAACTAGTTATGCTCACTGTAAATGCTGCCATGTGACGGAATGTGTAACGTTAGCTAATTGAAACGTCGATAGACAGGCCACGTGACTTCACAGTCAGAGTTCCTGTTTTGCAGTAGCGAGCTGTTCGTCTTTTTTCACAGGATCTGGGAGCTGTATGCAACGTAGCAAGCTAAGCTGTATAGCCTCCATATATTCATAATTTCACATGCAGAGTGTGGCTTCATTTTGATTTTTTTTTTTAAACATATGTTGTATATTTGTCACTGTTTACCAAGTAGAAAATGTTTTCAGAACACAAGTGTAAAGATTTTCAGTGCTAAAATCTATATGGTTTGTGGTATATTTGGAATAGCAGTTGGTTTTTATTTATCTTACCATTTAAGATAACCTTTTATATCCAGTACTACTCAAACTCTTCATAAAAGTTTCCACTCACTGTCACTGTATTGGGGTGGGTCCAAACTTGGATTTTATTTTCCACACTGTATCAATGCTTCAAATTTGATGGTGAATTATTCTTATCATAGCAAAAGACATGGCCCACAATTTAGCAGGAAATACACTAATTTAACAAAGAACTTGAGTACGAGAAATAGCGTTCCTTATAAGCCAGGGACATAGACTGTTTTAGAAAATATACAACACGCCATGTAATGCTGCAATTAGTGGTATTTTCAAGTGCTTAAGTTGGATAATGCACCATTTACAAAACATATTATCCCCAACCCCTATAGCAGTGGTTCCCAAGCTCAGTCCCCTGTATGCTGAAAAGGTGTGTAAGTTGTACCATAATTTTATCTTTAAACTTATTTTAGACACAATGTATGTTTGGCTCATTTCCAATTTCTCATTTTCCAAAAATGGTTTAGATTCAGTCCACACTTTCAACAATTAGACTACCCCTGATTTCACCTGCCGGTCTATAATTGAATCAGTTAAAAAAAGTAACCTCTTTCTCAAGGAATCATGCGTCATATTTAGTGCTGGGTGATATATCGTGTACGTCAATTCGATCAATATTTTGTTGATGCACGATTTTTCTTTCCTGATGACTTGGAATCTCTCCTACGAGTTTTCACTGCTTCTGCTCTCATAGCGCCAGCGACTCCGCCCCTTCCTTATTGTGGTTCTAGGTTGTCAGCATGGCGGAGAAGGAGTCTAGTGCGAGTGGCAATGAATTAGTCCCTAAAAAGTAATGTCTATCATTTGGAAATTGCTCGGTTTCAGGCACAGTGATACTGAACAAACCACCGTGGTATATAAGGTTTGTAAGAAAGAGGTTGCAACGAAGTCTGGCAACACTACACATCTTTTCAATCATCTGAAGCTAAACCATGTAATTGAGTACGGTGAATGTGTCAAACTCAGGGGGCCTTGAAACAGCGAGTCCCTCCCGCTCCAAAGCACAAAGTGACTTCAGCCAAACAAACCTCACTATTGGAATCTATGTTTAGTTCCATGCTCTATGAGAAGACTGGCACCAAATGGAGAGAGATAACGTCCGCGGTGTCTTTTCATATAGCTAAGGACACGATTCCAATTTACATCATAGAGAAAGAAGGATTCAAAAAGTTACTCAACTTTAGATCCAAGATACGAGTTGCCTAGTAGGAAATATTTTGTGGAGGAGGCTCTGCCTAAACTTTATACTAATGTCAGGGAGAAAGTTACTGCAAGAATGGCAAATGTAAATCACTTTTCTACGACTACGGATCTGTGGTCAAGTCGCACAATGAAACCCTATATGAGCTTCACTGTGCACTATGTGGAGGATTGGGAGCTGAAAAGTACGTGCTTGCAGACAAGCTATGCGCCAGAAGACCACACCGGCGACACAATTGCGCAAGGTTTTAAAGATGCCCTAAGATGGACGAGGAGCGACAGGTCTGCATAACCATGGATAATGGCAGCAATGTTGTCAAGGCAGTGGCCTTAAATGGACGGCAAAGACTACAGTGTTTTGGGCACAGATTACACCTTGCCATCGGTAAGAGAATGCTCTTGTGACTTCTCACACACACAATGAGCACTGAGTAGCCTACACTAAAATAGGGAAGGAAAAAGAACATTTAAAAAAGTACATAATTGTCTTAATATTTTCATGTATTGTAACAATTATATAATAATTTATGTAATATTTCATAAACACCTAATGAAAGTCTCACACACAGAAAATTTGCACTGAGCACATTAAAATAGGGAAGGAAAAAGAACAGGGAAGCCGACATGAGATTTGCTGCGCATAAGAGTGCCCCTGCAGTATACCGGGTTACGGTTGATACTTGGGCGAGTGCTAGGTCACATGTCGCTACCAGTTGCAGGACTACGGCAGCGAACCCACATTACTGGGGGGGGGATTGACTTAAATAGCGGGTCTAATTGGCTACCAAAATGGGAGAAAAATCATAAACAAAAATTAGAAGGAAAAAAAAAAAAAAAAAGAAGACATCTTGGCACCCAAAGAAGACAACACAGCGCTCACCAAGTCAGTTAAGAGGGAGATTCTTGACTCCCTGAGGGAGAAATATGATGACCCAGCTACCCAGGACTTGCTGGATATTGCCTCTTTCATAGATCCCAGGTTCAGAACCACATATGTCCCAGAGAGCAAGATTGAGGAACTGAAAGAGAGAGTTAACCCCAGAGGTGGAGGCTTTGCTTCCTGAACAGCCCCTATCACAGCCTGATGCAGGAGCCACTCCCACAGATGGAGCAACCCCAGCAGCTAAACGCGAGAAGCGAAGCCTCGGAAGCTTCTTCAGGAAGCCAGTCCCAGAAACCAAGACAGAGAGAGCTGATTGAAGCCGAGCTGTCAGGCTACTTACAGGGAGTAAAGCCTGATAGCGAGACAGATCCACTCACATGGTGGAAAGCACACGAGGCTAACTTTCCTAGGCTCAGTAACCTTGCAAGGAAGTATATCTGTGTCCCTGCCACAAGCTCGCCTTCAGAGAGAGTGGTAATATCATTACGTGTCACAGGGCCTCCCTAAAACCTGAGACTGTAGACAGGTTTGTCTTTCTCTCTTATAACCTCTGACCTGTGTCTGGTGCTGTCATACCAAATGATGGTATAGGTGTTATGTTAGTTATGTTGCACTAATTTGCTCTTGACATTATTTTGATTTGGTTTGTTGAAACAAGAAGGCCCAAGCTCATGTTTAGAGCCATATTCTATGGTGGCATTTTTTTTTAACTTGTTTGTATTTGAAATTTAAGATTTTTCTAATTTCTCATTTGATATTTATTTTGATCTTTATTTGCATTTAATTTTTTATTTGGTATTTATAGGATTTTTCTTGTTTGATATTTTTATCATTTGATATTTAAGACATTTTATTTCAAATTGATTAATACAACGGAGCATAGTTGTTCAATAAACATTCTGGTATACAATCTAAATCAATTTGGTCTGATTCAGTTTTATAAAGGGCTATTATTTACAAATTCATTTTAGTACACGAAATATCAAGTCATATCGAGTATCAATGATCAGCAAAAAAATATTGTGATATCAATTTTAGGCCATATTGCCCAGCACTAGTCATATTTCACATGATGGAATGAGAGAATGAGTTGACTTTACTGAATTAAAACCCTGGGATATGAATATGGGACAATGGGAACAATATTTATTGTTCATGGCATGTATAGCTATTTATGACATGATATGGTCTTAGAGCAGGGGTGGGCAATTCCAGTCCTGGAGGGCAGGTTTTTGTTTCAACCAATTAACTTAGTTACAATTCAGAGTTGGAATTGTAGCTGAAAGGAAAACCAGCATACACAGTTGGTCCTCAGGGCCGAGGTTGGGAACCACTGCTCTATGGGCAAGTGGCTGTTCAGAGACTTGAGCAAACCTGCTTTTTTTTCTTGTTCTTGTCCACTTGAACTACTTACAGTTTTTCTCAATTGTTTTAAATACGTTTCCTGAAACTGACTATTTTTCTCAAAACTATAAACACAAAACTCGGTGAACAATTTTGGCAAAACTCTTCAAACCTCAAACTATGTGAACTCTTATCAAAATGACACTTTTTAACCAAAATGACACGTATCTAATGAATAGAGTCTTTAGGACTAATTACTCACTGGTGTGATAAATGAAAACCACTGCTATGAAAATCTCAACATTTCACGAATGCATTTTCAGTGTTATAAACCTACAACGTATGTGCACAAGCCTATTGTAATAGAATGTTACAGTATGAACTAAATGAAAGGAATACACACATACAGTACCAACATATATATTTTTAAATTAGTTTTGTACTTTGCAGTTCAAATAGTGTAGGGGAAAACCAAACAGAATACAGCAGGTCTGTACAAGAAGATTGCTTACATAAACGAAAATAAATACTTGTCTCATCTCAGGCCAGGCCAATCATGGATGACAATGTCATATTGAAATACTGTGATGTTGTCATCAATGATTTGACTTTGGGTTTTCCTCAGTCGAATGGCATTGTCATTTGGCATTGACCACGTGGTCAACCAAAATTGTCTATATTTCGTTTGGTAGGGGAGTTAACCTGTGACCCTTTTATCTGTACTAAATCTCTGATTACTGATTGAACAATTCAGGCAAGTATTATTGTTTAGCATTCTGAATAAATGCTTAAAATGTAAATGAATGGCAGTGCTTTCCACGTGAACATACACGTTTATATTTATGAAGAATGTGCTTAATGAGGAGAGTTGTGTTTAGGGTTTAGCAAAAAGGTAATTTGGCAATGCAATTTGTGTGAAAACAGGTGAAATGTGCTTCTAGTTTTGCAGATAATTTTTTATTGATACATAGGCTTTAGGTTTTGATCATTTTTGTGTGGAAACAATTGAGAAAAAGTAATGTATATCCTCTCCTTATAGATACCGATACAGTTACCAGGGTAGACGATTCAGAAATGGTTGGTATGTATCTGTGATTTGTTTCATTTTTCATTTTATTGGACTGGACTTTAGATACTAAACATGTTGTTCTTTTATTGTACATATTCAGAATTTTGAGTGTGGTTTTGGAGTGAAAATGAAGGCACAGTCACCACCAGAGTATAGTTTTGGGAACTGCTTAGTAATACATTTATCTTGCATGTGATCATGTAGTTGGCGACAAATAAGTAAGAAATCCTTTTTAATCCTCCGTAATTTCATGTTTTGATCCCTGTCCAATGTTATTTCATCATTGTCCAAAATGTTATTATCATATCGTTTGATAGTGTCAGTTTATTATTTGTTGCTCAGAGCATATTGTAACATATTGATTCTTTGCAAATTGAAGCATCCATTAGGTAGGATATGGTGGAGTCTGATCGGGTGCATAGGGATGGAATGGAAGGCTACACTGTTAGAATTCAGAGAAGGAAAGAAAATGCTTTCGCAAGGACTATTCTGAAGATAGATCCATACCTTTTTAAAATTGAATGGCTTGGTGAAGAATACAAGTTTTGTGCCTGTCAGTCCTGTGGAGTTTATACAATGAAATCACAACAGAAAATATAAATGATGGATATAGAGAATGTGAATTGTGTGAATTAAGCAATTTCCTTTATTCTTAGAAATTCCATTAGTTAAAATTCAATGGAAATTTCAGTGCTATTTGCTCAGTAAAAGTGTATGACTGTGCCATGGCCCTTTAAGTACACTTATCTGTCTGACATCTAGACCAAGCCAGGCATTACTTTTTTCTTTTTTTGGGGGGTGGGGGTTACTGCACCAGAGGACTGCACTACTGGCACTGGCAGATTGGCACTGTGCAGGCACCCAATCAACCAGAGGAGTTGCTATTGAGCAATAGGGTGGGGATAACTGCCAGGCTGTGCAGCTGGCGCTGCTCTTTCACAGCTACCCTTCCAATTAGAGGAGTTTGGTTTTGAGTCACGAGGTGCTCAATCTGGATTTAATCTGGGCCATGGTGTGCATCACTGCACTGAACACAAGTATGTGACACTCGGGATGCCCATAAAAAGGAAACTTGCTATGCTGTGTCCTCATTTATCGCTCTGTTAATAAGCTCACAAGAAACAGTCACATTTCTTTAATAGTTGCCGAATGATTGAAATGGATATTAAATGAATGTTTCTCTTGTCAGTGTGGTGGTTACATACATACTCATTTTCAGGTTAAATTATACTTTTGCAGCTTCGAGTATGTTCTTCTAAAATGACTATACAATTAGATCTCAGTGAACGTCCACGGGTGGCCAACACCGGTCCTGGAGACCTGCAGGGTTGTTTTTTGTTTATCTTGGTTGTCTTTGCTTTTGTTTTCACCGTAAAATCTGCAACCAATTTATACCCAAGAGACCAGTTGAGATGAGTTAACTGTATAATTTGCTGTAATTGATCAAATAAGTGCTGAGTAGCAACAAAAACCAGCAAACCCTGCAGTTCTCCAGGACCACAGTTGGCCACCGCTGGTGGTGTCATTGCTAATTAGAGAAACATCTGAATTACCTTTAACCACGTGTGGAAGAGACAAATATACGCAGCACTGTTGCTTTTTGTGACCGTTGCATACAGACATGTCATGTAACCCCTGGACTGGAAATCAACACCATCAGTTTGATTGAAGACTTCAAATTCCTTTTAGTACATGCTGGATCAAATGCTTGCTTGCAAAATATCTTTCTTGCATTTGAAGAACACCAGCATTGCTGAATAAGGCTGTCCCCATGTATTTGTTACTCAGCCATATAGCTGCTAACTCTGTCTAGTTGCATCAGACTTTGAGCACACCACATACGTGCTCGAGTTACAGGACATGTTTATCTTTAGGTTCCACACCTGAAAACCAGCAGTGGTGAAGATCAGGGAAGGCATGAAGGAAAACAAGTCTGTTGGAGGGGAGAATGTTTTGTTTTTAGTTTAGTTTCAAAGCTGGAGATGGAATTCAGCCCTTGAACGTGAAAATCTGGGGTTGGAATGTGGTTGTGGGCGCTTGTGCGTGTGCAGTATTTCAGTGTCCATGTAGCAACATCAGATGAAAGGAAAATACATCACTATTTGTATTACCATGCTACCAAGATATATTGGCACACTTGGTTGGTGTTGATCTTGTCTGATACTTGCCTATCTTATTTGGACTTATTTCAAATTTAAGACCCTTCAGCATGCAGCATATTTTTCTATAATGCCATTTCATCCTTGTAAAGCTTTTGTTCATGCATCACTGCAGTTTACCCTCTATGTCATCCTCATTGTTTTCTGAAGCTGTTTGTCAATAAAAATTGTTTAGCAAAAGTAGAACGGGGCTTTGTACATGATCAGTGAAGTGCTTAATTCATCTGACAAGGGAATGAAGGCATTGCTTATGTGCTGACAGAGGAAGAGGGGTTACCGTGGTGAACAGTGCCTGCTGATACTGTGTCTTCAACCAGTTCAGCTTGATCCAGGACAGCCAGCAGCCGGGTTTCGAACCACGGCTGCAGTGGGCAACTTGCATTCCGGGTGAATGCTTTGACCGTTACGCTACCAGAGGCCCCTAGCTTGACACAAGCAAACACATAAAAAACTCAACAGAAGTCAAGTGGTTGCTAAAGCTTTTCTTGCCTCGGCTTGTGATTAGTGAGTACCCCTGCACTAGCGCGTATGGGCTTAGGTGACACGATCTCGCGAATGCTCTGTGTCAAGCACACCCAGCTCAGGTAAAATATGTTGTTTCTGCAGAGCCAGTGGCAAATGGAGAGGCAGAAATGAACGCAGAGGAGACCTGGGAGCAGAAGGAGGAGCCCAGTGATTCGGAGCCTGGAGGCGGACCCATCGGAGACGGCTGCTCCACTGAAGACGTTCAGCAGGAGATGGAGGAGGAGGAAGAGATGCCAACACCTAAAGTAGCCCCTGCCCTTCCAGATGCCCCCAAGAAGGAGCACGTCAATGTAGTATTCATTGGCCACGTGGGTGAGTCAATGTGATGTTCTCCCATTTTCCCTGTAGAAAGCCCTATTGTTTATATGCACTTTTGTGGGATGTAGGCTGAATATGGGTGTATTTAAAAGTTACAGCCATTTACTGGAGTCCTAGTTCCCCCTCGGTAAAAGATGGCAGCTGTCAGATGGCTCAGATAGATCGGCCCTGATTTTAAACGGCAGCAGATGGTCTGTAGAATTAACTACTAATGGCGCACAGAATGAAGAGAGTTGAATGGTTTTGGCCTCATAAGCAGAATGAAACGGGGCCCTCTGCTTTTCAGGGTGATTGGTGGAGCCAGTGTGAACACAGAAATAATTGCTTGGGAGTTTTTCTTGATCTGGTTTAGGTCAGCTCTTGCTGTCTGTGCCAGGTTGACTTTTCTGTAAAACTGGAGAAATGGTGATCTGTGAATTGTACAGGAAATTACATGAAATTATACACGACCACCATAAATGTCCTTCAGATGTGTTCCCTTTAGAAGCCAGGTGTTTCCCAGGCGCACAACTTTTGTCCATGACTTTTATTTTCTTCCAATATTCAGACGCTGGCAAGTCAACTATCGGTGGGCAGATCATGTGAGTAATAATGTTCACGCTGTAACATTATTTGCATTCGAGTAGTAAATTGCCATTTCCTATTAAAAACCCCAAACAAAGTTCTAAGACATGTATCCAACTTTTAATGCTTTATTTTGGCCTTCTGATTTAGTTTCTGAACTTAAAAAAATAAAAAATAAATCCCATTTGTTAATATGGGGGTTTCTAGTCAATCCACATTCACTAATTCTAGGCAATTGCCAGTCCAACCAAGCTATTGTTGATTTTGAAAAGTGGAACAAATGGACCTCCCTTAGCTAATACTGTATAAAGGTAATGGCCTTTTCCAGTTACACAGGTTGCTGACAGTATTGGAAAGTGAAAAGTTGTATTTATTGTCCTCTTCTAGATAATTACCCAGCAAACTATCTGTGTGCGGTTTATTTTTATCGCTGAGTTTGTTGACACACATTCTGTTTCAATACACAGCAGTTTAAAATTAAAACGCTTTGGAGACACACGTGTCCTGCTTGACAGCAGCACTTTCCATTGATTTCAAAAATGACATTGTTCAGTGTTGACAAATTGCATTCTTGCTAGACTAATATTGCCTGTTTTTTGTCCTACGGTATTCAATGGTTAACAAAAAAAATGTTCAACATTTCACTCACTATTGAAGTACTAGTTTAAGGTGGATTTTCTGTTGTGTTAGTCTATAGGACCCAGTTATGTTAAGTATTATACAAAATAATGGAAACGCCAAATGAAAAAGGATTTTGAAGTAACTGAATCGCAATTAAAGAGGAGCCTACACTTGTTTCATATTAATGTCAGCACTAATTACCAATATGTTTCTGCTATATAAGATGTTTTAAAATTAACTTTAATATTTTAGTTTCTAAAGGAACATGAGAGATCTAACAGATTTTGAGAGAGGTCAAATAGTTGGTGCTGAAATACATGTGTGTCAGTCACAGAAACGGCAAAATGATTCAATGTGTCAAGGAACAGTGTCAAATCATGATAGTAAACGGCAAACAAGGAAAAACTGCATCAGGAAAGAGGAACAACGGTTGTAAGTTGAAGCTTTCTGACAGGGATAGATGGACACTTAACAGGATAGTTGGTAAAAACCACAAAACAACAATCTAAAAAATGATCATAGAACTCAATCTCTGTATGTCATGAGCTTCACAAAGCTTATATTCATGGTGGGGCTGGCATTCGGAAAGCACTTCTTACCAGGACCAATGTGCAACAACGCATAACCTGGTATAATGACCACAAAACCTGGACTTCTGAGCACTGGAAGAAAGTAATATGGTCCGAGTTGTCTTTTACTCTTTTTCGTACATCTGGAATGGTTTATATTCGAAGAAATTAGAAACCTTCAACCCACATCAGCTGTTCACAACTGTTAACCACGATGGTGGATCTGTTGTGGTGTGGGCAGCCATCTTGTGATTGTTATTGGGTCTGATTATTACTCTGCATGGTATAATTACAGCCAAGGAATACAATGCCATTTTCGGCGACCAGGTGCACTATGGTGCAAACATTGCTTCCTCAAGATGTCCCTTTAATCCAAGATGATGATGTCAACATACCCACTGCTAAATGGATTCAAGAGTGGTTTTGTGAGCACCTGGCCTCCCCAATCACCATATCTAAACATAATTTATGGGATGTTCTGGAATGTAGAGTGCGGAGTAGATTTCCACCACCTTCATCTCTCAAAGAACTGGAGACGTTCCTTTTTGAAGAATCTAATATCCCACAGTTCAAAACTTGTATAACAGAAAATGAATTAAGCTGTTCTGAAGGCAAAGGGTGGCCTTATTTGAATAAATACTCATATATTCTTTGGTGTTTCCATTATTTTGTCTACACCCTGTAGCTTGCTGCTGTACTGTTGATTAATGCTGGATTGCCCAAATACAGCTTGCTGTTACAATAATTATACTTTAGTGTTACAGTACTACGTGAATGCTATTAAATGTGCTCACATGCTGGCAAACTAATTGTGAAAATATAGATAACTTCTCCTAGCACCAGCTTGTATCATGAATGTGCATGTTTTGAATGAGACTTGCAGCTGCTGTAGCCTTCCGTGAACAGGTGTGAGCAGTCCTATATTATTGTAATTCTGTTTTGGATGAAGTTCAGTTGATCCACACATTGCCTTTAAGTGTTGGCTTAAAATTGCCAGTCGAGGATCTTAGCCAGTTATTAGCTGCATCTGCATTAAACTGCTACAATTACCTTACACTTGCCAGATATACTTTTGTTTCTGCAATGATGACCATAGGAAACCAATCAATGAACTCACAAATGCAGAAGTTAATTGGAAGGGTCAGATTGGAATCAGAAGTCAAGTATAAGATCGAAGGATTAATATGTCTTTGTGGACCTCCACATATGAAATGGTACTTTAGAGCCCTGTACCTTCAGTGTTTATTTATTTTATATGATGAAGAATTCTTTTTTTCATCTAAGAATTGAGCTTTTAAAATATATTTTTGCTATGGGACAATTTATGTTTTAAGCAATAGTACCATATACAATTGAGTTCACTTGCGATTCAGTCAAAGAATTTGGCATTCTAATTCTATTTAAAATTAAATTCCCGCATGATCGATGAGTAATGCATGGCCTCTGCATTTGATGTGCTTATATATAATGTGTGTATAAATCCTTTTCTCGTTGTCTTGTAGGTATCTGACAGGCATGGTCGACAAGCGCACCCTGGAGAAATATGAAAGGGAGGCAAAGGAAAAGAACAGAGAAACCTGGTAATCCTCCTTCAACGGGCGTGGCAACATTGCATGTGTCGGCTTCAGGACATTGGTCGTTTTCAAAGAGCCTAGTCCTTTTTAAAATTGGTCAGGCTAATTATATGTAGTCTACTCTGCAAAACCTAACCTGTTATCCTGTGCAGTTGAGCCCTATCCTGAGGGTGGTAGGCAACACCCCTGGCGCTGGAGTGGCTGGAGAAAGCACCTTTTTTTAGTTTTAAAGCTCGTCGGGCACCCCTGTGAGATCAGTGTAGCTTTTTCCCCTCATGTTTAGGTCTACTATGTTGTCAAGAGATAGCTAAGGTGGTCACATAAAAATGTATCATTTGTACTTGACATTGCTCTACTGACAGAAGGGTAGGGGCTCCCACCCCCTCAACACACGCAAACACAGCAAACCATTTTCAGAGCGTTTTTCACTCTTCCCACTTTCATTGTGTCACATTGTGTCACATGTCATTTTAGCAGACACTTTTATCCAAAGCGACTTACACTAGTGAGTGCGTACATTTTTCAGTATATGTGGTCCCAATGGGAATCGAACCCACAACCTAAGCGTTGTCAGCAACATGCTCTACCTACTGGGCCACAGAGAACCACATCTCTGCACTTTAGTTTTGTGTAATATTGTATCAATTATTGGTTTAGTGGCTGGAAGATTTAGTTGCTGGAAAAGTACTTGTGTTACTGGTTACAAACCTGCAGGATTGAGACACTGCAGAAATAGGTTTGCCGATCCTTTACCCTAAATATACCCTAAATTAAGCTATACATGGCAATGCATCCATTTTGTACAGTCAAAATGTCATTTTTGATCTCCACACACTAAGTTTAGTGCAGATGAACCCAGTTAATGACTCCCAATTGTAATATCCCAAACATATATATCTTTTATATATACTGAACGAATTGCCCAAAAATGTGTTTAACTCCATTAATCACAACCTTCTTAATTTCCCAGCGGAGCTGTTAACAGCTTTAATTGGCCTTTAAAATGTTATGCTTACTGCGGCTGTTACACAGGTACCTTTCTTGGGCCCTGGATACAAACCAGGAGGAGAGGGACAAGGGGAAGACCGTGGAGGTTGGGCGTGCCTACTTTGAAACCGAAAAGAAGCACTTTACTATCCTGGATGCACCAGGCCATAAAAGCTTTGTTCCAAACATGATTGGCGGGGCATCGCAAGCTGACTTGGCGGTGTTGGTGAGTTTTTCATTTCGCCTTACGGCAACAGTTGGAGACTGTTCAGGCCTGCACTGCAGTGGCTGTAAGTTGAGGTCATTATGTAGATTAGTTTGTATATTTCAGGATTGGACTTGGCAGTGCAGATGTCTGCGCACCTAGTACAGTAAACCACAGGTGCCTGGAAAGCAGTGGATATGTTCAAGAATACTTTTGATTGGACCTGGAAAGAAGCTAACATTTTATGGTTGATAAACTCCGGCTTTCAGTGACAATTTACTGAAGATAGTTTTTTCTGAACGTGCAATTTTTTTAGCTTAATGTTCTACAGCAAAATTCAAATGGCTGAATCATGCAAACAGTTTGCTATGTGAGCTGGGAATTGAGCTGGAATTAATGATTACATTTGAGTAATGCAGTCTAAAATCTATAATGAAGATGACGGCTTCAGTCATTTTTGGGCATGACACAATTGTTTTAGAACTGGTTCCTTGCAATTTGGCTCTCATGGAAAGGTCTGTAGGTATAAAACAAAGTATGAATCTGGGGAATACCAAGATTGCTGGGATTTCTTACCAGCAGTAAAAACTTCCAAGGAATGTCTGTGGATTGTGACAAATTTCATTTTGATTCAGTGTTCATCAGACAAGGAGGGGTTAAATTGAGTTTTGTTTTTAGTCATCTCGGATAGACAAAATGTTGATATTCACTCCAAAACTGTGAAATTACTGAGTAGTTCCAGAACATGAAAAATGGTTCAGCACTTGTCCATAGTGTAGTGACATGCCCCAAGGTCTGGAATCTAATCCTGACCGTGCCATTGTCAACTGTGACTGGGAGGTTCAATCCACAGGGTTCCTCCCTCTGGTTAATTAGACACCTGCAATGTGCCTGCAGCAATGGCGCATGAAGAGTACTGCTTAGAAAGAAGGACTGCTTAGCTCAGCTGCTGGACTGAAAAGTGAAAAGTAGCAGATTGCAGCACTCACTTCAGTGGACACGCGCACTAGTCTATGAGATGGGCCTGCAGATATGATTGGGCATTCCAAATTGGCCAACAAAAGTGCCTAGGTTCTGATAAAAAATGTGTTCCAATAAAAGTAGTGTGTTTCCAGCCTTCCTGCCTCTGGTTTAATTATGTGTGAAGGTTCTATAACCCAATTTTGACATGGACAATGATCCTATATACGTTTAATATCCCAGTACTGCAAGAAACGTTCAAACCCTTAAGTGGAGCTGAAAGGCTGAAAATATGTCAGGAGTGAATTTATACTGTACATGTTATAAACTGTAGCTACTCACATTGTCTGTCCCTTACTTAGCAGATCTTCAGAACTGTTATAACACACATAATAGTCCAACTTTGTCCTGGAGGACCACAGTATCTGCTGGTTTTCTGTGTGTTCTGGTACAGATTGGATGAAAAGTCCACACTTTGTTTCCAAGGCCTTCCTGTTTTAGAGTCTTAAAAATTCAAGAACATATTTTTACTGCCCCTTTAGGAAGGAAATGGGCATGAACATGTACACAGGAAATATGTGAGCCTTTGCAGAATGCCAGAATCTGCCTTTAGACCCTGACTTTTTTTTAGTATTCTATAAGATCCTTCCTCCTTACCTTAGGGAGTTTGGTCTGTGAGGGATTACGACATATCAAGTGTAAAGCACAATTATCACTGTTTCTTGCAGGTAATCTCTGCCAGGAAGGGAGAGTTTGAGACGGGCTTTGAAAAGGGTGGCCAAACAAGGGAGCACGCCATGTTGGCAAAAACAGCAGGAGTGAAACATCTGATAGTTCTCGTCAACAAAATGGATGATCCCACAGTGAACTGGAGCTTGGAGAGGTGGGAAATCACATGCAGGTTATCTGGTGGGATATAACGCTGCCAACACCTTTCACAGAGGGTCCAGACTCACCTGATCTGGTGGCTGGGCCTAAAGTCTTATCCAGGGCCTGGTGTTTACCATGAGCATGAAATGTAAAGGTAGATTTACTTTTGGTGTGTTCATTACTCCCTTATAATGAATGTATAGGTATAGGAAAGTAGCCTGCCTTGCCGTAACCTGGTTGTGTCAAAATGGAATCATTAAAATCTATTATTCTGAATGTTATGATTATGTATCTGAAGGAAAGCTCTTTTTGAACTGATCCACAGGTACGAGGAATGTAAGGAGAAACTAGTGCCATTTTTGAAGAAGGTCGGCTTTAACCCCAAAAAAGACATTCATTTCATGCCCTGTTCCGGACTCACGGGATCCAACCTAAAGGACCCTGCGGATTGTTGCGCTTGGTACACGTAAGTAAAGTCTACAATTCTCAATTTGCAGAATAAACTAAAGCTCAGAGTCTGATCACAGAGTAAAACGGTGTGTAAGATTTATTCTGTGATCAAACTGTTTCTCTGCTGAGGCGAGTTTTGAGAACCATGTTTGATGTGGAGATTTTAGACCTTTTTATGCTTTGTAGCACCACTTCTGGATCCCACTAATAGTTACGGTGGGATTAAAATATTCCAAGTAGAGACAGACTAATGGTGATTGATGTGAATGTGGATATACATTTGTTTTTAAAAGTTCATATTGATATTATATGTACATAATATTTAAAAGTTCATATGCTGAGACGGGGGACTTTCCTTATATTGTCACTGTTCAATACCAGGGGCTTACCATTCATTCCACATCTGGATAGTCTGCCAACCTTCCACAGATCAAGCGACGGACCCGTCCGATTACCCATAGTTGACAAATACAAGGTGAGGAAGCACTTTCGCAGCTGTGTGTAATGGCAGAGGTACAGTGATCTGTCATTCATAAAGTCATAAATAGGCAAAATAATAGTTTGTGGTGAAAACCTACAACAGCGCTTAACACCAAGGTTTTTGCTGTTAGTGCAGTGATGTTGATTTGCATGCGTGTTCCCATTCTTTCCCTTGATTGACCCCTGTTACATAAATAGGGAAAGAAAAGCTGCCTGTAGCTTTCCCCTTCAGTGACTCAGACATCACCCCATTCCGGTTAAATACACTGCACCAAGACCAACCTTTTACAGAAATGATTTATAAATGCGGAATAACGCTACAATTATGAAGTCTTGCCAACATTTTTGGCCTTTTTCCCAACAGGCAGTAAGGAAATCTCCTAGGCAGGCTGCCAGACATGGAGATGGACGGCAAAATCTCTGCATGTGATTGAAATGATGCATAAATATGAGGCTTTATTTCGGTATTCTCATGATGTGATTTTTAGTGCTCAACAGAGTATGGTTTGTCTCAAACATCCTCGTGTCAAAAGAGGTCTCCATGTGTGGCTGTCCTTCCAGGAGTGTTCAACCAAATTCAATTTTGGTCCATTTCCAACAGGTCACAGGATAATTCAGGCTTAAATTTTCTTTGTTGTGTGGGAGTATTTTGGCACGAACATAGGGTAGACTGGACAAAATGGGGGGAAAATGTCCCTTTTCTCTTTCTTGTTGTGTAAGAGGGCTGTTATGAAACGAAAGCACTCAAAACGAACATTTATTTGATTTCAGACTTACAGAGTTATTTAAATTGGGGGAAAATGAAGGGTCACCTGGCTTGCACAGATTTTATATTTCTTGCTGCAGGGGAAAATAAATGACGACCAGTTTTAGTGTCACTCCTGAGAAAATATTACAATATTATAAGATTGAATTCACAGATGGCTGCTTTAATTTTAGCCTTATTAACCCTTTTTCTTGTGATTTTCACAAACAAAAAAACAAAACAAAAAAACCTTTTTAACATTTTTATGCCATCTAAACATTGGCATTTGGCTCATGTCTCCTTATGGAAATGTTGTTAGTCCTTATTATGCACCTCCATTTAAATTATTCGCCTCTGTTAAGAATTGTTGAGTAGCTATTGCTCCCCATCTTTGTTTGCAAAGTCATATTATACTGGCCATTTTGTCAAAATATAGTGTCTTTTTTCACAGAGGTTATTTTAACTACATGTCTTTGTTTCTTTGCTATCAGTGAAACTAAGTGAGTGCAGACATTGATATGAGAACTTAATGGCTATGAGATGGGTATTGTAGTGTCTTAAGCTGCTTCCTGTTCAGTTGCATTACACTTACACAGGCAGCCATGTAGCACTATTCCGATGCCTGTTGCTCTCCACAATCTTCATTCTGTGATGCGAACTGAGTGTTTATGTGCTGTCAGACATGTGCAGTATAATTAAACTGACCACTTATCTCTTTGCTTTCCACACCCTTTACTTGTCTCTTATGTACATTCCTGTACAGGATATGGGCACTGTGATCCTTGGCAAGCTGGAGTCCGGTTGTATCAGCAAAGCACAGCAACTTGTCATGATGCCAAACAGGGTAAGGTTCATCGTGCACCATTAGGTAGTCTAACACCCTGGAGAAATTTGAAGAGCATCCAGTGACCTGTTCTCAAACAAATATGGCTAACTAAAGAAAGCATATTACTAACCACGAATTAATGAATGATTGAGTGGCAGTGCAGCATGCACTGTGTGAGAGAGATGATGTGCTGTGTTCACCAGCACACGGTGGAGGTTCTGAGCTTCCTGTCAGACGACGTGGAGGCGGATGATGCCGGGCCCGGTGAGAACCTGAAACTACGACTGAAGGGCATAGAGGAGGAAGAGATCCTGCCCGGCTTCATTCTCTGTAACGCTGAGAACCTCTGCCACTCCGGACGCACATTTGATGCGCAGGTAAAAACCATGCACATCTGCTGCATTGAAATGTCAAATGTTTTCACTTGATTTGCTTTTTACGTTTGATTTTCTTTGGCCTTCTTTTCAGATAGTCATCATTGAACACAAATCAATCATCTGCCCAGGTTACAATGCAGTTCTACACATCCATACATGCATTGAAGAAGTGCAAATTACAGTAAGTTCTTTACACTAATTGTAAATCATTAATGATGCATATGAAGAATATACTTCACTCTGGGACTCATTGCTGTGTGTTTAAGTCGAAATGTTGCAGCATTAAGGGTTAAGAATGGTTAGTATATATTCTTTCTAGGGATGCACAAATCTGGGTTTTATGGCTGATAGTAGTTGCCAATTTATTTTTATTTCATTTATATTGTATTTATTTTTTATGCATATGTATTTTTTTTACACCAAATTGGCTGATCCAGGTGTTTTTTTGTGGTCCCCCCTCCCAATCAAGGCAAAAACAATATTAAGAATTTGTCATTTGAATTGTTCTTTAACAGGATATTTCAAAAGTCACAATAATTAATCTTTTATGCATATTTCATACATGTAAATCATAAACAAAAATCATAGATATTGTTAAATAAAACTCCATATCAGTAGCCCCATATCAATCGTTTTTGAACTAAGGAAGTCTGTTTAAACATGTCTTTTTATTTATATTTTGTAACTTGCATGTAAATCATAAACAAAGCCATAAATAATAAATAAATCATAAATATCAGTTCCGGGGAGTGTATTTATAAAAATGTGGAATAGTAGTATGGTGAAATGACAGACTATAATGTTTAGATTCCAATGTGGAAGGGCTGGTTGACCGGATTTCAAATGTAATGAGGAAATTATCTGATAATACAGAATTATGGGCAGCGATGATAAGATCGAAAACATCAGTACCATTGGTTAGCACAAGGTAACACATGGCAATGGGTAGGTCCAGAAACATTCTGTACAAAACCAATGATCTGACCACAGTCAATGATGGATGCAAAGGATGTTCCTAGGGGATCACTACGTGTATATTGAAATCACCTACAATTACAAACTTTATCTGCTGAAACAACGAGGCATGAGAGGAACTCAAAGAAAATTCTGAAAGAGAGCCTGAATAAGGCCCAGGTGGCCATTTTACTTTTATGTTTTAAGGTCCCCTTTATTTTCCTTGAGTTTCACTCAAAACAAATTCCTCATCGGCCTCTGCTTCAGAGTGTTGCTGGATTATTGATCAGAATCAAGGTAAAACAAGCTCTGGTTCATGCTTCTATCATTAAAAGCCTCATTTATATTGAATACGTTTAATAATGTATTGAAATGATGATGTGTCTTTTCCACTAGCTTGTAGTGCAGAATCATATGTATACATTACGTTACCGCAGACTGGTTTCGAGTCATGGCCGATTGATCCCCTAGTTCTTTCATGTCAAGTTAAAACCAGAAATGTAGAGCCAGCCCACATTCTCAGTGTCCACATGCCCAGAGACACTCCGTACTCTGTGAGGTGATTGAGAATTGGTACTTTTGTGGAAATGACTGCAGAACAATTACTTTTTGATGCTTATGCATAAACTGCCTACCTACCAAAGAGCAATGAATTCAATACTTGAACAGTTTGGCAATGAGGATATCGTTGTTCTGCGTTTTGACTCATTAACAGCTGTACACTGGAGCCCACTTTAAATACACTTTATTTTTGCATTGTGCTTTAGCACTCACCAATTCACTGTTTATAGAAGAAGAAAAAAGTAGTGAATAACAGTTACAAAATAACAGTGAATATATCCACAGGAGATGTATTCACTTAACGAGACATGAACAAATGTTTACTGACTACTCTAAAGATGAGGGATAACTTGATTAACCAACAAATATGTGCCCATAGCATGCTAGAATCTTAAAATAACAGTTGATTTGAAGGTGAACTGTTGCTTTATAAAGCGTGAAATCCTGTTGTGTTCCCACTGTCAGTGTTTAAACTGTCTCCATTCACCCCTAGCGGTAAGCGCTTTTGCCGTTTCTGGCAGAACTCAGTGAACACTGGCTCACCAGAAAGAATGAGCCACTCAGCTGGCAAAGAACAGCGAAATGTTAATCTCATAGCTTGAGTAAGCAGAGTGTTTGGCAGTAGGGCCAGATGGAGGGAGAATTTATTGTAAGCAATGGCCATCAAACTTTCGACCTAACAGCTATTGGCTTATATTTTAGCTGACTAATCTCAGGGTCAAAGATAAATATATTATGAGCAACCTCCTGGCTGACATTTTCCACCAAGACTAACTGTGTTTCTGCACCAATAAATTGTTTGCCATGTTGTTCCATAAATGTTTTGCCTCTCAATCTTCCCTGATGAGCTGGCCCTTGTGGCGAGCACGAGTGGCTAGAAGCGGTTCTGTGAAAAGAAACTTAAACAAAAAAATGTCACGTTGATTCATAAAGTGTCACTTCAGTTAACATTGAAAGAAAATATGGCTCAATTTCTTCCGTAGGCCTTAATCTGCTTGGTAGACAAAAAGACTGGTGAGAAGAGCAAGACGCGACCTCGCTTTGTCAAACAAGACCAAGTATGCATTGCCCGCCTGCGGGCTGCAGGAACCATCTGCCTTGAGACCTTCAAAGACTTTCCCCAGATGGGACGGTTTACTCTACGAGATGAAGGTAAAGCTTCACTTTATAAGAGGGCAATAAATCAAACTGAGAAAATATGGTACACATAAAAATACACAACCGCCATTTGATCTCCAGAATGTTCTCATCTTAAAGGAGCACTCCACTAAATGCAATTGGTTTATAAAAGTTGGTATCCTTTTTCATCATACAAAGCTGTCATGAATGTGAAAGATGGCGGCTCGAGACAGGCGATTGAGGGGAGAAAGATGGTCACCAATGAACGTCTACACTCATGGCTGAGATTGGAGATTACAGTGGAGTCCATTCACAGGAGAAATTATGCATATTTTTTTACAACTGACAAAATAACATAGTATTATTCTGGTGGCTAGTGCCTTTATAAAATGGTGGCTAATCAATCCATTACCAGGCTGTTGAGTGGCATCTGTTGTAATTGAAATCAAGTAATGATTCAATTTTATGTTCTTCACAATGTTTATTTTATTTCAAACACTCATGCCATATTTGATGCTCCCAAAACAAATGGTAGCGAGATGCTTAAATCACCATGGGCTCTAATCAGGTCGGATATACCCTTGGTACAACTCTGGAATTTTCTTTCTTGCAGGCAAAACCATTGCTATTGGCAAGGTGTTGAAGCTGGTGCCAGATAAGGACTAAAGGAGAGCTGTAGGGATGTCCTGATGTAGTCAGCTGATTACAGAGGTGGACGCTGCAGAAGTCCACATCCCAGGCCTCCTCCTTCCCACTGAAGATGATTCGAAAAATCCACCTTTAGGAATATTAACTTCTCATCAGTTTTTAAGAAAAACAATATACAAAACAAAACTTCATGTGTGTCAGCTTTCTCATATTGAGAGGTCAGCTATGCCATGTTTTGCCCCTTGACCATGACAACCTCTCGCCCCACTGGTCTGCACAATGAATGCGTTTCTTCCAAAATGCTTTGCTTCCTTCAGAGAGAAAGTGATGCAGTTATATTAAATATGTGTGGACCCAGGTCTGCTTGAAGAATTAATACTTACAGAAATGTAAGGACTAATTAACTGAAACCAAAATAATGTTATCTGGTTGTGTGTGTCTCCCTTTGCTTAAATACAGATTGGTTTCTCTACAGCAGGGGTGCACAACTCCAGGCCTGGGGGGCTAGTGTGTATGCTGGTTTTTGTTCCAACTAATTACACTGGCTTACTTTTCGAAACGGCTGTATACACAAATGCTGGTTCCCACCTATATAGGACCACAGTAAAAAAAATTAAAAAGAATTCTTCCCTAGGATGCGTGTGCAGTCTGCAGCTGTAGCAGCTTAATTGATCAATAAGGGGTCAAATCAAATACATGGTTGGGGCTAATTAAATAATTAAGAGTTAAGTTGGCATGAAATCCCGAAACGGATGCGCTCTCGCACCCCTGCTCTACAGGAAACGTTCCAGCCACGAACGCGTGTTCGCGTGTTAAAGCAACCACAGTGACAATAAAATATTAAATTGAAAAGTGTCAGTATTGCTTATTTCCCTTTACAGTATGAAATTAAATATGTGTGTTTTTGAGATTTGTTGGTGGTCGCCTTTGCTTTATGATGTAACATCCCACTCGCCCCCGTCCATTACTGTGCAACTCGTGAACACAGTCAGGGGTTTCTACTTGTGCTTCGCCAAGCAAATCATATATAGCGACGTTTATATTTAGTTTATTTGGCACGTACGTGGTTAAAAGGGTGTTAGCTATACAAGTTCACGAAATGAATTGAAAGCTTGGTATGCCGAGTGAGGTGCTTTTTCAGTGTTCTAGTACAGGCAAACTAAACCCTGACAACCCCCTAAATTCACACTTTTATTGTATACTTTGGGATAGATAATTTACCGTTTTAAGGCTACAGTATGTCAAAAATATCCATCAATTCCAAGAAGAGTAAATGTCCCATATTCACGTCCCAGGACTTTTAATCAGTCCATTAGTAACTTACGTAATGCTCTCCGACTTATGTACTGCATGGTAAATTATTCCTTTAAAAATGAAAATGTTTATTTAAATTGATTAAATTACAGACCGATGTTATTGTATAACGTTAACATAATTGCGGAGTTGAAATTTGGCGAGCTAACTCAAGTCAGTGCATTGCATTCGGTTGCCACCCAGCAACTTAAGCCAAGGAGAAATACCTAGTCGCAGTCTTCGCTGTTAATGTCAACTATTTTAGAAGGTAAAGCTCGCTAGCTGGTAACAATCTAATATGAATTATATCTTAGAAGTCAGCTAGTCAGCTATATCAAGGACATTGTTTCAGACAAAAAAATAGTCTTGTTAATCAGGACCCTGGTGTAAAATATTGGCTTAGACGCATGGTACGAACATTTCCTGGTATTTTGTCGTTTTAAATAAAGTTTTGTGAGTCAAATCGAAAAGGGACGCTTCGATCTGCGCCTGCTCCGCTGACGCCACACACGTGGACGACATGGCGAGCGAAAAGAAGGGTTCGATGTTGGATGGAGTTCAGGTATTAACATGTGGTAACACAATGCTTTGTAATTACTAAAACTGAGTATGTGTTTAGTGGTGTATGTGTAAATTAAATGTACAATGTGCCGCCTTAGCTGTGCCAGTAATTGTATTATAGCATTTAATGCCACGAATTTCAAAGATTGTCTCTACCCGGCTAGCGCGTACCCACATATCAACTGTTACCTCGTGGCTTTATAACAAAATCCAAGTGAATGTTACCCTACTAACCAGCAAAATATATGTTTATTTAATAAACTGATTTTTTTATACTGAAGTTGGGTGCTTAGTAAAGTAAATGTGTTAAGGTGCTGCCATGCTAGCTAGCTAAATTAGTTGTGAGGGCATTTACTAGCCATGTAAGATTAACTGTAAACCTGAAGTGATTGTTGAAAGAACTGTCACATTTTGAGAATTTGTCCATATGTGCACGCTATTGAAAATGCTAAACACTCCTGTTAAGAATGTATAGTGATGGCAATGTGTTTCACGCCGATTTCTATTAGTTTGAACTGCAGGAGCCATGAGTGTGAATTAATTCAGTTATCCGTGTGTAATTCAACCCTGATATCTAACAAGTCATGTACCACCCTGTGCAGGTGAAGAAGGCTGTGCAGGCACTACAGGCTTATCTTAACAGCACATCCACTTCTGAGTCTTTGCTGCTGAATGAGAGCCAGCACATCTCCTTGCTCCTCACGCTGTGGAAGATCCCAAAACGGGAACGAACCATCCGCATGTGAGTAGTGTTCTTTTCTCCTATCGCCCACAATGTATAATTGTCTGTCTAACATGACTGACTTATCAACACACTTATGTGTTTGGTGGTGCACTCCAGCAAACCCTGTCCTTCTGTCTCAGTGCTGGGCCAGGGCAATGACAGTGCCATAGTGATCCAAAGTATATCCAGACGAGCCTCCCTCCTCTGTTGGAGCTTGTCTCTACAACTTTGATACACAGTAGTATTTTTTAAAAAATCTTCTGCTCACCTTAGGTGTAGCAGCCAAAAAGTATGGATATAAAGTACAGGTCCTTCCAGAAAACTGTGTGTATGCATATTTGAGCCACCCTTTGAGTTAATAATTATCTTAAATGTGTCTTCTGAATCACTACTATGCCCCTGATTGTACTGATTTCTCTTCCGTAGCCCTTTGCCCAATGGCATGCGCACAGACACAGGAGAGGTCTGTCTCTTCACCAAAGATGAGCCCAACATGACAGCAGACCAGACTGAGAGATTCTACAAGAAACTGCTGACAGAGAAGGGGGTGAAGAGAGTTACAGAGGTACTGCCGAACTCTTGTCAGCTGGAGGCGTTGTTTTTCTACTGAAAATGGTTTCATTGGTTCAAATGAATAATTTTGTTCACTGAGAAGAAAGCATAATTAATTTTCATTAAGGGACAAATCTATCAATACTTTGCTTTGGTTGTGATTATCAGGTAATGTCAGTTGGTTGTCTTCTGCTTTTCTCTGTCAGGTGATACCTTTCAAGGTGCTGAAGACCGAATACAAGCCATTTGAAGCTAAGCGGAGGCTACTGGGGAACTTTGACCTCTTCTTAGCGGATGCACGCATTTACCGCCTCCTGCCCTCTCACATTGGCAAACACTTCTATGTGGGCAAAAAGTAAGCTGGTAGTGCACAATTTAAATATATATTTTAGGGTTCTCCATTCAGTGGACTTTTGAGAAATGTTAAATCGCAGTCACATCATTATTTAGTTTTAGCCTGACAAGCAGCCACATCTACCTTTCCACACCATTTTGGAGTGATCCTTTCATCCAAATTTCAGAATCATTTCAAGTCTGCCAATTAATGTAAGCTATTTCATTGTGAGGTGGGCATGAGGAACAGTTGATCTGAAATGAAATCCCTTTGTGTTGGTTCTCGTTTTGATAATCTGTTGTGATATAACGCATGTATGCTTTCCTTCCCCAGGACTCCGCTTTCTGTGAACCTGCAGAGTAAACAGTTGGGCCATGACCTGGAACGTCTGATCCAGGGCTCCACACTCCGCGTCAACAAGAAGGGCAGCTGCTGGTGAGGATTCACTCATAATTGCATATTATACTCAATACATGAATATGGTTCAACGACACTCAAAATGTAATATTCCTGAAGATTATATTTATCAGAACAACTGGTGGAAGGGAACATGTCACATGTGGCCTTTCTTCCTAGTCCGGTAGACTTGTGTGTTGCTTTTCGCTTGGTCTATATAGTGCAATTCTGTCCATGAGGAGCTATCCCCGAATTTAAACCCTAAAAGTAAACCTGTTTATCCCAAAGTTCTAATTTCCTAGTCCCATGACCAAGACAGTGGAGGCCGTATCTGGCAAATAAAAAAATGTCAGTTTACCAGGGTTAATAAAGTTTATAAAAGTACCTGGTTCACCAAACCATGTTGTACAGGGGGTAGACAAAATAATGGAAAAAGAACTGGCCTTTTGAAGGCTCTAAATTGCAATTAAAAAGGAATCTACACATTTTATATTCATTCGAATACTAATTACCAATGTGTTTCTGCTATGAAAGGCTTTTTAAAATAAAGTGGTTTCATGAACACCAGGATGAAGTCAAACTCTTTCCATGGCCTCCCCAATCACCAACTCTAAACATCATTTAACCTTTATGAGAAGTTCTGGAACATAGAGTGCAAAGTAGATTTCCACTCCCTTCATCTCTCAAAGAACTGGAGGCGTTTCTTCTTCAATGGTCTAATATCCCAACCAAAAAGTGTATAACAGTATTCCAAGTACTCAAGCTGTGAAGGCAAAGGGTGGCCCCATGTAGGTACTCAGTCACTCACATGGGTTGGTATTTCTACCTTGAGCAGTTACTTTTGATTTAAATAGGCATGCATATATATTTTTTAAACAAATGTGTAAACCCTCACGTTAAAAACTTGTATGTGGTGTGGGGCACTCCAGCAAACCCTATCCTTCCTTCTCAGTGCTGGGCCAGGGTAATGATGGTGCCACAGTGATCCAAAGTTTATCCAGATGGGCCTTCGTATTATATTGGGGCTTGTCTCTACAACTTTGACACAGTCAAGAATATTCATTTCTAACACAGTTTTCTAAACCCTGCAGTACAAGCAATCGATTAGACCAGGGGTGTCCAAACTACGACCCCTGGATTAGACCAACCAATACTTGAAAAGGAAGGTGCTGCTGATCATCTTAATTGTGTGTGTGTGTGTGTGTGTGTGTGTCTCTGTGTGTGTTTTGCAGCATGGTCCATGTGGCTCATTCAGGGATGACTGCTGATGAGGTGGTAGAGAACATCATAGCTGCAGTCGGCACCATCGCATCAAAACTGCCCCGGGTAAGTCAGCAGACCTGCATTTAAGCTGAACAGTGTAATGATTGTGTCTAAAACACAGATTTTTTGAACAATTCTTCTGGTAAACTGGCATTTTTCCCAGTCTAAGAATGAAAGGACTCTTTGTTTTCCTTGAGTCGACGCACTGATGTGGCCTTACTCTCCTCGGCAGAAAGGAAAGGGCATCAAGATCATCCACCTGAAGAGCCAGTCCTCTGTGGCTCTGCCCATCTACACCTCTGACCTGAATCACCTGACCCAGCTGGAGGAGAGCAAGATCAAGGTAGGACTGCACTGTTGCCTCTACACACCTGCACTGGGCATGTAAATGTTCTCTGTGGTTGGATTAGTCATTTTGGAAATGCGGTTTTTCAGAAAATGGCGGACAAACCGAAGGCGAAAAAGGGGCGCAAACGCACTCAGAAGAAGAACTCTACCGCTGGAGAAGAGCAGCCTCATGTAGATGGTGAAGAAGTCCCGCAGCTGGTTCCCGTCGTGCCACCCAGCAAAAAGGCCAAGCTGGAGGTGAGGGCCGATAGTAAGATCGAAAGTGTGTATCAGAGTGAGAACTGGGGCCCCAAACCCCAGAGACCAGACTGTCCTTTATGGGAACTGATTTGAGTATCCTCTGAACATCGCAAATACTAAAGGTCAGCCCATGTACAGTAGTAGCAATGAAATGGGCGGCATGTTTCACGGTTTGTGTGGGCCATGAATTTCCTGAAGTCGGGGCAATGTCCAATGTTTAAATGCCACTCCCTGCGGCCAATCGTAAACTGGGACCACAGTGATTTTTCACTAATTTAAAAAATAGTTAAAACAGGGAATGTCATGGATGCTTTTCCTGTTATCTATGCATTTGAATTGTGAATCTATTAATGAATTACTCAGCAGTGAACCATAATTATGGCCTGTAATTTGACATTCCTTGCAATGAGTTTTTGTGTTGAGTGTGGAGATTCTGTTTGTCAGATTGTAGGTGACCTGCTGTAACACAAGCATTTTATTTACTCATCACTAAACAAGAATTTACCATCAAAGAAACACCCATTCCTAGAGCTCTTCCCAAGGGCGTATTGGAGTCCTGTTGATAATCATTCACTTCATACAGGATATTCAAGTTAAAAATGTATGACATATTTTAAGTCAAAATACACTACTAATATAGGCTACAGAATGTCTGCTTATGAACTCATGCACTCCTGTTTATCTAGTATTGAAGAAAGTCTCAGAACATCAGAAAAACTGATTTCACTTCATTCCATATTGCTGGCTTCACTTGATTTCAAATGTTAAAACCAAGGATTTAACAATACTGAAATGGCAGGGAGGACTACCAGCTGTATGATTTCACTTGCTACAAAAGGTTTTTAATCAGAATTTTTGTTCAGTTGGCAACTGCTGTATTGGTCACAATTTAGAAAATGTCTAGATATATTTGCTTAAAAGTTGTTGCATCTGCATTATTAGATAGCAGTTTTGGGATCTCAATCTGTCCTGGGCCTGTGAAAACATGTCCTCGTGATCTGTGATAAATCAAAACTAAAAATTAAATATTGCATTGGTTAATCCGTAGTGGTTGCATATATGATGCAGGTGTATTTGCCCTGGATACGTATGTATAGAAGAGGCATTTGTAATGTTTTTCTTGAGTGTTTCCTTACTGAAGGTTTATTTTTGAAATCTACCTCTAGACCCCACGTGCAGAAGGACTTGAGAAAGCACCCACGCCACACCCAAGGAAAAGAGGAAAGAAGAACCAGGCTTCCAGAAGACCGGCCTCACAAACCCCCAGCAAGCCTGGGACTCCGGGCAAGAAGGCACCAAATGGGGGTGTGACAGGGGAGGGATTGAAGCAGAAAACTCCCAAGATGGGCAAGGGGACCCCTGGCAAAATTAAATTGGCCAAATCGGCTAAGAAGGCACCAAAAACCCCTGTTCAGAAACAGAATAAGAAAGTGCCTCAGTCCTGTTAACACCCACAGTGGCAACATTTATTTTGACTTTGTGGGGTGGGAGGGGTCACCTGTACATGCATATCTGTTTAATTAAATGGACTACTTTTCCATGTGGTTTGAATTGTAGTGCTTTCCTTCCATTATGAAGTACACAAATCAAATGCAAAGTTTGTGTAAAGGTTTTGTGTGCAGGTGTCATGTATGCTTTTGAATATGGAATGTGCAATAGTCGTGGTTCGCTTGACCTTGCATACCTACATCTCAATGATTTAATGGTATTGGTGCATTTCTACAAGAGCCCCACCATTTAACGGAGTCGCGTTAGGTATTAAATTGCCTTCTAAATCTATATTAATCTTAATTCACGATGCACATCCATAGTATTTTGTTTTGTACTCATTTGTAGCTGGTTGTAAAATGTAGTATACTATTGATTTCCAAACAGTTCTGTATAATTCTCTTTATCTTTGATACAGCTGACATGCCATATTAATACATTCACTGTCTGTACCCCTGAAGTATATGCATACTCATAACTGCCCACAATCTAGACTCAATGTTCTGTATTAAAACATGAATCACTTTTTATGCGCTTCCTGACTCCTGTAATTGTCATGATCGTCAAAACCTCTGCCTGAGCACTTAACTTAATCCAGGTCTAATCTTCTGCAAGCAAATGTGAATTTGTTTTTCCCTGTTCCAGACCTTTGCTGTCCAATGGCATTGTGTTCGTGTATTAATGGCAGAAATATGACACCAACAAAGGTTCTGCATATCTCTTCGGTGATGCTTATGGTCATGTTGGTACAATGGCTGCAAATTGAGGGTATCAAATGACAGACCTGCGGTGAATAAAAAAGTCTGTAAATTTGGTCAGCTGCTCTTTGCTTCATAGACAATGCACTCCACGCCAATGCATTTGCACATTCAAAGAATGCCAAGTTTCACATCTTCTGGTGTCAAGCCAAATGTAAGCAATTACAGTACATGGTAGGACATGCTACTTCAACAAAATTCCTGAATCATCCTGAATTTGTTCATAGAGTGAAAGTATTTATCAACAATGGATCAAATCTATAAACATGGAGGCTTTTTTCAGTTACAGCCTTTTTACACAACTTTAGCTGTGGATACTTTAGACCTTTATTTTATGGTTTGGACAGCAACTAATCTAGCTGTTTAGCCCCCTCGTTTTAGTCATTGGTTTTAGCTGTGCTTCAATTCCATTTTGGTCACTGCACCACTACAAATATACTGTGTGTATGCACATATATACTGCGTTTTTGAAAAAAAATAATGGAAACGCCAAACAATATATGAAATGAGCTGATTTTAACAGTTTACTTACACAAAGAAATACATCACACGATCAACACCCTGCACCTACTTTTCCCCATGATTAGAGCCCATTTTATTCTATTCTGATGTCAAAGCCTGACAGTTCAGTGTAGTCATTTGAGTCCATTTTGTAAACATTTTTTAAAGTCATTTAGAATGATTAATTGACGTAGATTGAGGGAATTTCCCCTCTTCCCAGTTAAACTAGAAACATTGTGAAGATATATAGTTTGCTCCTGGTCCATTCGAACTGAGGCCATGCTCTGATGCTGGCTCTCCAAAAGAGGATGTGAGGATAATGAACAACACGAAGGCATACAACATTTAAGGAAGAGAGTAACACTGGGGGATGGGCTTAAAACAGTCACAAATATGAAAATAGACAACATTCATAGCAACAACAGCACAATATGAATAGCAACATTCATTGATATTCTAGCCCCACAGATTTCATAAGAGAAAAGAAAAACATTGTTTTCTTAGCAATGGTGGAAGCTTTTCCACATCAAAAAATAAAGCTTTTTAAAAAGATTTTTTTAAACTTCTGTTCAAATAGGCTCTTCTGCTTATGCCCCTAAATCCCAGAAAAATTTGAACTTGACATCCTGCATTTTCTCTTTGTAAACTGCATCAAAGTTTTCGGTCTGGGCATCTGTGAAGAGATTCTTCCAGTCACCAGCGATTCCTTTGGAGGTAAAAAATAGACTTGATTTACTGTCATATTACATCTAATATTTAGATTAAAAGGTTTAGGCTAACCAAACATTTACAGGAGCATCTAGGTAATGTAAGGACCTAAATAGCCTGTTGTAAGTATTAAGATCATAATACCGTACCACCTAAGACAAGAATCAGCAACCCTGTTCCTGGAGAGCCACAGGGCCTGCTGGTTTTTGTTTTCACCTCAAAATCAGCAACTAATTTAGACACAAGAAACCAGGGGAGGTGAGTTAACTGTAACTAACTGCTTTAATTGATCAATTACGTGCTGAATAACAACAAAAACCAGCATACCCTACAGCTCTCCAGGACCAGGGTTTCTGATCCCTGACCTAGGATGTTGGAATACTGTCTACTTGTACTTGAGTACCTTTCCTTAGAAACTCAGATATCTTCTGGTCCATGAACTCCTCTGGCACCAGGGAGTAGTTTGACATCTTGTTTTGTTTCATGTTTTTGAATATGCAGTGATCTGCAATCTTCGCAGACACTTCCTCACTCAATGATTTCCCCAAGAAATGGCCAATCTTGGAGACGGAATCCTTCAGATCCTGTACAGAACGGTAGCCAATGTAAGACACATTCACAGGTGTTAAGTACTGTATTGGTATACATTATTATTAAGCAATTTGTTGAGCAATTTTGGTGATTTAAAATTAAATGTAAAAAATATACATAAAAATACACATACAAGTATCATTTCCTCATATGAGATATACATCACGCGGTCTTGGTCTTCTGCATTTAGCCATCCCTTAACGTGATCAAACCATGATCCAAACATCACTGTGGCAAAAGAGGCAAAATGTCAAACTACAAATACAACTACAGGAAAAAGTAACACGATTTTCTCTTAGGTGCAGTCATGGAAGTGCGGAATCATTTTCATGCCCAAACTATTGTACGTGGTTTCACTACCTGTGAGTTTTAAGATGGTAAAATTACTATATTGTTGCCTACTTCTACATCAAAATGCATATGTGTAAGCTACATTGTAAAACAGAAAAGTCATTTTGTAAAATTGTACTCATGCTTAGAAATCGTGGTATGGACATATGGATTTTGATTCAAAAGTAGACCAACACAATTTGAATTGTAGGCTACAGGTACACATACATAAGTATTTTTAGAGACAAGGAGGTAAGGAAGGAAATAAAGAAGCATACATAATTTGGTAATGAGAGCAGTGGGGTGTCAGGTTGAGCCAAATGGGGGACATTCCTGGGGACTTATAATTAACAATATAACCAATGTTAAGATAAACATGTTTTAATGACTACCTGTGCCTTGTTTACAACTTCTTCATATTAGCCAAGAAGTATCAGCATTTGGCAACAAACATCCTTATTCATTGTAGTTTTGGCATTTGCTGCACCACTGTATTACTACTGGTTAGACCAGGGGTAGCCAACCCTGGTCTTGGGAGTGCCAGAAATGTTTCTGATCTTTGCTCCATCAGAACCCTTGCCTACAGAATTTGATTAATTATTAAGCTTAATGAATGCAGGTGACCATGTACTGGAGGTACTAAGCGTTTCATTATTCAGACTGAATATTCAGGCTCAGACTCTTAATGGATCAAACTGCAATCAAGCTCAGATGGAATAAAAAACTGAAATGTTACAGGCACTCCAGGTTAGACTGTCAAAAAACAAAATGGCATTCAATGCTGCTTCACTACCACAAGCAAGAGCAATCATACATAGTTCTTCTTAAGCACATTTACATTCATAGTGATAAATCAGAAACTTTACACAAAAATATGCATGCACATACTTCAAAATTAATTTTTGAGCCTACAAGTATTTGATCAATTAGGTTCCTTGTCAGTGTTATTAATATATTTAGTTCCTTGTTAGTTATTTAACTAAAGTATTGCATACAGTACCTTTTCCACTCAGGAATTTAGCCAAAAGTCATCTGCGGTCCCCGGGTTCACCAGGTATGATGCCATCCCATAGTAGTGGAAGGATGACGTAAAAACATCTTTTGGGTTTCGCATCACATAAATTACCTGGGTAAGAAATGCATTCTTAAGTTACCATTCAACTGTTCTTAAAGTCAGATTATCATAGTCAGTTTTATAACAGAGCATTTGCTGATATTTCAATTCAGTTAGCAAGAGATTTCTTACTACTATATATCAGTAGGCCTACTTTGAAATCTGATAAGTATACAATACCTCAAACCATTATTCAGTGTCCTACTTCAAACATGACTACAGCCTTACTAAGATATACTGATTTGACATTAGTCAATTTGTATAAACTGTTGAGGGTGTTTGAATATTTCAGTCAGACCTGTAATTATATAAATGCTTTACCCCTTTGGACACCAGCATATTACTGTCAATTTTAAACAAACCGCCATTACCAATATTAAGAACAAAAGCCTTCTTTCATATGATTTTATGTTTTGGTCATTTGCAGTGGTTTAATGAATAATAGTGTACTGCAGGAGTGTCTTCAAATTCTATTTCAAACAATATTTCAAATATATATTTGACCAAGGTCCAATTCCATTACCTTTGGCTTGACCTTGAAGTAGGACACCGGCATCATGGAATAATGGAAGTGAGTGGCGAACATGCGGGGGGAAGGTCTCTCGTCCAGGTTCAACACTATGCAGCGGTGCTCTTCCAGCCAAGGCATGCGGTCCCAGTTAGGCAGAGTCAGCACAGACGCCATGTCCCCCTCACTCTGGATTAGCGGCACTATCTCCTGCATCCATGTTGTGCCTGTACAGACATTGGGCGCGTTCGTTAATCACGCTGAAGTGCAACACCGAGGATCGGAATTGCATTTCGGAAACAACACTGTCCAAGGCTACACATGTTGGCCACGCGATTTTTAAATAGATTGTCCTTTACATAGTTACATATTGATAGAAAATAAACCTTCAATATGCCAAAGTCTGCTCCAGAAGACAACTTTCTTTCAATCTATTACATTAGGCTATATAAATTATATTCATTTGATTAGCAGGGCAACAAACAAAGTCTATATTTATCATGATATCAATTTTCACAGCTGGATGTAATACTAAACATTTTTCGTAGCCTACTGCACCTTGCCCGGTACAAAACAATGCGGCCAAGCTATCGCCACTTAAAAACCACTACTAAATCCAGCATATTTGATACATGACACATGAACAGCCGCTGCATAAGGGATTGTGCAGTAGTTGTCAAAATAGTAGCCTAGGCTATAATGCCGGAAGCAATAAAGGCTAGACGGTAAATAGGAAAAATAATGAATAATTACGCTAAACCAACCATAAACAATGTTTGCGAATACTATACAAGACTGTGACAAGCTGGATTACAGGATAACAAACTAATAAAAACCTTTAAGAACATCTGTATTAAATCAACGTTATGCTGTAAATGGCTCCTTTGAAATGTCAGTAACAGAATACACATGCTATAGAAGTACATGTTCGGAGACTTTACCAGACTTCGGATAAGTCACGACAACAATGTCATCTCTGCGGAAATTAAATTCCTCGAGGAAGTTCAGGCTTTCTGGAGGGTGCAGGAGTTTTGGGAGATAAACGCCCTTGTATTCAGAATATAGCTCCGCTTCTGTCATATTTCCAGAGCGCTGTGAAGTAAAGCAAGTTGCTGCTTGTTAAGAGACCTTCAGAACTGGACTTTGATATTTTCGATTAGCCTACTCAATACATATTCAAACTGATTGCGCATTCAGTACGTCCGGTGTAAAGTTTTAATTTGCGATGAACACACACGTTAATGAGACACAGCTTGCATTAATCACAAGCATACTGGAGAGCTTATTTTCCTTTGCTTGTTAAACAACTTTTTTGATCATCATATCTTCGTCGACGTAGCACTGTTTTGCCGTTTAAATACCCTTTTTTTGCAGCAGCACATCAGTGAGGTGATGTTCCGCATTTTCATGTTCAGTTTGCATATGACTCGAAAATAAAACGTGGTTACATAATTTCTTCCAATGAACAAAAGCATTTTTCAGTGCCATTATACAGTGTATTTTTTATATAGCCTACTATTTCAATATACTGTGCACAACACCCATACATATTTCACATGGAGTGATTCATTAGGCTCCATACGTTTTTGCTTAGCCATCTCCATTGAGTGTCAACCACTACTCCTTCTGTTTGGGGGAAAAGCATTTTTCGGTGGCATTATACAGTATATTTTGTATGTACTATTTCAATGTACTGTGCACAACACAACACCCATAACTATTTCATATGGTGTGATAAATTACGCTATTTCATATGGAGTGATCCATACGTTACCGCTTAAACCAGTGATTCTCAATCCTGGTCCCCCACTGGGGTAAAAATTCAAAAGACTGTGGTCCCTCAAGGTAGAACCTTTCCAGATAGGAGCTGGTGGAGAGGTACAAGGGCAGGGGGGTGAGCCAGTTATGGGAAGTTTCTGAGATTCTCAGGACAGGCAGGCAGGATGATTTGATGGGAGGCTGTGTTGAAGCTTCAGAAAGGTCCAAAAGAGTCACAAATGAGGAGAGAAGCAGTTCTTTTTCAAAGTGACTGCGGAGAACCATCTCCACTGAGTGTCAAATGTGGAAACCAGAGTAGTGGTTCTTCTGTTTGGTGGAAATTAGAATAATGTGGTAAAGAGTCTTAATGATGTTTACCCAGAGAATACCATTATAGCCCAAATATAAGGTGCTCTTTGGCTTCAACGGAGGTTTGGGGTAAGCAATTATTTGATTTGGGAATTAAGCTTGGAAGTGTGTTGATACCAGCAACAACAACAACAAAATTCAAATGAAAGGCTTTTACTACATACAATAAGGGCTTTTCCACATAAAATGTGTCGATTACAGTGCTGACAGTTTGAAAGGGAGTAAACAGCCACTCCCCATAGGAGTGGCTTGGGAAGAGTGTATGATGTGTGGCATAGGATGACAAGCAGGCAAACAGTTGGACAGCAGCACCCTGTTAGCCCGAAGGGATACAGAAACCATTTCATTTCGGTAAGTTATTTTTAACAAATCAAAGTCTATAAATAATCAAAAATAAAAGTGAATGGGTAAAATGTAACCGACTTGTACGGATTAAACATTTCAAGCTATCTGTAATGATCAAATTGGTACAAAAGTCTCTATAACCATCTCCGCAAATATATAGTTTTTCACTGAAAAATAAAATATTCTATTCAAAATATTTTTAGAATATTGTGTTGTAAAGTGGTATCTGTTTAAAGCAATTGCTCCTAGTGCAGCGATGCATCCTACTGCCCGTCTAATCTAACCCATGCCAGTGTGGCCCACAGGGTAACACATGATTGGCTCCAGCCTCATCCAGGAAGGGAGGATTTCAATTGGCTGGGTGATTTATGTTAATTGCTTTGACTTTCAGACAGGCTGAGACCAACCTACTCATAAAAAAGAAGAATTTGATGACATAAAGGCAGTGCAACTTGCGTTATAGTTTTTAAAATTCCCTAATTTTGTCAAACCTGTCCAGTCGTCTGGCCTCTCTCTGAAGGATGCTGTCTGCGGGGATCGTGGGCTCCAGAACTGACAACAGGTCGGGGACAGAGGACACAGCGCGACGCGCCTTGTACCCAGAGGGTGACAGTGATGCAGCAGACCGCCATCCCTGGATCCAGTTCCACAAACCCATCATTGTCATGGTGATCGGGGGCCTGCTGTTGGGCGCTGGCTCGCTGCTTGCGCTGCTCCACTACACCCAGGTGGTGAACGTGTCGTACACTGTGGGGACAGTGTGTCTGTCGATTGGGCTCATGTTCCTGGTGACGGGGCTGGTGTGGCTGCCTGTCATCCAGCAGAAATTGCAGCGTAAGGGACTGGCCCATAGGGAACACACCAGATCTACTGCCGGATGAGGGTGGAGTTTCTCCTGTTCAACTCTGTTTAGGATAATTAGGATAATTTTTTTATTTCCCCATCTATCTGGCTGTCTCTCTGCAAGACATCTATAGCAGATTCTTCACCACAAGCTACAAAGCCCTTGTCGTTGTTCTTATAAAAAGCATTTTAATCACAGCATTATCTTGGCTGCCAATGACTATTGCAATTATTTAGTAAGCATCCATTCATGTAAAGGACGAGGCAAAACTTTGTATATTTTATACAGAATCAAAAATGCTTTGTGGGTTGCAAAAGTTTAAAATGTTGTATGTCTGCATTGCCCTTCCCTAGTTTTAAAACATATTTAAATGAATGCCCTTACTGTATTGCTGTCAGAATAAATAGCCAACCTTCTCCAAGTGTTATTTGTGAACTATGATTGGATCAATTTCTACTTGTATAACAAAACAAAAACTACAGAGTACAATTAAAGGCATACTGATGGCTAGCACATATTCAGGTACTTCTGCACAGATACCACCAGATGGCAAAACAGTGTTAGAAAAGGTTTATACAATGTCAACAGATTCACTGGACTGGAACACAACATTTCAGAGTGCAGTGTAAATGCCACTGCGGGCACCTGTGGAAAGAGTGACCTGGGATACAGACTGTTTCTGAAAATGTTAAAGTTGCTATATTCAGTCTGAAAATGGTCTGGAAAGGAAGTGTAGCGGATAAGACACATGCTTTTGAAATATACACGCATACAAATGAAAATTAACGGATGCAGTGAATCCACGTCATTTCATGGCACACACTTGATGGACAGTATTCTAATAGTTGTTTTAAAGGTTTCCTGAGAAACTAAACCAAAATGTTTGTGTACTGGGCAGTGTATTAAATGACTGTATTGCTTGTTCCTGATTTGCATTTTCACCCAGTAAGACACTTTTGATGAATGATGTCAATGACGTCTCTGGTCAAGGTGTCAATACAATCCCGAAATCTGTAGGATGCACCTGGATCTACTGGTTTGTAAAAGGAAAATAAAAGCCTGCTCCTTTTTGAAGTGCGGTGTCAGCAAGTTCTCGAGACACCATTTGAGGGAGTGAAAAAAAGACTTATCACCGGTCATTGATGCCCCAAAGCAAAGGGCTTTACCACTGACCTCTTTGCCTTGCAGTCCCCTTACGGATATGTTTGGACTGGTCATCTGTATAGTGTGTGGGTTTTGAAGATGTAGGCTGTTTTCTCTAAGGTTAAAACAAAACTGCAAGAGTAGCCAGTTTCTACAACCAGCCAACCTGATCACCACTCAAAGATCAGTCGGCAGCTGATGCATGTGCATTCTTTCGATGCTGGCTGTAGGCCTGTGACGATTCCCCACAGAGTACTACACCAGAGGAGACGTGTATCTAGAATGCGACTGTAGGATAGAGCCTGCACTAACTTTATAAACCGAGCCACTCGGAGGCCACTTTTGAACATTTTTCATAACTTATGACGATTAATTTCACCTCTTGGAAACGTGTTCCCACATGTAATACAAGTGACGAAAAGTGTCGGGATGAATTAATACTTTATAAAACTAGGACCGTATTTAGTTATAATACAGTACCCTCTAGTGGTCAAAGTTAAATTAGCCAAATAATGTGATAATAATAATAATGTGATTAAAAAAATAATAATGTGATACAAAATATTTAAAATATACTTTCCTTACATTATACAAATGACAAATTACATTATATTCAAGGCACTTCATAAATAAAAGAACACAAAGTAGAGAGAAAATGGTGATTATAAATCAATTAAATAAAAAATAAAAAAATTGTCAAGGCTGTAAAATAAGTTAAAATAATACCATCAGTGTACAGTAAAGATAGGCAAGTGTGATATAAATGCAGGATTTAACGCAAATACAGATAATGCAATGTAATAGTTTAAGTAACTAAAAACCAGTAAAAATTTATTTTCTAAACTTTTGTTTTAAAATCACCTTTTTTAAATGGTGTGTAGGGACAAAAACTAGGCCTTTGTTGATACACACAGAGTTAGCAATTTGGAGATGTACTAAGGGGACTAGCCACATAATGCTTTAAAAGGTATTCATACATCTTTAAATCCAACTTTTAAATGAACCTATTTTGTTCTGGTTAAAAGACTTGCAGTGACATTCTGTACCAGCTGCAGGCAAGAGAATGCCATTTATACATAAATAATGAGCATTACAACTGTGTATGCTTGAAGAGATCAATGTGTAAATTACTTTCTCTGTATCTGCAAATGGAAACAAAGATCTAATTTGGATGGCCTTGCTTCAGTTAAGTAAATAAAATTGATGCAAATTAGAACAATCCAAGGCCTCTGGAATGAGAAGCCCAGGAGAGGTATCTAATGGTGAAAGTTTATTTATGATTCTGAAGATGGAGACAAGGAATCCTCAATTGATTTTTTTTACTACTGCAAAGAGTGTACTAATGTCACATCCTGTTAAAGAGAGATGTGACACTCTCAGGTACACTCTCACTATTTTTGAGCTGTGAGACTCACTAAAAAAGTGATTTAATTTGCAATCCAAGCAATGAGCACTGGGCTCAAGCAATTTGATTTACTTATGATTGTGCATCTTGTTCTCCCAACAGTTGATTGACAGAATGCCTGAGTCCCCCAAGGGTAAGGTGAGAAAAGATTAATAGAAAAATTGTGTCAATTTGCAGGTGAGACTTTTAATAGATGGGAATTTAATTTCCAGTTTAATAAATCAGTTCAAGTCAGCTCTTTCCAGCCTAAGGTAGAACAAAGTATACCACTCCATCATGCAGCATTTTTTAGATAGGTGTTTCTCAAATTCCCTAGACATGGCAATTGTGAACTGCTTCCACAAGGAAGTCTGTCTTTGATAAGCTGGTGGTATCTGCTCACTCCTCCTGTCAGTGTACAGCATACCCTGCAGTGTATACTGACTAGTGGGACATAGTGTTCTCACACTGATGCTGGTAACATAATACTTAGATATGGGTGGATGGCATCTGACCAGAGTAAGGTGGGAGAGTTACACTGCTCAATGTTTGAATCATACGCTTGTGCCCAGAGGTGGTGATGGCATATGATATTCATAAGAACCTGTTGTGATGCTCCTGGAGAACCTGTCCCATTCCCCCATCAGCTGCTCCCTAGCCTAGGCTAAATTCCTGTTGGAATGTTTTCCCCCCTTTCTGCCCTCGTTTCTCCTTCATGATTGAGAGAGCCTGTTATCCAAGGGGTTTTACAAGTTTTATATTTAATGTGGTATCCATTTGCAGAGCTGCATATTTACTGAAGCAGTTCAGTTTAGATACCATATTACAAAGGTTACGATGACAATGCCGAACTTAGACATTGAATCTGCAACATTTTGGTTACAAGTCTCTTTCCAAAACAACTATGCTACACTGCTTCTCTCATTATCATGGTCTTGTCAGTGTTAGCCCTCTTGTTGTGCATGATTTTCCCAGCCAAGTGCAAGCCTATCTAGATCTTCAGAGTCTTTAGCTGCAACTACAAACAATACAAACCAGCTTGTGCTCCTGGTGAGCATCTATACCATCTGACTCAAATGGGCACTCCATATCTCATATCACACTTTGTATTGTTTACACATTAGGCCTCTTGTACTGAGGATGCTGTTCGTCCCATGACTGATGTGTATACTAGTGTTGCTGTGTTAAAAGTGTCAGGCCTGGTTTATATTTGGCTATTTGACCTGGAGTGAATGATGATGAGGCAGCTGAACCCACAGCAGGTCTGCCTACCTGCTGTACCCAACATGCTAGCTATCATTAACAGGAGTGTTGCAGGGTTAGAAATGATTTATCACTGGTGATTGAGTCCCTGTAGCCATGAAAACTGGAAAGTTTAGCTTCTGTGTGACTGGGAAACAAGATTTGATGGCCAGTTTAATCATTTGGCCAATATTTTCTGGCCTGCAGGAAGGGCCAGCTGGTATTTTGTTAAACTGTCATCAAGCACATTATCTGATCCATGTTGCTCTCAGTGAGAAGCTGCCAACAGGGCATATTTCCTGTCCACCAACAACAACTCTTGCACAACATGTTATACAGCAGGGCTGGACTGGGACCAAAAATAGGCCCTGCCATTTGGCTAACCGGCCCCCCTGCGTGGGTTGCTCAGCGCCCCACACGGGGGGTGGGGGGGTAACAAAATAATGTCGTGGTATAATATATATTTATATATTTTTAATTTAAAGATATATATATATATAAAATAAGGATAGCCCTACCGCCCTACCGGCCCAAAACTGAATCTGGACTATTGCCAGTCCAGCCCTGGTGTACACTGATGGTTGAATGCCAGCATCTTGATTTGTAATCTCACCAATAACATGGAAGGAGGTTGCTTGAACATGAATAGTATACCCTAATGCTCCCTGTAATATGTTCCTGTATGGCTTTCTCTGTGTGGGGTCATTTAATTTTGATTTGTATTCTTGTTACTATATACTGAAAGTCATATTAGTTCTAATTAACTCTAATTGTGTTGTCCTAGGACTATGACTCTTGTTTGTCAGGAAATCTCACTGAACCATCTAGAAATCTTCATTCCTTTCTCTTCTTTCTCTAAACCATAGTTTCATAGTGCCTTACAAATGAATAATCTCATATTTTGTCTTCTATGTTTCCATGGTGAGGGTGATTCTAGAAGTATCTCACTTTGATTTGTATTAAAAACAAGTTAAACCTTTGAACATTTTTTTGAACACTTCAGCTTACTTTTAAACTAAACTGTTTCAAATATTTTGTTATGCAATTGCTATTTGACAAGTGTGATAACTGTATTCAAAAATATAATTTGAAGTGATAATTTATGGTCAATATCAAGTTATTGCCTTCTAAATTATATCAGGCCCCAGAAGAAAGTGTCTGCAAAATGTATCAATAATAAAGCAATTTTGGAGAACAATCTTTTCCTCTCAAATGATAGTTCTTAATGACAGGCCATACTTTTCCCTTACGAGGTTAAATGCAATATATGGTTTTGATTTTGTGTTATTATTGTAACAGATGCCTGTGGGTTTCTGTATGTTGCTATGCTGGACTCCTTCATCCCTTCCCTTTTGGAAAAGTTACTTTAAATCATTGTAGTGTTTTCACATTCTCATCAATACTGTATATAGATCCATATAACTCAGTATGCCTTAACTCTATTATGCCATTGTTCTTGCCATCCTAAGTAACCTAAAGTAAAATAACATTACTCTAAAAAACATTTCATACAGATCTTTGGCAATTAATAACTTTAAGCTTTTATCTTTAATGCTGCTTACATCATTTCATGTTTGTGCATGCCAGAGACCTACAATGTCCTACACTGAAGGATTTGGTTTGGTATGACATAATTATTTCACATTTACCCTAAATGAAAACTGTAAAATAAAACAGGGAGCAGTATTGAAGGTTTTACATACTGCAAGTTTCGTCCTTTCAAAGTGGGGACTTACCCACAGGGCAGGTCATTTACATGTCCCTGTTTCTCTATAAACCAGGGCCTGCGGTTTCAGCCCCACTGACTAAATGTAACGCTACACACAGGAACTCACTATTAGTAGTTTTAGTCTCGTTACTATGGCTAAGAGCAAATGTGCCCAGAACAGTTATTATGATGGGCTGGTGGAGAAATGTATGCCCTGCTACCTGCGCTGCTCCAGACCCCCCGTCAGCTGCACTGCATTCTGTACTAAACGTAAGTCAAACACTTTCACTGTTTGAAACACTGTTCTGACTAATGCATTAACGTATCTATTATTTATTGAGCGTATAAGACCCTCTCGAGAGATCATTTGTTAAATTGACATCTGTAAATGTATTAGATTTGTGTTATTAATACAGTTATTTTAGAATGATCTGTAATCAGTACAATTATACCTATAAATTCAAGGCAGGCTACAGTGTTTTGACAAAAAGAGAAAATTAATCTTTGTGCTGTTGAACATTTCACATGTATAAATACTGTGTATGTAGGTTTTTGCTATAGCCAATCGCTTGATCAATTAAGGTTGTGGAAAATGTGTTTACGTTCTACTATAATTTTTGCCTTATTTCAATACAATACAGGTTTGGCTCATTGCCATTTGCGTTGTCATATAACTAATTTTCCACAAACGGTTTCATTTCAGTGATCCACACTTTCAGCAATTAGGACCCCATTGATTTCACCTATCAGTCTATAATCAATTAATACATGTAATTTGTTGATAGACATACAGCTGAAATCAGTGAAATCCTAAATGCTGAATGTGCGGACACCTGGTCATTGAAACTAAACTGTTTGTGGAAAACGAAGCACTCAAAGACAAAGCAAATGGTAATGAGCCAAAGCAGCAGTGTTAAAATCAGTTTCAGCACAAACAAACAAAATCTAAACATACATTTTCAACAGCCCTATGTAATCAAGAGATTGGTTGTAATGAAAACCAGCATACACAGGGGCACTCCAGGACTGAGGTTGAGAACCACTAGCCTATACCACTGAAATAATCCCAAGGAAACTAAGTGTAACTTCATGTAACTAATATCCTTTAAAAATCTAAGCACTTGCTTTGAATAAAAACGTTCCTTATGACATGGGGCTTCAGTGTTGGTGTATTCTGCTGTTGTTCCCCACAGCTTTAGACAGCCCCAGCTCCGAACCTGAGAATCATAATGTGTGGCTGATCGTGGTTTTCACATTACTGTGTGCTGTTTCCACGCTGATGCTGATTCTGCAGGTGCTCCGAAAAAGGAGCTGCCAGCTGTTCCCCAGAAAGAAAGGTTTGTAGTCAGGTGTGGCCAAAAACCATGATGAACTCATAAAACATGCTCTTATAACCTGGACACTCAATCCAGCAACCCCCCTTACATAATATCGAAATTAATTAAAAGATGGGAAAATTGTGGCAATAGAAATCAAAGTGATTAACAGTTTTTTTTATGCATGTAGTTGAAATTGTAATTTCATAACAGAAACCCATAGCCCATATGTTGTATGAATGTTGGGTTTTTCATCTATGACTCAACGTAATTGTCTTACATCATGACAGGGAGAAACCGAGAGCAAGTGGAAGACTCTGAGAGAGGAAGTGAGAGGAATCTGGAAACCTCAAACAAGACTAATGTTGCACATGATAGGACCATGATCAGTGAAGAATCTGAGCAAATGTATGAGAACGGTGGCACTCATTACAATTCAAGCCTCCCCCTGCCATCCACTGAAGAGGGCATCACCATCCTGGTCACCACGAAAACAGCACAGACCAACGATTATGCACATTATTGCATGCAAGACAAGACTCTGGACTTGTGGAGGTCTGTCTCTGTAACCTGATAAGCTGAAAATGGAGCACAGGCATTATTAGGCTGAAGCTGAGACAGTCAAAACGGTGCTAATAAGTTAATAATATGTTTTTTAAACCTGAACAGTATCATCATGGAAATACTGTAACAATGTAACAATGAGGTTTATTAGCCATCCACACAAATGTGAAAGGTTCAGCCAATAATAATTGGTTTAAATAAATACATTTCCATTGTAGACACTGTTATTTTTTTCAAATAATTCACAGTAAAGCTGATTTTTATTGCAAACTCGGAGAGAGCTTGTTCTTTAGAACTTCCTGTTTATGACAATAGTGCACAGATTAATTCTTATAAAAATCTACTGATTGGCAAAAAAATCGAATTCACTGTCCATACTTCAGGCTTTATGCACGTTATACAGCCGGATAACCTGTGTAGGTTATCGAACTAAATACTGTATTTATATTACGGTTCAACTATCGACGAACTTCCATCTCCACGTGATACTCATTTGTGTCATATGACCATGATAACGGTGTGTCATGTGACTATGGTTTTGTTTTGTGCTGAGAGCAATGCATCAGTATTTCTTTTATTTTAAAATTACCTTTCGTTTATCTCACTGATCAAGGGCGATCAACAACCCGAATCACTAATGTCACCGTTTTTTTGTCGTACATTGTCTCCGCAAATTTAGTTTGCAGCCTAAAAAGTCCGAGACCCGATATTAAACTCAGTGGAGCAGGCCTTTCTGAATTCAGCCGGGGTCTGGAGTTCATAGAAACTCGGCGGCACGGAAGACAAAAGCGTGGCAATACAACGACTGTTTATTCTGCTTTGCGCTCCATTGGTTCCCCTATTCAATGTATTTATTGATGGTGGAACTGATGGTGTAATTGCAAATAGCAGCAAACGAAGTAGGTTGCGTTCAGTCGTGAAGAGAGCAGGTAAAAACTGTAAACCAGGCTAGCTAGCTGGCTAGCTAGCTAGCTACATGGTGAGGAATAAATTGATTGACACAATCTGAACCGGACTGCCAGGATGAACGGTGAGTGATGGAGTGTCAAGTTTTTCTAATAAATTCAGAATTCTAGAAAAACCGTTCCACGCCTTGTTAGCCAGCTAGCCAGCCGTGACAGCAAGTGGCAAGGGTTGGATTGTTTTTTAGCTGCTCAATGTTAGCTAGCCAACTTAAATAAGAAGTATGTGTTTTCGACTTACTATTTTTGAATACAGTGCTAATGTTTATGCAACGTACACAATAAAGTTGGTCTTGCGTATTTCTTGAAGTGATAATGCAAATGTCAACATGTAAATATCCCATTCTATTGCGAAATGGGAGCACATGCATTGGCAAAATTACGTGCACAAATATGCGTCAAAAGAGAGTGTCAAAACGAAAAGAGGCAGGAACTTTACCTAACAAAATGTTAGGTGTTCCAAGCCTTTTAGCTTGCTATCCATTACTTTACAGAAAGTTTCAGTTTCAGTTCCATAGAACGCTCCAGCTAGCCTACATGTAACGTTACAGATGCTAGCTGTGGATATTTTTCTTAGGTATATCCACAGATTGTAGCGAGCGAACTAGCATGTTGTCAGTTAACAGTCGTATTTCCCTTCAGTTTTACAGTTTCAAAACCGAAGAACTCGATACTACATTTGTGGAAGTCAGGGTCAAGTCTGAGCTCAGTACTTTGGCTCGGGTGTTAATTGAATGTTTGTTTTTCAGTAAAAGGCCAACTTCTTGAGACTTTTATGGACTTTTATGAATTTAATTCAATTTTTTTTAGCACAAGACAAGAATGCAAACAAATATATATATTTTTTAATTAACAGAAGAGTAGAATGTCAAATAAATTATATTACAAAATACTATTACAAAATAATATCCAAGAGCAGTGATCAATGTCTACGAATTTGGGAGGCTGAAGTATCTTTGAAAAGTACTTTCTGTTCTCCTCTTCTTGTTCCTGATTACAATGTTGCCATTTATATAGCAGGACACTTTGTACTGTTGGTCACTAAAAGAAAGCATGCTTGCTCCAACATGTTATTAAGTTTATTTCCCTTCCGAAATGGCAATTACATAGTGACTTTCCTATTGATGAAGAATCACCTATGTCAGTGTGGGCATTTAAACCCATTTATGAAAAAAACCCCAAAAAAACGAAGACGCATTTTTACACAGCAATTTAAAAGTATAGTGTGTTCATTCATATTTCCACTTAAACTCAAAATGTATCAACCTTTTTTCACAAAAGGCATTTGGTTGCCAAGGCCAAAACAAAATATGTTTTGTCATTGTACTGAACACTGCATGTGTATTTAAAACGTTTGAATAGTTTTTTATGGTACATAGATTTTATAGGGATTTTTTTGTATGTTTGCTGTGGTGGTGAAACTGCCATATCCTCAACAGGAGAGGAAGAACTGTAGCTTCATGTTTGACTTCGTTGGCCTGTTCTTTGGACAGTAGCTGTGCCTGCTGTTGTGTGATATTGTATCTTGGCAGCAATAGCCTGGTTGTTGGAAGACCTTCAATTAGCCCAACCATTATCTAGTTGAAGGGGCTGTCAGTTTTGTATTAATCAACACATTGCCATCACAACTTGAATTGGTTGAATTGCATAGACACAGCTGAGATTTCAACAGAAAACAAGCTCCATATACAGCATTCTCCTCCTTACAACTTAAAAACAAACATAACTCTGGATAGATTCTGGAGTAAAAGAAAGGAAAAAACAAATGGGCAAGTTTTTACATTTCCTCTCAGTGTGCAACATATCTTTTGAATTGGATGGTGGCAGTCATTTCCACTAATGATGTATATGTTTACTTGGAGAGTTTGAGATATTTTTTTCTTGATTGTCTTTAAAATAAATTTAAAAAACACATTTATTTGTCGATACATTGCATGAATAGGGAGTCTTATTAATTATTATTTATAAGACTATAATATCATTATTTCTTGATTGAAGCCAGTGATGTTTTACTCAAAGATTGCATGGTGTTTATTCTGTACTGTATTTATAATTTGGGGAAAAACAAACAAACAAACAAAAACACTTGTTTTGCTTTGTCCATTCTTTGTACACTTTGTGTTGCTTTCTGCAACTGTTATTATAATGCCAACAATGTATGTTTTTCTGCATTTATGCATGTATGTTCTTGGAAAAATAAAGTACTGGTATAATAATGGTGAACAATAATGGTTTAATATGATTTAATATGCGTATTGATTGTTCAGTCTGATTAATTGATCATTCATGACTGTGATGTGCTCAAGTGACTTGCAAGTACTTGCATCACATAGATGAGGTGATTTAACCAGTTAGCCTACATGCTAAGCCTACTTCAATTCAACAAAGTAAAACACTGAAACGAATAAGTATGACCTACTTATCAAGGCACAGAGGCCTTCATGCCATCTGTATGGTGAAGCTGGCCTGTTAGTTAATGCCAAAAACATAAGGTTTTTCAAAAACAAAACAAAAAAATTAGCATGTTTTTTACATCACATTTATCAGAGGTGTGGATTCAAAGTACTTTGTCTTGGTGCACTTTGTTGATAGGACATTATGACACACAGAATGAGGTCTAAAATGTAGGCTGAGTCTTTGAAAAATATTTGAACTAACGTTTTTGGGACAACAATGTTTTTTTGCTTTTAAAAAATTACAATGACATGGGCCAGATCATTATTTTAGGTTTGTAATATAGTTCAAGGGCTTTTGTGAGCATAATTGTAAAAACTATAGATTTTACCATAATTCTGTGCTATATGTTCCAGTTACTTGTATGATGTTATTGGGGTTACTTCAACATTACGGCCAAGTATAAGTGCCTGCTCCATCCCAGTTTTTCACACCAATACACTGTGTATGTCTGGCAAGCTTGATGACTTAAAATGTACTGATATTTTAATCAATATGGTAGGAAATAAAATACAAATGTCGAAGTTCGACTGATAGGGTTGTCCTCAGTATGTGCGTGTGTGTGTGGATGGATTCATCAATGGCCAGTGTGCAACTGTGTATCAGCCCATTACCTTAGTTTAGTTCTGACACATTTTACCTTTTAAAAGTGATCAAAAACTGTCCTACTGATTTGGCTAATTTTAACACTCTAGTTTAGTCCAACAGAGACATGTAAGTATTTAATGCAATGTAGTATCAATATGTGCAAGTAACGGCTAGTAACATCAGCACCTCACTGTTCATTAAACGACCCAGAGTGCCCCCATTTTAAGTTAAGATATAACATCCTAGTTATATGAGCATTTTGTTCATAAGGTGTTCTTTGTGTAAAACTGAGCTGTACTTTTGGCAACAGACTGGTTCCTTTGTAACCAATAGATTGATTAAATAGACTGCAGTTCTTGGGACTTCATGAGTTTAGAGGAAAATGTTGATTTTACAGTCTTTAATTGTGGAACAACATAAAAGGAAGAAAGGAAAATCTCAATAATGGAAGGTGACCAAGCCCTTTATTGGACTGAACCACAAGTAATGGTAGAAATGATATTGCATCTTTCATGTGCAACACTCTTTGAAGTTGCAGTGGTATTTTGCACTGTTAGTTTGTCAGACATAATAAAGGTATGAACAAAGTAAAATCCAAGCCAAAAACAAATGTGTTTTTATTTATTAGATAGCTTAGAATTACAGGGTTCTATTCACAGATAGCATGGTTTTGAGATTTCAGGTGTCTTGAACTGTCCCATATAGCATTGTTTTATAGTAGCTCTGCTAGTTGGAACACAGATAGAAGACAAACATGAAGTTCCACTGCCTTTGAGGTCATTGCCAGTTGTCACTTGGTTTGTTGGATTATTAAGATTTATTTTTATAGATTTTTTGTGTTTGTGATGGAGAGCATATCACTTTAAAGGAAGAAAGTGCAGAAAATTAGACACCAGTAAACTAACCATTGCTGTATTAAATATTATGGGGAAAGAAAGATAAAATTGAAAATTATAGCATATATTTGCAACAATATATTTTTCGCATTACTTGAAGTTCTGTCAAGGAGCAGCTTGAAGTTACTTTAGTAGCATTTTATCCATGAAATAAAATCAAAAAATATATTTATTTATCTGTTGCTTTTCAGTACTTTAATGCAGCCCTGAACCTGTTGAGTGAATTAAGTTCACCTGGTCTGCCACTAACCAGCCCAAACTTGTGACTTTGCAGGTACACAGCAAAATGACACAAAAAGGCAACACCTGCTGGAGAGGCTGTTGGATGCAGTTAAACAGGTGAGAACAACAGAACCTCCCCATGTGATCAGAATAAATCAGCATGCTTCGCATTGAAAATTAAATAAAAAAAATTGTACTTCGGGTACCTCTCATACACTGCCTGGCCAAAAAAAAAGTCACCACCTGGATTTAACTAAGCAAATAGGTAAGAGCCTTCCATTGTATAATTACTGCAGTGATTAATATGTTTTAGCTGGCAACAAGTTATTTAACCCTAACTGATGCAGTGAGTAGCTTCTCATTTCTTAAACAACCATGTCGGAAGACATATCCTGTGGTCGTGGAAAAGATGTTAATCTGTTTCAGAAGGGTCAAATTATTGGCCTGCATCAAGCAAAGAAAACAACTAAGGAGATTGCTGAAACTACTCAAATTGGGTTAAGAACTGTCCAACGCATTATTAAAACCTGGAAGGATAGTGGTGAACCATCATCTTCAAGGAAGAAATGTGGTTGGAAAAAAATCTTGAATGATCGTGATCAGCGATCAATTAAACATTTGGTGAAATCATATCGTAAAAAATCAACAGTAGAACTCACGGCTATGTTTAATAGTGAAAGTAAGAGCATTTCCACACGCACAATGCGAAGGGAACTCAAGGGATTGGGACTAAACAGCTGTGTAGCCTTAAGAAAACCACTTGTCAGTGAGGCTAATCGGAAAAAAAGGCTTAAATTTGCTAGGGAGCATAAAGATTGGACTCTGGAGCAATGGAAGAAGGTCATGTGGTCTGATGAGTCCAGATTTGCCCTGTTCCAGAGTGATGGGCACATCAGGGTAAGAAGAGAGGCGGATGAAGTGATGCACCCATCATGCCTAGCGCCTACCGTACAAGCCTGTGGGGGCAGTGTTATGATCAGTTGGTCAGGTCTAGGTTCAGCAACGTTAGGTGCCCAAATAATGAGGTCAGCTGACTACCTGAATATACTGAATGACCAGGTTTTTCCATCAATGGATTTTTCTTCCCTGATGGCACGGGCATATTCCAAGATGACAATGCCACGATTCATCGGGCTCAAATTGTGAAAGAGTGGTTCAGGGAGCATGAGACATCATTTTCACACATGGATTGGCCACCAGAGAGTCCAGACCTTAACCCCATTGAGAATCTTTGGGATGTGCTGGAGAAGACTTCGCGTAGCGGTCCGGCTCTCCCATCATCAATCAAGTTCTTGGCGAAAAATGTATGCAACTCTGGACGGAAGTAAATGTTGTGACATTGCAGAAGCTTATTGAAATGATGCCACCGCGAATGCGTGCCGTAATCAAAGCTAAAGGCGGTCCAACGAAATATTAGAGTGTGTGACTTTTTTTTTTTTTGGGACGGGCAGTGTATTTGTACTTTTTGTTTCATGTTGTATCACAGCAAAATTGTCTTTGCTGTGAACACCCACTCACTCACAGTCCATAGACCACCCTCATAAAATGGTCCAAGACTCAGTGATTTATCTCATATTCTTACTATAGAGGCCAGTAGAAAACACAATGGCTCTATACGCTGGATCCTGTACCTGCAGTTCAAATTGTCATTTATCAGAGTGAATCATGTGGAGAGCCAAAATGTCACCCATCAGTGTTAATTATGCGAACAGAAGGTCCTGCATTGCAGGCTGACTACCCGGGCTGACTCATGACCAAGAGCACTATTTTGAAAACTTTTTTCAGTGCCAAATCCGCTTTGGGGGACGAAAGGAGATCGCCTCAGACTCAGACAGCAGGTAAGAAGCTTCATTGCCTGGGCACTGGGTTGTTATTTTAAGGGTTTTTCATTGTGTTTTATTTTTCCTCAAAAAAAAAAGAAAAGAGGACTTGGCTTTGTCCTTGGTTTCTGTTGACATCATTAAGCACCGAGAAGTTTTATTTTGAAGCTGAAACTGTTCCGCTAGGGCTTTGAAGTCCAGACAGCTCAATCAACTCAGCCTTAATAGGCTTATGGTTGTAGCTCAAGTAAGAAATGATTTTGTCACGGTGGCAAGCTCCTCGGGGACCACACTCTATGCTCGTTTGCGTTGTTGTCAGTTTGTTAACAACTTAATGAATTGATTTCCTTTACACCCTTCATATCAATCCAGACCGTAGCAGGTGACCTAATTCAGTCTTTGTCTTCGTTGGGTAAACCCTAGCCTTCTGTAAAATCACAACATGTTATGAGTCATGTCGTTTTTGCCTATATGTGCTCTGGGTGGAGTGTCCTGCCAGATGGGAGGTGTTTCCGTGTGTCTGCGTTTCTGTGTATATGTGTGTTTGTGTTTTTGTGTGCATGCGTGTGTGTGTGTGTGTGTGTCAGTAAAGCAGAACAGTGCTCATTGTGCAGAATATCCCCACTGCCTGCACTGTGACACGTGCCCACCTGTCGCCCCCTGCAGGGTGATCTGCTTGTGTGCGCAGTTCGAGGCCGTCCTCCAGCATGGACTGAGGAAGAGCAGAGGCCTGGCCCTCACCGCCGCTGCCCTCAAGCAGGCCGCCGGGTTCACCAGCAAAACTGAAGCAGGTGCTGCACGGGTCGGGGGCCGGGGCTCTCCCTCGCGCGGGCGCCACTGCAGCGGGCGCCCAAGTTGCAGCTGTTTATCGAAAACCCTTTTTCGGTTCACCCTGTACCTTGCTGTCTGGATATCTGAGCTCACGAGGGGCTGAGAGAGTTGGCACAATGGGTCTTGGTAGCGAAAGAGAGGGCACCTCCACGTTTACCTCTGTGGAGGAAACAGATGCAGCAGGAAGACCACTTGTTTGTGAAACCAGAAACCTTACGCAACAGAACAGGTCATAAGTGGCAAAAAAGGGAAATACTCTTTCTCTGAGGTTAGCTGAGCACCTGCTGTGGTTTCTAATTTGAGAACAAAACAAACTAATGTTGATACTAAAGATATTGTTGGAAAAGATGATGAAGTTGATTTAACTTTAAAGTTGAATTAAATTTAAAAATGGCTGAATTGATCGATGACCATTTTATGATGTTGTAGTAATGCGATTAACGATTCGAAACAAATGTTGATTCTGCTGCAGGTTTGCGGGGGTACACTAAGTGTGGGATTCCGTATTTTGCGGGTGTGTCTCATGGGATGTTTGTTGAAGCCATGAAGTTAATACCTCACCTTGATTCACTTGAAAAAAATATATCTCAGAGATGGATGTTACATGTCGGTTCAGTGTGTAGTTTACCTGTAATTTGGATACATACATGCAAGATCCTGCTTTGTAAATGACTTTGCCAACTTTGAAAACTAAACTCTTTACAAAGGTTTTTATACCTATTCATTTAACGCATGCAATTAAGTATAAATATACCTTACAGATCTTTAAAATGTCATTTACATGGTATTAAATGTCTAATGGGATTACTGCGAGAAGGTAGTGGAACTGAATGGTCCATTAATAGTTCAGTCCAGAGTTTCCTTTAAATGCCAGTCTCTCATGTTGAGAAACATGTGGCTTCAAAGTGTCTAGTTTGATTTCTTCCATTGAAAACGGCATTAAAGCATGAACGTTTCAGGCATTTAACATGAAACGGGCCGGGAAGATGCAGCGTGAGGAGACTGACTTCAGTGCATACAGAGCAGTTTATCATGCAACCTCACCCCAATTCATTCCCTTTGAGGATAAATATAGCCTGTCACGGCAACAAACATATACAGTGGGCATAAAAAGTATTGTCTGTTTTTTAAATTTGTAATTAAGAAAACTCTTTAGAGTTCTTTTTTCATTTGACATTATAGAGTATTTAGTGTTGATCAGTGGCAAGAAACCCCAATAAAATCCATTCTGATTCCGTGAAGTAAGAAAATAAAATGTGAAAAGTGGCCAAAGGGGGTGAATACTTCTTATACCCACTGTGTATTCTGTTGATGTTCATCTAAGCATTGGACAGGCATATGCAGGACTGCTGAGAAATGACAGGACACCATCGAGGAGCTATTCACACCTTCTATAATCAGATGCTAGTTGGCAGAAGCATGATAGAAAAATAAACACTTGATTCCTTAATTCAATCACTGCAGGCTGACAGAAATAGATATGCTAAATCCAATGACAAGACGTTCTGGGGCCATATGTTACATCATGTGAAAGTGGGACACCTTCAGCTTTTTTTCCCCCTCCGTTTCTCTACAATCCTCCTGATTTGCATGCACTTGAAACTGGGAAAACATCCTTGAAATGTTGGTGCACAGTTAAGGAGTGCAGGCTTTTTTAGCTGTAAATGTATTTTAAAAATCAGCAGGGGGGACTGTGTGCCTGTAGGTGCACTCCCTTGTGGCTTTCTAAAATCTCTTTGTTAAACCAGCCTCCCAAGTAGGTGCCGGAGCATTCCGTCGAAAGTACATGCTGAAAGAATGATGTATCACTGTTGACTCTGAGAGGACAGTAGTTGCTTTTCCTGTCAGATTGAAAAGATTACCTCCTTGAGTTGCTGCCGCGTGTTGAGCGGCTCTGCCGACTCCTTTCTGACTTCCGCCGTTTCATCTCAAAGTCATGTTATGCCTTTATTTGGCTCTTTTTGTGCGTTGCCAGTCGTTATTTTATTCTGCAGTTAATATGAAATGTAGTCAAGCTCGAATTAAACTAACTTTACCTCTTGTCTTTTTTGGTGTAAAATATGAGTGTTGGAAATGCTCCTCAACACTGAGGAGGAGATAAGTGAGGCTGTAACTCTGTTGTCCCCCAAGCAGTGGAAAAAAGTTTAAATGAATGCTTAAAAATGAATAGACATCTTAGACATGTGGTATAATATTGCCCCAGGAATGCATGGGACAAATGCAACAAAGACAGGTTTAACAGGCACTGGTCAAGGACAAGAGTCTCAACTCTGCTAGAGCATCTGGACAACTTTGTTAACATTTCTGCCCGAGGCTTCCTGCAATCTGACAGGTGCCAGCCGATTTCTGATGGTGGATTTGGTTGGCTTTGGTGGTTTATCATTTCATATACCCACTCTGTTGTGGGATTTGTCAGAAGTTGTAACTGACCATTGGTCAGATATCTCACATCGGAGTGAGAAATTGGTCGGCTCATAGTTCTGTGAGGCTAAGGGCGTGACTGTTTTGGTAGATCTCCTTATTGGTACTTTTTTGCAATCTATTGGCAAGGTACACTACCGTTCAAAAGTTTGGGGTCACCTTCCATCTGGACTATGGCTAATCGGGCACTCCTTCATTCTTCAGCAAGATAACGACCCGAAACACACCTTGAAGTTGTGCAAGAACTATCTGGTGAAGGAGGAATGTGAACAACAACTCAAACTAAAGACCTGGCCTGCCCAGTGTCCAGACCTCAATCCCATAGACCTTGTATGGGACAAACTGGAAAGGAAGAGTCAAAGCAAAGCAACCCACAAGTTTCTCTGGGAATTGCTGCAGGATAGCTGGGAAAACATGTCGGGTGATTTCCTGCTAAAACTTATTAACCGAATGGCCACTGTTTGTGAGGCTATTCTCATGCCAAAGGGTGACTATTTTGAGGAATCCAAGATTCCATTTTCAATATAATTTTCTTGAACATTTTGTTCATTGTTACATGTGTTTTTTGTCATTTTAAAGTATTTACAGAAATGTATACGGTATAGTTTCCAGCAGGTGACCCCAAACTTTTGAACGGTAGTGTAACTACTGTATATATATATATATATATATATATATATAAAAACTACTGTTCTTAGTTCGGGCAAGCCAGCTGTGCTCTGTAGGGCACTACTGTTTCTGACTGCTGGGTCACAGCCAAACAAACACAGCTCGTACAATAATCAAGGTAAAAATCAGTTCCTCTGATTGAGAGTGAAAGTGTCAGTTATTTTGCTGTTACTGCATGACTGTTTTCTGCCTGTTTTATTGTACTTATAAGTACATGCAAGCTCAGCTTCCATGTTAAACTATTCTTCCTTATACATATTGTGAAGGATGTCTTGTGCATATTGAATGCTACTTTGGCAGTGATACTGTTTCGGAACACACAGTCATCGGTGAGTGCACCATTGTTCCATGGAGCGTCTGGAGAGGGGAAAGGCGAAGCTTGCATTTAAAAAGCAAAAACAAGAACATGTGAACTGGATGTGTGTGCCTGAGAGAATATAGATGGTTTACACACCAAAAAAGCAACCAGAACAGTTTTGCTGTATGACTACATTATTTGTCTTAAACACATTATATCAGGAAATGTCAATCAGTCCAGTATTTCAGTCCCAGAGATGACCGCCCTTAACTGAAACTAAACGAAGCGGCGGACAGGGACGTGACTCTGGGTTTGTGTTCCAGAGCTCTCCTTCTGGTTCTACGTGAAGGAGCACCTGAACCGCCACGAGCTGCAGCGCTTCTACTCCCTGCGGCACATCTCGTCGGAGCTGGGCCGCGGCCGGGCCTGGCTGCGCTGCGCCCTCAACGAGCACTCCCTGGAGCGCTACCTCCACACGCTGCTGGCGGACCGCGCGCGACTCAGGTACGCCCGGCTCTGAGAGGAGCCCGTCGGCTCGGCGGGATGCGATGCGATCCCACGGCTCCGGGGAGGCTCGCTCCTATTTACCTCGTCGTTCGCGTCGCGCCGCGCTCCCTACCTCCTTACTCAGGTTTCAGGCTGTTTCATGTGCGGGGAAGACTCCGATACTGTCAGATACAGAGGCGTAGCGAATGCTCCAAGCACACCCGGAATGCCACAGGTCCCGCGGCTGTGTAGCATTGACTGGTGTTCTGTCATCCCTGTCTGATGTTTTGTAGTACCTTCTATGAAGACTGGGCTTTCATCCTGGATGAAGAGAGAGCGAGTATGCTACCCACCATGGCGGCAGGTAAGCGCTTCTTGTCCACCCTCTCGGGTAAACCACCTACTGTAGTTCCAGCAGCAGCAGAAACGTCTTTCCATTCAAATTTTGTCCAGCTGAAAGTAGTTTGCCGAGTCATTTTGTCAATAGGCTCTCTGACTTTGAAATGCAGTCAATTCAATTATTGTGCAGTTGGAATTGAATGGTACCATTCATCTGCTGGTAGATACTTATGTCCCAGCTAAGCGAGATGGAATCTGACAGCAGCGAACAGAAATGTAGGCCACTGACTTCATAACCAGACCTGTGTGAAATGCAAGTGTTTGAAGTATTTTTAATAGTGAAAAAAAAATAGTTCAATAATTTCTCAAAACGATAAATACAAACAAATTGCTGCTCATACTTTAACTATGTTCTCGACTCTTTGATGTTTCAAAAACCAAATATTTGAAAATATGTGAAACACTTTCTAAATGTATTTTCTAAATGTACTTTCAAATACATTCCTGAATTGAAATACTCTATATTAAATATACATGTATATAGAGTACATTTATAAAAGTATTTCAATATATATTTTTAATGTATTTCACCCAGGACCGTTACATACTCCTGTACAGCTGTGTGTTGTGTTTCAGGGGTCATGATCAGATGCATTACCCTGTGCCAGTGTAAAGAAAGCTTCTTCCTCCCCTGCTTCTGTGTTTGCACAGGGCTGAACTCCATCCTTTTTGCCATCAACATCGATAACACTGACCTGAATGGGCAGAACCGGGCGGGGCCCTCAGTGTCCAACCTGCTGAAGGAGTCGACCCAGGGTGTCAGCAGCCTGTGGAAAGAGTCCACTCAGGGCGTGAGCACCCTCCTACGCGAGATCAGCACTGCCACCTCAGTGGTGCCGGGATTCAGCCCCCGCCCAGACTGCCACTCTGATCCACTGCCCGTCCTACCCCGCAGCGCCTCCGCAGGTAGGAAGGGGAACTACCTCCTGGCCTTTCTGTTGTCCTCAGAGTGTGATTAGAATGGGAAATTGTAAATCATCGCCACTGAACTAAGCAGCAGTTCAAACATGGATAATTTTTCCTGAAGTGGCAATCAGTATTATTTAAACAATTATTTGCAACATCTATCATTCATTCCAACGTATTGTGCAGTTTATAGCAATAATGCACATTGGCAGTGTCTTCACCAGTGTTGTCTATGACTGGCTTGGGTCTTTGTCCTCCAGACTCGGGCTTGAGGAAAGAGCGTCGCAGGAGAAAGAAAATCACCAACATCATCTCCTTTGACAATGACGAGGACGGGGGTGCAGAGGATGAGGAGGAGGACGTTGGAGGTCTGAGGAAGTGCGTGGCGGGTCACAGGAGCTCGGAGGAGGCCCTGGATCCCCGCGTTCCCTCGCCCACTCAAAACGGTGGGCTGGAGGCTGGCATCGTGAGCTGGGGAGAAGAGCACACCTACAACGGGGCCCCGCTCGACTCCAAGAGCATCGACAACGAAGAGGACGACGACGACATTTACGGCAAGAGCAGGCCAGAGCCGGAGGAAGAGCGGGGGAGTGGAGAACAGTGAGTGCCCTTAGCCTTTCATCAAGTAAATCTATAATAATTGGGTAATCCCCTTTCTGAGTGTTTAGTGGAGAAGAAAACACTCTTCAGTATTGCCTCATTTTATACTTGTGAAGTGATGTAGTTTGAAAAGCTTGAGATGCAGATATTTTTTATTTGTAGAGTTCGATGTTGTTAGCGATGACGGGATGAGATTGACACGAATAACGGCCTTGGTGTTTCCCCTCAGCGTGGTGGTGGGTAGCCTGTCGAGCGTGTCCACGTGGAGCCCCCTGCAGGTGATCAATGACAACGACAGCTCAGACATCCTCATCCCCCTGCCCTCCACGGACTCCTACTCCCAGACCGGTAGCTATTCCTCCGCGACGGTGCCGTTGCTCGTGAATGCGTCGGTGCGTGATTGCGGCTGGCTCACGGTCGGACCTTTCTCCCTTCCAGAGAGTTCCATGGAGCCCCTGGGCTTCCACGGGAGGCCGACAGCAGTGGCCCGGTGACCGACCAAACGCAGATAAGACCCCCGCTGCTGTTCAGGTGAACCCTCTTCATTACGCTCCTCATCAACATGCATGTGCTGTGTGTATTGGCCCGGACACGACCCGTGGAAATAACCTTTATTCCCCCTCCTCCCAGCATGGAGCCCAGCCCCCCAGTCCAGAACACACCTCTCAGCACCATGCTGCCCACCCCAGGCCTGCCAGAGTCCATGACTGTGGGTAGGTCCCCATCCTCTTTTAACGGCGTCTGAGGTGAAGTGAAGGGAAGGGAAGTGAAGGGAAGTGAAGTGCAGTGAAGGAGAGGTGGAGGTCTGTGTTTCCAGCCAGGCGGGCACCGCGTAGCGTGTAGTGCAGTGGTTCTCAATCCTCTCCTCGGGGAACCCCAGCCAGTCCATGTATTTGTTCAATTCCACCACCAGCACACCTGATTCAACTAATCAACGCTCGTTAAGTAGAAATTAGTTGAATCAGGTGTGCTGGTGGTGGAACTGAACAAATACATGGACTGGCTGGGGTTCCCCGAGGAGAGGATTAAGAACCACTGGTGTAGTGTGTAGAGCGTATCGTGTGGTATGTAGCGTAGTGTGCGGTAGTGGCCTGTGGCGTGTGGTCTGTAGCATGTTGCAGAATGGCAAAGAGTGCAGGCAGTGTGAATATCTGCTGATGAGTCCCTCTGAGGCCCAGAGCCAAGGTACCTTCTGCCACTGCTGAGAAAATGCCAAAGCCCCCCCCATCCCCCGGCCAAATGTCAGAGCAGTGAGTGTGACCTGTTGTTCTTGGTCTGGTACTCTAAGCAGATTTAGAGCCAATGGAGTGGCTTTGCTTTCGGAGGGGTGAAACTGCTGTCAGTGGAAAAAAGTTTGATAGTGGAAATCTATCAAACGAACGCAGGCTTGTCTGAAGGGAATCTCTGGGCGTCAGTTGGCTGCATTTCCTGAATATGCCAGCGGGGGCAGTAGCGGACTTTGCAGCAAACTAATGAGGCAGATGGACTGAATTGCCTGTGGAATATCCTCTCCCTCACCCTACAGGGCAGAGTCTGCTCCATTGTGCTGATCACTCCTTGTTGAATCCCAGTGGAAGGGAAGAGAGAGAGGAGCAGGACAATGGAATAGGTTTTTATAGTCCGGCGCTGAAAGTGAAACGACATTGATTAATACAAATGTCAGTTTTACACCCGTAAGTGTATTTGTATATAAATCCAATCCTTTGCTCAGGCTTGCATTGGCAGTATTTTAGATGTGGTGGGTAATGTGCTGTTACTTTTCATATTTGATATAGGGGTTTTGCTTGTCAGATTTTGAAATGTAGAATACAATAATACAGTCAATGCAACAAACAATTAACCACAAAAACTTGTGCTGTAAGCTATGATGACTTATCAAACCGGTAAACCAGCTTGCGATTTAAGAAGTATCGATGCACACGGATTTACTTGCATGCATACTTAGTGCATTTGACTTGAATTGAGCTTCTTTCAGCATTTTATGTATTTGATCATTTGTATTCTCTGGGTACTGGGTTGTATGATGTGTCTGGCCACATTTACATATACCCCAATACATGTTATTATTTATCACATAATCCAGGAATCCTGAAGATGGCATGACCATACACATGATTTATTCTGAATAAAAGAATCTGACTAAGACAGCATTCTGAATGTAATTTGTGGAATATCCCTGAATATTAGTTCTAATAACAGGATATTAAACAGAGCGTCTGGAATTCATGGAACATTCAGATGAATAACTTTAGTACATGAAGGCTGGATGCAAATAACTATATGAAACTGCATACATTAGTTTTTCATTACACAAGTAACGCACTAATGGGTTATAACTGATAACTTCTTGAAGAAAGGCAAGCAAACAAGTACTGAATGGAGACTGCAGCATGGGATGTGTGGGTGTGGAGATGTATGTCAGGCTAGTGAGGCAAGCCTCAAATTAGCTTTTATCTTTTGTGTGTGTGTGTGTGTGTGTGTGTGTGTGTGTGTGTGTGTGTGTGTGTGTGTGTGTGTGTGTGTGTGTGTGTGTGTGTGTGTGTGTGTGTGTGTGTGTGTGTGTGTGTGTGTGTGTGTGTGTGTGTGTGTGTGTATTTCTGTCCATATTACAGAACACATGTTTTTTTGTGCGTGTCCGTGTGCGTGTGTGTCCCTGTGTCCCTGTGTCCCTGTGTGCGTGTGCGCATTCATACGTGTGTGTGCACACCCGCGTGTGTGTGTGTGCATCACATGCGTTTGTGTTTGTGTGTGTGTGGGTGTGTACTGAACCATGCGTGCAGGTGTTTTTGCGCGCGTGTGTGCGTACATGTGTATGCATCCACATGCGTTTGTGTGGGTGTGTACTGAATGCGTGTGCGTGTGTGTATCCCGCGCACTGTCTGTGTGCCTGCAGCAGATGTGATGGTTACAGTGCGGGGCTGGCCCTGCCCGGCGATAGGAGATGATGCCTCCTTCCCTTGGAGTTAATTGGCGGATCCAGGCTGCCTTAATTGGAGGCCCTGTCAGCTGTGTAGATTCTCTTTGGTCACAATGATCCCACAAATAAAGGCACAATGTCTTAGTTCCGGAGCCTTCCAGATGTCAAGACAAAGCCCTCCTTAAGCTATTTTGGCGCGCCGGGGCTCGGAGTGTTATTAATAGCTGTGCTTCTGCGCAGCGGGGGTTGGAGGGATCGTCGCCCGCGATGGGAGCGGAGCGTAATGCCAGCGATCAGCGTCACGCTGCTGCCTGCTCACTCATGGCTCCTCTTTGGGGTCTCAGACAGCCCAGTACGGGAGATTACTCTCATGCTTTAGAAAAGGATAGTCTCTCTCTCCCTTGTTTCAACTGAGATTTACTAGTGCAACTCAATGACAACCTTTCCCAGTGTTCATTTCTTGTAAACACTGCAGTTGCATAGTAATAACACTGTTTACCTTCCATGCACTACATTAGGAACAGCTGATATTTAATCTTTGAGAGAGTGGAACATGCAGTTGTCATGATATTTCTTCTTTGAGAGACTAATTGTGGCGGGCTGTGTTACGTGAGACTGAGTTTACAGAATTAGGATGGTAACTGTAAACGTGGCACTGATCAGGGTGAAAAAAGCAGTCCGAACAGCCCATTGATGTGCAGGCTGTACCCTGCCTCGCCAGTAGATGGCTCTGTTGGTTTACAATCCCGGAGCCTTTTGTGCCGCGCATCGGCTGGGGAAAGGATCAAATTAAATGGGCCAGAAGATAAAATACCCCCATTTTAAGAGGGTATTTAAAAAAAAAAAAAAAAAAAAAAAAAAAATTAAATTGAAAGCAGGAGAAAATTGGAAGAAAGTTCTCGGCGGGAGGTTTGTTTTCCTCCTCGGAGAGTGCAGGGGGTTTTACTGCTGACGTCCGAGCTCCCCCTCCCTCGGCGCGCTTGTTCTCCGCTCCTCGTGCCGCGCCACCTGGACGCCGTCGATCTCGGAGCCGCGATGGGGAGCACGCCGGTAGCGACGGCTGTTTATGAACCTCCCAGTCTTTACGACGACGGCGCGTGGAGACACAATGCCCTGTGACAGATCTGCTGGTGATAAAATGGAATGATCCTGTAAAGTGGGTCGTTAAATCCACGGTGAATTGTTTTTACCCCCCTCCCCCAAATCAAGACGACTGTGAGTCCTCCGGTGAGAGGTTTCTTTGACCTCGGTCGTGCGCTACTGAGGTGTCCTGCGTGGAAAACCACTCCGCCTAACCGAGCGGAGAGAGCTAAAGCACAGCTTCACAGCCATCGGGAGAGGGCTATAGCAGAGGGTCACGCGATTGGACGTGAGACGTGATCACAGCGGCCATTCCCGTCAGCCCTGGCTGCTGCTGTGGCCGGACCCGCACCCTGCCGCATATGAATCGCGCACACGGTCTGAGCGGCTCCACCACGCTGCAGTAGCTACGTTTTGCTCGGGCTCCTCATTGGAATTCGTACAAAGAGCCGGGAAGCGCAGAGGCGCACTCACGGGGCGAAAGCATGGGGCTGGAACCACAGTACCTGGCAGGAATTTGCTGTCATGCTCTCGCTCTCTCAGAAAGCATGGTGTTTAAAACTCACTCAGACCGCAGTTGGCAGGTTTCCCTGGACACAAAAGCAGGTGCAAATTGATGGCCAGCATCCCTCTCTGCTACTGTTGCGTCACGTCAGCTTGGCTCCCAAGGAGCACTTGGTAGTCTTGGGCATACTGATATATACTGTATAAATCAGTGTATAAATGTATAGTGCACACTGCTGGTTGGGTTGTCCACTGGGATATCAGCAGGTGGTGGGTTCAGTTTTCAGAGTCTCAGACCAAAGGAAACCACGACAGCTAAAATTGTTCCCAAGATCAAAGAGACAGAAGTCGGCCTTGTGATAGACGAGCGTCCTGTCCAAAGTCGGCACGTGCACGTCAAGCCGTTTCAAGTGACGAGTCCCGAGTCTCGGTAAACCCTGACCCTGTGTTCCCTGCTTCCATTAAGTGTACTGATGGAAAAGTCCCACAGGCTTCTGAAATTACTCAGCTTCCTTCACCCACTGCTGTCTCCAGATCGGAGCAGGCCTCTCAGGTTTATTTGCAGAGTGGTTTTATTTATGGAGAGTTCTGCGGGGAGGGCCTGGGTTTGACTGGGTATCCTTCACAGCTCAGCGCACGGAACCCGGCGCTGCCAATACACACTGTCAGCCAGTCAATCGATCAATCAATCAATCAAACTTTATTTGCATAGCACAATTCATACATGAAATGCTATTCAAAGTACCGGACATTACAATTAAAAATGCAAAACAAGTTTACAAACACAGTAAATAAAGCAATAAAGGCAGTCGGAAAACAGAGACGAAACTCGGCTGCTGGCACTGCTGCGTGCCAAGCTTGATCCGCTAAACTTCTGGGATAAGTCAGCGAAGCTTGTTTCAATTATTTTTCACCAGGAATAAATTATCACTAGTCTTCAGGTACTCACAGACACGCCAAGCTAATCATCTATTTGTGTGTTCGTTACATTTTTTTAATGAATATATTTTGTGACACAAGTTTTTCCCCCATCGCGTTATTAGCTCAGAACATACCTGCACACAGAGAAACTTGCATTTGAGATATTATCCGTTTGGGCAACTGAGTAGTGATTCGGAATGAAGTACCTTGCTCAGGGGTACGAAACCAGTATCCTACCAACGATTCAAGATGACGACACTCAATTCAATCACTACCCCACACAGCTGCCCTGGAATAGTGCGCGAAAAGTTGCGGAATCTGGCGCCTTACTTTATAGTAACAAAAATTGCCAGAAGACGGTTCATTAAAGAATTGAGTTTGTCAGGGACTGTACACTCGGGAACCACCAGTCACTTCCTGAACCCTTCTGTACCTCGACTCGCCACCGTGAAAAGCAGCAGACGCTGTGAACATGACAGGACTCACTGGGTTATGCCACAGATTTCACATGGAGGAGCGAATCCGAGTGCTCATTGCAAGCTTTAAGCACTTTGTGAAAGTGACAGTCGGATCACCTTGCCCTTCAGCTAGCGTGGATGGCGCTCAGACAGGTGTTGGAGCCGTTGCGTATGCGGGGGGAAGGAGAGCGTGGCTGTGGAAAGTGCAAAGGATGAGAGAGCGGGGATTGCGCCGGGCAGTGTGGGCAGCGAGGCTCTCTGGTGCAGGGGACAGGGAGGAGCCCCGTGTGATGAGTCGTCCTCGGCCGCGTGAGATGCGGCCGCTGTCAGGGCTCTTCCGGATGGACCCTCTCCGGTGGGGGCGGGGTTATCTGCGCGACTCCTCGGCCAGATCCTCCGCTCCGCTCCACGCTTCTCACAGCAGGGACTGTGTCATGGTCACACACCAACAGACATCTGCGCCCGGAACACTGAACACGCACGCATGCACACACACACACACACACACACACAGTTATACATTGACTGTGCAGGCACGCATGCACACAAACACAGAAACACGTACATATACACGCAGAGTTATACACTGACAAACAGCATTGTACTGAATACACACACTTACAGTTATGCCCTGAAAAAGAGTATCCCATTGCTGAATGTAAGAAAGTCATCTTGGGGTGAAGTAGTTTGTCAGCCCAGTACAGCAATGATAATACTGTAGCAAATCAGTGCAACTTCGACTTTGCTTTTGTAATCCAATGCAAGTGGGCTAATTATCCCCAGCTTTTGATCTTTATGCTGCATATTGATTACAAACTAGGACTGCTTAGGGAACGGTAAATCTGCTTTTATTTCATCTTTCCCAGATTTCAAAAGAATGCTTTGTAAAAAGATTTTTGGGTTATGAAAGAAAATAAACGTCTTTCTTTTCTCATTTTCTTCCATTACTCACAACATATGCTCCCGTCGTATGCTCACAATCACAAACGTGCTTCCTTTGGCCTTTTAACTGCAATTATTAAAAGCAAAGAAACCGGTTTGGAAACAGTAAGCCTAACTCTCTCTCTCTCTCTCTCTCTCTTTAAATTTCTCAGAGTGGGGTAAAGACTGCCCTGGTCTTTATAAATAGCTCTGCCTGAGCTCCCGTGGTGCTTAATTTGGTGATTAGAGGGTGATGGAAATGCAGATGCATTGTTTCCCGGAGACGCTCATGAAAGCTGAGCTTCCAGCATTGATCTGAGGACGCAGTGTGGAGAGCGGAGCGCGGATAGCAGCCCTGCAGGCAGCCTCCTCCATCTCCCTCCGTGATCCCAGATCAGTGAACGGAGCAGAGCGCGCTCGCTCGCTCTACCTGTCAGGCACCTGCGTGTGATCCACCTTCCCAAATGAGTGCTCCGAAGCCCTGATTGTATTTTGATTCGCCCTTATGTAAATGTCTTCGTTTACCACAGTCATCATTGTATGCAAATAACTTGTCAACGGTATGCGAATGCGGAAAATAGCGTCGCGCCATCACTTCGGGGAAGGTTTTTAATTATTAATTCGTTTGGCTCATATTCATATTTTGGAGTTGATGTGGATGCTCGTGTGAGCGTGGGCCAAATGGACAAAACCGCAGTGCCACTGAGCACCTTTCCCTCAGATTTACACTATTAATACCTGTGATGAATGCATTCAGTTTCTCTCTTATGCGCCCCTTTCCCCTTTACTGCAGATCACATTCCAAAGCTGTAATTCTATACTTTACTAAATAGTGTATCATTGAATACACTGATAGCTGCGTCTCCTGGTGTTTCCCCTAGTTTCTCAGCTTACACATGCAGATATTTAACAATTTAACAACCCCCCCCAACCCCGTCGTATTCGTATTTCGCAGTATTATTGTAAGTTGTGTTTTAGCCAGTTCCTAGATTATGGTGATACTGTAATTTGTCAGAGTGAGGAAATCATATACCTGGACAGCAGGATGCCTCTTTGTAGAAGTTATTTGTGAAATAGCTTTTTATTATTCCCACAGATCGCACGTGGTTTTAGGAGATTTTGCACATTTCTGAATAATTGACTGCGCTCTTGGGTGCTGTTGGGGTCACAGCCTGAGCTCTGAGATCTGCAGGCGCAGATAATGGCTTTTCTGCGCGCGCCTGACAAGCTGCTTCCTCCTTCGCCTTTTATTGTGTGCATTCACCACTGTAAGTCGCTTTGGATAAAAGCGTCTGCTAAATGGCGTACGTTATGTTATTGCGCACTTACTGGAATGCGCGCCCGTCCAGTGTATTACCAAAAAAACAGGCTGATTAGTATTACGCAGTGCTTCTCCTGCTTTGCCTGTCGCCTTCATGCAAAATGACTTGTCGTGCCTTTCCCTTTTAATCGTGGTGGTATTGTGGTTCCAGAAGCTTTCATTTGCTGGAGTCGTGTTATTTATTGCAGATGTTAACATCATGGCCAAGGTTCTGACCAAGGGAACCGCACTTGGTGGGATCGATCCGAACAGAACCTCTACTTTCCCCAGAGGTCTAAAAGCTGTCAGCCTCTGACAGCATTTGTTCTTTTCCCCCTGCTTGTTGCATACGTTCTTGGGCATTTGTCAAATCTTTTTTAAATTTTTAAATTTTTCTCTCCACAGTTGAACTACGTCAAGCAATAGTAGCCATGATGAACAGGAAAGATGACCTGGAGGAGCAGAACACGTGAGTATACTCTGCAGTAGTTACAAATGAATCATTTCATTGGTTTGCTTTGGGTGTAGGTCAGCTACTGTGTACCTACGGAGGGCCAGAGGAGTTTCTACAGCCATTGTATTTTGGCCAATCCCTGATAAAATTTCAGGCGTGCCCTGAGCTCAGGAAGTCAAGCTGATGTCGGCAAATGTAGGTGTTTATTGGGCATATTATAAAATAAAAATGGTATTTTTCAGTGCCTACAGCTAGGCACCATGGAATCTTCCACATATTGTTGATAGTTCATACCAATGTTTTGAATAACACAAACCCAAGCATCAGGTGTTCGTCCATTCTGGGACATCTTCATATACAAAGAAATAAACAGGAGTGGGTGTGGGCAGTGTCAGAAAAGTTCAACCGTAAAGACGTTCTGGTATGTGTTGAGCCCTTGAGCGGTAAGTGGGATGCTGTCAGTTGAAATGCAGGCCACCATATTGGGCCACATTAGAATGGCCCATGGTTTGCTCTGATTATTTGACAAGAAAAGATGCCATGCTGGATTAGAGCGCTGTGGACCTGGCAGCCAGTGATTGGTGGTGTGATTGGCCAGGTCCCTGCGTGGCCTGCTAGACGGGGAGATGGAGCACTCGGCTGGCCTGCGGCAGGAAGTGGATGGTTTGAAGAAGCGTCTGGACGAACTAGAGGAAAGACACACAGGCAAAGTACAGGCCCTTGGCAGGTAGGTGGTGCCATGAAGGCATGAGAGCCACGCCCATTACTATTTTCACTAGGGATGCACCAGTATTTCGGTGGACTATTGGTATCGGCCAATATTTGCCTTGTTGATTGGAATCGGCTTATTGGCCGATAAGATCAAATTTACCGATGGCAGTGGCCGATAAGTATCCATCAATTTGTGTTGCGTCAATCTGGTCTAAATGTTCAAACTTGAATGGAGCGGCAGCATCTTTTATTTACAGGCTAAACTGACTGAAACCACGCCTAATTTACTCCTCTGATGATGCTGCGATTGACTAGCTATCACAAGCACTCTGGCACTCCACGCAGTCTTGCACAAGATGCACACTAGAGCTGGACGATATGGGCAAAAATAATTGGCATGATATGTTGACCAAATATTTTGATAACGATATTAAATACTTTTTTAAAACGACTTTATTTGTGCCTGTTTTATTTTTATTTTTAATTTTATGGGGTTGAGATAGACATTTGTAAACAAACAAACAAACATTTGCTGTGGTTGATCATTGAAATGATAACTTCTCAAATGATGGAACAGATTGGTGTAAAACACGTGTCCTTTCTGGACTATCGCCCAGCTCTAATACAGGCAGTTCTCGTTGCTTTAAGACGTGCCGTTTTGATTGACACTGTCAAGCCAAGAAAAGCTGTGTTGGCGCGGTGTAAAATTAGATTACAAAGTGTCTGAGCCATTTTAAAAGACGAAGAAAACTGATTTGTCCGAGAAAGACAACTGATTTGTGCTTATTGAAAAGTATAATGAAGGGAATCATTTTTTTCTTTCAATGAGAGAAATAAATAAAAGGCACAAATTTTTTTCTTTCCAGGACAATAAATAAATAAGTATCAGTATCGGTCCAGAATTTTCATATTGGTGCATCCCTAATTTTCACAGCAGAGCCGCAGAGCAAGGAATATGTGTTTCAGCTATTTTTATGAATCCACTATTTCTCTCTAAGTATTCATCTTATTGCAGAAATTCTTCACTGCGTTTGACCTTTTCCCAAAGCCAGCTGGGCCTATATGCCTATGTTTCCTAAAAATACAGCTCAAGTGCCAGTTTCTTTGAATGGAAAAAGGTTCTTGCAGTCCTTGGAAGATTGTTGATGCCTATACCGATAATATACATCACCCCAGAAATGATCTTTCTCCACCTTATTGCACACACACACACATGCACTCCCTATCTATGGACTGTAAGAGAATATTTATAGGGGACAGGTTTGAGACCCATACAAGGTTATCTCTAAAAAGCGCATCTGTGTTATGAATGCATGACACTTCCTTTTTTTCAGGTGATTGATAACACGGTTTCTGTGCCCTGCCTTCGGTCTTCTGGTAGATTCGGCCTGAAGGTCACGCGAATGTCCACGTTGCCAAGTGCCCCCATCTCACACGCAGCTCACTCTTTAATCGTGACCGCTTGTCACGTTGACGGCGGGGGAGCCGGGCATGCGAAAGCCAATGAAATCGAGAACGGGAAGAAAAGTGGGTGGGGCACGCGCCATCTTTCACTGTAACAGAACACGGAGGTCGGCAGAAAGGTTTTGCTGCCGGTATTCGCAAATGTTTTACTTTGCCAGCTGTGTTCGATGTTTAGCAAAGCTTCTTTGCTGCTGTGAATTAGTGAATAAACAAGTGCATTTATCTGTGCTCCTTCGGAGAAAGCTGCTCCTCGGACAAGGCCTGGTTCTGCAGTGTAAGAGGCTGAGACAGTGGGGGCATCCCTGTGCCCCGGCTCCCTCCTCTCTCCTCCGCACGCTCTGTCTTCAGTCTTGCATCAGAAATGAAGGCGGTCCCTGGCCATCCATAATTTTGCATAGACTCAACAGCGCTATCCAGCCTGTGGAGAGCGGCAACTAGACGAATCCGTTTGATAAGACTAGAAAAAAACAAAACAGAACAAAAAACCTTGCACTAACCCGGTTTTGTTCGTACGGCCAGTGATGTGGCGCTTGCTGTGCCTCATCAAAAGAATGATGGCTGTTTTAATGCGACTAGTCCCACGTGGTCAGTTTATTTTGAGGAAAATGAGGAGAATTCTGCTGAACTGAGCAACAAAAACAATCAAAACATTTGAAGCGCTGTTGAGCAGGAAAGCATGAAATATGATCGTGTTTGTATGTCTGTACAAATCGATATTTCGATATAAGTTGTTTCAGATTTCTAGTCATCCATTTGCTCAAATCCCACAAATGCGACAGTGACTACGTTTACATGCACACCATATTCCTGTATTAATCGGAATAATGACAATATTCCGATTACGTATGAGTCATGTAAACGCTTTAACCCGATTGCCATAACCCGATTAAGGTCATATTCGGATTACTAAAATTCCGAATAAGACCCCTGGCATATGCCTGTATTAACCCGATTATTGGGTCATGTAAACATGTTAGTCGGAATATGCCCTTAACGGAATATTAATTTACGTCTGCGCATGTTCATTTTGCAAGGAATCTGGGTAATTTAGCTTGGTTGCTATAGCAATAGCTTTAGCTAGCAATTTGGCAACATGGCGAAAAGCACTCAGAAAAGTAATCACTTCTGGAGCGAGGATGAGACAAATTTATGTATTCAAATCATGAAAGATCTAAATATCATGGAATACATCGATGGGCGTAAAGCACCGCAATAGCGATATTTTTAAAAGGGTGTGCGACAAACTCAAAGAAGCAGACACATTTCTTCACCGTACACTTGTGGACACCGAACTGATTCGCAACCACACGATACTCAGCACAACTTGCCAGTTTGTACAGAACGATAGCAACGCGCATTGAAGTGGCACAGGCGCACGTACTGTGTCTTGGGAAGGTTCCATAACCCTTTCCATCATTCGGCACAGTTTGTTGAATGAGTCTCTCGACATGCGGACATTTTCTCTCCACTCTGCATCCGTAAACTCTACCATCACTACTCTGTACCACCAGTCCTGGCTGCGAACTTTCATCCATAGTCTCCGGGGGGTTCTGATTGGCATAAATGGCATATTAGCAAGTACCATAGCTCCATTTGCCATTTCCTCGCGTTCTCGTCTGCCATGGTTGAGGATGTGAATGAGAACGAGTGTTCTTGTTACATTATGATGTAGAAGTGCTAAGAAGACAACACAATATAACGCAAAAGCAAGCATTTTTTTACATGCACAATATGGTGTGCATGTAAACGTAGTCATTGACTACGTTTACATGCACACCATATTCCGATTAAGGTCCATATTCGGGTTAAGGCAATATTCCGAATAAGGTGTTTACATGCGCCGCAGAATGTTGAGCTACGGGAATATTCCCGTTTACATGTTAATCGGCATATTCGAATAAACCAGCGATGTAGTGCCCGCGCAAGGGCTTTCTGGGAACTCAGCTGAATAAATAGCGCGTTATTTTCCTGCAGTAATTCCCATTTACACAAAAGGCTTGAAAATGCTTGCTTTTGCGTTATATTGTGTTGTCTTCTTAGCACTTCTACATCATAATGTAACAAGAACACTCGTTCTCATTCACATCCTCAACCATGGCAGACGAGAACGCGAGGAAATGGCAAATGGAGCTATGGTACTTGCTAATATGCCATTTATGCCAATCAGAACCCCCCGGAGACTATGGACTGGTGGTACAGAGTAGTGATGGTAGAGTTTACGGATGCAGAGTGGAGAGAAAATTTCCGCATGTCGAGAATGAACATGCGCAGACGTAAATTAATATTCCGTTAAGGGGCATATTCCGACTAACATGTTTACATGACCCAATAATCGGGTTAATACAGGCATATGCCAGGGGTCTTATTCGGGTTTTTAGTAATCCGAATATGATCTTAATCGGGTTATGGCAATCGGGTTAAGGCGTTTACATGACTCATACGTAATCGGAATATTGTCATTATTCCGATTAATACAGGAATATGGTGTGCATGTAAACGTAGTCACTGCTGTTGAATCTTTGAGCAAGATGCAACAACTGAAATGCAGGAGTAATTGGCTAGCATAAACAAAGTAAGCAATGGAAGTTTTTCTGGTGACAGCAATCACTTATCAAATGGCTGTGTATTGTACTGTCAATTCTTGACTTGAGGAAATAATAGGCCTAGAGTTCAGTATCTATTGGTAAAAGAATCAGGAAGATTAGGTCAATCAAATGTTGGATGGTGGTTCATTTGGAAAATACATATTTTACGATATAATTGAATACGAAATGATGAGTGTACTGCATAGCTTTAACATCAAGAACACTGACGTGTCCAAATGACATTGGTGCTTTAGTTGAAAGTCAGCATAATTTTGTTGAGTAATCAACTAATGGCATGAACTGAGTGTGCTATAAAATGGGCTGGCAGTGCGTGTGGATTCCGAGCATCGAGCTCCCCATCGGTCTCCCTCCCTCATGTGTGTCCGCAGGGCTCCGTAGTCGTGTTAAAGATTCTGTCATGCATCCCCGGTCTCTTCCCTTCAAAAAAAAATCATCATTTTTCTCCCCACTCTGGAGAGAATTAGTTTACCAGCCACCAGCAGGGCTTTCATGGCAGACAGTGATGGATTCACACCACGCACGGGAGATGGGACTTGTCTGTGCAAGTGCTTCGCCAGATTGGTGTAAGTGGCTCATAGCACAAGTTTTCCCTTCTCCAGCAGATTTCTATAAAGCACTCCCAAAGAGAAAGGGTCAACAACCAGTTTGTGCTTTCACTAAATCAGATCTGGCCGAGACAGGACACAAGAGAAATAAGGGGAAGGGGGGAGAACCCTGCTTGCTGTATTGTTGATAAAGGAATTTGGAAATCTGTTCACGCGCATGGGAATCATTGATTCAGCAGAACTAAGTATGCATTGCATGAGAGGTTGGATACATGCAGCCAAGAGTCCGCTGTGTATCCTCTTTCTCAACTGGCTAGGGGCTCTGCCCACAATGAAAGTCCTCTAGTGCAGTCCTCTGAAACGGAGGGCCTGGAAGGAATCCACACCTAAAATGGATTTGGGTGAGGTTTTCTGGATGAGAAATTCAACAAAAAAAAAAAGTGTTTTCATTTGAAAAAGTTCATAAAGCCTTTCCAGTCCTGCAGTTAACCCCGATGGTGCATGTATATGTGGCGTTTTTTTGGAACATGCATTCCCCGACCTTTCCCTCTGATATTTCCAAACCTAGTATGAACATTTCCTTTTATTCCTGGGAATTATGGGGATTCATCTTCGAGTGGCGTGAATCCGGGCCCAATCTGACATAATCAAGAAAAGGCAGGAAAGAGATCTGATAAATTGATAACCAGGAGATTAAATTTTTGCTGCTAGCGATGAGAATGGCAGGACTGGAATGAGAACACATTTGTCCAGTGGCAGCTTTCTTCCTTCTGGGGGGATATCTTTTGGAAGATGATGTTCAATGAGTTTTCATGTTGATAATCTTGTTTGTCAAACAATATGATATGAGTCATAAACTGATTTTTATGATTACTCTTTACTATGATCAGTTTGCGAAAAGGATATATGCAAACCACATCTATTACATTACTATTGCTATTTTCAGTGTGCACAAGTATGATGCGTATGTATCTTTTGTACTTGATGCTTGTGAAATTATATTTCAGTCTGCCAATTGAATAAATGAAATGGGTTATAGTTATTTCATATACTGCATTGATTTGATTTCTGGAGATGATGCAAAATAGTTTAAATTCATAAAGCAAATGTATAATTTACTGTGTCTCTGGGAGTGCTAGATTTAGCAAAGCGGGGGGCTTATATTTTTCACTTGCACTTCTCAGTTGTAACCTCACAGTACAAACAAGTATTTCGAGTTCATATGAAATTTGTCATGAATACTTTATACACCCTCAATTTCCATTTTATCTATTTTTTGAGCCGAAGCATTCATATTTGGGAACTCCTTGCAGAAGTCTTTTTTTCCCCCCTTCAAAATTCCGTTTTTTTTTTTATTTCTTAACTGTAGTATGAATATTGTTCATTTGGATTTTGAAGTGGGTTAAAGAGGGACCCTAATAAAGAGCAAATTTATATTTGACATTTGGTTGAATTATGCAAAATGTACGTATTTGCAGTGTGCCTGTTGTTCATGCAGTTTTGCTGTTATTTACATTCGCTGCCACTCGTTACATTTTGGTGCGCGTGAAATCCTCGTATTTGTATTTGGTTTTGGTGAAGGTAAGCCGAAACTTTTAATGTTCAGTACCTCCCCTCCTGATATAGTAGTCTAGCCTCCTGTCTGCCTTCTGCCTTATTTCACAACACAACCTCTCAAATCTGAATGCAGATGTGGGTCATTTTCTTTAATGAATGTGGACAGCCCGATCAGAAAACCCCCAAAACTTGCAATTATCATTTCACCAAGTGCAGTGTGAATGTTGCCTTATACCATGAACAACGAAAAGGGGATAAAAGGAGATGAGGTCACATGAAATGACTAGTGTAAATATAGCCTAACACGTGTTCATGTTTGGCAATAGCCAAATGCATTTTTTGTAAGTGCTTCTGTGTATTTTGGTTCCATAATTCAATGTATACGAAGAATTTGCCATTGGCCTGGCTGAACAGGAAAGCCTCATCTCATTGCCATACCAGTGATGTCTCCAAGGCGAGCTCACATTTGCTATGACAGGTGTAGTTATTGTGTTTACAGAGTTTACAAAGTTGAAATATTCTGGCTTCATGTCTGGGAGCAAACTGTACAGTTTAACCTCTGTTCTGGTAGCTGAGCAGATGTATCCCAAAGGACATTTTGAAGACATCTGCTTTTGAAGGGGTCAAGATCTATTCTAACTCCTGCTTCAGTCTTTGGGCAGATAAGTTTAACATGCAGCAAGTTTCTGACTCTCTCCAGATCCAATATCGCTAATGGGCCAGGAAGTTGGGGGAAGGTTTACATTTAGAGAATTCAATTCAGACAAGCAGCTTTTAGTGAGGGTCATCCTGTTTTGGACTCCCGGAAGCTTTGGTTTCAGGTTGGTCATATAGTGTGCGCTGAAGTCATTTAAGCACTGCAAACACACACACACACAACCACACCTGCTTTCATGCATGACAGTGGCATTCTCTGTGTGTGCAGCATACTTTGTAACTTGACTCCTATAAATCCAGCATTTCTTCTAGTCCTGGAGGCAAAGATGACTTCTCGCCTGTTCTAGGTGAACCCTAAATTACAATCTGTAATTATTTGCAGAGGCTGCTTGCTTGGGTTCAGACATTTCATGATCAATTCAGTGCTGGTTTTTGAAATCACAGCAACAACTTGTGCAATTAAGAATATCCCAAGTAGGACATAAATGTGGGCCCCTCCCTCCTCTGATTTGCAATCACTGCCATTGTTATTTTAATTTAAATGGCTTTAAGATTAATAACACCTGAGACACATTGGGGATCATGATCCCTCCTCACTTGTTTGCAATTTCATCATTTAAGCCATTTTAAAATGATTTTTTTAACAGAAAATCACAGGAGGAATATATATATATACACACAAACATGATATAAAAAGTATTCACCCAATTTTTTCTTACTTCAATGAACATGGATTTAATTGGGGTTATGTGCTACTGATCAAACAAAATACTCTAATGTCAAATGAAAAACAACCAAAACATTTTCTTAGTTGATTACAAATTATTTAAAAACAGACAATAATTGATTGCCTAAGTATTCACCCATTTTTCTAAGATACACCTAAATTAACTCTTGTGCAATCAATTGTCTTCACATGATTATTTGATTGGAGTGCACCTGTGTACAATTAAGGTGTTTTAAATTATTTCAAATTAAATACTCTCTGTGAGAGGTCCTACAGTTGGTTACTGCATTTCCAAACAAGAGCTTCATCATGAAGACCTAAGAACATTCAAAGCAAATCCGGTTCTTCAAAACCATCAATCGGGCAAGACTTTGAATATCCCCTGGAGCACCACTTAGTCCATCATAAAGAAATGGATAGAATATGGCACAACTGTGAATTTTCCTCGAACAGGCCATTACCAAAACTGACCATCCATACAAGAAGGTCACAAAGATTGAACTTTTTTGCCTCAACGTTAGGCACCATGCTTGGTGCAAGCCTAACGCTGTGCATCATCCCAAGAACACTATCCCTGCGGTGAAACATGGTGGTGGGAGCCTAATGTTATGCAGATGCTTTTCTGTTTCAAAGACTGGAAAACCTTTCAAAATAGCAGGCAAAATGGATGGAGCAAGATATAGCTAGACAAATTTGGGGAGGAATACCTGCTGCAGTCTGCAAGAGACCTGGGACTTGGGAGAAGATTTATATTACAGCAGGACAATGACCCAAGGTGTACAACAAAAGCCACATTTAAAAACAAAACTAATCTATGTCCTGGAGTGGCCCAGTCAAAGCCCAGACCTCAATCCCATTGAGAATCTGTGGAAATATTTGAAAATATCTGTTCACCACACCAATGGTCCTCATTCAACCAGATGGAGCTTGAGTAATTTTGTAAATAAGAATAGGTGAAAATGGCAGTGTCCAGATGTGCAAAGCTGTTAGAGACTTACCCAGGTAGACTCACAGCTGTAATGGCAGCTAAAGCTGCTTCTACCAACAATTAAATTCAAGGGGGATGAATACTTATGCAATCAGTTGTCTTTAAAAAAAAAGTGTAATTAATTTAGAAAAGGCTTAAGTCCATGAAGTAAGAAAATAAAATGTGAGAAATGCCAAAGGCATTTCATGCCGCGTGTGTGCGTCCCTTTAAAGTCTACCCCCAAGTTATTCTAGTAAAATTAAAAGAAGTTTAGATTTTTATTCCACTTGGAAGTTGTAGGGTAAAATGTGTAAATGAAAGTGGAAAAAGCCTGTTTTAACTTCAGGCTGTAAGGCAACAAGAGGTGACATTTTTGAGACAGTGTGTAGACTTGAAAGGGGCACTGTATAAGCTTCCAGGGCTTCCCAGTGGCTTGGTCTATAAAGGCTGTTTTACATGCAGGCAGAGCACTATTTCACATTGCTGCTTTGAGTCAGGGCCATGTCATTAGCCAACTATGACTAGAAGTCTGCAGCGGTGGGACACAATAGACTACATCTCACAGTGGTAGGGGGAGGGCTTCATTTGCCCCCTGTTGCTTGGTGTTACCACTGGATTAGTGACCCTCTAGCTACTCACTAAGTGCTGACGGTTGCATTTGATTTCTAGTGAGAGGTGTGCCTTTCTTTTAATTGGTGCAAGCTCATCTGTAGCATCCTGTTGTCAAGCAACAACAAGCATCTTTCATCTGGGCCCATAGAACAGTTTTTTCAAAGCTGCTTTTTGTTGCTGTGATAAAGTTATACAAAATATAAATTATATATTGTTTGCATGAAAGTAGACTGTTAATTGTCATCAACTTCTAAGTTTGTTGTATTGAGTCATGGTTATGTGTCAGACAAATGCATTGCTGTCTTTTCACCTGGCATGAAAGAGGTTTTAGGCTTGACCCCCATTTAAGAGAAATCTTGATTGGTAGTCCCCTGGCACTGTGCAGACATGAGTGCATTTTTTGACAAGCCCTGCACCATGTGCAGCACAAAACGAACAAGATGCAAACACAAAGGCCCATATAAGCTGCACGATGAGAGTGCTACAGATGCCACAGCGCTACATGGCTCCCATGCAATGGTCCAGCCATCTTATTAGCCTTTAAAACCAGATCCAATTATGGGACTTTGTTTTACACGAGTAGTTGTTTGGTTTTTATGTGTTAGTGTATTGTCACGAGACTTGTGTTTGTGTGGTGATGCTTCAGGGGTGGTTTGGGAGAATCCGTCAAAATTGGACCCGAATCATGGAGCAACGGTCCAGCCATTTCTATTCCATGTGGACCCCTAACTGTGGCCTACTTATCGCCTTCTATTTAATGTCCTGTAATAGATGTGCAAAGCGGGAGCTCCCCGAACGTGTCTGCTGCGCTCTCAGAGGAGGGTCCAATGCGTGTTAAGGGGGGGTTTTGCGCTTCCATTTTAATTACACGCAATAAAAGTAGTGTCTTCTGTGGGGTTTCCTCCGTTCAGGTGCGTCAATCTTCCAGAGCTATGGACCCGCTCCCCCTGGAACCCCCGCCGTATTCTGAATATTCACATACGAGTTCTGCCTGCAAACTCAAATAAAATATTTACAAACCATCCTGAGGACTCGCGGAGACTGTCAGCCAGTCTTCTTCAGACTGAGCTCCTGGGACAACTCGTGGAGTAGCCAGCCAAGGGAAATGGAAGAAATCTGATGCATTCAAGTGGCACCTCTAGCAATCTCTGTTTTTACACACCCCCACATTGAGCTCTCTGATAGTGATGTGGAGTAATTAGATATATAAACATATTTACCCATGGTTCTGGCAAGCGCTGTGGTAGATTAGCACTGAGTCGTCATTGGTTTGAAGACAATGGCTCCATTCTAATTAAACAAACCCAAAGCTCTAGGCTGTCGATTAATCCACCCCCCCCCACAAAAAAATAAATAAATAAATATATATATTTTTTTTAACTTCTGATTCATTCACCGTTCAGTGAAACTATTCAGTATGCCCACACACCTAATTGTCATCCTGGCAAACCCCTTTACATGCAAAGCATTCTTATAACTTACAGATATGTTAATGAGATCTGGCGCCCCAGCTCCACAATTCCCATTTGTCAATGTTGTGCTTTTGCAGGAGCAGAACAGCAGGTTATTTCTCATGTCTCATGAGAATTTCTATCAACCAAATCGTGATATGAGTTGAGAGCCTCACTTTCACAGCCACTGTGAGTTCATGTAAAGAACTGAATACATGGCTGAACCTCATATCTGTGACATCTTGAAGTCCTCTCAATTTCACAAATTGCCTAACCTTGCCAGGATCAGGACATATATACTCTTGTCTTTAAGTCAGTATCCAGACACACAAAAAAATCACTATTCACAAAATGTTAAATTTAATGCTTTATACATTTTTATTGGGGCTCTTAGCACACTGCAAGTGAGATTGTTGTTTATTAATTTAACTTGTAGTAGTTTGTGACAATCTTGGGTGCGGCTATTTGACATAGAGTAAAACATACAGAATGTTGTGCTGTACAGTATTAGCATTTCAATTACATTTCAAAAATATTTTTCTCTTTGGTTTCTTCTCATCTTCTTGTTTATAATTTATCAATTGTATGGATAGAGGCCACTGTGTGCATTTGTGTTTTCTCACAAAAAGAAATGGAGACATTTGTACAGCAGATGTATTGCTAGTCAACCTGAGATTTAAAAAAGGCATCTCGATCTCTCTCCCCTCTGTAAAGAGCAGGAAAAAGTACTGTGGTGTTCAGCGCTTCTAAGTGCTTGAGTCTGACGGTCAGCTGTTTGTCTTCCAGGGAGAATGAAGTGCTGAAAGTCCAGCTGAAGAAGTATGTGGGTGCTGTCCAGATGCTGAAGAGGGAGGGCGGCCAGAGCAACGACGGTAAGAAGCATGACACAAATCCTGACCGTAGGAGCTCAAACAGGCACAGCCTCCTCTCCTGGGAAAGACCAGGGAAGGTTTTCTGGGAAAGATTTCTGGGGGCAAAAATGTATTGCATTATTTTTTTTTTAAGAAAAAAAAGAAGAAACTTGTGGTCTATTGCTTTTGTGATCCTCCTGCCCTTCCTCATTCCAGATTAAGATGAAGTTGTAATGTAGTCTCTGTGGACAGCGGCCCTTAATCTTCCTATAGCTGCTGAGTCCCAGGCACTGTCATTCTGTACTGGGGGCTCGGAGAAAGGAGCGATGGGCGGACCTTCGCAAAAACAAAGCACTTTTGTTTGTTTTGATGGCGGCTGGTGGTCTCCGTGGAAATACAGTAGTGCAGGATTTTAGTTTATGTCAAATGAATCATAAACATGATTTTCAGTGACATAGAGAACCTACGGTGCAGACCTATGGTGTTCAATGCTACACAGATATGTAAAACTTTACCACATTGATGCGGTGTATACGTTTGAAAAATGTCAACGTGTGTGTGGCATTTGCTGTTTAACCACAGATGTGACAATTGGCTGCATTCCACATTAATTTAGCTTGAAATGATGCATCTGATGTGTTATAATTACACATTGTGCAGAAGTCTTTAAAGAGCCCATGAAGAGCGTGCAAGTCCATTTTGAAATGCGGTGAAATTGATAACGATATAAAATGATCCAACTTGTGTAAAGGATTGACGGTTGGGCAATTTTATGTAGTTGATTGCAAATATGTATTACTAATCATCAGTGGTCATTGGGGTACTATGGGCGTGAAATACAATTGAAAAGAACGCCAATGCCAGCACAAGCAGAAAAAACAAGCTTAAGCTTGTAGGCCTGTAGAGTATAAATCGATGACTGTCATTTCACAGATATCAGACATATCTGCAGTGTGCCGTGTCTATTTACCTGTGCACTTGTATAGGTACACACCACATCTTGTGATTAGGAGAATGCGGCAAATAGCAGTGGCAAATCCCATAATTGCGATCCGCGTTCCTTCCATAAATTAGTTAAGCAGGCGCTTCGCTTTAAGAGCATCTCACTCTCGGCAGCCTTTCATGTCATTTTTTTGCTGCAATAATTGTATCATGAAGATCTTTATTGCCGCCACTGCTGATAATTTATAAGAACAAAGTCCCAGATGGGTGGAATAATGGAGAACCTTCCATGGATCGCTAATAAAGTTTGTTTGCACAGCATCCTTATGAATTACCCACAACACCGGCCCTTTCAAGTTGAAAGAAGGGCTGTGTTGAAAGCCAGAGCGCTTGATGTACATTTCCCAATGTGGTGATCGTTCAGTGTTTTTTTTGTTTTTTTTTTATTCACTCATACAGAGGAAGGAAATGGAGAGACTCTGAAATCTGAGGCTCAAAAATGGTTTAGTAAAAATGCTTTAGTTCCTGTCTGCCTGTGTGATTAACGATGTGCATTACTGTACCTGACTTTGATGTTGAGTTGAGCTGGAAAAGGACAGGCGGAACCACAGGAAATTGATCTGCGCTCACGGAGCAAGGTCTGATTTTAGAAAATGTCAAAATGTTTACAGATCACTGAAAGCCTTTTCAGACTTCCCTAATCACATTAACGCTATAGATGCGATTGTTATTGACTGAACGCTCGCCTTTCTGAGATAACCCCTCGACACTTTCAGAAAAGTTTCTTTGAGTTCAAAGGGAAACTGTTTTTTCAGGCGATTTCTAATTTTGTAACGACGCTTCTTTGTCGTGTGTTTCATTCTCTGCTGTTCTAAAGTCTCCCTTGTGTTTCGTGTTTCCGGAAGAATGCAGGCGCGGCTGGGTTTGAAGTTTGAGATTATGCATTGCCTCTTGTCACACTTCCCTTGGTGGAGTCCTCTAACCTATGGTAAGATGCACTTTAGGACCGCTCGGTAAAACAGACAAGCAGCAATGATATCGGCCAAAAGGCCGACCGAGCGTGACGGAGCACTTTGTCATTCGGGAGATGATTTTAACAGCCAAAGCTCCCCCGATTTAAGGTAATTCCCCAGTTGTCGGCAATTAAGAATAAGCGATGTCATTTCCTGGGGAATGTGTTAACCCTGAACCTGATAAACTGGAGTCCAAACCGCGTCCATGATAAATGACACCTTTTCAAGCGGCGCAGAAGTGTTCTTGTTCCTGCAAGGTTGTGTTTGCTGAGCAGAAAATTGATATCTGGAGGCCTGGACTCGGGAATAGGCGGTGCGTGGCGCTAAACGCTCCAGTACCAGGAGGCCATCCCCGGGGGCAGCGAGAGGCGAGTGGGCACTTGTTGCCTGGCATCTGTATATGATATTGATAAAGTTGAGGAAGAAACAGAGATATAAAGGAAAATATGTGGACAAGGTACAGTCGACATAAAGATAAAGTTGGGCAGAAAAGGCTGTGTGAAATAAACAATACAGGTAATGAGCTATATTGTATGATCATATGTTCTTTATAAATGATATTCTTTTATACTAGTACAATTGCTCAAAGAAAAAAGATTTTGTTTAACAAGTAATATTTTTTTCCAACAAAAAAAGATGTTACAATTATTCACTCCCCTGTTTTCAGTACTTTGTACATGCAAGGATGACGCTACTGAGTCGTCTTCTATAGTGTTTTTTGAGATTGGTGAACGTATTGGGCGGGATCTTTGACCATTCCAAGTAACAGAATCTTTCAAGATCATTCAGATCCTTTGGTCTGTGCTTGTGGACCACACATTTTCCATTGGGTTCAAGCCTGGAGATGGCCATTGTAAAACAGTAATTTTGTGTTCAGTTAACCATTTCTTTGCCTGAACAATTGTATAAAGATTTTTTTGAGCAATACAATCATTTTAGAGCTGAGTGTATATTTGGGTGGCAGCTTGCATTTGTGAATTAATTTTGTTGGTGTAACGTCCTTGTTTCTAGAAAGAACACCTGGGAAATGAGCAGATTAACATAAAGGACAGATGTGAGACAAATCGCACAACTCCTGGTGTTAAGACTGAACATGTTGAATGATGCCCATGTGAAGGATTGATTGTGTTGTGTGAATGACAGGCCATGGATTTTGTTCACATTTTTTTAAACAATTTTTATATAGTTTCCAGAAAGTGCGGGAATGGCAACATGGATGATTTCAGGAACACGATCAGTCACCATCAGAGGAGATTAGTATTTGGTGTGTAAAAATGTAAGATAAGCCCAGAGTTGGGCAGTATTTTGTCAGTTTCTCTTTTGAGTATTTTGTAATTTGTATTTCTGCAATGCTTTGTACTGAAGATCTGCACAGAGATTTTGAGGCCAGTCATCTCTTGACACCTGTGTGTGTGAATCAATGCAGGTGACAATGACATTTTGAGCATCAAAGATAGGAAATTGGTTTTCTTAGCTGTTGAATGTTAATAATATTAATGCAGCCACCTATTTTTTTCTATTGAAGTTTTTTTCCTGTATTTTAAAAATACAAAATACATGTAACTGCATTTTCTCAGTATTTTGTATTTTACTCATTAAATCTTTTTTTAATTTTTATTATTATTATTTTTTTTTTCTGAGTTCCCTGACATTTGTGTCACTTTGATTCTGTGCAAAAACTCACAGCTGAATAAATTCACAATTAATCAGCACTGTGAAGTTCAGAAATTTGATAACAGCTACTTGTTTTTGTGGTTTATTTTATCCTAGTCAGACTCTGTTTGGTCAAATTATTTCCAAGACCCGTAGTTGTATCAAAGCAGGACTTGTAAATTCTCATTATACTTTGGTGATATTCAGTGTTGCTGTGCTTTGTTTTCAGTGTGGTTAAGCTTGCCCTCAGGGTATGTCACCCTCTCACCTGTAGGCGGGTGGTCTGAGAATCAGTAGGGAGCAAGCTGGTGGTCAGATCAGAGAGGAGGATTCACAGAGTATTTCGGATGCCTTTGTAGAGCGGCCTACTCGGCTCTGAAGTTTAATTGGGATGGCAGAGGTATGGTATTAATTATTATGGTATTATGGTATCTGTCTCATTAAAAGGGACCTCTGCCAAAAAGTGCAGAAAAAGTTTTTATATTTTAAATAGACCAGAAGTTTTTTTTACTTTTACATTTTACATTATTTTATATTTATTAAAATACCTCTACATCATGCACCTTCCTGCTTTATTAGTGGAAAAGTTTTCATCAATAGAGCACAACCTCTTTGTTGCTTCTGGGTGGTTGGAGAACAGTAACTGTAGGTGTTAGGTACAGTAAATATTAGGAAAGACGTTTGTGAAAATAAATCAATTTTTCCTCTGCTGTAAAAGACTGCAAGCAGTTGCAATATATGTGTAAACAACCTGTATCAAATTTCAAAAGTCTTATTGTCACATCATTTCTAGGTTAGTTCAGTTAGCCTGCGGCCTGTGCATTATTAAAATGCGATTTTACCATCCAGCATAGCATGTACATTATCTGAGCTGAGCTTGTTGAGCCTGTAATTAGATGTGCCAGTGACCAATAATGTATTGAGTGAGCCTGCAGCATGTGTAGCAGGTGTGCAGTATGCTAACACAAGCCACTTCAGCTACATTTTGTTGAAGTGCTGGTTTATCATTAAAGCATGTGACCAGTATGTGTGTTCATGCAGGGTGTGTATCTTTGACTGGAAGGGATTTTTTCATCTCACGTAAGGGGTTATTCATAAAGCGAGTTAGCATGATGGTAGGGGCTGAGATCATTGAGGTAGGCGTTTTCCCATTCATAATAATTGTGGATAACCGAGCCGGTTTTACCGTTTCTGTGTTTATTTTTTTCTGTAGGTTTTTCTGTCTTCACCACCCCTATTTGATGATTTGCAAATGCGATTTATAAAAGGATGCCGCAATGCAGGAAAGACCACCTACTACTCTGATGTTTTAGGCAGACCGATATTACCGGAATTTCAGAAATAAAGTTAAATATTTGAAAGAAAAATGTTAAAAATATTAAAAAGACAGGCTGTCACACCATTTTGAAACCTTTTGAGGAACATGTGAAAGTGTTTAATAATTTGGAAATATGCACTCAATTTACAATGAGTAATTATGCCTATCCTACTCTATTATTTAAAAAAGACATTCCGTTTTGACTGTTTACTCTGAAAATGGCGAATACACTGCGATTGTAGCCGTAGGAGTGAATGAGGAAGAGTGGGATCTCCTGGAGGAGGATCTCGATCTTGATCGATTGCCCCACAATTTTGCACCAAGAGATCATTTAGGTGTCATACAGTACCAGTCAAAAGTTTGAGTACACCTTCCATCTGGATTACGGCTAATCGGGCACTCCTTCATTCTTTAGCAAGATAACAACTCGAAACACACCTTGAAGTTGTGCCAGAACTATCTGGTGAAGGAGGAACATGAAGGACAACTCAAACTAATGATCTGGCTTGCCCAGTGTCCAGAACTCAATCCCATAGAACTTGTATGGGAATAACTGGACAGAAGAGTCAAAGCAAAGCAACACACAAGTGTCTCTGGGAATTGCTGCAGGAGAGCTGGGAAGACATGTCGGGTGATTTCCTGCTGAAACGTAAAAACCAAATGGCCTGTGTTTGTGAGGCTGTTGGGTGGCAAAGGGTGGCTATTTTGAGGAATCCAAGATTACATTTTTAATTAAAATTTCTTTGTTTTGATGTTCCTTTTTCTTATTGGTACATGTATTTTTTGGCATTTTCATGTATTTACAGAAATGTATACGGTGTAAAACATTGTCAATTATGAGATAAACCTAGTTTCCAACAGGTGTACTCAAACTTTTGACTGGTACTGTACACTACCGGTCAAAAGTTTTTGAACACCCACATTTTCCAGTTTTTACTGAAATTTAAGCAGTTCAAGTCCAGTGAATAACCTGAAATGGTACAAAGGTAAGCGGTAAACTGCCAGAGGTAATAAAAAGAAAAAAAAATAGTTTAGGTTACCAAAAACTGAAAAATAATGTACATTTTAGAGTTATAAAAAGGCCCTTTTCAGGGAACAAGTAATGGGTTAATGTGGGTTAACAGTCACTCTGTGCAAGTCGCCAACTCTGGATCCAGCAAAAGAGCCCCAGACCATCATGCTCCCTCCTCCATGTTTGACAGTTGGTGTCACACACTGAGGAACCATCCTTTCGCCTACTCGACGGCCTACAAAAACTATTAAAAATTTCAAGATTCAAAATTTTGATTAATTGGTCCATAAGACCTTCTTCCAGTCTTCAGTAGTCCACTGGTGGTGCTTCATGGCCCAGGCAAGCCTCTTTTTCTTATTTTGCCGTCTTAGCAATGGCTTTCTTACTGCCACTCGACCTGTCAAACCTGCAGCTCCAAGTCTTCTCTTCACAGTTGAAACTGAGACTTCCTTACTTTGACCAGTGTTAAGCTGTACTTGAAGCTGTTGTCCTGTGAGCTGCCTATCATGCAAGCTGTTGACTCTCAGAAACTTGTCTTCTGATTTTGTTGTGGGTTTGGGTCCTCCAGACCTCTTCCTGTCAGAGTTTGCTCCAGTGTCCAAGTGCCTTTTGATGGTGTAGGAAACTACTCATTGCCAAAAAATTTACATTATTTTTCCATTTTTGGTAACCTAAACCTAACAGTTTACCGCTTACCTTTGTACCATTTCAGATTATTCACTGGACTTGAACTGCTTAAATTTAAGTAAAAAATGGAAAATAGGGGTGTTCTAAAACTTTTGACCGGTAGTGTACAAGGACACAAGGAATCGATTTACATCGAAATCAACTTTACATCTCCGTGAAGAGCTAGGGGCAGAATCCTCGTCCCGGCACAACCACGCAGTTCCCATCTTGGTTAAGGTCACTGGCAAGTTACATTTTTACACAACTTAACACTCTTGCAGACATGACATGAAAGTGTCACAGGAGTGTTTTGTGGATATGCTTGTCTCCCTGCAGTTAAAAAAATGCATTTGAGCCAGATCTTAAAAACATAAATTCAAAGTCACATTTTAGTTGGTAATGTAAACAGAGCCTCACACTTTCCATTTTGTGCTACTTAAATAAAAACATAGTCTCTCAGAATTCCACAGAATTTTACCACAGATAGATTTATTGGGATGTAGCTCATTTCAGAAGATTAAATCTGTCCATTTTTAAATAAGTGGCAGCCGCAATTTATCTAAGTTGAAGAAATAGATTGTGATGCCAGTTAAAAATGAATAAACATAAAAAATAGCATTGCCTGTCTCTGGCAGCCGTGGTTAATGAGAGAATTACGAATATTTTTCATCACACTGCATGGAAGACATGAATAAATGCATGTTACAAATCCATTACACACAATAACAACACCCCCCCAACCCCTGCCTTCCCAGTCCGGCTCCAAGGCCTTCTATATGGAACTTCTCAACACTTAGGAAAGACTTGCTGCATGATCTTCTAAGCGTGATGAATTGAATTTATTGTGTTGACTCTTGCTAATATAAGCTCCCAGCAGGGTGAGGGCTGAGTTTTTAATTAAACAGAAGTTGTGTGTTTACGTGAGAGAAGGGGTGTGAGGGATTGCCAGACTCAGCGCAGGTGGGGCCAGGTGGGCTGCGATACGGGGGTGACAGATCCAATCACCTGCGCTGTGCGGTGTTAATGAACATTTTAATCAACACCTGCTTGTTAAACAGCATTTTAATATCTCCCCTGTTGCTGTTGTTTTCAATTACCTGAGGCTGCCTCCGTTTTGGCCTCAAGGGGGGGGAGGGCGAGAGGGGCAGGGGCTGCCGGAGTTAGCTCTGACGTGCCTTTGGAATCTCTGCTCCTAAAAATACGGCGGGGGGAGTTCACCACCACCTGCACCTGTTGCCTCAGGCTGCCTGTGTTTTTCAGACAGCAGAAAAAACCCCATCCCACACCTCAACAGGTGCTTCCATCCGTGATCTGGCCCATGAGTGCTGGCCCCCCGGGGTCCTCACAAGAACAAGCCCCCCCACGCACCCAGTGCCCGGTCCACCGACCGCCTCCGTAATTCAACACTACACTCAGCCGCTAGCACATAACCAAAACCAACAGGGGATCAGGAGGGATCGCGTCTACCCAGAAAGGCAAAAAGCATTAGTAATGGACGTCATGTATGAATACGTTAACCAGTGATTTAGCAGCCGTGTGCTTACGCTGATCAGCCGCTCGATGGAAATTCTGCATTGGAGAGCGCGCGGGCTGCATTGGACCCAACATGTTTTTTATAATGTTTCAGAGATGTGTGTAGATTTACACGTGGTCCTTCCCATTTCAGCGCGTTATTGAATGATCAGTGAAATGCATGTTCACGATTTCACAATTTTCATGGATAAACAATTAAACTTTATAAAAATACTGGAAATTGATTTCATTTTTAAAAGGTTACAAATACAAATCATAAAATGCATTGTCAAAAATTGTCACCTCCTAATTCACCTTCTAATTTAATATGTGGGCTGTATTGGACCCGACGTGGTTTTCATTGCTTTTGTTGTGCAGTTTTTTGTCATTGGGACAAAGTCACCCCTCCCCAGCCTGCCACACCTCCCTTGGGGGTGGTAAATTACAGAAACAGCTGGATGTGTTAGGTCACTGCAGTTGACAGATATTATGCAGATCAGGTCCAATTTAAAAAATACTCAACACAAAGTGACTTCAGTCAGCCATGACAGGTGTCCTGTCAGTGTGCCAATGCGACCCGATGTTTGTCTAATCTGCGTCCCTCATCAAAGGAAATCCACACGCTGGGAGACACCCCCTGCCTCAGTACACAGCCTTGAGATGGGTGATAATAAAAAATAAAAAAACACAAATACCCCTGGCATTCTCTTTATCTCTTTAAATTATTTCCAATGCAGTTTCACCGGGCAGAGAACGAGCATGATGGCGTTTGGAGTGATGGTAATCATTGGGCTTGCACAGTCGACGCACAGTTGGAATGCGACGAGGCGATGAGAGTACTTTTGGAGGAAGTGGGCCTGGCTCCCACACCATCGTTGTATGTTTGCATACTTTTTTTCTCCACCACGAACAGTGCTTTTCTCGTTCCTCTTTTCAAACTCGTATGAAATTAGATTTTTCATGACTAGCGTGGGAGTGTTATTTTTCAGTTTATTTTTGTGATAATCTCACAGAGTGGATCCAAACTGCCTGATTTTCCTGCGGCGTCCTTTATTAACCTTCGTATTAACTTTCGTCGAATGCCTGTGCCTCACAAAAGCTGAGATGATGTCCATGTGTATGAACCTGATCTTGAAGAGAGATTGCTGATCCTTCATATATCTCAGGACTGGCAGCAGTCTGAAGGGTTGTCTGCCGTTTAAAGCAGCTTTGATCACAAATCTAACAGGTCAGCAGTTTCTTTTTGAATGGTGCAGTAAAAAAACCGAAAAACTGTCAACTTCACTCTTGCAGAATTTGAATCGCTTCCTTGAAGGCTCACTTCCATCGTGAACACCTTCCTTTGGTCTGCTGATAACGAGGCACAGAAGTGCACATGGAAGCACCACTTAGAGACTCTGGTCATGGTCATCTCTGTGTTCAGCTTTGCTGTTAGAAATGGTGCTTTAAGTTTCCTCAGTAGCTTACATTACCTGCCATTACAGCTTGACAGATTGATGCTGAATTGCAACTGAAGATAAAGTGCTGTTCCTAACAGTCAATTGGAGAAGGTTCTGAGAGTTGTTGGGTTTTAGTTCTATAATGTTTAAGAGATGTCTGATTTCAAAGTGTGTGGGTTTACAGCTGTTCCTTCCCATTTCAGACTCACCCGGAGTGCGTTATTGAATGATCAGTGAAATGCATGTTCACGATTTCGTTTGGTAACCAGTTGCCACATCTTCCCCCATGAATAAACCAATTAAACTTTATAAAAATACTGGAAATGTAAGACTGCATGCTATCTATTTTTATTTTTTTTAAGTTACAAATATAAATCATAAAATGCATTGCCAAAGATTGTCACCTCCTAATTCACCTTTTAATTGAATGTGTATTTGAATAAGTGTCATTTTAGTTTGGGCATCTTAATTACATTCAATTATTGTGTTGGTATACCGCAATGGGGGATTTTCATCAATATTGTACTTTATTAATAATTTAATTTGACACTTTCTTTGGCATTGTGGGTTTTGGGCTGTGTCAGATCCTGAGAACATCACTGCGGATGAATTCGTGCACTAGTGCATGCCAAGAAATGGCCCTCCCAAATTCAGGCTTTCACCCAAACAGTGAACCCCAGTCATGACTTCTGAGCTGGTGTTGAGCTGCCAACCTTCACCGCGCACATAAAAGCATGACTGTTCTTTACGTCACACAGGAGGCATTCTGAATTCACGCCTGACAAAGTAATTTCCTTCCCCCTTTCAGAAAGAATGGTTTGAATTATTCTGCTTTACATTTTGTCGTTTGAATTTATGCATATGACGTGTGGTATGAAATCACCAGAAGCCAGGCATTGTCAGAGCGTCTGTCGATGCCAGTGGAACTCTCCTCATAACTCGCAGGACTGATGAGTTCTCGGCTGCCATTTGAACGGGAGAGGCAATAAAACGGGGAGCTTTGATTAAAGGGCAGAATCGGCATCGAGGCTCACCATTTGTCATCACTTACACTGCCTTTTTTTCTCATTGCGGTTTGTTTTCTGATTATACGATAATGTGGCACCTGATGTTTTATTTATACGATTGACTTTTACCAGGGTGAACGCACCCCTGTATAAGGACGTTTGGCAAGGATTCCCTACCGTGTCGCAATGTGGAATTTAAAGTGTGCTATTCCAGTGTTGGCAGGATTTACATTTAGATGATTTACATTGCGTTGTGCTGATTCTCAGTTGTCCTGTTGTTCAATGAGCGTTATAAGGCAACAAAATGCAGCCCCACTCCGAGCCCCACTATGACCTTACATAATAATAATAATAATTTTATAATAATAACTTTATTTGCACAAAACATACATTCAAAGTGCTTCACAGAGACCAGAGTAAAATACAGATAAAACAAATAATGTATGTAACATGAGAGATGAGAATAATGAAAAGTCCATCAAAATAAATAAAAAGTTTCTTGAAAAGGAGCATAAATAAAAGTATGAGAGTAGGTAAAACAAATAAGGTCAATAAAACAAGTAGTAGCCAAAGTAAGTCTTAAGTTGAGATTTAAATCCATTAAAGAATTAAAACTACTGAGCAATCTCTTATGTACTGTGGTAATGAGTTCCATAACTTAGGTGCATAAAAGGAACACTCTCCTCTGCATCTGTATTTTACACCGGGTAAGGTGAGCAGATCGCACAAATGAGGCCTGGTTTCTGCTGCTTGATGATGACTATAGAACATTGCCACAAGTCCTCAGAACACTTTCCTTTTGGCCAATCTTAATTTAACCAAGCCCCCTCATTGAATAATGTATTACATGTATTTTTATTACATTTATTACACTGGTGGTGGTTGAGGTGAGTTGCCCCTATCATTGTAAAGCACTTTCAGTTCCTTGGGGGGAAAAAAGCGCTATATAAATCCAATGTTCATTCATTCATTACATGCACGTGCATGCATGGGTGTTCATGGATTTTAAAGGATCAAAAATGCAAAAATGACCAAAATCAGAATGGAGTTCCCTAATCCTCTACCTCTGTATATTGCCAAAGGGTCTTAGTGCCCCTGTCCTTTAGTTGTAACATATTCACCTTCAGAGCAATGTGTCCCTGGGTATTCTCCCTGTAACCTGTTTCTGTTTACTACCATATTTATTTTCACTGGTTCACTGAGCATGGGAGTCTGCCCTCCGTCTTTCATATCATTTCACCTTTTACATTCTTTTCCGGAACGTGAATAATTCTCCAGTCAGTTAAACAAAATCGGAAAAATCCCTCACTTGAGTGGAGGCCTCCTCCCTCTGCGGTCTGGGACATGCACAGCTGGATTCTGGATTCTGGAAAATGTGTTTTGTAAAACAAAAAACAAACAAACAAACAAAACTAAGTCATTAAATGTTAGTCTTGTGTTCTAGTGCATCATTTACAATCATTTACAGGTACAATGTATTGCACATGTTGCCCTTTAAAATTGATGAAAAGATAATAGGACAAAATTCACTCCAGGGCCTCATAGATTCTGGGTTTAAAAAAGAGATTATTCTCCAATTTGGAATGCCCAGTTTTAATTGTAAGCCCATCCCATCCTCCATAAACTGGGAGAGCACAAAGGAGCGTATGTGTCCTCCAAAACATACATGTCCACTTCCTTTCTCTCTGCAGCCAATCAGCTGATCTCTGCAGTTAATGTGCAGGAGGGCTGCAAATCCTGTATAACTACATGAGTTGGGAAATACCCTGCTGACTGATGTAAAGTTCCAATGTAAATATTTATCAGACTTAAGAAAGCCCATGTCTATGCCCCCTGATTAGTTGACAGTACCCATGGCCCTGATTAGTTCAGTACTTTAATATTTGCTAAGCCAGTTTTACATTACTTTACATTTGTTTTTTTTTTTTACACTACACTGTACATGATAATTGTACATGAATGAGTTTATCTGTAGGTATATCCAATGAAGCTCACTGGGACATAAACTGGACCCAGCATTTAAGTCAAGCTTGGATTAGAGTAATACAGTGAAAAACAATTGGCATGGACACATTCCATTACGGCTTAACAAAAGAACAAAATAATATTTTCAGGAAATGAAATCCTAATAATGTAAGTGTAATTTTAAATGGAGTGTGACTGTGTGGGCTGTGAGATCCTGGACCAGCTGCACGGCAGAGTTGCAGGCGCAGGCGCAGGCCCAGGCCCAGGCAGACTGCGGCTGGACACCTGACTCGGTGTGCTATGCGCTGCGCCCACTCTGCACACAGTCTCCCGTCAGCCTCGCCCGGCATCTTCCCGTCAAGTTGAATCATCACACCTCAGGCCCCGCCTCCTTCAGGGACACAACCTTTTCAGAAAAGATGAATGCAGAAGATCCGGAGAACAAGTACGGCTCCCATTCTGCCTCGTAGTGTCCCTGTTGTGTTTGAATCGCAAATTAGCGAATTGACCGCCGACGCCTTTCTAATCATTTTTAAGTCATGCGTGGAATATCGATACCATAAGCAGAGGCATTTGCTTGTATCGTACATTTTCACAAGCCAATAAGGCATTCACATCACTGTTTACTGATCCTATCTGCTTTTTCACAGGGCTAACGATCGTTTCTCAATGAACTGAGATTAGGGAAGTACAAACTTTCCACCGTCTACTTTTTCATCAGACCAGCTCCTTCACTAATCTAAAACCACCCTCCTGTTTCCTCTTTAAGGTAGTCCCCTCTCTCTCTCTCTCTCTCTCTCTCTCTCTCTCTCTCTCTCTCTCTCTCTCTCTCTCTCTCTCTCTCTCTCTCTCTCTCTCTCTCTCTCTCTCTCTCTCTCTCTCTCTCTCTCTCTCTCTCTCTCTCTCTCTCTCTCTCTCTCTCTCTCTATCTCATTATCAATAATTAAAATCTCCGTAATAAATTGGTTGGGATTTTACTGGGAGACAAGAGAAGGCAGCCCCTTGGTTGCTAATTAACTGGACATGGATTCCTGTGCAGATCACACGCAGCATTGATATATCACTAATTTCTACTTGTGAGAGTTCACCTCTGCTTTCACTTTCTTTGAATGCCCTTTGAGTTTTCTCAGGCTGATAGTTTTTTTTCCTCCCTTGGTTGGAACTTGTCTGTACATCAAGGAAGAGGGATAGTCCCTAAATATATTCATTTGATTTTGATCAAATGTCTTCTTAATTCAGAGCTAGCCAAAGAAAGGAATCAGAAATATTGTGCCAACCACACGCACCACCTCTGGGTATATGGGGAGAATTGCATAGTTGTGATGTAAAAGGGAGCCTGATGCTCTCTGTTCAGATTGTCATGTTAAAAATGTACCCCCTGGAATGGTTATCTTCTTTTATGAAATATTATTTATTATCTGCTCGGCAGGCCTAGAGAGTTCAGTATGGCAGAAGACTGTGTAATCCCAGGATAGATTAAGCAGCTGAATATCTTCATTACCGCACGCCCATTTCACATGATTACGTGCCATTACTGCCAAGCACCCCAGGCCAGCCATTTATATGAAAAGATCCTCTTTTAACCGTATATAAAATGAGCCGATATGCTTTGAAAGGCCTTTTTGTTATATAGATTTACTGTAATATGCTAGTAGGCAATGAAAAACACTAATCGTTTAATTGTTTGGAAAGACATCTAACACTTTGCGATGACCTTGTAGTAAAATAGGAGGCCGGACCGCTTTGCATGTCTAAGGTGTTTTTTTGTGGCAACCTTTCGAGGCGTCTGGTCAATTATTTTAAATCCAAAGCACTTAACACATTGGAAAGTTCATGTGCAGTTCAGTTCATTTTTCTGATTTTTTTTTATGGTTCACCTAGAGGAATAAGTCCCTTCCTGCTCTTATTTGGCCGTTAAGAATCAATTAGCTCCAGCTAAATTGAAATTCAGTGATCTGTGGTATTTTTTAATTTTTTGTTCACACATTATTTATTATATTCCAGTGTGCGGCTAGACATGAGGAGATGAAAAGAGATTGTATTGAAATTGAAATGAGAAAGGCACTGGAGAATGTGGAATGAGATGATTGGCAGGTGACAGATGTATGGGCATTACAGGCTTTAATGGTAATGCTTTACGTTCTGCCTGAGCTCAGAAACAAAGCAGGAGGAAGGTGGTAAACCAACCTGAGGTGTAAATATGTTATAGTGTGAGATGCCTAACATTGATGCAGCAAAACTGTATTATAATGCCTTGGGAGAAATGCATATTAACAGAGGCACGATGGCACTTGGCTACCCTCTTGTCTTCTTTGAATGGGAGTTCCTGCTGGAAAGATATGTATCTGTATATGGGTTTGCCTCTATGTTTTCTATCCAGAGGGAGCGCACATACATATTTCCAGTATGTGTTTTTGGAATTCAAGGCCTTAACCACTCTCTCTTGGCCTCATTTTGGCAGAGGAGTTTATGGAATGAGGATGCTGCAAACAGATACCCTGCTCTCCATGTTCAAGAAACATCTTTGAATTTTGGAATTTCCTATTCGCTTTCCATTGACAACCACTGACTGCATACATTCTCTTGCTGCTCCTACATGACATTTTGAAGAATGTGAAGTGAATTCCCTGCCTATTCTTCGATTTTCTGCCTGAGATTAAGTTATTTATGTCATGTTAAGGTAGAAACAGGCCCCTGAGTGGTTTTGCAAGTCATAGACAGTGCAACAGAAAGACCAGCATGAATTCCATCGGAAGAAGAATATACCTGAATCCTTCAGTAAATTAGTTCATGCATTGATGGGTCGCATACAGCATGTATCAGACGTATGCAACCAATGACTGAGAAATGCACAGAACTCCAGATCTGAGCCTCACCCAAAAATTCCCATAATGCCAATTGTCACCTGACGGGTATCCCTTCCTGGATTTTGCCCATGAAGCTATGCACAGCACATCATGCACTAGACAAGCAAATTAAGTATAGTCCACAAACGCTCACCAAGTTCAGTTTCAGAATGGAAGATTGGGAAGGTTAGACACTACTACTGACTTACGCTGTAAGGAATGAATTCTTATGTTTATTAGTTAATTAAACTAAATTGTGGTGCCAAATGTCTGGCTACTCATGGGAATGACAACTCAAACATAACAATGTTCCAATCCCAAAGCAGTGTGTGGATTATAACATTAATAATACCAGAATGTGACTTGTGGCATAGCGATAGAAAACCCGAACTACTGGGGAGTCAAGGAACTAAAATGCTTATTTAAAGTACATGTAAGAAACAAATGAAGCTAAATATACTTTTAAAAATATCAAAATATAGAACTGAGATCATTATATTTCACTACAATGATTTGGAATGTGAGGTGGTAACAGGAAATTAGGGACCTTTTATGTACAGATGGGCCCTTATTATTGTGTCTGTTATACAATAGAACTGTACTGCACACGCACTTAAAAATACTTTTCTGGGTTATATTTGGAGTGATACAGGCTGAAAGTTGGAGAGTCCCTGGCTTGGAGGGGTGTTGATGGTAGTGAGATTCAAAGAGGAAGTTTTTGGTTCCAAGCACATTAACCCAGATGAAGCAATCTTCTTCCTCTACTCCAAGGTGCTGATTACTTTCCTCCTTCCAACCCCTCCATTTTTCAAAGGGTGGAACAAAGGTTTTCAATGGGCAAAAAGATTTAAGGTGAATTGCTGTTTTTATCCCGCTCTCTCTCAGACCAGAGAAATGAAGCCCCCCCCCTTGCTTGCTGTTACCACGTCCAGTAGGAGCTTGATTTTGGATTCGTCTTAAATCTAAAACAGAAATACAAAGTGCATTATAAATGGCAGCACTCAAATTTTCAATGTTTAAGTTAGTTGGGAGTCAACAGGTTTGATGAAGACAAAACCATGCCAATAACTTTCCATTTACATTAATTTCACCCAATTTTTGAGGATTAGAGGAAGAAGGTCAAAGCAAATTGAATCACGCATTTTTCAAATTCATAAAAAACAGCTTCAAAGCCTCCGTGTTGTCATTATAGTCTGGCATTAAATAAAAGCAGAAAGCGCTTTTGCTGTACAGACGTTAAGTGAGGTGCTGGAGGGACCAGAGAGAGAGAGAAAAAGGAAAAGTTTTACTTACCTCAACCTGATGAAGAGGAAATGAGTTTCCCTGTTCTGGAGAGAGTGGCAGAAGGATATCAAAGTGCGCCTGTGATGGATCAGGCTCTGGCAGCCCCAAGCTGCAGCGTCAGCTGTTAAGGAGCAGTAATCACAGCCTCACAACTATGACTGACACACTGCCCTTCAGGCTTCCCCAGGCTCATCTGCTGGAGAAAACTAAACTTTCCAGTGCTAGTTAGCGTGGTAATCATGCAGCCTTCCAGCCAGACTAGATTCAGCGCAGGCCGCACCTCTACCGCCGCCACAGCAATACCTCTCTAATGCTTTGTGTGTACATGTGTTTCTGTGCATGTTCCTGAAAAGAACTTTCTGTGTGTGCGTGCGTACGTTTATGAGACAGAGGCAGAAGTTTTCAGTCCTGATAACTCCAGATACCGAATGACAAACTTTGCATCTTGTCGTGCACAGGGAAATGAGACAATTACCTCTGATTGTTAGGAGATCAGCAGTCATTATAAAAACCCTTTGGCATATTGCCTTGGAGCACCTATCCTTATTAAAACTTAAAGTATGACAACAACAAAACCTGTTAACTTTTCCACACACGCATTCAGTAGAATATCAGCTTTTATTGGTTGATTTATTTAGGGTCAGCTGGCAGATTGCCTTTCGTGGTGTGATGGGTCTTGGTCTGGGAATCTGCATGCAGGATGTACGTATGAGACTAAATGTAATTACAAAATTAAGGACACAAATGGAAGCTGCAGTTAAGAAGTACCTTCATACATTTTTACACACTGACACAGGAAGTTACTGCTTCCTTTAAGGAGAATACAGATCATTTACCTGAATACTTTTACAGTAAGTATTGCAGCTGGTGTAATGCTATAGTCTAGTACTATAATAGAAAAATAAACCTCTGCAAAGCAAATTTAAGGTTGGATATTATGCCTTGGCAATCTGCAAGTTTAAGTTTCATGACTTTATTAAATGGTCAAGCTCTATAACTAATAATAATAATAATAACAACACAAAGGGTGCCAATGCACTTGCAATGTTGCAATGATGGCCCAAATATAATTACAATAATCCCTCTAATAATAATAATAATAATAATTATAATTATAATAATTATAGTTACGAAGAAAAGAAAAAATGACTCCAAATAAAACAATTGGGTGTTTATGCATCTGTGGTCCTTAGCCTCCTTATAAAATTGAAATTATTCAAATTCCAAAGGATCATTGATTTCAGGAGAAGGCTGATTACTTCAACACTATTTGTAATGATTTAGCAGGAAGTCTGGCTTTTTAGTCTTGGAATGAACCAAAATGAAATTCCCAGTTCTGTTTTTCTCGCTGCAATAGTTTAGTTGTAGGCTTTGTGATGTTAGGCTTTGTGGAATACTACATTGTGCTGACCTGCCCTGAACTTTGCACTGTGCTCTCCCCATGATGAATACCTATGGCGGGGACCAATCTCATTTACCACAACGTCAGACTGCTTGCTTTCATAATAGACAACTGATAATATCATGGAGCCCGCCAACAGAGATATGGGTCCATCTCTCAAAAAACCCCGGAAATAGGAAATGTCTAAATTACACTTGCTAATGTGATGCAATGACAGTGTTTTTTCTTCTTCTTTTTTTTAAAAAGAGAAAAAAACTATTCTGTATCAGGGAATGAACACATTTCAACAGATATGGAGTGAAAAGGCTTTTCTTATCAACTTTAAAAGAAATGATGAGAGAAGTCCCAATGTCTGCTGTGAGCTGTGTTCTGTAGCCAGGAGGGGTCGTTTGCAGACGGGTTCCCCACAGACAACGAGCTCCTTCCTTCAGTTTTCATGCAGAGCTCCTTGCCTTTTCTGAAACAGATGGTGCCATCAATACTTTATGTCTGTGAAGCCGCCCAGCAACTTCGCTCTGGTAAATAAGTACTCAGGCATGAATTCAAATTGGTCACATCAAAACCCATAAAATAAAACAAATTATAAATGCACTGCGCAAGTAAGTTTTGCTTCTGCAAGTTGTGTTTTAAAGCAGTTCCTCAATTACATGCAGCCAGAAAAATAAACATCTTTGAAAAGGAACTTGAAAGTGGAACTATCATTCTGTGAAATATTCATACTTTCCCAGACTGCATTGGAGCCTGCTCTGAAACAAATGGCTATAAAATATAAAAATGGCTATTTCAATGCCTGTATAAATTATGTCACTTCAATTTGTATTTGATGTTTGGAACTGAATTTTAAAAATGCATTTTTCTGTATGCGTTAATTCAACATTTTGTTTTGTACGTGTCATAACCTGGGCATGCCACATGGCTGGACTTTGTAATAGTGTCACGAATGGAGGACAGACTCCGGAAGCGTCTGCAGTACTTTCAAAGGCAAGCTTTCTCAACTTTAGCAATGACTTTCCATTTTCTGTAAACTTGTGAGTTAACATTCTGAGCATCTGGATCCACTATCCAATATATACAACAAAATGCACTATTTCATATTTCAGCTTCGGTATCTATGTCCATTATTATCAATATATGTTGCTTTTCAGCTAAAAATGAGATTGTCTGACGCACAGTGTAACAAATGAGTTCTATATTGAAGTAGGTTTCCTTGTTTTCTTCAGACAGCGTAAATGCTCCTTTCCCTTCAGACGTTTTTCCATTGCAGACCTAATCTTAATTGGATCATCATGAGAATTATGCCATTACCTTCTTTATTTTAAGAGGCAGTCAGCCATGCTGGGATACTAATTATTTGTTTCAAGCAAGAGGAATACAAAGGGTACAACATCAGTTTATTCTGCTCTGGTCATTACTCCCCCGTGCTGTCATCACATTGCTATAACAGCCAGTCCTGTGGTTATCTGTGATTGATGTTTACCAAAGTTTCTCCCCGTATTGCCTCGACATTTGCTTGTTCAACTCCATGCCTTTTGAGGTTTAGAAACGGAAAAAACCTGTTCATTTGTATTGCTGTTACAATAATGAATTTGACCAAATTGAACATTTGTTGTTGGTCACCTCAGAATTGATCTTACCGTCTTGTGTTTAATGATCACAGTGATCTGCATACTCTTGTCTGTATTTTGGCGAGGGGTAGGATCTTTGAGATATCGTCAGCGCTATGAATGCAATATTGACATGCAACATTCGTTTCTCTTTTTAAATAATTTTCTGATTTTATCCTGTTTTTCTCCCAATTTGGTAGCGAATTACTCCCGCTATTCTTAGGCCAATCCCCTCCCTCGTAGTTCGCTGCCGTAGCCCTGTGACCGGCAGTGACAAAGGCGAAGCATTGTCTCCTCCGAGATGGCACTTGTCATGCTGTCGACCGTCACTCCGGCACCCCGAACAGTGTCGGCTTCCCTCCACCCTCCCTGGGGCGGACAGCCAATTGCCACCCCCTGGTGGCACTCCCGGCCAGAGCCGACTCTGGCGCGGACCGGGGAATCGAACCCCCGTCGCCGTGGCCATCGTCGGACATTGAAACCACTAGACCATGCGGGGGGCCCCGACATTTGTTTCTCTTTAAACAGGTCTGCTGATTACAGTGCACCAAGGGGGACGGTTGGTTCTTTAGAAACTGTAGAAACACTGTGACACTTCAGGTTTTATTTTTAGGCGATCAGAGAATGCTACCGTCTGACTCGGCTGGCTGTGTTTTCAATGACTTTGCTGTCAGCATTGTTTTCGCATTTGATATGGCATGCATTTGACTGTCCATCAAAGGAAGGTATCAGATAAAAACTTGGGAAGAACAAAGTGCAACCTTTCCCCCCCCCCATTTCAGGTGGTTCCATGTTCTGGCTCTGATGGTTATGTAAGAACCCTCCAGTGCTGATTTTGGCATTTGTTATTGACAAAAGAGGCCGATTTACAGACTCACGTAATTCAGGTTGCTTTCAGCGCTGTTGGGAATGTGATGAGTTTTCCTGTAGGAGCCCCCCCCCACACACACACTTGCTGTACTCCTCTTAGGGCTCATTGGGGAGATGTGAGTCCTACTTCCTCACTCCACTCTGTCTGTGTAAGTGGTGGAGGAATCAGGAGGTCTTTGATTCTTCCTGAGTGGCTGTCATTAGACCCTTGTCACTGGCTGCAGTTCTGGCCCGTTAGCCTTGCATGCGCTCTTAACCAATAATGGCCCAGATGAATGCTGCTCCTCGCCCTGATATCATTCTCCATCGCACATATGGTCCACATCACAGAAAAAAAAAAATCATGATTCATTACAAGTGTGCCATTTTTATGGCTATCCAAAAGCCCCTTTGATGCAAAATAAAAGAAAATGACAGAGCATCTGTTGTTTTCTGTTATAAGCAAATAAAAAAGGATGAGTGTGCAGACTGGGTTCACTTGGATCAAGTTATTTCATGTTATTACTCCGAACTATTCATGTTATTCATTGTAAAATTGAAGCTGGCTGTTGTAGCATTAACTTGGCTCTTCTGTTAATATGCTTAAAATTTGAGTTGAAGATGCAATCGAAATGTAGAGTTGTACACGGGGGCCAATATTCCACTGGCTTTAAGTAGATATTGGGGTTGGACAAGGTGTAATTTCTCAAAATCCTTTTAACTGTTTAAAATGTGGTCTGTATCTTTTGTTTACGTGTGAAACTTGACATTGCATGGTATCCTCCACCTGAGAGGGGAAGTCTTATTGGTCAGACGGTTTGAAATGTTCATTTTAAATGAATTATGTTAATTTAGGAATGGGTTGATTGGCAAAGGTAAATAAAACGAAAAATACCTCTTCCATTGTTGCTGTGTGGATGTTGCGTTTCATCTCTGTAAACACGAGTCTCCAAACAGTAGTGACAGATTGCCTTGCTTTAAGCTGAAAGTCAGTCCTGAAGGCTGGAAATCTCTATTTCCAAGGTGACACAATCAAGGTCAAGCAGCAATCTTGTTTTTTCAGAGACGTCCGTAACATCCACTTCGGTCAAGAGGTTTAAAGTAAACATCATGCACGGCTCCTGATGTTCAGTCACTAAATCTGTCGTTGAACTCTTGGTCAGAGTAGGCTACTTGTTAATGTCCATTAACCTAGCAGCAGCTTCATGTTCAGCCAGTGTTTGGACCACAAGAAAAAAATATATTTTGCATGTATTTTATCTCTTTGTCTGTACCACATCTCACCTTGAAGGTTTTGACTACACTAAATTGGCAATTTTCTTATCTTTTCCTTGTAATTCACAGTACACAGTGTTCTCCGTCAAATTTGTTCGAAAAAACATCAAACCTGGAAATGTTTGAAAATTTGGTTGTACATTCATTTCTTGGCTTCATGCAAGCTTTGATATCTGACAAAAGTGAAAGCAGTTCTAAAATTCAGATTTCACTGTGTGCAGAAAAATATCACAACATTCGTGAGGTTTAAGCTGCAAAAAATGGATTAAGCTAATAATTATGGCAACAGGAAACACAACCTTAATGCACAAATTGTCTATTGATGCATGACCAGTGTTAGAAACAAGTCAAATCTGCTTTACTATGTGCATGATGTCATTGCTAGGGCCCTCTGTTATTATTGCCACTAAATTCTCCAACAAAAGGCTACACTATTCAAATATTTGTTGACCCCTTTGTGATCTGAAGCATCACCCGGTGGTCTGTTTCATGGAGCCTGTTAGGAAAAGGGAAGAGGGAGACTGAGATAACATGCATTGCCTTTGGTTTGAAAATGTCTAGGACAGCCATCAAAGCAAAGCCTAAAAAAGGCTATTTCTGCCTGTTTTTCACTACTACTACAACCTAATATCTCCAAAACTACACATTGCACAGACATGGTTGAGGGCTTGATGTGAAGTAGACAGTTGTACCATAAGGATTGAAGTCTCAGCATCTGCAAATGTGTCATCTATGAGACTTGTGATGCACTTTATAAGTATATAAAATGTCAAATAAAGACAATGATTTACACCCAACTAATATGATGATTTTTTTTTTTACCTCTAAAGCCATAGCAGATTCCAGATGAATAATGTTAATGTGCACTACCCCAAGTGGTTGTTGTCATATGCGTCATTCCAGACCCAAGGCAGACGAAACACCCACCGAAGCCAGTGTCTTCATATGTGTCTTCAAAAACCTCTTCTAAGGCAGTAAAACAATGGTGATCGTATAAACGATTACTCATTTTATTTTGTTCAAATTGCTCAGAACCCAGAAGTGGCAGTTTTCACATGCGTGCAGTGCTTGGATGATTTTCAGTGGAATTGGACTGGTCAAATACGCGTTGACCTATGACCTTGAATCTAACCATGACATGGCTTTCATGTACAACCAACCAATAGCTATTCAGATGATAAACCCCTGAGCCCATGCTCGGTGGCTGGATATAGGCGCATGGCTGGTGCTTCGGTGCATCTCGAAATCTCATGAAATATACAGACTATGGGGAAGAAACTTTTTTTCTACAAGCATAACAACCTTGGAAATTAGTTGATACACACAGGACTGCCCTCAGCTGACTGCCTCAAACACACAGCGAGTAAGAGAGTTTAAAGTGAACACGGTGATAAAGTATGACAAAAACGAATTATATAAATTATAGTACGCATCCCTGAAACATTTAAATACGATTTTCCTTTAGCTGAAATGGAATGTGATTTTTTTAAAACTTTTTCTAACGGGAGAGTTTATAAGAGAGTAAAGTTTAGCGTGTGCATTTTGGTGTAATGGGATGGGGTGGGGTGGGGGGTGTAGTTAAGTGCCCTGCAGTTTTATGATCATAATCAGTCTTAAAAATGATGGATTGGCATAAAAAATATTTTCCCAGCTGCATTAAATAGTTTTTAAGACAATGACATCGAGAAACAAATGTCAATAACAATTACAATTAATAATTGCTAACAGGAAGAGGCCAGATGTATGCTTCTCTACTTTAATTTAATTTCTCTACTTTAATCTCTAAAATTGTATTATGGGGTTATACCTTATTACAATTCATACTGAGACAGATTTGTGATTCCTTGAATCACTTAACAAGAGGTGCTTTGGTGCTTTAATTTAGGAAAAATCATCACTTTCTGTTTGAGGGAGTGAGTCACTCGCCAGCTGCCCTGTCAAGAACAAAAACAAATTAAAGATGAAGTAGGTTTAAGGTGTGGAGATTGCTTTAAAATATGTTTTGACTGGTTTGTGATGTGAGAAGGTGTGTGCAGATGGCTCTGGGAAATGTGTGATGAAGTAGTGTGTTGTCATGACTGAAATTGCTGCAGAAGTGGGCTTCATGGACATCTAAAATTGGCTGCATTCCTCCAGTAATTCTGGGTTACAGATTTGTAAAAATGTGTTGCCACTGTTAGTAGCCTGACCCTGTTGGATTCCATTCCAAATTCCATCTGTACACTGACAGAATAATAACCCCAACTTAAAATGGACTTGATTTAAGGTTGATTGAGCAGACCAGGGTGCCTGTCTTCTGTCTGGCGGTTCTGAAAGATGTTGTTTGGTCTGGTCATATTTGGTGCTTGTCTTCGGTGTCGGGGGACCACAAAACAAATGGAAGATGGAAGAAAATGTATGATATTATAATCTTACTCCAAAGGTCTGCATTGTACTAAAAGTTTTCAGTGCTCAATTCGGGCATGTTTACGAAGCTAGTTGAGACATTTCGTTTGTGTAGCTCTGCATTATGTTGGATGCAAGCACATTTTAAAAGGTGAAATCGAAAGAATTACCTTTCTTCGTGTTTGCCATGGATGAGGTGTTACTTTAATTAAAACACTTCTATTAACTTGACTACCCCCTTCTTTTCGCCATTCGCCATCAGCGAAGGCTCACGTACTGCGTGTGTGCGTGCTGGAAAGCCCAGGTTATTTCAGCTCTGGTGTTTGGAGAAAACATGTGGGGCTGGGTATTTGAACCAGCGGCATATGTGACCGAGATGCTTACTGTAGGTGTGTCGACAGAAGCACAAATAATCAATTTACTAGGGGGCGAATCTATCAGTTGTTAACTGTGTCCACTAACAACTGCGGCGGTTTGACCAGTGTTTTTTTCCCTTTTCCTTTAACAAGTGAAGGGGTGCCTAGGGCCTCGGCGCTGCAGTTTGCAGGGTTGTCTGGCTCTTGTCACAAATGCTCATTGCTGCATCCCCCTCTCATTGACTGCTACACGCGGGTGAGACAAGCAGGATTTTGAAAAAGGTGAGATACCATTGTGTCCCCATGTAGGGCTGACAAACGATAACTGATGTTGTTCCAGTTCACTCTGTCCCTAAAGAAGCCATAATGCAGTCGTTTTGTCCAACAGCATCACAAATTTGTAAAGGAAAACTGGGTGTTAGAGGGAGGGAGACCCTGTATCTCAGCTGTCATAGCTGCTCTGTGTAGGCAGTTTCTTGTCCTTACTGTTCCATGAAATCTTGAACTTGTCCACAGTGGAGTTCAGCGTGGCCCACAATAGGTGTCTTTACACTGAACTGAAAGCTTGTATTTAGAAATCCAGCTACTTGCGGTGATTCAGCCAACCACATTCATGTTGTGAACTGATGGATTTTTTTTTTTTTGTAGATTGAGTTCTACATTAGTGAAAGACATTGCCAAGACATTTGATTAGGGGTTCTACATTAGTGGAAGACATTGTGATTATGAATTTATGAAGGCCATGGTATTGGTAGAAAGTCCAGAGCAGTGTTGTGTAATGGTTGTGGGAGCTCTGGCTCTCTGAAACAACTGGGCTGAGAATCCATACCCATCAGAAAGTGTGTAATTTGCCATTCGTGGAAATATTAAAGTTTATGTATGTATTGATGGACTAATCAGTCATTTAATGTATGGCCTTTTTCCTCCTCCATCGTGTAAGAGTCAAACAAAGTCATGCAAACACTACGGAAGGAAGAAATCAATGTATTTTCAACAACAGGACAAAAATGAAACCATTTCTGTACAGGCAACAAAGATTTTGAGCAGTTACATGTTACGCTTTTGCGTAATGATCCTGAAGTTGCATAAGCGCCTGGTGGCAGAATTTGGACCGTAATTCAGTCACTCGCTGGACTGCGATTTGCGGTCTATTTTTATTGTCAGGCTTGTTCATTCCTCTGTGCGCTCCATGTGGGCTGCTTCTCGCAGGCATCCTGTTTTAGAATGCACTGCCATCTTGCAGGGATAAAAGAACACAGGAATATGTAATCAGGGATTGTATTATCTGTTGTGTTTGGGCATTGGATGAATGAAAACACATCACTTGCCCTCAGAAATGTAACCAGCCCTGTTTGTTTGATTTCACTTTTCACATCACATGCACGTATGAGGTTGCGCACGCGCGTACATGCTTGTGTAGACACACACACGCTCTCACACTCGCACGTGCTCACATATTCATAAGCAGAGCTGAACATCCTGTACAGAAAATGGTATCATGTGGGACTCTCGCGGTTTGCTTTGCTTGATGCCCCTGAACGTGTTTCAAGCCTAACTTCTGTATATTTATTTCTGAGACATTCTCTCCCAAACCCTCTGGAATATGACTTCCATTCCTATACGAGCCAAAGTACCAGAGGCCCTTCTGTGCAAATAAGAGAGACGAGGCAGATATTTCCAATGGGGAGAGAGACGCTTTGGCACCTCAGTTGTGTCAGTGGTGAGAATGCTCATCCACAGCGTAGCCACAAAGGTCCGGTGCTCTGAACCAGGGAAACATAGGGTTATACATACAGTACAGGTGTAAACTTGACTTAAGTTGCAAATCGCCATGTGTTGATTATGGCTTGCAGACCCAATCTTTGCAGCAATTCCCAATTATTTGAAACTACAAAGAAGTGAATGACAGGTGAAGCGGTTAAGCTTGGTACCCAGAAGGTGCATTCATGCTGTAGGTGTCGCCGTCTTCATAACGGGGCCTGTGAATGACAGTCGGAGCTGGCGGTCATGCCAGTTTCCTCCTCCTGACTGCTCTGTGCATGCTAGAAGAAGGCGACCCATTCAGACTCTCTAGTGAATTACTAGGCTTTTGTGTACTCCTTGGACACACACACTCCCTCACATACGCACACGTGTGCACATGCACACTTATGCACACACACACACACACACACACACACACACACACACACACACACACACACACACTCATGCATCCATGTGCATGTATGTAGATGCATACACACACGCATACACGTGCGCGCAGGCTTAGGCATACAGATGTTTGCTTTTTCCAGTGCGAGCATATGGAGGTACAACCCAGAAAGCACTTGTTCACGGGCAACTGCCTTACAAACACAGAGACCCACACACACACACACACACACACACACACACACACACACACACACACACACACACACACACACACACACACACACACACACACACACACACACAGCACTCTACATCACTGTTGACACACACACACAGACAGCCAGCTAGATCACTTCCAATTAGGCAACATTATTACAAGCCAGCTGCCTCTTCCATCTAGGCAACATTCTCTCACATCTGTGACACACACACACACACACACATACACATGCGCGCACACGCACACACACAGAGGCATATGCATGCACACACACACACACACACACACATGCACACAAACATTTGGGTATGCATTTGGGTACTTCACTATTAACACTTGATTGCTGTTACAACTAACAAACCTCTGGGCAAGAAGCATCTGAATTGAGTGGAGTGACTAAGCCTTTCTGACTGTGTGGGGGAGGGGGTGGGGGGTCTGGACTGATATGTGTATCAGATATGAATCCCTCAACTAAGGTGTGCAGCAAAAGTGATAATGCAGGAGACTGTCATTCCCATTGATTTTTGACCGTGTTATTTAGCTGCTATTTACTTGCATATAACCCCGTGGTTAGCACTGTTCCTAAAGGTATATTATTGGCCATGCATATTTTTATCCGTGTTGGTTGGTATAATTTCCTCTTTTTCTGCGTAGCCAAATCCTACAGTTGCTTCCTTAATGTCTCTTCCTCCCCGGCACTGGAAATTCAGTGTTTTTGATTAGGATTGATTAATTGATTTTTTACAGTTGTATTTTATCCCTCCAAATGTAATGATTTTGTTTTTGTTGCTTTGCTGGAGATATTGCTTTTTCCTATGCCTTTGGCTTCTGAAGACACAATATGTTCTGTGCGAGAGCTGTTTTGTGTTTGGGGAAAAAAGTTTTAATTTAGTTTGCAGAGGGAAAAACAGTCTATCTTCCTCTTCATGAAAGGTATTGAGCCCAACTGTTGTTAGCCTTCGCATCCGCACAAAAGTGGATTAAACTTTGTTTCCAGGCTATGAGAGACTGTCGAGCTATCCCTGTTATCAACTCGGTTGATACACCTCTTTAGACAATGTGTCGAGACCAAGGTTTTTCTATCTGATAATAAGTTGGAAGCTTGAAAGAAACTCTGTTCAAACTATCAAACAAACTAACTTCAAAACTTCAACTTTCTGACAGTGATTGAAATAAATCCACTGTTCATGAGAGAGTCTTTTAGCACTTTTCAACAAAAATGAATGAATGCCCGCTTCAGTCATTGCTTTTGACTCTAATTTCAGGATGTACCAAGGTTTCTATCAATCAATTCAAGATTCCTACCGACTCAGTGAACAGTCATTCTGTGCAAAATATTATTTTAATATTCTTGCGATCGCACTGATTTTTGTTCACGTTACATGAAGATTGGGCGCAACTTTTGGCTTTGCTTGTTTTGCTTCAAAATGTAACTGTGTGCTCTTGCCTGCCCCCAGCTCTCCCCACACTGAGGAACTGTGACAGCCCCCCGCCTGCCCCTCAGCCCAAGTCAGTGGGTGATGTGGAGGAGCTGGCCTCTAGCTACGAGCGCAAGCTGATAGAGGTGGGTACTGTGCCACCCCATAGGCACTGAAACTGGGGAAGCCATCTGTCAGAGATACTGCTTCAGAAATCATACTTTATATCCCATATGATGAAGGATTCCAGTTCAAATGTAGATAGTGTAGTGCAAGTGGGTAATTGGAATTGCATGTACTGTGCTCCATGATGACTCAGTCCACGTACATTAATGTGCAAAGCAGAATTGGAGGTAATTGAGATCTTTGGATTTGGGTGCTCAACACCGGTGCTGTGATTAAATCTGGGATTTGGGAAAGCACCACGGTGATGAAATCGAAAGAAGATTATGATTATGACGGTGCTCTAAATGTTTTTCTTTTCCCGTTTATTTACTGAGAAATAATTCAGCTTACGCTGGAGAAAAAGCACCCTTTTACTAATTTATATTGAAGTATTATGCATTTATTTATCATATTTATTTATTCATGTATTCATTTGCCTAGCTGTCAGTCTCAATAGGGTGCACTGAATGCAGACGGAAGCAAGCCCACTTTGTAAATCTCTGTTTGGGGATGTAGCTTTGTTTTTCCTTGGCAGACTCGTTATTTCTTTTTTTATGAACCTCTGTTGTGTGATTTTTCTCTTTTGATGAAAATGTTAGCTGCTTAGCAGCATGAAGCTCATAATAATCCTGTAACACGGGAAAAGGGAAGGCTTGGATCAAGGTGAACGCGCAGAACATTCTGTCCGTCTATCCTGAAGCATCACTGGTTAAGTGTGGCAGCACACCTGCTTTTTATTGATATGAGTGGGTGTGTCCTATCCTCTACCCCTTTCAGAGTGAACATTTTCCAGTTTTTTTTGTGCATTTTTTTCCCCTCCCCTCCCCTCCTGTATGTCAGATTTGTTCCAAAGGTTGCCTGTGAGGAGGCTTGGCTAGATCAAAGAGTGGAACAGCTCAGCCTTTGCTTGTCAGCTCCACAGTTGAGAGAGTGGAAAGAAATGTATCCAGCATAAATGGGGAAGAGTAATTGATCCCCTCCAGGATCAGCTGTTGTTTTCCCCGCGAGATGACAGCGCCGTCAGCCATCTCAGATGGGGCTTGGAGGATCGCTTCACCCTTCAGCACACCCCAATGTCCATGCCGGCTCCTAATGCCTTCCATCAATGACGCACGTTATTGGTTCAGAAAATTCCTGTCATCTCAAGCTGCATTGTGTTCCATCTGTGAATCTAATATTGGACTCAGGGCCTTACACGCCGCTGCAACTTTGAAGTAGATGATTGCTTCCCCCCCCTCCCCCTCCTCATTTAGATTGTGGCCTCGTAATTCGGCGCAGTTGCTGCTCTGATCTGTGTTTGTAGCTGGAGGCTCAGGCGTAGCTGGAACGCTCAGGAGATGGTTCCCCTACCCAGCACAGTGTGCGGCCTGCAGGCACTGAGATGCCATTTGCAGTGGTTTGTCTGCGTAGAAGTCACAGCTGCAGGATCAGAAGGCCAGGGCTGCACCAGGGTACACATTTGGACAGGTTCATCTGTGTCCAGCCTGGCCCCCTGCTCTTTTGCTCGCTGCTTGTCCCTTTTGCAGTTCCTATCTCTGCAGTCTGCAACTTTGTGCTCCCCTGAGCACCTTAATTCAACTAAACATTTTCACACAAGCATAGACGACCATCAGGGTCCCTTCTGCTCAGATGTGCTTGTGCAAACACAGCTTGCTAGCTTAAACAGACACGGTTTCTTGAAAGATGTACAGTGCAGTCGGAAAGTATTCAGACCCCTTCACTTTTTCCACATTTTGTTATGTTACAGCCTTATTCAAAAATGGATTACATTAATTTTCCTCATCAATCTACACACAATACCCATAATGACAAAGAAAAAACAGGTTTTTAGACATTTTTGCAAATTTATTCAAAATAAAAAACTGAAATATTACATTTACATAAGTATTCAGACCCTTTGCTATGACACTCTAAATTGAGCTCAGATGCATCCTGTTCCCTGTAGTCCACCAAATTCAATTGATTGTACATGCTTTAGAAAGGCACACACTATATAAGGTCCCACAGTTCATAGTGCATGTCAGAGTAAAAACCAAGCTATGAAATCCTAGGAACTCTTCATAGACCTCTGAGATATAATTGTGTTGAGGCATAGATCTGGGGAAGGGTATAAAAACATTGCTAAAGCATTGAAAGTCCCCATGAGCACAGTGGGCTCCATCATTGTGAAATGGAAGAAGTTTGGAACCACCACGACTCTTCTTAGAGCTGGACGTCTGGCCAAACTCAGTAACCGGGCAAGAAGGGCCTTGGTCAGGGAGGTGACCAAGAACCCAATGGCCACTCTGCATTGATGGTAGAACCTGGCAGAAGGACAACCATCTCTGCAGCACTCCATCAATCAGGCCTTTATGGTAGTGGCTAGACAGAAGCCACTCCTAAGTGAAAGGCATATGACAGCCCACTTGGAGTTTGCCAAATGGCACTTAAAGGATTCGAAGAGCATCAGGAAAAAGATTTTCTGGTCTGATGAGACACAAATTGAACTTTTTGGCCTGAATGCCAAGCGCTATGTTTATGTGTATGGTACTATGTGTGTGTGAACACACAAATAGCGGGTTTGCACAATGGATTCGCAATGTTTCGGTGAATAACGTTATGTTAGTTTCATGATGGGTAGCATTGCATGAGAGAGAAGCATATCTTTGTCTCGCAAGCTATACTACCGACCTAACGTCACCGAGTTATTTCAATCCTGCAAATTACTGAGATTATGCATGTGACTAAAATGGTTAGTTACTGGGGAAGTTAGACAGGATTAAAATAAATGCAACCCTGTTAGCCCAGTTAACACATTGAATCGGCCTGAGCGCGGCTGAGTTACGGCACAGTTGGCTCAGACTCAGTATCGGCGAACATCACTCGGAGCCGATTCTGGGTAGACACATCTGGCCCAGATGATTTTTTTATGATTTGGGCCGATTATGGCTTCTGCTCGGCATTGGGTAAATAATAGTCAAAATAAATTAAACCCCTGCTAGCCTACAGTTCTGGGATGAGTCCGGTGTGTCGGCACTGTTGGCTGAGTGTCGCCTACGGCAACCGTCATCTGGGCCGATTGTGGCCAGCGCTAAGCACAGCCGCAGCTGTGTGGCCATACAGGCTGTAGAGGAGCTGATATCCAGTTTGGTGGAGTACCAAGGGGATATTTTTAGCTCAACTGAACCTGCACGAGAGACAATGTCTATCAGTCTCTCACTCTGAGAAGGGCGTTTAGTTGAGTAGATAAGTTTCTTCTAAATGAAGAAATGTCCAATTAGTTTTTTGTCAAAAATAAATTGATCATCTATACTGCCGAGTTTTTGGTCGATGTTGTTCGCCAAATTCAGTAAATCTGTGAGTTGCGTTACCTGATTCTGAGGTAAGTTAGCAAACGTTAGCTAGCTAGACTACGTTATTTAACCGCACAGTTTGCTAGTTATAGCCAAGTTATATACATTTCTCAAGAAGCTAATGGCCATATGACTAATGTTGGCTTAATCGATATACAAAGATAATGTTTAATCTGGCTGCATTTCCTTTACGTAATGTTAAATGTTACAGTACCAAACATTGGCTATAGCTAAATTATTTAACGTTAGCTAGCCAACAAAAGACAGCTGTTGACAGCTGGCTACCTAGCTCAGCTGTAACGACCGCCGTTATGTTAGTTTGGCATATTATAAGGGATTATGCCAATTTTGGCATGTTGCGAAAACTGGCCACACAACCAACTATTTCTAAATAAAAATAAACATTGGTGTGAAGTTATGTGCATTTCTAATTTGGATAGCTAGCTATCTTGGTCATTTTTTCCCATTAATCAGCAGCTAGCTACAGGCAAAAAATCCTCTTTTGCTGAAGGTTTTGAAACACGATTCAGTCAGCAAAAGTTAGTAAATAATCCTTATGTTTCTGTATGCTGTAACTTAATACAGTTCTGTTGCTTTTGCACTGCAAATAAAAAGGTTGATGATTAATAAGCTCATGACTTTATTTTGATTTCTCAGTGGTTTTCAAGTAGGCCTATTTTAAGTTTACACAAGTATAAGTGATAAATGCATTAATAATTGTATATATTAATTCATAATTATATATTTGTTCATTGTGATATAGAGATATTTGATTGAGCAAAATGCATATTCAAAACATTAAACCTGACAATGTTTATTGGAAACTGGGATATGAAAATAAATATTATTTTCATTGCAATATTAATAAAACGACAATATCAAAAACAGGGGGAGGATGGTGATTAATTGGATTTGTTGGAATTGGGCCAGCGCTGGCCCAAGCATATTTTTACTCTTGGGCCAATTCTGGCTTGCTTCTGGCAGTTTCGGCCTAGATGCGGGATCCAGGCAGTCATTCAAAATTGATAAGGGCCAACTCTGGCTGCCAGATTCAGGCCGATTAATAAAGCCTCGGTGTGCGGGAGTCGGCCCGAATGCGGGCAGTGTTTTTTGATAACTGGGAGGGTAGCTATGGTAAACTTGGAGACAACAAGTTAAATCGTAACAACAGGTTAACTAGTTAGCTATGCTTAATTCTAACACATTTCACTAAACGGCAATATAATATGACAGAATATCGATACATTCATTAAGCTGTATCATGACTGGACTAGCCTAGCTATTGTCTCACAAAGGCCTGTCTCATAATGTCTCACAAAGGAATTTCTCTTCAAGTTAACCGTTTGCTGCTTAATTATCTAGAAAAACCACCAGGGCGAGATGCTAGCGCACTGTATTGTGGCAGATTTGTCTACATAGGATTTTTTTCCTGCGTACACATTAAACTTCAGTTATTTCTGCCCAAAATACTAGCTAGTTAAGGCAAGTTAGCGCAGCCTGACCTTACAGGAGTTAAGAGGGGAAATGAGAGTGAGAGAGGGCTCTGTGTTGTAGGCTACCCATGGTTTTATTACCTGAAAGGTAATATAAGAAGGGATCTGGCCCTGAGAGATGATGTCATTAGAGGGCATACCAAACTGTTACATGGGCACAACTGTTAATGGGCAGAACTGTTCATTTGATGATACTGGCCATTAGCAGTGTACCTACACTGGGACAATGAAATATCCAAATAAACTTCCAATTCACCTTATTTTTTCCAGTGTTAATGTTATTAACACACATGGAGAAACCAGCTTGATTTTTGGCCCATAGGATAATCTTGTCAGGTTGTCAAACATTTTTTTTCCTGAGCTTTGAAAGGATCCAGGTATCTGGCTGTTGCCTTCTCTGTAACTATAAATGCAAAGTGTGTTAGAAAAGGAATCCACAGGGAGAAAATGTATGGATTGGTGCTTAGATGAAAGGAATAGCTTTTGGCTTTTTGCAGGAAGCCAGCATTCTATTGGAGCATAGTGTGCCTGACAGAAGGAGCTGTTTGAACTGTGGTCGTGTACCAGTCGCCCGCCAAGCCAACCTCACCTAGTCCCTGGAGACTATTGTGTAATATGGGAAGTGGAAGAGGCTACCTCTGGCATCAATGTGGGAGAGAAGGGGGTCCAGTGTTGCCTAGATGCTGAGGGGATGCCTGGAGGAAGGGGTGGGGGAGAATTGACAGAACAGCAATGTGGGTCAAAGTGTCTTACGGGAGCCCAGTGCACAAAGTGTATTTCCTTTGATCTTGGGGCTCATTAACATAGAAACATATGAAAAACCAAACAATTAGTATTCTTGCCTGGCCCCCTGGGGGGGTGGGAGAGCAGGTTGATGTATGCTACCTTCAGTGTGTGGGCTGGCCCCACTGCACACATCCACTGCCTGCATGAATGCAGGATCTCTCTCTTACTCCCACAGCCTGGGAGTCTCATTCCAGTATGGGCTTTTCTCTCCATGTATGCAGCATGCTGCTGATCAGAAGAATGTAAAGATGGGTCAAAGAGCATGGGAAATGAATCGGGTGACAGTGGGGGGCAAGCCCTTTTTACAATAAAGAAAAAGAAGAGAATGCGTATAGCCTCAGCTTAGATCTGGGTTATTTGAGTAGCCTTGGGCAGAAACTCTTTGATCTCTCTATTTGCATAATATTTGTTTATCGGAATAGCCCATTGGCCGTTACCTTGTCTTCATAAACTGCAGAAGCAGGCCTCTGGGCTTATTCACATCGGCAGCATCGTCCTGATTGGGTTATATCTTCTGTACATCGATGTTGGTGAATTCTGGGCATAATTAAATGACTATGAGGTTATTGCACAGTGTTCTTCTCCATGTGGAATAGACATATCAAGCTTTCCCCGTAATGCAAATATATCTACAGGAACATGTTAGGAATGTTAGCTATACAATTTCTTGGCACATGCAGTGAAAGCAAAGCTTACATATGGTATACCATGACCAAATGCATTTGCTTGGTCTGATTTCATGTCTCTTATCCTGTTTTTAGAAATAATTTATTGCCTGGCCTTTTCTCCTCGTGTTAATCAGCCTTATTTAGAACGTAATGTTGTGTTGTGTTCTTACACCAGTTGCTGTGAAGTGTGCGACTTTCCCTCAAAGGCAGCTAGCCTGATTAAAGAGCTGTGCAAATCTGCTCTAATGTCTTTCCAGACAGACTAAGGCACTGCCTTCAGGCCTAGATCTCATTCTCACTTGCACAGATGTGTTCCTCTTTCAATTCAAAGGGTCCACTGATCCATCACGCAGCGTACTGCGCGGTTCCTTCTGAAAGGATTTTAGTTATTAAGAGTATACAGAGATGAAATAAAATAAAGAAAGGAGAAAGAGAGAAATGTTCTCACAAAATTCTGGCTGCTGTGTGCCTGGTCCGTGGCAGTGTACTACAGGATGTGGTATATCTGGGATACATCACCTTGACTACTGGGCGTGATGTGAACAAAGAACAGTTAGAAAAGTGCAGTTAGCTCAGGGCCCAGCTCTCACCTGGCTGCGTATGATGTTCTGAAACTGGATGCGATTTTGTACGATTATTTGATTGTTGAAGTTACTCGTGTTAGACCATAAAATGCGTCACTGACCTCATTCTGCCCTTTATTTTCTTGAGGCTCTATTTTTAAGGGTACACTCCTCAACACTCAAACATTGTAGGAAGTGTTAAAAGTGTGTGGTGTATAGGTGTGGGTGTGTGAGTTTGCGGTGTGTGCGTGTGTTGAGGGAGTAAAAGGGCTCCTACTCACCAGGCTGTTGAGATTCTGGCAGGCTCTTGTAGTCCCCTGGCGTGCCCAGCTCTCCCACAGACCCCCTGTTCTGCCATGAGGCCTGATGAGGGCCCTTGTTTCTGGCAGCCAATCCCAATCAGCAGTCAGCCTTTTCACAAAATGAGCATCCAAGGCCTCTGCTGCAGATGGAGTGGGCTTCACTTGAGTAAGCAGGAAGGGTTGTAATTAATGTCCTCCAGAGAAAATTATTTGCTTTTGTTAGCTTGTTTATCAGTCGTCGCCCCCCCCCCCACCCCCATGAGTCCCTCTCAGCTAGATACAGGGTGATGAACATGAGTTTATTATGGGATCTTTTTGGAGTTGAAAGATTCGGTCGCTGTGTTTGTTTAACTTGCACCTTGTCTTTTGGCTCTCTCTCGCACACACAGACTTAGACTTCACTGAGACTTCCCCTGCGGCACAAGTTACAAATCCAGTGTAAAATAACAGTGCTGGTGAATTGAGAAGCTGCTGATAATTACCAGTTGGCAAAGGACACTGGAGGTCTGACTAATTAGACCCCTGATTCATTTTTTATATGTTACTGCTGTGGCTGTGATTGTGTGTGTGTGTGTGTGTGTGTGTGTGTGTGTGTGTGTGTGTGTGTGTGTGTGTGTGTGTGTGTGTGTGTGTGTGTGTGTGTGTGTGTGTGTGTGTGTGTGTGTGTGTGTGTGTGTGTGTGTGTGTGTGTGTGTGTGTGTGTGTGTGTGTGTGTGTGTGTGTGTGATTGTGTGGTGTGTGTGTGTGTGTGTGTGTGTGTGTGTGTGTGTGTGTGTGTGTGTGTGTGTGTGTGTGTGTGTGTGTGTGTGTAGATTTTCTGTATGAAATAAAAATTGGAGCCTTATTCTTCATCTTGACAGCCATTTCCTTGTTTTGATACAATGGCCATCTGTTCTATCCATTGCAGCTGTTTCCATGCCTTTTATCAGGCGGTAGTTGTACAGCACCCCATTTGATATTTTGATATTGCAATTATTAATACCAACAGATTTGATAATATATTCCAAAATCTGTTGCTTAGACATGTTGAAAATGTATTCATTAAGAAACACCCAGTGCGTGTTCTGTTTTAGTGGTGTGAAAGCCAATTAACATTATCAATTAACATTATGCCATAACAAAATATAAGGGCATTCCAACACCAAAGTGTGGCACACTCTGATATAATTATAAAAGCAGTAGTTCACAAATTCACTATTCATGATGTGGAGAAAAAAGTGTGCACGCATTTTGTGTATCACTAATTTAATTAATTGATTGACGCCATAGTTTTATACGAAATAATCACTGCCTGTGTTTATTACTATATGCCCTTCTGTCTGTACCGTTTGATTCACAAATCAAGGCTTGGGTGCTTTAACATTGTTTGGCATTTGGTCTGTGAATGTCTTTTGTCAGACAGTAATGATTTAAGCATATATATAAACATGCACGCATAAAGAACAACTTTCTTTGCATGCCCCCGACATGGGTAGGGTATATGTTTCGATATACTGAAGCATATTCTCTCCCCATGTTGTACTAGCCACTAGTTAATCACTAGTTCATGCTCATTATCACCATTAGTTGCATTAGTAGTATTCATGTGTAAGGCTCAGGTTGGGCAGCAGAAATACAGGTCTGACACACAGGAGTGTCAGAGGTGATTGTAATTGGCTAATTGTTTTGGTGATAATGGCTGGCTGGCTGGCTGGCTGACAGCCAGAAGTCTAATTAAAATGGTCTCGCTCTCCTCTCCACTCCCCCACAGATCTCTGCGCGATTGTCGTAGTCCAGTTATGTCTGTGGTTTATATTGTAATCTCCCTTGTTTCTCTCCTCCAGCCCTGACAAGCCTTTTTTTCCCGCCCTCTGTTAGGACCCGTGAGAGCTATAAGTAAACAGTTTGTCAAGATGCAGCTAGAAGCTCAGACAGACGTCCCAGACTCTTCCTCCCCTCTCTCGAATCTCACTCTGTCTCTGGGGCTGGAGTTAGCATCTCCCGCTTTCCCTCCTCTCTCACTTCAAGCCTGCTTTCACTTCCAATGGCCTGCTTTATAGCGCGGGTCACTCCTGCTTATCGTCTCTGCTTAGAATGTTGTTTCTTCCACTCCAAGTGCTTTTTCAGCAGAAGCGCTCCCGACTGTCAGACTGAAGAGAGAGAGAGAGAGAGAGAGAGAGAGAGAGAGAGAGAGAGAGAGAGAGAGAGAGAGAGAGAGAGAGAGAGAGGGGTTGTCAGCATCACCAGTATCAGAGAGTATCACACAGTACAGTGAGAATGGTTTGCCAGTAAGACCGAGCGAGAGAGCAATAGCCTTTAATCAGCACTCCCCAGCAATTCTCGGACCCAAAACCTGGCCAAGTTAAGGAATCGAAATCCTCATTAGCGCACATCAAAAAATGATGCCACGCGGTACCTGGCTTCACTGCTTCTCTGTGTGTGAATGACTGCTCAAACATTGCAGAAGGTTGTGTTGCACTTTGCGGTTTCATGTAATAATAAAACATTTAGATGCACTGAAATATTCATGCGTACGCCCAGGGAGAGGGACCTTTTGATATTATCAAAGGAGCCTGTGTAAACAAACAGCTGGCAGCAAAATGGGCTTCCTGTGTCTGGGCAGCTGGTATAAGGTGCTTTTCTTTTAGATTGCCAAAAACCTGTGCCCCCTCCAAATCCACAAAGCGGTGCACCCCCTCTCCATACACACACACACACACACACACACGCACACACACACACACAAACAAACAAACACACACAAACACACACACACATTGTTCTCTCGTTATCAGATGTCCCCTTGGGGAACGGAGGGAAAAAAATCTGAAGAACCAGCCCCTCCTCACAAAGAGGCACAAGAAAGAAAATTGCTGCTAATGGAACCCAAAGCAAAATGGATGGGGGGAATCTGTAGATTTAATCTCAGATGCTCTCACCTGTAAAATTACTGCATTTGGATGCCTTTGTAAGTGTCATTATGATAGTTGTCTTCACTGTCTCCGGAATGTTTAATTATGGCATATCTGCTAAAAACGGATACATTTGTTCATGCTATTCACTCACCTCTGCCCCTTGTTATTCTTTCCTTGCGATGGCACTGAAGCAGAAATACAAACGTATGCTAATTCGCTTTATTTTTAAATGACGGCTTATTGGTGAGGATCTGTTGTTTTCTCTCTTGACGCACAGGTTTTATTTGGAAAAGGAAAAGGGAAAAAAAACATCTTCGGAGAAGGATGGAATCAACGGCACAGGCTTGCTCTGTTGAAAACAGGATTACAAACGAGTGGAGCAAATGCAGAAATGGTCATTTTCTCAAAGTGAGCCGAAATAATGAGGCTTAATGTCCCCCTCAGTGGAATCTGGGCTCCTTTAATATTTAGGGGAGCCAGGAGCACGTGGCCTCTTAGTTTCCGAAAATACCCCAGCATGTGCTGAAATAAATCGCGACGGAATAACAACCTGATTAGCTCCCGCACTGAGAAATAATTACATTCTGTCACGCTTAAAATTAATTCCCCCCCTTTTCTTTTTTTTTCCTCAACGTCCTATTTGAAAGTTAGAGAGCAAATAAATAAATGAGATGAATGAATGCTCAGAGCACTACACCATAATTTTTGCTCTGGTTTCAAAGCACTTTTGTCTTGTGTACTAAGGAGAGTGTGCTCATTTTTCCTACTATGCAGGCCCTATGATGGGACACTTGGAGAGATGTATCCATCTGAAACTGTGTGAGGCGGTTATATTTATTTACACAGAAGCAGGTCTACCACTGGATAATACTACACCACCGGCAGAGATGCTCTGTTGGTGGGGCCATTCACATCAAATGATTCCTGGTACAGGATAACCATTAATACCATTGGATAACCATTAATACCTCCACATATACCAGGCCCCATCACTACTCCTGCTCTTTCCTTGACTTGTATGAGTACGGTTTTTGTCGTGTTTGGGCTGTACCACTCTGGGTGGTTCGACCCTGAGTTGCGGCCCTGTGTCACCTCGCTAGCTAGGTTTGCAATATTCTTGGAACAAAGGTTTCTTATGGGTGTTTCAGCTGGACAGCCACTGCAACGCAAGTGCCTATAGCACCCCACAACAGATCCTGAGGTTTGGTTGCTAGCTTGTCTTTTGTGTATTGTGTGAGGTGAATATCCTGGGGTGCTCACAGTTCCCGGTGTACTGGCCCTGTGATGGGACCGTTGTCCAGATGCGTGCACCTGCGAGCGTCGTAGGCAGCTCTCTAATACCAGGAGATGGCCGTAGACCTTGCACACAGCCTCAGGCTTTTCACAATAATGACTCTTAAGGCGTTAGCGGTTAGAGAATGGCTGTTGCTTTGCTTTTTTCACGTAGAAAGGGCCTTTCGATTGCAGATGGAAAATACAATCTTTGCTGAATGTTTCCATGAACACGGAACAGTGCAGATTAGAAGAAATCTCAGTTACACTGCCGAAACAATGACAGTGCACGAAGTGCTATAGTACACTTGCAACTGAAGCTGAAAAGTTGAAGCCACAGGACTAAGATTGGGTGACTCGCTTTCTTTAAGGCTCAGCAGGGTTCTTTGGCCCTGAGAGCACCTATGCACTTGTTTCAAAGGCCAGCAGAGAAATGCTTTGAGCTTATACTACTCAGTGCTCCCTGTTGTTTCCATTTAGCAGTTATGGAAGACATCAGTGATATCACACTGTTTCACAAGCACACTTTGGGGATGAATACATTGAAATGAATTTCAAAGCGGGGCTAGTGTTGTTTTGATGGTAAAAAGCTTCAAAGCTTTGCATTAATTCTGAATTTCATGGCTGGATTTACATTTGTCATTTGTCTGTGCGGGGAATGTTTGTCATAGTCAAATTGTTTTCTCAGATGATTTGCACTCGAAATTAATCTATTCTTTGGATCTTCTTACAATTTGTAAGCAGGGGAAGTGAGACGCTGGTGAATAAATGCTTGTTAAAAGGAAGAATTGGATTTTGAGCAAGTGCAGGCTAAAATCCCATGCTTTCACATATCATAAGGCAACTTGATTAAGCATATTGTGTATGGCCATCATAGTTTATTATATACAGTGCATCCGGAAAGTATTCAGACCCCTTCATCAAACTTTTGATGTATTTTTTGTATGTATGTATTTTGGGGTATTGTGTGTAGATTGATGAGGAAAAAAATAATTTAATAAATTTTAGAATAAGGCTCTAACATAACAAAATGTGGAAAAAGTTAAGGGGTCTGAATACTTTCTGGATGCACTGTATGTAATCACATCTGCTTAGTGCGTATGTTGGCTGGAGCTGTTCACTTCTGTTGTGTGTGTGTGTGCGTGTGTGCCTGTGCGTGTGTCCGTGCGTGCCTGTGTGTGTAGACTTTCTTTATTAAATGCACTGTTTTCACCCTTGCTTATCCTTACTGTTTTCGTGCATATGCTGGCTGGAGCTTTACAACTTGAAGGAGGATCGTGTAATGTGCAGTGAGGTAAAGGTGTAAAGTTGTTTCCACTTGTGTCACCATGTGTGATATATAGGAAGCAAGTATACAGTCAAGTTTGTTTCACTTGAACTGGATGTCTGTATCCATGAGGTTGTGCCGTGTATTGCTCTGCTCATACAAAGCGTGCCTAAATATCGTGATGGCAGGACTACATTTATGCCGTTGAATGACTGATTTCTGAGGCATGGAATTAATTAGCTGATAAAACAACAGACGTTTGATGCTGTCATTCCATGTTGTCTGCATGATCCATTTGAAATCATATGTTTACAAATATACTTTCCCTGTAAATATAATATTAAACCGTCAGTTATAGAACAAACATATTGCGGCTATTTATTTTTCTGTGATGGATTCATATATTATATTATTACTGTAGTTGTATCTGTGTTTAGAGGTTTCTAAATCAGTAAATCATTATTATTCTCATAAATGCCCCCTATCAGGTGTCCTGGTCATTTGAACTAAAACAGACTTCTTTTTTTTACGGTGGATTGTTAAGACCATTAAAATCCTACTGAGCCATGTGTTTACCCCAGTCCACACCCCCCAGTCGGATGGATTCAGCCCCCATTACACCCACTCAATCGCTAAATAAGCAGGGATGAAAATAGCAACCTCGGCGCAAGCTTTAATTTTTGGCGTTCCAAAATAGCAACATGGCACTAACTGTGTTTGCGCATTATAGTGTTGTTTAGTGCCATCAAAATAGGGCCCTTTGTCTGGACATCTTGGCTCGTTAGCGGTCACGGAATGGTTTATGCTAAATTTCCCCCAAAATCCTGTGAATAAGTAAACAACGTTAACATTACCCTTTTCACGCCCTTGCTGATTTGCCCCCCATTTGTAATCTGTTCCCCAAAGTTAACGCGGCGAGCTGACACGATTAACCCTGCCCATCCCCAAGAATATCATTGAATTATAGCAACATGTTTATTTAATGAGAGAGCAGATACGAAAATGAGAGCCCAACCGGTCACATGCATTATTGATGAATAGATGAATTAAGCTTATATCTATTCCTTTCTTGTGATTTGGTTCCATTAAGGCGGCATTCATTAGGTAAACAAATTAAAGGGGCACTCTTCCCCAAGGTCGTTCATTCATTTATATTTTAATTGATTTGTTCTTATATTTTACCGGCATAATCTTGTCGACTTGAACAGTTAGACTGTGCTTCAGGGAAGTTTTGGATTTCTATTACACAGGATCTGGTGTTACATTACTGTGCCCGAGGACCGTTAATGTTGCATGCTGGAATATTTCAGGCGTTCACTTGCTACAAGGATGGTGGTGGAGGGCTTTCTCATTGCTGTGATTGCTCAGGCCCCGTCATGCGGACTCTGAGTATCACAGCTGCTAGTCCACAGGTCAAGAAGTCGAGGTCTTTGCTTTTGTGAGATTTCTCAGGCTGTTACATGAGCTCTGAGTGTCTATCACAATCGCTAGTCGGTCAGTCAGTGGGTCAGTCAGTCCTTAAATAATTTCAGACTGTTATGAATGAGCTTGGACAAGTATAGTGTACTGGCTGGCAGTGTAGTGTAATGATTAGGCTGCTGGTTTTGTAACTCAGAGGTTGCTGGTTCAATTCCCAGGTGGGGCACTGCTGTTGTACCCTTGAGCAAGGTACTTAACCTGAATTGCTTCAGTAAATATCCAGCTGTATAAATGGATTGTATGTAAAGAAATGTAAACTGTGTAAGTCGCTCTGGATAAGAGCGTCTGCTAAATGCCTAAAAATGTAAAATGTAAATGTAAGTATGTCACTGGGATCATCAGGCGGGCACTGTCCATCATAGATGTTCCGTTGAAAGGCCCACCATACCTTCAGGCAGGCTTTATGATTATGATTCTGGTGTCCCTGAACCACTCCATACCCGTTCAAACTCTATAACTCTATAACTTTACATCCCAATTAGGGTCTTTCCTCTTCCTCCAGACCCATTGGCTTCTCCTTTCTGCAGTGTTTGATGGCAATTTTGTTGTTTGGCGTAAAGTCTGGCCAGCGAACATGGCTGTGATTCCTGATGGTACCTGGCTGTATCGAGCCGATCCCGTTTAGATAAACATTGTTTTCACATAAGGATAATTTTTTCATAAAAGAGGGGATGGGGAGAAAAATTGAGTGCTCAAAGATACAAGGCTTTGAAAGTGCAATTCAGCAAGTGGCTCTAAACAAGCTAGACTGCTTAATAACAAAAAATATCAGGAGGAGTGGAGCACCTTTTATATTTTGCAAAGAAGCCTTATATTTGTTTGTTCATCCCAGGTGCACCAAAGCTCTCCAAACATGCAAGGAAGCACTCAAACACAATCTATATTAGAACAAATAGTGCTTTGGTGCACATCTGATGAATCAAAGAAAATAAGGTTTCTATAAAAAGTGCTCCACTCCTGATATATATATATATATTTAAAAATATATTTTTATTACAGCAGTCAACTATGTTTAGAGCTACTTCCCAAAGCACGCTTCTTGCTTTCCTGAGTGGGTTTTTCAATAAAAATGTGTTAAATCCTGCTGTAGAATTGTGTGCATTTAGAGTGGGCTGGGGATGCAGTTCTATATGAGCCATAATATTGATCTCTCAGGCAAGCAGTACATCCTTTGGGTCAGGTACTGTAAGACTCAGTACATAAAACTATTTAATGTGTTTCTTTAAGTCAAAAGAAATGAATGGAAAGTCACATAGAATATCATCTTCTAGCTCAAAGTATTATTATTATTATTATTATTCTTTTTTACAAATTAATATAAATTACCTTTCATTATTCCTCTCAGCTAAAAAGGTATTATATGCTGGTTAATCTACTGCTGTACCCTGGTGATGAAGGATTGCTCATTCTGTTTACAGCACTCCGTCGATATCTTTGTTGCTTCAGTAAATCATTACTGTGTTCATCTGGCATAAATAATTATTCTGAGGCACGCAGGAAGGTTTACAGAGATTTGTCTAAAAAAGATCATCTGTTCCATATTTGTTCATTTTTCCTAAGCTGTTTAAAGCCATGGTTACTTACGTGACGTCAGGTGATAAATGCGTAAAAGTTGCTAAATACATTATGGCTATAATAGTTCTTGTTACAAAAGTACTAAATTTGTAGTGATTTTTATTTTTTTGCGCATATGTACTTCATTATAATTAATATAACATCTACTTTAACTATATATATATATATATATATATATATAACTATAAATAACTTGTTATCGTAAGTTGTCTGTACTGTGTGCATTTCCTTGTTCCTTCATTGCGTCATTTCTAAAATAATCCCAAATATTGTGCCAAACAAAACGAGACCAGCAACATTTACTGTGATATTAAGGCACTGTAGCTGTTTAAAGTGTCTTTTAAGCTCTGTGTAAAGGCGGGCCACTTCAGAAGCAGAGCCCAGATGTCGACAGCATTTAAGGCGGCCTGACCCACGCTTCGTGCCCCTGCTCCCCCACCTGCTGAGGCCCTACTCGCAAAAACACTGCACCCCTCGCCCCATCTGCTCAGCGGGATGACCCAGGCGTTCCACGCGTCCCTGCCGCACCCTCCGGCACTTCTGCAGATTTACCCCTCCAGATCCAGCTGTTGGAAAACAGTTTGCACTGCATGGCCCCATGCCTATTGCCTGGGGCTGCAGGATCATTTGGTTGACCTTTGGTTGACCTCGAGTATAGCTAGAACGGAAACTATCAAGCAGCCATCGCGGAATAAATATCTGCAGTACTTTCAACTCTGAATAGCCTGGGTCTAAGTAAAGAACATGTGAATCCAGGCATAATGAGCACTATTTGAGTTCTTTGATCATTCTGTATATACAAATATAGGAGTGTGGTTATATGTGTGTGTGTATGCTTTACTTTTCGGTACAAAAGCAAACCATGGGTCATTGACAATGGAGTTGAATAATGTGATGTGATAGAGTTAAGTGGTCATAGTTCTACCTATTTTCAGCCTTCCAGCGCATGGTGTATTGTTTGTGACACAAAGCGGGCAGAGATTTACATTTTCGAACCAGTCTTTGTGAACATTTCTGGAGAGACTTCAGCTGCAGCAAACGCATCAGAAGCTAAAACAATTCAATTGTCAAGTGAAATGTCAACTGCATAAATTTGCATTGACTTTTTATTTTCATATACAAATTAACGTTTGCGGCAGCTGTCAAGCTGGCTGTTTCCTTTATTGACGGTGACCTGTCGTAATCTCTTTGATGGACTTCCTGTCTCCCAAGCTTGACTGACAGCCAGCTTGGCAGAAGCCAACCCTAGTTCTGTCGATCACTTCTTAACCACAAATGTCCTCCTTCCCAAACCCCTCACATTAAATGTTAATGTCTGAGATGCTAATTGTGTTCATTATTGTCACTCAATAATTTATATGCTCTGGTAAAACATAAAACAGTTTTACGTATGCAACAATAAGAAATGTCTCAGGGGAAATATATATTTTTATTATACAAGTAAAGAATGTAAAGCTGAAATGATTTTATGTGCTTGATAGGAATATTTTACAGGTTCACATTTGATTGGTGTCCATAATCACCAAAGTGTTTCCCAGAAGCTAGACTACCAATAAGCTAGGCTGCTGATAAGCATTAGCGATTAGATTCACTGACGCTATGGGCATATGAATGCTGTCATTATGGCTTCATCCATATGAACTGAGTACGTCCGGGCAAACAAGCATTTTTGTGGCCCTAATGCATTTTGTCTTAAACTGTAAAAAGAGGCATCCTGCAGGCATGCAGAAGCTCGCTGTGTGCTGGCCTGTGTGTAAGCACTGATTTTTGTGGCAGGTGGCTGAGATGCACGGGGAGCTGATCGAGTTTAACGAACGCCTCTACCGCTCACTCATGGCCAAGGATCACCTGATCAGCCAGATGCGGCAGGAGCTGATCGATCTGCGTGGCCCGGTGAGTGATTCCCAACACACACACACACACATACACACACACACACACACACACACACACACACACACACACCCACCCACCCACCCACCCACACCCACCCACCCACCTCTGGCTCCCGTCCTCCTATCTCTCCTCTCCAGGCTTCCCCCAGCCGAGGCTCCAGCCTCCCTCTCGCATTGTAAAATCGTTCACTGCTCAGTGAGGATCTGCTTGTGCCAGGGTCCCGGCGCTGTTAATTCATTTGAATCGTCTCTTCGGTGCCTGACGAGACATTGCCCTTTTTCTCACCTGCCTGTTTCTCGATCTGTCAAGCCTTGTTTGGGCAGTGCGGTGAAGACTGCCCACTCTGCAGTAAATGAATCAGATTGATGCGTAGCCTGAGGTGAGAAATCGGAGCTCTTACCCCCGCCTCCCCCAGTCTCTCAGGTTCTCCCGCCATGCCGAGCGGTCGCCGGTGTTTGCTGTCGCACGTGGCACCCCTCGATGCGCTCTGCTCCAGCATGTTGGCCAGTGTGACCGCTCTGTGCGGAGGTGGGAAGTGTTGGATCTGGCCCATTGTGCCAGGCCCCTGCTTTAGGCCCGTCACAGGAGAAAGGAAGCCCTGGTGTTATACGGCCGGTGCAGAGAGGAGACGAGCGCATGTGCAGCAGGACCCATAAGAGTGTCTGGCTTCAACCCCTGTTTGACAGAGCCACGACACAACACACACACACACACACCAGGCCCAGGATTATGGCTGGAAGGAGTGTAAAGCAGGGCCTCTGGCAGATTTAATAGAGCAGAAAAAAGATTAAGGTATCTTTTATGGAAAATGTTTGGAAAATGAATCTGTCACAGCTCTCTGCCTTTTTTTAATCAAAGAGGGATTAGCGACAAGAGGTTTTATTGATAAGTCAGAGATTTGAGCAAATCATTGGATTTTTATAAGTTGATTGAGTAGGGCAACCCCAAAGGCAAAACAGTTATCGGGGTGCGATTAAAACTCAGGTTTTGATTCAAAATTGCAAATGTAGTACCGTGCATTCAGACCTCTGATTGGGCAGAATTTCTTGGCTCTACCTCCTGTTAGGTTCCAAAGAACCAGGCAGGAGTCGAGATGTAGTTGATCAAAGTTTTATTCCGTGCAGAAGTGTCCTACGCATTCAGACAGATTCTGAGATCCTTGATCATCTCTCATTGCCTGCACGTTATACACTTGATAATGGTTTCAAAATATTGATTTGACAACATTTCATCACTGTCATTACATACTGTACAATACTGTAATTGGCTGCCGGTCCTTCAATTGCCTCTCATAACATAAAGGGGCATATTTACACGTTTTATGTATTGATAATCATTGCTTGATAAATAAAGGTACTGGAATGTCATTTATTTCTGCATAGATGCAGGTCTAATGACTCCGTGGTTTGATTCACCTTAATAAAAGTATCCAAATAACCTTGACACAGCATTTTAAGCTTGCCTCAGGCCATCCTTGCTTTGGTTTGGGAGTTGTTATTCAAAATGTCAGGCCATCCTTGTCTCTGTTTGGTTTGGGACAGTTGTTATTCAAAATGTGCTTAGTGTTTCCATGGTGCCAATGTGTGGTGTGTGTGTGTGTGTGTGTCTGTGTCTGTTACTCTGTGTGTGTGTCTCTGTGTGGTGTGGGTCTGTGACTGTCCCGCTCTCTGTGGGTGTGGGTCTGTGACATTGTCGCATTGTCTCTCTCTTGTTTGTGAGGCTGTGACAGTGTCACTCTATCCCACTCTGGGCCCTATTTTGGTGAATTAGGATGGTGTCGGTAACGCAGATGCAAAGCGAAGACGGTGGCGCTTTATGGCGTGTCTAACGCAGTTTCGGTAATTTTGTGATTTAGGACGATAGGCACCTCCGGCGCAGTTGTAAAAGAGGATGGATTAACTTTAAAAAAATACATGTGAGTGTGGTGGGGGTTTGGTTTCATAATGGCCAATCAGAACACCTATTTTCTATCCCTTTAAATACCAGTGCGCTAATGCTATAGCAATGACAGTTTTGCGTGGCTGCGCCACGAGCACTTCTCAAAAGAGGAGAGCGAGGAGGTGTGGAAAAGTTGGCGAGCGAATCAGAGGTGGAAAACAAGGTGCACATTAATTTGTTATTTTCATGATTTGAGTTTATATTTTGAGACCTACATTGTTAAAAGAAAGTGTTTTATTTTACCATCTCTTTTTTTCCTTATTTGTAGACTTTCCAACTTAAAAAAACAACGTTTATTTTCTTCTAACTTAATGTAATTGTTAAATGGAAAGCAGTAAATAACAAACTCACAACTGCAACTAGGCCTGTCACCCTGGAGTTTGCATCACAAACCACCTGGATATTAATTTCACATAAATGATACCGTGATCAGATGATGCGCGCAACTGCACATGTGTGCAGACCCCAGGGAATCCTCATTGCATATAAAAATCCTGTTTAGTTCTCTGCTGGCTGTCGGGAGTAGGAAAAGTAATAAACTAATTTGCATGTTGGACAAGACTGGAAGTAACTGCATGTACAGCCGAACTGATAGCCGTCTGGTAAACACCGGCTACCAAACCCAGGGTATCGCTCACGGTATCGCCTTCGCATATCGCCTATCGCATTTTCTGTAGTGCAAATGGAAAGAATAAAACCCTTTCACATAAGAAAAACAATGTGCATACAAACATATATTTATTTAACAGGTGTATCTTACTGAACAGTAGCGCTTGATGGCCTGCTTTCATGTCCGTGCATTGAATAACCACAAGCTGTGGTGAAATAGTTTTTAGCTTAATTGATTACGCTTGAAAGTTACCCATGGATTGGACGATTTGCCTCAACATGGGGGGAAATTCACAATATTCACAAAACATTCTCATGTGATTTCAGATTACCTTATGTTCATATGTGCGCATCAATAAAGTCACCAAATTGCACAGAGCGCCAGCGTTTGCGCTAAGAGGTGGTCTAGTTGGACATTAATGCAAACGCATTATTTGACACCAAACTTGCATAGCACTGACTGTTTTCATAGTCACACCCCCTGTTGCGCAGCCCAGCCCATAGTCACGCAAACGCCTTCATTGCGCACCACGAAATTGCCAAACTCGGCGGAGATGGGAAATATTCTGTTCGCGACAGACGAAACTGGCAATTTGCCTGCACTAGGGCATAACGCCGCTTACCGCTGGCAAGAAAATAGGGCCCTTTGTGTGGGTGTGGGGCTGTGACTGGTGTAAATGAGTGGTGTCGTCCAGAATGGGGTATTCTTGATTGTGAGAGAATCAAATGTCAGCGACCATGGCCATTGATCGTTCACCAAACAGACAGCAATTATAATCCGAAACCAGCGTGTGTTCATGCTCACGCTAGGTGCAGATATATCCATTACACCCGGAAAACATCGACCATGTCATTTATTATTGTTGTTATTATTAGGTGTTCCTGAAAGTGTCTCGAGAATGAACAGTTTTGACATTTATCTGTTTTTCTATTTCAGGTTCCAGGCGACTTGAGCCAGACCTCTGATGACCCCAGTTTATCTGATTTCGAAACGTAAGCTTCTATAACACCTGAGCAGTGGGCGGGCTGCAGATGTTGTCAGGCACCAGTCTGAGAGCTCTCCGACGGTGCGTCTGGCACCGAGTCCGATGGTTTTCGCCTACTACACCGTCCTGCCACGAGTCCAAAGGATCCATTAGCTCCTAATAGATTATGATTGATGCATGTGAAAATTGAGGTTGAATGAAATTTCCACATATTTTACGGAGGTCATCATCATGCCTGTGATGAATATAAGCCTCTTCTCTTCATCCCATCGGCTATGTTACTCACCGTTTGTTCCATCAATGGGCGGCATTCGAATGCTTGGATAATTTCGATGCCCTTACTAATTTTCCTTTTTGCCATTGATGCAAAAGTGGACCCTACTTTTGAAGACTTTCGTCTGTTTGGTTGTTTGCACATTTTGCAAGTCTGAATGCCAACATTATTTAGTTCATCCTTGCTGTGTTATAATGTAAAATCATTGAATGCTTCCAAATGAATTATACCCAATGCGGTCATTCTAGACAGTGTTTGCTTTGTGATGTCAGCCAGTTTTTGAGTCGTTAGACCACTTAACAATGCTGACAGACAGATCTTAAGTCAGAACGTGACCATGAGAAGTTTTTCATTCATGACTTGGAGTGACAGACCCTTACAAAAATACATCTCTTGAGTTGTCATGCAAAGCTTTTGGGGGGTCTTTGATGGGATTACATTGAAAAGAAAAATAATTTAAACTCAACAAAGTGACTATTCAGCGCAAGTTAATGTAAAGAGTGGCAGTCATGTAATTAATCAAACTCTTGTTCAGCCCTTGAGTGTGCATGCCCGTTGAGGTTTACTGTGCTGCGTGATTGTGTGATTGTTCAGAGCTCATCGCGCCCTCATCAACGTGTGGATCCCCTCTGTGTTTCTGCGAGGACGCACTGCTAACGCCTACCACGTCTACCAGGTGAGAAAAAGCTTCGGCTCAAAGTCATCACACACGTGCTCTTTCAGGATGTACTGTAACATCGATCTGCTTTGTAGTTTTGGTTTAAGGGTTCTTCAGACATGAACATTGCATGGATGTTACTGTAAGGTGCACTCTTACAAAGCTGCTATAATGATGGAAATCATGTGATGGGTCAACGACGGTGCATTTTTAAACTTTGATGCGACTTCAATTGGAGAGTCGGCAGTTGTCTTTCCCTTTTGGCCTTTCTACTGTGCGGCTTGTTCCGCTCTGACATTTTGACCATTTTTGCTCCTAATATGAACTGTTACAATCTCCTGCGCATGAAATAGCTCCACATAAAAATGGCTGTATTGTTAGTGGGGGTGGTGATTCATGATGTGTGCCTGCCTGCCTTTGTTTTAAGTTTAAAGGTCACGCTGTGATTCTCCCTCGCCTTCTATTTCCTGCCTGCGATTGATCACGCGCGGCGGAGAGTCCCGTACACAGCGCCTGATGATCTTGACACAGAAGGTGAAAAGATTCGGGGCAGAGAAACACAGGCTGGGAACACACCCGGAGCGCCCCCTCTTCCCTGCACTTGGGTCACGTTAGCCCCCCTTTATTCAGGCTTATCGGCGCTGCCGTAAATTCACCTCAAGAGCTTCTCCGAACCTCATACATCACGTTGCCCAGTCCCGCATTGGGCAGAGCTGAAACAGCGATGAAAAGCCCAGCTCTCAGACTGACAGTAGGCATTTCCTTCCCATAGATAGCAGCAGATTATCAGGGAAGCAAATCGCTGGTACTCCATTCTCTGTCTTTGCGTTTCTCTAAAGCGGTTTTCCTTTGCCATTTAAATCACACTCTGTGAGATAAGGCCGGTTTCGGTCGCCGACTGTAGAGCCGTGATTGATCTTCGTTATCATTACCGCTGTTTTGTTTCGCACAGAAGTGCCACATTTCTTTTCTCTCCTGTCATCAGTTGTATAATGAGAAAATGTAATAGCACTGGGAAATAATCACTTCATCCCTCTACAACCTTAGCAAGAAGGTTGTAATAAAAATGGAATCAGTGACAGCAAAATCTTTATTCCTGTTTGAGCCAGCATGTTTTGATTTTGTTTAATGCAAGAGTTCACATCATCAGCCAAAAATAATACATGTCCCTTCATTCTTTGTTCGAGATTTGATCCATGGATGCTAGCATTCCCCATTGATCTATGTTAGTGGGGAGGCAGACATTAGAATGTAAATTGCGTTAATCTGTTGCAGTATGTTTCCTGTCTAAATCATGTGTTGCAGCTGCAATAGAGTGGTTTTATTATTATGATCATTCAAGGCCACTAGACATGGCCATCCCCATCAGAGACTCTTATCAGTCAATACGCCCAGCAAAGTCAGACAGGTCATTGGCTACATTCAATTACACCACTCTTTTCAGTCACTTTTTCCCTAACCCTCCTCAGCTTGCCTAGCAATCATTTTCTGACTTTGTCTGCCTTTGATACGGGTGACCGCATTTCCACAATTTTTCACCATTTCTACCGCTAGTAGGAAACGCATGTTGCAAGCTTTGCATTTGCTGCGATAGCAAGCATCACCTGCTCAAGATCTATCACATTTAGAGTGTATCAGAGCTTTGCTTTGAGAAAGAAGCAAGTTATTCCTTTTCTCCTATCTCTTGTAGCAAGGCTCACGGAGTGCACTGATCCAGTGCTGTCATTGGGGCTCTGACCCAGCATGGAATGTCATTATACAGTACACTGAGTTTTCCAGCATGCAGGTATCTGTTCATACATCTTATTTTTTGGGTCATATAATGATTTGTATGGCCTACATGATACGATTGAATCTTCTCAACCAGAACTATACCTGGAGCCGTGAGAACATAATAAATTCCCGAATGGTATATCAATTGAACAACTGAAGATGCGCAAAACCAAATAGGATGCTTGAATATCAACTTGAGTTTAACGGAGTCATTTAGATTACTGGGACCACAATGACATTCTACTGTGAAAAATAGCTGCTATCTTAATCACTCAGTAACTTCATCCCTCTGTGACATCTGGTCAAAAAAATGTTATGGAGTGCAGTTGCTGTGCCAAATCCCTCCTATTGGATAGTGTGAACCCAGGGACAACACGCCAGTGTGGAGAGCTGATAGATGCACCAGGGAAAGAAAGGAAGAGGGAATACATGGAGAACCGACCTTCATTTTACCCCAGATGAATTTCATTAGACTTCCATATGGCACCATGCGGAGCGCACAGCCAGTTTCAAAAGCAACAACATACAATAGAATGTTCTCAAGGGACTACATTGTACTCCAGGGAAAGCATGAAGAATGGGTAGGCACAACGATATAGCTCAGCACAAAATTCTCTAAGGAGAAAATGGGAAGTTTTGCATCAATTATGTACACATTCAATGCTTTATCAATGGAGCCATATTGACAATTAAACTAGAACAAGCAGCAGCATTGTCTAAGACATATGGAATCATCCTGGAATACCTTACACAATACTCTTAATTTGTAGTGCCACCATCGACTATAGCAGGTGACTGGTTTATTTGAATTTCCTTTTATATATATTTTTTTAATAATGTATGTTATCACTTAAAATGTATAGTGATGTATAAAATGTAGCGTTTAAACCGCATCATTGTCAGTGTTCACCACCAACACTTACCTTTAGGTTCCTTTCTGTCCAGTGACATTGTTCAGTTCCGTGCTAAGAGACACACGGCAGGGACCTTGGAGCTAATTGCTGAAGTGTGATGCATTGATGGTGCCCATAATTGTTTCAAATGAGCCATCTTTAGCAGTGCACATAATTCTTTAGATTATTAGATGATTATTTATTTGGCAGATGCCCTTCTCCCATGTACAGACCATTAGGCATTGAGGAATACAAACTGCAAATAAGTACAATATAACCCATACCTAAAAAGCAACAATGGAGTCATCCTAAGCAGTCTTAATTCTTCACACTGAAATGTGCAGAGGTAGGTCTTTGGAAGGTGAGTGAGTGTGAGTGGTGAGAGACACTGACCTCCTTTGGAGAAGGTAGCTCATTCCACAACCAGGGGGCCGAGGCTGTGAATGAGCACTCTCTCATCACGGAGCGTCAGAGGGAAGGGACATACTGCGGTTTGGAGGACTGCAGGACACAAGCCGGCATGTAGGGAAAGATGGGAGACTGCAAGTGATGCTGGGTAATGTAGTTGAGGGTCTGATGTGGTCCCAGGGATTTGAAGTTGTTACAGATGATGACTGGAAAACAGCTGATGGAGGTGAAGAGAGGGCTGGCCTGATAGGGGCCCTGGGTGAGTTGTAGTGGTCAGATGGCATCGCAAGACACTTTCTCCAGTTAGTTCAGACAGGCTCCAGAGCCTTGGCCACTAGCCAAGGAGAGGAGTTGCTTTTGGGAAATGGGTAGAGACATCTGATTTATCTCACAAAAATTAGGCCTATTACGACATACAGTAGGCTCCGTTTTTATTCATCCACTTGATAAAGATGAACAAAAGAGATTGTATAAAATATACTATGTAAGTAATGAGATATTTTATGCTCCAAAAATTCCAAACCTATATTACTAATACAATTTGTTTAGAAAAACATATTTTTCAAGAAATAAAATTGGATCACAATTATTCATACCCCTAACTATTCTTTTAAATTGAATCCAACAAAAACAAATCTTCAGCAATATACAACTTATTTGAAGTTCATTGGAAGGTTTTGGAACTATACAGTGGCCTACAATGGTTTCCTGTTTCCCTTGGGTAAAAAAAGGGAACACACACTTTGGGGTTGTTTTGCATCCACAGGCCCTGGGGCCCTTATTAAAATAGATGGAAGCGTGAACTCCAGCATGTACCAAGACATTTTGTCCAAAAACCTTGTTCCCTCTGCCAGGAAGCTACACTTTAGCCACAGATGGACCTTCCAACAAGACAACAATCCGAAACATGTGTACAAAGAAACGAAGAAATGGTTGACAGAGCACAAGATCAATGTCCTGACATGGCCATCTCAGTCTTCAGACCTGATCCAATTGAACATTTCTGGTTTGAACTCAAAAAAGCAGTCCACAAACGTCAACCCAAGAATCTGAAGGAACTAGAACAATTCTGCATGGAGAATTGGTTGAGGATCTCTCCCAATAAGTTCCATAACCTCATACGACACTACAAAAGGTGACTACTTGCACTTATAATGGCCAAGGGAGGAACCACAAGTAACAGCTACTGATAACAAGGGTGTGAATATTTGTGATTCTTGATTTTTATTTTTTTCTGAACCGTTTGATTGTGCTTCATGCCAATGCATTATTATTCAATAACATAATTTTCTGCATTTTTTGAGCATAAAATATACCTCATTACTTATATACTTTATTTTATATGATCTCTTTCTTTCATCTTTATCAAGGGTATGAATAAAAACGGAGCCTACTGTAAAGCACTGTCAAATAATTCGATTGACGTACAGCATGTTGTCTGAGGTTTCCAATTGAATGCATTTTCAAAATTCCGATTAAAACAGCACCATATTAGGTGAAATGCTAACCTGTTGAGTAACCCATCTTAAATTAAAAAAATATTTGTCTCAACTTGCCATTAAAAAATCTCTATAATGCGTAAGTGACAAATTGGTTGGTTATGGCAATTGAGGACGGAACTACAATGCATATTGCATACTGTCCAGCTGAGTGTCCCATGAAAAGGGTGATTGTGCTGGATTGATGAAATCATTAAAGAAAATGACTTGACCTCCCCGTGTTAGGTGGCAGTTGGAAATGCTGTGGGGTTGACTGGTGTTCGGTGAGGATGGATGCTATGGCAGGCGCAGTGGCAGCTTAGTATACTCTGTCTAGAGAGTGAGGGACACCAAGGCCTGTAAACAGACTGCCGACTCCCTGTGATGGCAGTGCAGAGCCTTCATCTTGAGGAGCATTCGATAATTATCAAGGTTGCAATTGACATCCTTGGACTTTTGATAACTTTATCAATTTATAAAACTGCAATCGATGTCTTTGGACTTTTTGGAGTCTTTTTTAGTATCTGCCTTTTTCTTTTCGGGAATAGGTACCCGTCTGGAACACAGGCCTAGCTAGAAAGGAAAGAAATGCCGTGAACTACTGATATAGAGGTGTATAGATCTTCTCTCAGGCCAAAGTGTGCCTGTAGAGTAGTGGATGCATCACTCACAGCATTTCACCATTTAACCCTGCACAGACATTTCACTCTTTGTATTAAATATGGTATGGCACAAATGGTTGGCTGGAAAGGATTGGTTCTGTGCAGAAGAGAGAGATGTGAACACAGTGTAGTGACGCTAGCATGGGTCACATCAGCGTACATCAATTCAATATTTATTTTGTGAGATGGTAGCCAGTAGAACCCAATGTGTCAACAGACAACAACGACTTTAGGAACATGGTATTTATTGATCAATTTGAAATATTGATCAAATATATCAATTTATGCTCTGTAATGAAGTCAATTGCTGAAGTGCTAATTAATAGACTTACTAAGAAACCCCTCTAGAAATTAAAGAAACAATAATAATAACCAATATAAACTAAACAGCAAACTAAAATACAACAGTCACTCAGTGCAAAAGAGAATGATGTCATTTTTGAAATGAGGTTTTGGCTTGGATGGCTTGTTTGTGTTGAGGACTTCACACACTGCTGTCACTGATCCGTCCTGTTGAAGTGTGGATCACCAGTATAGATTACACACTGAATTAGAGTGACGGAAAGATGTGTAAGTGGCATCGTTTTTTTCTCATCTCATGGCTACACGCATGGAATGCACAAATATACACTGCTTTCCTCGTGTCCCAAATTAACCACTCCAGATAAAAAGGCCAACCCCCACCCCGGCCCAGCACCCCCCCCCCCCATGAAATGTGTGTGAGCCTCAGTGCCTTGTCATAGTTTTCTCAAAATGAGTTCTTCCCTTTGATCTTCAAAAGCAGCTGAGCAAATTGCTTCCCAACAAGGTCAACCCACAATTTTTGGACAGGTTTATTAACTCGCTTGCAGTAAGGCGAGCCTGAAATATGTCAGTTTTATTCTCCCTCAGCTAGTTTTGTGTTAAAAATTAACACAGTGTTTGCATTATAGCTTTAAACTCTGTGTGTGGGTTGGTCTATTGTGTATTCATTGCCAGATGGATTTTCTTTGCAATATTAAGATATGTGCATATAAAGTGACATCCATTAAATTGTTATTTCTATAAACTTACTAATTTACTGGAAGTTGGTGGTTGGTCATATCTTATTTGGTACTGGTGATTACCCAAATCCCCAGAGAACTATAGCATTATCTAGTCCTTGTTATCTTAAGTGTTTCGATAATATCTTGATAATGCCAGTTATTTCTGCCTCTAGAGCAGGGGTTCTCAATCCTAGTCCTGGAGGGCCACAGGGTGTGCTGGTTTTCGTTGTTTCTCAGTACTTAATTGATAAATTAAAGCAGTTGATTACACAGTGAACTTCACCTGTTTTTGTGTTTAAACGGATTATGAAGTGAAAACAAAAATCAGCATACCCTGAGGCCCTCCAGGACCAGGATTGAGAACCTCTGCTCTAGAGTGTTGACTGTTTTGCTTTATTCATATTTACACATATGGAAGGTTTGTAATCATGTGCAGTCCTTCATAAGTTATTATAGTCAATGCATTGATATATATACATTTTTTAAAGTTTGTTTCAAATTTTTTCCCGTTTTCCTCCCAATTTGGTAGCCAATTACACCCTCTATTTATCCTCCCCACACGAGTCCGCTGCTCGTCTCTACAAGGCAAGAAAATTATCTGATGGCAGCAAACTCCCCTTCCTTCAAGATGGAATTCGCCCACCCATGTTCTGGAGACTCCCTTATGTGCTTCATGGTGAAAACGAGGCGGCTCACCCTCCCCCCCGATCAGGGCTGGTCTGGTAGAGATGGTAGAAAACCGTGCACGGCATGGTATGACTCCATACAGAGTTGGACAGGACTGAACAGGACAGCTGTGTTTGACTCTTAATGAAGTTGGACAGGACATCTCTGCATGACTCGATACAGATTTGGACAGCATTAAACAGGACAGCTCTGCGTGACTCGATACAGGGTTGGACAGGACTGAACAGCACAGCTGGGTGTGACTCGATACAGAGTTAGATGGCCTCTCATTTATTCCCATTGTGATGGCTCTGAACCGCTGGCCCATGACTAATTAACTTGGATGAATGTGTGAGCGTTTTTCTGGGCAAGTGCACAATGACGGATGCGTGGACTGTTATCATTCCACAGCTGTGTGGAAGTGGCGGTGGGCCGTCCACTTCAGTGCCCTTTCGTGACACAAGAGACATGGGGGAATCCCTCAGAGATCAATGGCGATAAGCCTGTTTGTGGGTCACATATTCAGTCATTGACCATTATTTCACCTGTTCCCAGACACGCACGCACACTATGCCTACGTCTTTAAAGGTAAAGCAGCATTCAACTCTTCATGTAAAGGCAAAAGCAGCAGAGAGAAGTTTGCTGAAACAAACAATGTGTATGCAAGTGAAAAATAATGTGGCGGTCAATGGCAAAATCCTCCCACTGTTCAGCAAAATAGTTTTATAGGAGGGAAACGTTCATGGTACAGCAAACTGGCTTCCATGTGCAGATTTACTTTGCTTATGGTCACATGGTTTACAGCTTAACTGTGAGATGTGAAGCATGACGAGGCAATATCTTTCATTCAATTGACAAATAAACATTTAACTTTTTAGTGTTCAGTCTAGAAGCCTGCACACTTAATCGATCTTTAGCTTCCATAATTGTACTCCATTTCTCTATTCCCAAATTCCAGAGGGTGTGGTTGAAATCCACGGGCCGTTAGTGCCCTCCTCTTCCACCAGTCAGCAGGCCTCTGGTCCCAGTGTTGTTGGTAGTTATTGAAGTGGCTGTACTTTTAATTTATTACAGGTTGTTTGTTCATCGTAAAAGGTAAAAGGTTGGCTCCTACAAACTCCGTTATTCCTAAACGACTCGTTCAGAAAGAGCTTCTGACTTCACACAAACACTTCACAAACTTCTCTATGGGTAAAGATTATCTGTCTTATCAGTCTTTCCTCGACAAATATTTGAACAGTCAGTGATCGTGGCATTTGGTGCAGGACAAGCGCCATTGGTAACGCCGTTGAGCACTCTTCTTGCTCTATTGCTTTCTATCATCGCCCCTCAGTTCATGACTGTTTTCAGTAAAGGAAAAGGTGCTTTATTTCAATATGTCCTTCCATATGCTGTTGCAGTTCTTTTGCAGGCATTTCCTTTCTTTTGGACTTTCATTTCCTTTCATTTTTTGTTACGTGCATTTTTATTTTTGCCATGTTATTTTGGATAATTGTATGCTTCTGTCTTTTTCTCTTATTTTTTATTACCTTCTAGACTTCCTCCACATTAATGATGAATTATGAAATACAAAACACCCCCCCAGTACCCACCTTTGTATAAAACAAAATAGCGATATAGATAGATTTCAAGTCTTGTTCCTCCCTCAGGCCTCTGCGCCAGGCAAGCTGAGTGTGAGGAAGCCCCTGTAATGAGTTACTGTCCTGCTGCGCCAGGGCCCTTTCACTGCCACACAAATGAAGGCCCACCTGAGACTCACTTATTTTTATGTGATGGTTTATTTTTTTTACGTCTGTGTGGCAGTGTACTCAATTCAGGGTTTTCACTCTCCGGGTGGACAACACTCTATTGGGTACATGCAGTGCAGTACTGGTTGGTCTCTCACTCATGATCCTTGGATTTGGGCCACATTGTGGAGTAGCAGTTAGAGCACACAGGCTTGGGCCTGTGGATCGTAGATTCAGTCAGTCCAATTTAAGGTTGGGTGCTGCGATTGTACCCCTGATCAAGGCACTTAAATAAAACACAGAAATAGATGATGCAATATGGGATTTTTATTCATTTTTTTGTCTTTTTAGTAACATTTTTCAAGACTTCAGGCACTGTTTCAGATCATACGAGAAAGTTTTTGTTCTCTGCTTAAGAAAATGAGATACATTTTTGTAAAACAAGACAAACAATCTTATATCAAGGAATGATTTAGGTACAAAATAAAAATTAATGATATATATATATATATATATATATATATATATATATATAATGTGTACAGGTGCAGGAAGGGGCGTTTGCTACAGTAAATGCCAGCTGAAATGCCAGCGCTCTGCCCCCTCCTGAGTCCCACTCTCCTCCTGGGCATGAGAGCTGAGAGTGATGACGAGCAGTCAGGGCCCCGCTCCCCTTGCACCCTTGGGCTCCACTGTCTACAGCTTCCCTCTGCCTCTTTCACATGATTGTATCATGCACCAAACACCATTTCACTAACAAGCCTGTGGTGCTGTAGTTTTCTGGGGGGGTTTCTCCCTTATTTCTTTGCTTGTAGTCAGCAGATTATAGTTCCCCAGATACTCTTTGTGGCCTTAAGGTGCTGATTTCTCACAACACTCCGTCAGAAACAGAAACATGCAGGCCGCGAGCACAAACAGATGGGGTGAAAATGCGCTGTACACGGGTAGGGGGGAAAAACAAGGTCTGGGATGCAAACATTCCTCTCACTGTGTCCAATAACAGTAAGCAATGAAGTGATTTGTCATATGTCATGGATAATGGGGAACCGTGTGTTGTATATTTTCCTGCCGACAGTTTAATTAAAACCACGGGGAGGAGGACATGTGGTATCTTTTACCAAGAAGTCAGAACATTTGCACAACGATGGAAATGTTGTCTTTTTAACGACAGTGTAACAGTATCAGGCTGGCAGTTTGTGGCTGTCTGAGAATGTAGTATCGTAACTTTGACATGGATGTCATTTTAAACTGGGCATGATTCTGATTCTTACACACTGTTTTTATCAAGACCTTCTTTGGGAACTCAACTGAATGTTTTGGTTTTTAGTGACATGGAAGTGGAAAGGATTTGACAAGACTACCGCTAGATTTGCACAGAATGGTTATACTTTTTTGTGTGTGTGCGCCTTAGAATAGAGTTCTTAAATAGCAGCTGTCTTTGACATATTGTAAGTACACTTCAAAAACATAGACTCTATGATATGGAGGAGTTTGGCTAAGGCTGTGATGTAAAAGAGCCTGCTCACAGCCTACTGTATATTCCCAGCTGAGCTTTAAAATTGGAAAGAAACCGACGTTGCTGTAAACCGATGATGCTGTAATCGCTGTAAACACTATAGAAGCCCACAATATATTTCCTGTCATGAAATAGGCCACATAAACCTTGCCATTTTTTTCTACAAAACTACGATATTAGTATTCAGTGCTGTAAGTTCTGACTGTATTTACGTTTCTGTTATTATTTATTATGCTTGTGTTGATTTGATTTGGCTCCTGTGGTTCCTAAATGTATTTTTATAAGCCTGTGAAATGTGTCAAGCTCTCAATTTGCTTGTGGCTCACAGTGTCCAAGGTGAATTTTTTTTACTAGGCTGCAGTACTCCTGCATTGTGCGAACATTTACAAACATGTATAATCTTTTGGTTCCAGACATAGACAGACAGATTATGGCACCCTTATTTTTTGTGCTCAGGCCATAATGGGGACAACATCAGGCTGATTTAGAGCTGTGCTGTGCCCGTACTCTGCAGGATCAGCGAGTATGTGTTGTCTCTGCCCACTGTGATACTGCATTGAATTAGACTGCGTGCCCATATGAGCACATGCTCATATTTTATAGATTTTTACATGACTCATAGGGGCTGTAAATACTACTGGTTCCTTTGTGTTTTTTATGTGTTTTTTTTATGATCATACACTGTTCAGTGGAAGTATACCAATTTATATAGATTTTCTTGTTTAAGGTCAATCCCCAGTCTGAGATGTGAGGGGATCTTGGAGATGATCTCTTGCGCGAAATATGATTGTTCCTACCATGTATTAATGCACATCTTGTAAGTCACTCTGGATAAGAGCGTCTGCTAAATGCTTAAAATGTAAAAAATTGAAATGTATCCTCGGTTCAAAACTCGCTGCACCCATCTTCTTTAATATGCTTATTTTGTATTGTAATCAAGTGTACAACTTTTCCTCCATCCTGTACTAATTTACCAATATCAGGATATGCAGTGTCTGTTTTTTTATTAGGCTTGATTTGTATACACTGAACAACAGCTTCAGTGACAAATTAACATGAATTAATCACGCATTAGCATTACCATCAGAATCTCCCAATGTTCCATAATGTCTAACTCGAACCGAATTAAAATCACACTGAACCTTATTAGCAACTTTGTGAGTCAGTTGTGGTGCTATATAGTATACACAGTGAGCCCTTGACTGCCAGGGCCCGAGTCATGTACACAAACTCATACACAGTGACCCCCTGTCTGCCAGAGTTTGAGTCACATGCCCAAATGCATAGGTGTACACCGCAATCACAACAACTCTTCTCATGACCACCTGTTGGCCCATGGCCACCCGACTCCCTTCCCAATCAAAGATTGTGGAGCTACACAAACGCCCCCCAAGTTAACGAATAAACACATAGTGACTTTTGGCACATCCACAATGTTGGCTCCAGGATGATACCTAGCAACCCAGCTATAACCTTGGACTCATTTGTACATTTCTGCAAATGTCCAATTTACTTAAATATCAAGTATGTTCCCCTGTGCGTAATACACAGCCCTCAAACATACACACGTAAGGCATATTTAGGATAAATGAAATCCTAAATATTACTCAAAGGATTAATAAAATAATTGCTAATTATTCAGACACCAAGGCTTTATTTAGGAGTGGGAGACGCCTAAATAAAGCACTGATGTCATTGCAAAAAAACTTGAATCTGCTGCAAACTCCATCAGGAATGCTCGCCCCGAGAATTGCAACTGCACACCAGACAAGGTTGCACCCTTTAACTGTTCTTTTTCTCTGATTTTAAAGGATCGCACATCCAGCTGTGCCACAGCCTCTGATATCCCCGCTCCAAAAACCAGTGGTGCAGAGTGGCCTGCCACCTCAGGGAACATTATCCATCCTTATTCTAAATTACCTCCGAACACCCGGTGTCCTTTAGTGCCTCTGTTCCCTGGTCCCCTATCGTGTCTAAGTGGCAGGCTGATCAGAATGACAGCGGCACCTCTCACGTCCCGTAATGAGCCCCTCACTTCAGCTAAGATAATAATTGCCTTCTTCACTTGCACTGGCGCTTAAAGTGACAAAGAATAACGCAATTCATTAGGCCATCTGCTCGGGCCTTGAAATGTAGGATTTGCTTGCCTTATCTCCATTTCTCTCCCATACACATACACAACCTAATTTTATTACCCTCCAATAAAAGCGCCTGGCTGTGCCCGACGGAGCCCACTCGACACTAGATGTGACTAGCTTTCCAATTTGTTATTTTAACCACAGAGACAGTCTGGGTAATAGGTCAGAACAATTTAAATGTACCAGAAATGTATTGCATCGCTGTTCGTCAAGTCTCGTGCTTATAGCGATCAATAATCATCAGACACAAAGGTCACACCATGCATACTTTACAGTAATTTCCCTGCGCCTGTCCTTTTGGCCGTACTTAATTCCATTCTATTTCCCATGTATCTGATGATGGAGGGAACTGATAACAACTGCGACAGGTAGTTATTGTAGTGGAGGTCGTTCGGTGAATATCTCTTATAGGCTCTTTTTTTCCCCAGTTATGGGGCTCTGCATGCCTGATTTGGTTAGGGCACAGCAGTGTTGACACTGAGCTTAGTGCCAACACTGTCCAGTTTGCTTGCCTCCGAACTACTTTGCTAATCGCAATGCAACGATGGCGTGCAAGCTCCTTGAATAACACTACCGTAAGTATCAACAAGAGATGAACTTTTGACAGCTAGCTGAATGACCAGCTTGTGCATAATGTAACCTAATAATGTAATAATTTGTGCTTTTAGCATACCCACACATTTTAACACTGAGGATCTTGCAAGGTGCTTAACTAGCTAACATTAAACAAAACTGTGAAGCAGCCCAAATCTGCTCAAAGTGTAATAGTCCTCTGAAGACTTTGAAAGGTTAGAGGGTAAAGAGGTGGATATGAAGGAGACGCTATGAGTCATTGATGGGCATCCTACTCTCTTTTTCCCTTGCTCCCTCTCGTCTAGCAGCAGCTGTGTCTTGGTATCGGAATTACGCGCGGGTGGCAGATGCTGCCATTGAATATTCCTAATAGCAGATTTCCTCCTCTCCTTATTGCTCCCCTTCTTCCTTTCCCTCTGTAATTTTCCAAATGGATTCTATTTTCTGCCTAATTTGGCAAATTTTGTGTCCTGATGTCGCTGAAGTGGGGGAGTGGGGGTGGATGTAAAATCAATGGTTGGATAACACAGTAATGCTCTGCTTCATATGCTTTCTCACCTCAAGAAACCCCTTGCCCACAGGCCCTCTGAAAAACATTTAAGATTCTGAGCAATTATTTTAACCGTTGAGTATTAACTTTGGAAGGAGTATCACTGTATACCCCGTCCAAGGTTTTATCTTCAGTATAATCTCAGAATTTTGTGTTTGGTATCAGTGCTAAATTAGAGTCTGGAAGTGGCTTTGTAGTACAATCAAAGCTTCCGTAATATCACCGTGGCGCCATTGCCCTGCAATCCGTGTTCCCTTGTGCTGTGGCGTCGAGACCTGGGCTGTCTGCCATCACGATCAGCAAGCAGAGTTTTCTCATCTCTCCGCCACCCCCCTCCACCCGAATCAGAAAGCACGCCTATCATTCCCGTCCCTCCGCCCTTTCTCCCTGACCTCCTCTAACTGGTTTGCACTCAGCAGCGGAGTAGGCTGACAAATGAGCCACTTTGGAAATGTGCCAGGGGAACAAGAGGCCTGTTGGGCATCGGAGTTGTCAGTTCCATGCCAGTCTGAATGTTCCCAAATTGGGAAGGAGACTTGTACTGCCTCTACAATACAAATTATGCATCAAATGTGTCTCTTTTACTGATCGTTTCCTTCATCTACTGCTCGGCTGTCGTGCATTAAAGGGTACCTTGAGAGTCCTCATTGTGTGAACTGTGTGAGGGATGCCTAAATCCGGTGTCACACAGCGCTGCAGACTTAAGTAGCAAGTTGTTAGGAGTATGAAGGTAACCAGGTGAGAAAGGTACTCGTCCAGTGCCATATTGATGCTGTTTGATTGACCGAGAGCAGGATTGAGTGCCGCAGGGCTAAAATGGCAGGTCAGAAAATTCAACGTCTGGACGAAGACAGGAATGTCATCGAGAGCTGCTTGAGGAGAGGCCTGTACAAACAGCCAGACTTTCCTGTGGCGGCACTGTATGACCTTTTGCATTCGTATGCGTGTATATTTTGTGTGCGTGAACGTATGGTACGCACAGTATGCTTTTGGCAGCGGATGTATGTGAGGTTTCCACTGCTAACTCCTCAGGGACGTACTGCTCACTAACAAGATGGCGGCGATGGCGGCATGTGATGGTATGAAGCCAGCAGGCATTCAGGTCATTTCTCTGTAACAGGGTTTACACAGGGCATATGAGATACGTAAGTGAGTGAGTGAGTGAGTCGTAATTAACACAGAAGTGGCTGCAACTAGAGTGCTCTGTATTATTTTTCTTAAAAGAGATAGACTTGGACTATTATAATGTTCAGCGATCTATGGCTGGAACTTGTGTAAGTGACTGTAGCGTCGTCTTGGGTAGTTATCTGTCGGTTCTCTATTATTCCTCTCCTGTACTCTCTCTGCCGTAGGCTGATTACAGAGCAGAGCAGCTTCTTCATTTGAAATATATAGCATGGAGCAGTCACCCTCAGATTTTTCTCTCTTTAATCTGAGTTCCAGGGAATGACAGTGTAATAATGCTTCCTGTGATGGCATGGCGAGCATAAAAATATACGCTGTAACAATGAGCCCTGCGAATAAAGTGGTTTAGAGCTCACGCTCACACCGCGGCAAAAACGGTTTGAGGCAGATCTTTGTGACTCTGGCAGTTCCGTGTTTTCACATTGGATTTGCACAGCAGGGTGTTCCAGATCTGATGAAAGGACTGATGCACAGTTGCTTGATAGGTTTGAAAATAACAGGCTCTTGGCTATGCCTGAAACAGTATAGTATATTGACATGTTAAGATATTTTATGAGATGAAATAAAAGCATCAATTTGAATAAAGATGAGAGAGCAGGGACGGTGTTCTGTATATGGGTAGCTTGCAGTTTGAGTGCATAGCTGGGGGTAGTCTGCTTGTTTTTTCTCTCATTTTTCCAGTCTTTTAGTCTTTTCTGCTTAATTTCAATTGCATAGGAATTGCAACGAAAAAAGCACTATGCCTCAGCGGCATCATAGTTCAGAGGTGTGAATTCTTCAATGGTAGTGTGGCTAACTACATAAAACATTATAGTTAGTCATAGCCATATTTAAATGTGTTGAAATATTGTTGACATCCTGTTCATACACCGGTACCAGCCGTGACACCCCCTAGCGGACACCCATGGTACCGCACCCATTTAAAGGATCCCTCATTTACTCAAGTGTTACCTTTATATTGGCAGTTACCTGTAGCTGTTATTTACATCCAGTCAGGTATGGCATGTCAGTTTTCACAATAGTTAATATGGCTGTCCTGTGACCAGTGCCTTGTGCAACATAATGAGCAGGATATTTAATACATATGAACAGAGTTGTCTGTGCAGCAGGGCAATCACTACCCTTTGTGAGCATTCAGTTTGTCTAGTGGCACAAATAAACAGGTAGCTCATAATAAAACCTGCTCAAGTTCAAAATAACCGGCCTATGTAAATTCATGTATTTTTGCAGTCTGTGTTGCATATTTGTCGCTAGAACCCATGGCAGCTAGGACGTTGGCCTGAAACCGATGATTAATTGCTTCCCTGCATTTTCATGGATCATTGCAACAGGCGCCTGCAGTGCCATCACAGGCCCGATGTTGGGACACACTGCCAAATCTGAACTTAGTGAACGTGAACGTACCGACTCTAAGGTCGCTTTTGCGTCCGTTTCATCGCTACGGCTACGTCTTTCAAGTCATGGGATGATTGCTCAAGTCCATATCCCTTACAGAGGAGTTGAGAACTTTGGGGATACATTTGGAGAATAGCCCTGGATGAGTGAAATAAACTGGAATCGATCTGTAGGCTCCTCATGGGAATGAAGTGTTTGAAGATAATGTTGCATTTCATATTTACTGTGTTATTTTTGTTTGAAATATTGTGATTTGTTAAGAACTAAAACTTCCTTACGTTTTTTATTTATTTATTATTATATTTTTTTTTAAAGCTGTTTCTACTGCCATTCACTTGCCATTACTTTTTTTAACTGCAAGTCTGTTTCATTCACATTTAAGGCCTATACATGCTCACGCGACTGCGACGTGACATCCTCTGCAACATGTCGCAGAGGTTGCGTTGATGTTGCAGAGGATGTCGCATACCTAGCACAAAAATCAAACTCGCAACATGTCGCGTATATGTTGCACAGCATTGATTGGTTGGTTAGCGAATGGAGGCGGAGCTGTCATTGTCATAGTTAATTGAGCTAGTACATCATTTTTTTACATTTTAAGCATTTAGCAGACACTTTTATCCAGAGCGACATCCAGATCAGGGGAGAAAGATAAAAGCAGCGAATTTTACAATTCTGTGAAAAGACAGAAAAAGACCATCCTTCATTTCCCTTAATACAACATTATTTTGAAGAGTTGTCTGCTGGTTCCTTTGTTCCACGTGAATTTACTCTATTATTTTAATGATATAAATGTGAGTTGCTCGCACACAAGCTGCTTTCATGACAGGCGTACTTCCTTTTTTTCGAAGGTTTTAAAGTCTATTGTAGCCTACTGACCGTACATTAAACTCAGAGATTCTGCAAACAACGAAGGATCGACTGTGGTCTTCACGTCATTCTAAATTATATATTTAAGGTTGCAAATATCCAGATGTTTTGTGTTGTGCTTTAGATTACATATAAATGTAACATGTCACTACAACACCTTAATGCACAGAATATTCAACTAACAAAACAAAGAAAGAGCACGGTGCATATACAATTTTTTAAGCATATAGCAGACGCTGTTATCCAGAGCGATTTACTACATGTGCATTAATACATGGTAAGAACAATCATGGTTCGCATGAGATCAGTGAAGTAATACAGCGATAGACATCGTTGTTGGCAGCTGCATACCATACCTATATATATCTATGTCAACGTTAGCTAAGCAAAACTATCGATATCTAACTAGCTAGCAACCTGGTATCACGGCCAAATAAAGCTCACTAACAGTAGCTAATGATATAGATAGCTAGCATAATTTGTTCAACACGGTATAAAATGAACCAGCTTCAGGAAAGATTGGCTGAAGAAGTTCAAAGGTACAGGAGTTTCCCTGCTTTCATGAAAACTTTACTGACCTTGTTCAATACATTTACGCCTACTAGTGTACAGAAGTGTAAGGACACCATGTCGCATAGGTTGTGCAGAAGTATACATTGCCAAGTGCTCTGCGACGTGTTGCAGAGGATGTCGCGTCGCAGTCGCGTTGCTTACTCAGAAGCATGTAGAGGCCTTTAACCATCACCAGATGACTATGTTGATCAAACATTTCCCCCCGTGAACTGAATAGAAATCAGTAACAGTAACACAATGTGTTGAGAGCAAAGATGTGGTGTGTGATGTGTGCATTCCTCGGTATTGCTCTCATCAAATTCGACTTCAGATTGACAGGCGTCCCTGGAAGATCATCAGGAAGAATGCTGATTGGGTGTTTCCCATTGGGAGGTGGAGATGAGGGCTCTCTGCTGGGTTTCCTTCTGAGGTGGAAGCAGTGAGACCATAGCAATTAAATGCCCTGGTAAATTGATTCAGGCGGGCCCAAATTCCTCTCTAGCGGGAGAGAGGAGTGGCTATGGATCCTTTGCCTTCCTTTGCCAAGCTCTCAATTGCAGTGTCTCAGCAAAGCATCCGACTGCACTGGGGGCCTCTCGGAAATGCACTTCTAAATGTCTTTCTGCTTTTTGCTTTCTTTTCCCGTTCAGGGAGTGCCTTTTTTCCATATGGTTTCAGTGAGCTGATGCTGCAGTGTGTGTTGTGTTATTGCCAAAATCATCCTCATTGTAGTGATGTCGAGCGCACCCTTTGTTTACTGGGGTAAGAGATTTGTGCACACCCTTCGGAGCGTAGTTTGCTGTCCACAGCTGAGACGTATGAGTAAACCCTAGCAATGAGTTTTGTGCAAAGAAGGCTGAACAGTGTGAGGTCAGGGCCAACGGTGACTCATTAATATATCTGATAACGAGTAGAAACTGTCTCAGCCCCATGGCTAGGCAGAAGGTGGACTCAGCTCATTAATGGACCGTGTCTTATCTGGGGAGCAATAGCGGGACTACTTGCTCTGACGAACGCCTGTGGCTGCTGGTGTTAATCTGGAGACATTATCAAGTCAACGCCATGGTAGCCACTTATCAGTGTCGGCTTCTTTGTTCTTGCAGCAGATTGAATCATACATGAGCATTGTTTGACAGCTGCTGGCTTATTGCCAGGAGAGACAGAAACAGTCAGATGTCAGTGTCTCTCTCTCTCACACACACACTCACACACACACACACACACATACACATACACTCTCGTTCATTTTGAAGCAATCAAGCTTCTTTTTCCGCAACGAAGCTCGAGGCTTTGGAAGAAGTCTTTATTTATTTATTTTTGTGGAGCTCATTTGCATTTATATGTGTTTAATTTGAATCTGGTATAGCTCACTGCAGGCTGCAGGTTTTTTGCAGCCATACGACAGTGTCTGATCAGCATGAATATTAAATTCTAATATGGAATTGCGAACATATTGTGTTGGGCCGATATTGAAATGTGATGGCAGTGCAGATTAAAGGTCTTCCTTTCTAAAATATGTGGGAGGTGTGCTTCAGAGGAGTCTAGCCTGTTCTGGAATGTTGTGGTGGACCCATGTTTTCCGCTCTAGTGGGAGGTGCCCGTGGCAGCGCATGATGTCACCTCGGCTGGCCACGGCCATTTGGACAGCAGGTGTCATCACTTGGTATTCCAGACACAGTCCTTCCTTTTCCTTGCTTTCTATGCCAAGCCATCTGCTGAAGGAATTGCTCAGAGGAGCGGGGGGTTAAAAACACAGGCAGCCAAAGTCGGGGCCTAGCCCTGCTGCCTGTAGCATCTTTTCTCCATCATTTTTTTATGGCGGTTTGCTTGGAAAAAAATAGATTAACGCATTGTTTTCCTATGCTCTAGAAATATAGGACAGTATAGGACAATGAAAGAGATGATCAAAGGCATTGTATTTAATCAGAGAAGCTGAAGAGTAAGGGGATCAATCCCGTTTTACCATATGTGCTGTATCTTCACAGTTTATCTTTTCATCCATCTTTTATTATATTATTATTGCCCTGATTTCTTATTTTATATGTCAATCTCTCCATTAAAGATATTTAATTGACTAATTCCCTCCATTTTTGAATTGATGGGGAGTCTGGCAATTTCAAGTTATTTGATTTCCTTCCCACTGTTACAGGTATGGTATATCTATCGCTGTATTACTGCACTGATCTCGTGCGCAAACTATGATTGTCCCTACCATGTATAAATGCACATCTTGTAAGTCGCTCTGGATAAGAGCGTCTGCTACATGCTTAAAATGTACATTTAAAATGTTGATTCATGGCTGAAACTCCCTGTATTATAAATAGATACTTTTCCTAATTCATACAAATGCATGCTTTGGTTCAATTTCATGTCGTAACTGAAAAATTATTCAGATGACTGCAGATTCATTCCCAAACATTTTTCAGCATTGGACATATATACAGAATATGAGAGTGCTCCGTGAGTAAGTTTTCCTGTATTTAGACAGTATTTTTGGAGTTCTGACATGTCTTATAACTATTTTCCATGAATATTCCCTCCAATATTGAGAATTTGTGGTTTTATGAGCACTAGTACATGTCTCTAACCATTCCTCATTTGAGATTAATAACTCCAGTTCAGTTTCCCAATTAGATTTAATGATAATATCCTCCTTTTCCAGCCCGCTTTCCAAGATTATATATATATACTTTTATTTATTTATTTATTTATTATTTAGTCATTTATTTGTCAGGGACAATGCAAGTAAACATTGTTATAAACATTAAACAGATGCACTGCATACAGGGTTTCTAGCCAAAGCTAATTTGTGACCTTTGTTCCTGGTTAGGGTTTTGAAAAATGAAAATGAAAATGATCAATAGATTTCATCATAACAAAACATAGAAGTTACAAAACATGAAGTGAAAAGAAAACAGAGTGGAATAGTTGCAATAAACAATCATTTACAATAAATATCCAGTGGTATGTGTGTGCGCTTGCGTTCTTGCGTGTGTGCGTGCAAGTTCTGACACTTGATATTTATATCCATACCTGGTTCAAACCCACCCCACCAAAAGAAAAGAAAATAGTGCCTTGTGAAAAATCCAGATGTTGATGGTTTTTCTGGGGCTGTCAAATGAACTGAGGCTATGGCTGCAAGAAAAGCAATATCTACTTATCAAACCTCTTTTGTATATCATGTGGAATTTGTAAACATCTAGATTTAGCTAAACAAGAGATTGCAATCTCCCCCCAATACAGTTGTGCTATGGCATTGTGAAAAATGACCAGTTCTCCTAATTTGCCAAATAAGGTACAGTAACCATATATATTTTTAAAAACTCTTATACGCCATAATGTTCAAGTGCATGAGACTGAAACAAAGTTACTAAAATAAGAGACAATTGCAGTATTTTTGCAGGAGAAAGCATATTGCGATCCAGCTGTAAACAAAGTGTTAAAGCTTTCATGGAAGTCACCAGGAAAAAATAACATTACTGTACTGCAAGTCAAATCAGTATGCTGGCAAAAATCAACCCTGCTTTGTCCAGCATATCATTTTCATCAGGCAGTTTGAGGCTTTGACCCACAGCAGGTTTGGGGTTTGGAACTGCGGACTTCCCGCTAGGCACGATTCCAGGATTATACATTACCTGTAAGCGAGGGCTAGATGAGTATATTACAAATCCTTAAAAGCATTTGCTTATGAAGCTAAAGTTGCTTCCTAGTGCATCACAAAAATAAAAAGTGTATTGTCGTTGTCTGTTTTCATCAATTCTGTAGAATGGATCAAAGGAATTTATAATATTGTGTATGGCAAGTGCTGAAAATTGTTAACATAACGACTATGTTTTTGCTATGCTTCAACATGAACCTATCATAATGGACTGTGCCAGACTGCCACGTGTCCTTTGAGATCCTGCTGACGTACTGCCTCAGTGAGTGAGCTCTCCTGCAGTCATAGCTTATGGAGAATGACGTTGATGTGGAGGCTGCATCAGGTGGCGTGTATTTCTATTAGCGTGGCTCTTGGCTGCTCTGTGCATCATCTCCTCGCATGCCCAAGTGTTCTTGGCTCCAGTACAGCACTGGCGGAACGGAGGCGGTCAGCCTGTTGGCACCTCTTTGGAATCGCTCCTGGTGCATCTCTTTGAAGGGCACTGGCAGTAAGTAAGCACCTGGTTGAGCTGCAGGCCTGAGTCATTTCAGGAAGTGGGCCTTAGTCTCTCTGATAGACATGTTTTCCAACGACTTGGATTCCAAAGGGAATTGTATGTAGTCTGCTCAGATTTTCTCAAGAGTTGCTTAATAGCTCCAATCAGGTAAGCCCCTTGTTGTGGGACAGGGGAGTTGAACAGCTGTGTTTAGCCTATCCCCCCGTGGCCTCGCATGTGGGAACTGCAGCTGCTCCCTGAGGTCTCAGCACCCATGTGATACTCCATTATGAAGGCGTTGCACATTGACATGTACATGGATTTGTGCTTCTCTCCCCTGAGAGTGGGCTCTGCTTGACTTGTTCCGGAGAGGCAGAGAGACTGTCAGCTCCCTGTTGGGCCTGGGCTACCGCTGGGCGGTCTCCCAAGGGACACACTTGGGGAAAGCCTGTTTTCTCGTTCCGTTGTGGGTCTTTTCACTTCTCATTACTCCCAACAAAAATCACTGCCATCACAAAAATGTGTGATATCCACCAAACAAACCCCTTTAGCATTTAAAAAAATCATTGAAAAGCTCTTTCGTTTTCTGTTAAACTTGTCATATCAGAATTACGCCAAGTGCTAGCACATTATTTCACTTGCTTGGATCCACTCAAACCCTCTCAGCTGACACTGAGAAATGTAGGTGTTTTCATAGTGATTTGTGAATGCAAGATGTAATGTTCATATTATTGCAGTATTTTCCAATGATTAGAGCATATGTATCTGTGTAATTGGTCTCCTGATTTATTTTAATACAAATGCTATCTCATGTGGAAAAGCAAGTGTAGGATTTACTCCAAACTTGAAATCATCAAGGACAAAGAAATAATTCATTTGCAATTACTGATGAGGGGGAAGGAATTGCTCTTTAGAAGATTATCTGTTTCCATAAATACGCACGGTAATGTAGAAGTGGAAATTGAATTAGTATGCTTATATTCATGAATGTGTTTCTCTCTCTTCCCATATTGAGTGGGAAATATGAAAAACTTCAGGACAGAGATTCACCCATCCATCCATCTTCAGTCCATATATCCCGGCCACTTTGTCCAGCTCTTCCGGGGAATGCGTTCCCAGGCCAGCCGAGAGACATAAGCGTGTCCTGGGTCTTCCCCGGGCCTCCTCCCGGTTGCCCGGAACACCTCACCCGGGAGGCGTCCAGGAGATTCACTTTTCAGATATATAACCCATGCTGAAAATGTCCCCTGAGCAGTCTTGATCCGCTAACATTGTGGGTCTCTAGACAGTCATACACAGTTCTGGTGCTGTTGAGACTGAAATACTGTCATGTGTTATGTACTATATAATAGATTTCATTAACACTTACGGCTCAAATCTAATTTTTATTTTATTTTATTTATTTATTTTATTTTTATTGCTGGCATATTTAATATACGTTTCTTACGCCAAGCTTATTTAACTGTGCGCTGATATTTCAAATGTTCACGTTCAAGGTTACCGTTTACACATTATTCCTGTAGCTTATAGCTTCCTTTATATTCCTTTAATGTGTATTGCAAACAAATCCCTGAGGAAATCATTTACAGTGACTGTTAATGTATTTCAATAGAATAGCCTTGTGGAAATGAGAGAGATTCAAATGAAACTGTCTTGCAGTCGGACAACTGAGCTTACGCCTTGCAATATGCCAGTTGGAAAAAAAAGTATAAACAGTGAAGATAAAGAAACATGGTACTCCATCATACAAGGAAATGGAAATGTTAGACTTGTGTGACGATCGACACAAATTGTAATTCCAGAACCTGTATGTGTGTCTGCAAATTGTAATTTGTACACACACACACACACACACACACACAGGTCTGGGATTTAGAAAAACAAATGCTTGTAAATTGAATGTGAATGGTCTGAGTTGATGGCAAACCTTCTCAAAAGAGAATTATGTGTCTCAGTGTTTGAGGAAACAGGTTGACCTCTTTGCATTCCCTTTCCCTCTATTTTTTAATGCTGAAGTGCTGCAGTTCATATGATTGTGTTATCATCCAGGTTTCAGCTGATTGAATACCTGAGAGATATTGTTTGTCTGTTATCTGGATTTCAATTCTCCCACACCCTTCAACTGTGGGCCTTAGCATTGTTATTATGATAAAATTGTATATTTTTGGGTGGAAAATAAGAAACACACTGTTGGGCTGTGACCACGTTGTAAGAGGTAGTGTTATTATTACTTTGGGGATTTTCAATGCCTTTGCTTATTGGTTTGTAAACTAGAACAATTTCACCAAATCTTACTTTCCTGAGGGAAAAGGCAAAATCGTTTCCCACTGTTGGCCTTTGAACCTGGAGGTAACGGAGCTGTGAATGTACTGCTCCTAACATGGTCGATACAGTGGAAAGAGCTTGAGGTTAGCCTGATTGAGAACCTGAAAAATCGTTGTAGCGCAGGAAGTCTGGAGGGGGACCGTCCGTATTCTACAGATGAGGCGCCTGGGAATAGAGCCAGATGGTACGGTACTCAGAGTGTTCCATTAAATCGTTGAAATCCCAAAGCCATCTGCACTAAAATGTTAACTGATTAGTTCTGGCTTTAGCCAATCTGAAGTCTGCAGGTGTCATATTATGAATGTTGATCAAAGGTCCTGTAGACCAGCAAATCCAACTCTGTGTGTTCCCAAGACATCCCGCTGTAAACACTATTGCAGATAAATCGGCGCCACAAAAGTGATGAAAGAACGGTTCGGCAGAGGAGGTGGACCGTGTCCATGAGACCTGCCACGTCGTTACGCAGTCGAGACATGGCGCTGGACCGAATCGCACAGCCAGTCAGCCCTTCAGCCAAGTGGCTGAGTGACAGGCGTCCAACGGTGTGAAATGGCAATCGCATTAAAGCTCTAATGTAGCTGCCAATGTAGTTTGTTCAAGACAAAATACTGTCAGACACCCACCCCCCACTGCTCTCTTTCCTCTGAGAGTGCGAGTATGTGACCCTGGGATAGTCTGCTCTCACAGGGGGATTGTCTGTGTTCTGCCTGCTCATTATCTGCGAATGGGGCTTTAATATGCTGTTCAGCTGGTTAACCCTCCCAGGGGATCCCACATCCACCCCCTCTCCCCTTTTCATTAGTCTCTTTGATCAGACCAGAGATGGGCCAGTAGTTCCGGGTTTTCGACACTGTTAATGGAAACTTATTCACTTCTCACATTGAGAAATGGAATAAATAAGAGACAATGTCATAGTCTCTCACTTTAGGCGATGTAAAACAGTTTCACAGTTTTTTTTTCTCCAGCCCCTCTTAAAAGCTTGTTCACGCATGCCAGCTCGAGGGCCTCGACTGAAAGGTTGGAGTGAATTTGTCTGCGCGTTGTCCTTGGAGAAAGCACAGCCCGAGCCACCGCTGTCGCACACAGGTGTTGAGTGTAGCACCCGTGATTGAGTAGGCTATTCCCAACACGACGTCAGCGTCGGTTGATCGACTTAAAGCAATGGCTCCTTGTTGTGGCAGTCTGCAGTTTGAGGGGCAGGAAATAAAAAGAGCAATTGCATTTATCGATGTGGATACAATCTCTGTCGTGAGAGCTGTGAAAAATGTTTGGGTTGCACTTTTATAGTGTCTCAGCTCCAGCCTCAATGTTCAAGCTAGAGTGTGAGAACCTGTGTACTGCTGGGTTCTCTCGCAGGTTGAGACTCACTGTACTGAAACCTCACTGAACTTGCTTCGAAGAAGGAAAGGAAATTATTTTTCAGTTATTCACTATTTTTAATCACTGATGGGCATTGTGCCATCTGTAAGAGCAGCCAGCCAAGGTGTCAGTCTGCTATTAGGAGGTTTCAATGTGTTCACTTGAGCAATATGCTACTATAGTGTGCAATTCCTTAGCTGGGCCATTGCAGGGGTGGAGGGCGAGACGTGAAAATCACATTGCTCTTCTCTCTCCCTCCTCCACAAGTTTATTGCCTTTCTTCTGTTCCCTACCTATCGCTTTGTGCTTGTCTGACACATCCTATCGCTCAATGATTACAAAGGTTAAAAAATACATTAAAAAGTTTTCAATCTGTTGTGCAGAAGTGTTGACTTGTTCCAGTATACTTATCATTAGCTCAGAAAAGTAGTGTTTTCGGTTTATTCAGCAGAGCATCACCATTTGTTTACGACCATATTGGAATGTCTGTTCTGTGGGCATGTACACTGCAAGCTTATGTGTCTCATTTTAATGAGTGGGAACTGCTGCGCTGTTTCCATGGCTTTATTTTATGGGCTTTTTTCCCATCTCTCTTTAGGTGTACATCAGGATCCTGGATAATGAGTGGAACGTGTACCGGCGCTACACCGAATTCCGTGCGCTGCACAGCCGTCTGAGGTCGCAGTTTCCCCAGGTGGACACCTTCAACTTCCCACCCAAGAAAGCCATAGGAAACAAGGTACCAAGCGAGCGTGCTGTGATTTGTTCCACAGAGACGCAGGGGCGTGTCCAGGGAGGGGACCTGCCCCCACAGAAATGTGTTTGGCCACCCTGGGTATTAGGTTGTCAAGCACATCTTTTCAAATTTATTACATTTTGAATGCCCCCGTGTGGTTCTGTGCCACTCTTGGGCCACCCCTGCTAAAGTGGTCTGGGCCCTCCACTGCAGAGACGGAGAGCAGTCTGAGTCTTGATGAGCAGTCCTCTTGTACGATTTAGCGTTTTCCTGGTACCTCAGCAGCTTAAAAGAAAAACCTTGTGTCCTTCATCCTGTTCTGTTTGTGGCAAATGATCTTGTTCAGCAATCTGCAACAGTGGTGGTAACCCCATGTCCTGCGGTGTGGCAAATCAACTTTATGTGTATGTGGCAACTGACAGGGAGCCATTAATACTTTTGATGATGCTTGGTATTATCAGTCCAGGAATAAAATAAATCTCCCTCCTTGGTAATTTCGCTGCTCGGAGTGGATGCGGGTCAGCCGGAATGCGTTCATACGTCTGGACTTGCGTGTGACATCTCAAGTCGCCGATTTATCTGATAATGAACACAACGTGATCGGTTTCTATTGCAGAGCAGGCAAATGGGCTTTTTTGTGGCAGAAGTGCTAACAGCAGCATGTTGTTGCATTAGGCTGGTCGTCGGCACTGGTGTGGAATGTTCTCAATAACTCGGCGCGACACTGGCAGCCCCGAGCGGGGCCACTCTCTCAGCTTATCAATCCGGCTGCTCTTCTGTTCTGCTGATATCTTTCCTGAACTAGAAAGTGTGTCCAATTTTAAGCAATGAGGTTTCATATACAAAGTTAGAGGCAGGCTACTCTTGAACATATTTTACTGACTTGTAAAAAAATAAGCTGACAAGTCTAACCCGGTTCCCGTTTGTCTGAAATCTCTGCAGTCTGACAGTGAAACCAGTAAGCAGAGCTGGTTCTATGGGGAGGACTGACAAACCTCCTATTAACCATTTCAGGATCTATGAGGCAAACATGTCAGCAATCAGGGACTGACTTATTCCGCAATGTCAGGCTATTGCTGACTTTGGTAGACCACGGACTAGCGGTCATGCGTATAGGTTGCAGTCTGGCTGGAATGTGCTTTGTGGAGTTGTTTACTGAAGCAAATGCAAAACCCACATTCAGAGATGGTTAATCCTTTTCATGGTTTTTACAAGGTCACAGAATCCCCAGCAGCAGGCTTTGCACAATGTCTTTTGTGAAAATTTGCATACTGTTGATGGACGGGTATATTATTTTGCTTTACGGTGTAATACACTACCAGGCCCAGTCGCTCAGATAACTACAGGTAACAAGCCTTGCTGATTTGAGCTAACGTTGCATTGGCCACAGTCCATAGCTGTGTGATGTGCAAGATATTCATTTGCACAGAAAAGTCAACTGCTGACAATATTTGCTCACAGCATATTTTCAAGTGCCTGCTTATGTTTACTGTACAGTTGTCTGATGTTAGAACTTTGACAGCATTTTTATGAAATAGGAAAATATGTTGGTAGCATTATAAATCATTGCCATAGCTACATATTATATATATTCTTCTCCATTGTTATATTAGGCCAAAGATAGCTGCTGCCTCATTCAAAACTAAATTTATTTCACTGACATTCTTACGTCTGGAGTGATTAACAAGCCACTGTTCTTTAGGTGTGCAGAGCTTTCTGGGTACAGTGGTCTATTTTGGACTTGTCAAAGAAAGATGTGGATTTAAAAAAAACTAAAAACTGTTAAGCAAAATGCATGCAGACGGAAATGATAGTGTTGAAGAGCGAGCCAGCGGGAGAGGAATTTGAAAGAGTCACAGGCGTTTTGCAAAAAAACAAACTTTTTACTTTCACCTCAGCATCATGTGGTGCTATTTTATCCAGCACTGAGAAGAATGCTGACAAAATGAGAAGCAATAAGCAGAATGCTTACTGATTTTCACATTATTTGTTGTCGGTGATATTCCATAAATGGCTTGGTGCAGTAGGGCTGCAGGAGAGTTACAAATCAACCAGCCCCTGACTGGAAAACCTCATGTTTGATACCCCTACAAAGCTGGAATCACGCAGGAGTGACTCTTAGTCTCCCTGCCCTAACACTGCCTGCCTCACGCAAGATTCCTCCCACCACTGCTGCTCCTTGACATCGGGATGTTAAAGATAATTTTTCTCTCCAACTTTTATTTTCTCTCTTTCCTCCCAGCACGGCTGTAAAATCTGGGTTGATTTCACAGCAGTAATCTTTGGTGTGGTCATGCCTTGGGTTGCACTGCGCATCAGAGGCTTTCCTTTAACCGTTGTGCTAATGAGGGAAACAGAAAGACGGGAAAAGACACAGATCTTTTCCTGGCAAAATGAGTTCTGAAGACTTGCCTTCACTTTTCCCTTTCTCCTTTCAACTTTTATAAAGTAATTTGCCTGTGGCACTTCTTCCTCTCGGTGCTGTTCAAATATACCGGGGAAAGCCTGCGCTGCGCTTCGACCTTCAAAGGCAGGCGTTTTAGAGCGTGAAAGTGAAAGTTGATACACAGGAGCTGCGCATGTCGGCAGGACCCAGGTGCACAACCCCAGACTTCACTCTCAAGGACAGTCTGTTAACAGGGGCCATGGTGGGAGCAGCCCGAGAGCAGCACTGCGTTGTGGGATTCGGTAATGCCACGGATCGTTTGTGCACGGTGCGCACCGCCTCTAGACGGCACCATCAAACGAAAGGTTAAAGGTATCGTGGGCCCGTCATCGTCCTGAGCTTCTGTAAACAGAGGTTTTTGAACGCCATTTACTTCGTGCTTTTCATGGTCCTCTTCCCCACCCCCAGCTTCGTGCCAGAGTGAAACTAAAGGCTGGCTTCAGCTCTTCTTCTCTGTGTGAGGAATGGCACTCCATTGTCAACAGGCTCACCGTGACCAGCCTAGAACAGGTCCCAGTCCCATACAGAACTATGAAAGGACTAATGGTCTGAATGATGTGAATATAGTAAAAACTGAATCGATTGCTGGCTGGCACTCTTCATCAAATCACTTATCAAATAACAGTATCAACCCAATAAGTGGCCATATTATTCCTCTGCCCTACACGATCTCTAATCTTGGTGTCATATTTGACCCCACTCTTGCCTTTGAAGCACACATGACATCTATCATCAGTATCAATCAAAATAATTATTTCACCCTAATATAGCAGGATGGACAACAGAGCTTTCCAGGCCTGACAAAGCCACGAATCGATCGATTGTTCAATCAATCACCAATCCACCAATTCATCCATCCGACTTTATCTCTTTATTATTCCCTTTATTTAAGGGAAATCCATGCGGTTTCAGTGCAAATACACATACAAAGCAAGTACAAGGACATACCAAACACTAATCACAGTTGAACAGGGTAAATGCTTCACTGGGGTTTCTTTTAATTAAGCCCACAACACCTCCACAGGGCTCAACGGCGACGCCTGGCATCCCAGGTGTGCCCCCCTCTGCTTTTACCCCTGATTTGGTCATTTAGCAGCCCAGTTGGGGTCCTTTCTCTTGATCCATAGCCAGCTGCTGCTTCGTTCGGCAGCCTCTGACATTGATTTGACGGCTTGTCGACAGGCCTGTCCTCGCACTCCCATCCCCTTAAGAAGCTTGGTTGTGGACGTTGCAACAAAACCTCTACACCCGACCTCGACCGGGAGCACCTGGGCACGCCAGCCGCGTTGTTCTGCTTCGGCTGCTATGTCGGAGTACTTCAGTCGTTTCCGTTCATATGCTTCACCAACTGCTGCCTCCCATGGTACAGTTAGTTCCACAATGACTAGTAACTTCTGGGAGGTTGACCACAAGACCAGGTCCGGCCTGAGGTTAGTTGTAATAATCTCTGGCGGAAAGATGAGCCTCTGTTCTAAGTCAACCTGCATTCTCCAGTCCCGGGCAGTGTCTAGGAGGGTTGCTTCCACTCTTGCAGATGGCTTTGCTGGGGGTTGTCCTGCTCTTACAAAAGGGGTGGTCTTTGAGTGTCGAGGCATTGGGGAGGGAGGGCGTTGTTGGTAGTCCTCCTTCCTTCCAGGGTGATCGCCAGTTGTCTTAGGACCTGGTTGTGCCTCCAGGTATAGCGGCCTTGGGACAAACTGGTTTTACAGCCGGTGAGGATGTGTCTCAGTGTTGCAGGGGTCTGACAAAGTGCACAAGAAGGATCTTCTCCAAACCACTGGTGTAGGTTCTTGGGCGTGGGAAGAACATCATAGGTGGCTCTGATGATGAAGCTGATTTGTCTTCCTTCCATTTCCCAAAGATCCTTCCATGTGAGCTTTCGATGCTCCAGGTTTTCCCAGCTAGTCCACTGGCCCTGTTTGGACTGTGAGACTGCCTTTGCGCATCTGTCTGCCTCCTCTTGATGCCGCACCTGAGATACCACCAGCTTTCTCCTCTGGGTTGATGTTGCCTTGTGCCATGTGGGTCGACTTGCCCCAAGTCCAAACCCACCTCTTCCATGCTGCACCTGTCCTACAATGTCTCCATGCCTGAGAGCAGATTTTGCTTGCTGTACAGCCTCAGATGGCATCCACTTCCTCCCAGTTGCCAGTCTGGGGGCAGCCGCTTGGATCATTCCATCTTGAGACTCTGTCAGGATCATGTTCAGCCTCACTTTGGTGCATTTATACTCCTCTGTGAGGCTTGAGACAGGCAATTCCAGGGCACCGTGTCCATACAAGCCGATGTTGCTGAGGCAACGCGGGAGGCCAAGCCACTTCTTGATGTATGAACTGACTGTCCTCTAATCACAGATAACATACAGGCTACAGATTTAAAAGATTCTCAAAACAGCAAGATTGAGGTTTAGAAACTCTTCAGAACAGTTTAGAAAGATTATACAGTTTATACAGTTTATAGAAAGAGTCTGGTTTGGTTTGCCATTGCACTGTAGGATGCAATGTGAACCTCGATGAGAGAAGAATTTTCTATCCATCTCAGTCTTGAAAACATGCAATCTCAGAAACTCAGACTTATCACATAGTTTATATGGAATCTGCTATACAGTAACCTGTATGCTTATAGCCCTTGTGTCCTTTGCTGTTTGCGCCAAATGACGTTATACAGAATGTCTTATGTTTACCATAGTGTTTTAATTATATTGTGTGGAATTGTTGTAAAGCGCTTTGAGCATTATACGAATACATTTATTATATTGATACTATCTCTAGCTCTCTTTTTTGACTCATGTCCTCTTCTTGCTGGTGGCTGAATGGCATTTTTGTCATCTTCCTGTGCCAGCTAAGTTTGAGACAAAAGTGTGTGTTATCTGAGCTGCAGTTCTAGTTAAGTACGGCAGTTTGGCCTGTGAGCCAAGGCTGGCTCTGCCGAAGAGAGGATGGAGAACGAAGGAAGACCATCCTCACACATCGAGCGAAGCGCCAGGATTTTATGTAACAAGCCCAAGAATAATCTGCTGGCTGTGACACTTGAGTGAGATACGAATTATGTGAGGAGTTGACGGTCTGATAATTCCATCCTATAAAGAGCTTCACAGCTCCGGAGGTGTTGTATTCTTCATCAGCTTGTGAGTCAGCACTGTGATCACCACACGATGCAACCATCTCACACAGGCTGTTTTGTTATCATTAATCATGGTTATTATCAGAACTGGTTTATGACTGGTTTTTAAAAAATCCTGACTTGAAAATGCCTATGGAGGTGTTTTCTTTCTTCTTATGTCTTGCATTAGTGCATGGTATAACAATGGTATAGTTGGTCCAAGGTGTGTCCTGACTGATGCTGTCAGTGTCACAGTCCTTCTACTTTTGCCAAAGGGAAAGATATGGTGTTCTCCCTCTTGTCAAGATCTATCTCGAGGAGCCCCTGAGTGCAAAAATGATATAGCTGTAGCTGTATCGGTAACTTTGACATGCAAAAGCATTTGAACAGAGGGGCCCTGAGGGCAATATTAAAACCAAAGAGAGCAAGAGAGAAAGTGAACCTGTCTTTAAAGTTGAAACAAGCAGCACCAGAGATTTGAAGGCAAGAGGATTTTGTTGGTAATCACAGGTCCACTGAGATTAGCTGTCATGTTGCTTTTAATCCCGCCATTGTTTTTCTCTGATTTGCCTTTTCTATGCTCATAAGGAGCATTTTGTCGAAATGGGGCTTATTTAATCTCCCTTAAGTGGAGTGCAGAGCAATTTCTAAAAGATCTTTTTTTTTTTTCCTGTATGATTTTCCCTCTTCACAAGAACATTTGTGGTCTCTGTGTTTGTACACTGAGGAACCGCTGTGTTTAAACAGGTGAAGTCCGCTGTTCATTTTACACTGGCTTGTTTAACATGGTGGGTAAGACGTCTCAGCTGATTTGTGGCTTAACAAAAAAACGTTCCTGCTATTTTACAGCACTTAACCACTAACATGAAAATCCAGTGATTTAAGACTGAATCATACATTTATTCAATTTAGGGTATTGAACTTAATGAATGAAAGACTTCAGATATTGAGGTAATAACACATAGAGTTAGAGTAGTCATAATCCGTGACACCGTAAGAATACAAATACAGTATGTGCTCTTTTTATCATATGCTGGCAGTTGGTAATCAGGCTCATATTTCTCTGTTGCTCTATGTAAATTTTTTCATCTAGTGGGCTTACTCAATCATTTCTTATTATCAAGAATGCAGTTACAATCATTACCCTTTCGTACTTCTTTGCTACTCTTGATTAGAATAGGTGAAGAAAAACAGTGAGATGGAAGATACGATATCAATGGAGTATGGGTTATTTCCAGATGAGCTGTATGTCTTACAGTTGCTGGGTTCACCTTCTCCTGTTGACTTTTCCTTGAAGAAAGCAGTGGCTGGTTAACTTGTCCTGGAGTCCTATCGGCTGTTTACCACAGTAGATTAGAGTAGATTATTGTACTTTAAAACAGAGCACAAAAACATGATTTCAGGGAGGGAAGCAATCTGCTTCTTCAAATCTGAGATGGCTTGGTCTCTAATCCAGTCCATGACTGTTTATTGACTGGCAAACATTCTGCCCCTTGTTGATTAGAATTATACCTTTGACATTTGTCACTCAAGAGCCCTGTTTGTTGGTACATGGCCTGATATTTAGTCAACTTTCCATAACACCACACCACATCACAGTGATCTTTAAAATACAGTAAATGATTATCCATAGTACATTCTGTGGTGAGTTTTGGGATAAATTGACATATTAAAATTTCACAACATGCACACAAGTCATAATTTGTCAAATGACTTACCTTTGTCAAAGGCCTACTAAAATGGTCAATTGTCATAATGGGAATGTTACATTTTACTCATGCACATTTCTGTGATAAATGTAAATGCTAAAACAGTGCATTTTATTGGAAAAGTTGTGGGTGTTTGGATCATTTTAATAGTTATGCCCTGACTCAGTCAAATTAATCCTGTCCTAGCAGGGGTTATTTAACAAAAACACAAACTTTTGAAACATACGTGACTTTAAGTTTGATCAATCCATCACTGGTAAGTTAATTAACGAACAAACTAACTAACTTAATGAACTTACCAGTGATGGACTGATCAAACTTAAAGTCGCGTATGTTTCAAAAGTTTGTCATCTTGCTTGGTACGCAATTGACGTTTGAGACGCGATTAACGTTTGAGGATGCGAATGCGTTCTGGCGTACCACTTATGTGCACCCCTGACTATAGAGACACGTGGACATTGGATGCCATTACCAACAGCAATTATTATATTGTCTATAATATATCTAATAAATGAAATGAAAATGTCCCATGCACATCTATCATAAGCTGCATTGATAGCTTAGAACATTTTCTTGAGTAAGGAAAACAACAAACTAAATTCATAATTCCATTTGTGAGAAAGTAAAAAAAAATAAAAAATAAAATAAAAAAAAGGCTTCAGGCGCTTGAGTTGTCTTGCTTAGTTTAGTATTTTTTTTAGTATTTAGTCCAGGTTTTTCTGAGAACCTAATGCAGTAGCCTGTTGTTGTTCCTGTCTGTTTACAAAGACACAAAATATTAGTAGTAGGGAAAACTATGTGATTTTAAAAGTTCTTACAACATCAATTTTCCCTTCACTAAACTAAGCTGTGTTTGACTTTGCAAACTGGGCATATGTGCATAGAGTGGATTTGTGTCTCCACTCTTGTTTTTCAACTCATAATCAAATTAGTTGTAAGTGAATGACAGACCAGGACTACTTAGCCTCACTGCATGATTACACAAGTGCATATCAGTTTTTAAAATCTGTCCCCAGTTACACCATGCCACCTACTTCTTTGACAGTAACAAAAGACAACTAATAGTACATATTGTAATTTGGGGATGGGAAGGGAGGCAGGGGAGGGAAACTAGGACAACCGTCAAAATCCCATCAAACGTCTGTGCCACAGAAAAACGTTTGCTCCCCAAGAGTGAAACTGGGAAATGCAATTTGAGATCTACGTCTTGGATCCTTATCCTCTTCATTGACATTCCAAAGCAAAACTAATTAGGCACCAAGGAGTCTTTCACAGCTGTTTAAAACACTCAACTGTAGAGCTCTAGATCTTGAATGAAATATCTATCTTGTGCTGAAGCTTTGCATTGTTTAAGAGCTATAAAAATCACATGGGAAAGTAATGCATTTTACTAATGCGATAATGTGTTTACTCAGGAAAGCCTGTTTGCAAGGTTATTATGCTGATTTCATAACTACAATGACCATCCCATCTGAGACATTAGAAATAATTGCTGCCAAAGATCTTGGAATAACCGTTTTCAGCGTCATGGACCCCGAAGCTTTGAAAGTTTTGTCAGATTGGCATCCTTCACAAGCCGCTTCCTTTGTCTCCGTGGGGCTGTCCGCCACAAGCATGTCAGGTCTCTGTGTACGCGTACGTTCTGACAGCTCATAAACAGCTGATTAGTCAAGGGCTCGCCCATGCAAACACACTAACCGTTCCCCAGTCTGCCTGTCAAACACAGACCGACGGCTCCAGAAAGACAACAGGAGACAGAATGATGACATCAGAGCCAGACTGTCTGTGCTGAGAGTTCCGCTGTCTAAATGTTCTTTATTTTAAATATAGAACTTTTATTTTTGTACGAAATGTATGTTTGCCACCATTTATCTCTTGTGACAGATGTCAGCAGATGAAAAAACATAACAGAAACCAAAAGCTAAAGTGCACCTGACACGCTGCAGTAACAACTTTGTAAAACAAACGAATGCCCATAACATTTCTGAAATATGACAAATCCACCATTTTACGATTGCGTTCTATTTTTGCCAACATTCCATGACGTAGAGTCGGGCATTTGAAAGCTAAAGGGAGCCAATAAAAGATGAAGAGAAGAGTTGTAGAAAATAACATTTAAATGGTGTGTGGATGTGTGGTGGCTGGCTGCTCTAATGTGGCAAGTGTGGGAAAGGGGGATAAGTGTCCACAGGTTCCACATCAATAGAGAAAAGATCAATAGAGAAAATATGGGGAAAATGGGTGCAACGCAATACATAAGTGGTCAGTGAGAGATCAGAAACACACCTAACGTTTGCTATATTTGTAGTGAGCGTTTCACTGCAAATTGTTTGAAGAATACCCTGCTGAGTGACCTCGGGATGGAGATGAGAATCTCCTGGGTCTTAAAACCGATGTCAGTAGCATCTTTTTTTTTTTTTTTTACCAAGTTGAGGGGAAGATGAGAGAACAGCAGTGAATAAACCAAGACAGACAGAAATTGGTGAAAGTTGCTCCAAAAAAATGAAAGTGAATCCTGTTTTATCATCAGAGTCAAAGACTGAAAGTGGTCTAAGACTTGATTATTAGCTAAAGAAACAAAAATGCCATGGCAAGGTATGAACTAGCTTGTGTTAAATCAATACATTCCTGTTTTTTATTTTGAGTTTGATAGCTAGCTAGCTAATTATTCTCACTCCAAGAAGTAGCCAGCAAGTGTCGGGGAGGTGCGTTTTGGTAATCCTGTGCAGGCAGACTGAGTGGGGCCATCATTGGCGGGTTTATTGCTCTGTGAGTGAAGCCAGGGCACTTGGGGCATGTAGCTGTGGTGAGCCGGTGCCACACCCCACAACTTCAGGATTCTACCTATGAGCTGGAAATTATGGATCATCGAGAAAATAATTATGGCCCGCCAGATTAAAGCGGAGGTTAATATGGTATGATTGGCCTCGTCACTTGGTAGCAATGCTCTTGAGAATATTATGCCTCTCCAAATATCAGCTCAACCAACATCTCGGTATAAATGAAACTGGCTTCCCCAGGCCCTAGTGATGTTTGATATCGCCATGATTCTCAACATGAGAGGAGCATCAATGGGAACCTTGAAAATATATCTTGTGGTAGTAAGTGACCCAAAACAAAAACTAAAATAAAAAGAGAACCTGGCTTGTCCTGGACCTTCCCCCAAATCGTAAATCAACCATGCATGGGCTAAGAAGAGAGGGAGCCAACCCCCCCGCCAAACACTTGTGTGACCTGTTGGTGGCTCGAGGCAGATTTTGGTGGAATTGTATAAGTTTCCTGTTCCTGTTCTCTTGGAAGATCTGGTTCCAGCTCACACCTCGGCTGCATGTGATTGCATTTTTTGGAGAGAGACAAGCATGGTTTGATATCATTTTCTTCCATTTCATCTCTTTTGTGATAGTTACATGTCAATTTTATGTCTAGGCTTTAGTATTTGTTAAGGTAGTTGAACCTACATCTGTAGATTGGATGTTGAATATTGTGTCTGTTTAACTGTTGTAACTTAATAAACCAGCTGTTAATTTTAATTGAGTTCTGAGTTGTATATTTTGATGAAAGTTGATCCACCAGATTGCTCTGCCTATCAACATATTCGGGGGATTTAATTGATAATTGGTATCCTGTATAGTAATTAATTAAATTTAAAAAAAGAAATATATATATTTTACATGTAGGATAAGTGAGGGGCTTTAACACGTAATACCACTTGTGTTCAGTATTCAGAGTGCTGAACTTTAAACAAGGGCATTTGACTGTTAAGGCTACTGGATTCAGGGAATAGACCATTTTTATTCTAACTTCACTGTTCTGACACAAGCTAGCTTGGCTTGCTTGCTACGCCCACTCACTGTCACTGACTGACTTACAACTGTTACAACAGCTGACGAACAAAAGTATGGTCAACCTCTCTTTATCTCTGAATTGTCATGATAGGTTCGCAATGAACCACATTAGCTATCATGCTATGACAGCTAGACTGTGTCCTATTCTGTATTTGGTGAGATGATTAGGAACCGGATCTGAATCGGACGGAGGAAGAGTGGCAGTGGCAGCAGAAGTTTGTCAGGCTGATAATGTCGGACTGCGCAAACCTGTAAGGCTTTTCCATCTCATACTCACTGTCCGATAGCTCAATCTTTTAGTTTTTCCACCAAGTCATATTGATACAATGTTCACAAATGTCTGAAGCACACGCTGAGGGTTTTATGAAAGTAGGAAACTGTAAATGTGCATATTTATATGTTTGCTTGTCACAAAGTAAAAATCAGGCACTATGCTACTGTTGAAGATGTATGTTGATAGATTTAATTATCTTTGCCAATGTTTACAATTGTGTCAGGTGCCCTATGTCTACCTAAAGTATAGGAATTAGAAGGACGTGGCATGCTCTCTCCTGGTCCTGTCTGTTTTATTTATCTGTATTATAAAACCCTTTTATTATTGACGTCAATGCCGGGTGCGTCTCCAGTATGTGAACGGTGGAGGGGTTTGTGTGTCGTGCTGTAAGAGCTCCAGGGCCCGGGGCTGAGAGAGCGAAGTCACTGTGGTTGGCCCAGTGGAGGGTGTCACCGCGTAGATAACAGCAGGGCACGTCTCTGCTGTACTCTGGCAAAGGCCCAGCCCAGCACAGATAGGATTAGTGAGGGATCTGGGTTTCCTAATACGAGGGCTGCCTGCTGCTGCACAGCAGAGTCCGTGCTCAAGTCAGGCTTATCATGGGGTGGGTGCCATCGATCCCTCCGTGAGGCCAGTTTTTCAGAGCAGAGCTGTGTGGAGGATTCGGACCAGGGACCTGTGGCTGTCTACTCATATATAGGCTCACAGCCAGTAGCTGGCCATGCTTAATATTGAGGGGTTCGGCCGAACAGAACACTGTGGCATTGTGTTTCAGGAAGTATCTCACTATGTTAAAGTGCTGTGGTCTTTTAATTACATCACAGTCTGTCCCCATGCATGTCCCTTGCCACACTCATCGTTATCATGTAGGTCTAACTAACCCGAATTAAAATTGTTCCCCTCTTTTTGTGCATGTCAGTCTGTCCCCATGCATGTCCCTAGTCACGCTCACCTTTATCATGCAGGTCTAACGAACCTAGATTAAAATTGTTCCCCTATGTTTGTGGATGTCACATCCCATCCCCTTCGGTCACATCACTGCGGTCAGATAGCTTTGAATATTCGATCTTCGACAGCTGAATATTTTGTCATGTGTTGTTTGGAAGAAGCTTTAGAGTTGTTGTTTTTTATTTGACAATCCCAATTAAATCCACTTCCATGAAATGTGTGGGTGTGTATATATATATAGTACCAGTCAAAAGTTTGAGTACGCCTGCTTGAAACCAGGTTTTTCATGATTATATATGCTTTAAACTGTATAAACATATTTCCTTATATGATACACGTACTTGTATAAGCAGATAATTACATGTGAATTCATTGAAAAGTTAGATTTTTATATGAAAACGGAAATCTTGTAAATTTCGACAAAGGAGTCACTGAAAACGATGGGATTTCAGTCTGAAGCCCAAGTCAGTAAAAAGTCTGAAATGTGTATAACATGGTGTCAGAAGACTGGCCTAACTCTAAGTTCCTTGGTTAGATGTTCTTTGAGTTAACTAGTATGCTATATAAATATAGCTAGCATAGGCACAGGTTTGTCATTCCTGAATGTAAGGGAGCAGAAAATGGCCAAAAAAGTTCAGTTAAGCAAAGAAAAAAGACAGTCTATAATTACTTTAAGAATTGAAGGTCAATCTTTGAGATGAATTGCAAGAACTTTGCAAGTGTCTGCTACTGCAGTGGCCAACACCATCGAACGATTTGAGGAAACTGGCACTCATGAGGACTGAACGAGGTCAAGCAGGCCAAAGGTGACTCGAAGTTCATTCGAGTCACAAGTCTGTGAAACCAGATTAACTGCCCCTGAAATACAAGCTCAGCTAAATGCTTCTAGAAGTACAGATGTTTGAACATCAACTGTTCAGAGGAGATCGTGTGTAGCTGGCCTAATTGGAAGAATCTCTGCAAAGAAACACTGTTAAGAGTGCAGAATAAGAGGAAAAGACTTGCCTGGGCCAAAAAACATAGAAACTGGACATCCAAGGACTGGAAGTCAGTCTTATGGACCGATGAGTCCAAATTTGAAACATTTGGAGTGTTTATAAGATGCAGAGAAGGTGAGCGCATGAGTGGTTCCCACTGACAAGCATGGAGGAGGCAGTGCCATGATCTGGGGTTGCTTTGCTGGCGACAGAGTTAGTCATCTTTACCAAGTCCATGACAACTAGCATGGCTATCATAGCATCGTTCAGAGGCACACCATTCCATCTGGATTACGGCTAATTGGGCAGTCCTTCATTCTTCAGCAAAATAACGACCCAAAACACACCTCGAAAGTTGTGCAAGAACAATCAGGTGAAGAAGGAACGTGAAGGAAAACTCAAACTAATGACCTGGCCTGCCCAATCTCCAGACCTCAATCCCATGGTACTTGTATGGGACGAACTGGACAGAAGAGTCAAAGCAACCGACAATGTACCTGGGAATTTCTGCAGGAGAGCTGGGTGATGTTGGGTGATTTTCTGATAACTTGTTAACCGAATGCCCCATGTTTGTGAGGCTGTTATCATGACAAGGGTGGATATTTTGAGGATTCCAGATTTAGAGACAAATTGTAATTTTATTGAACATTGCTTTGATATCCTTATGTTTTGTTTATTGTTACATGCTTTTTTTTTTTGCAGTTTCCATTATCGGTTACAGTACAGGAATATATGATAATTCATTAATCAGTGTAATTGACAAAACACAGAAGGCAATACAGAGCATGCCCACTACATTTTTCTATTTTAATGCTGAAGATTAACACACAAGCCTCCACACAAATGGAATTTTAGGCTGTGGAAAGTAACATTGCAGGGAGCTTCTATTGGAGAGTCTAATCTGGAAATGTAGCCCCAGCTACTTCCTTTTTCCTCACAAATCATTTATAATAACCGACACCTCTCAGGATTAATGTCACCAACCCGCAAACACAGAGGAAACTCACTTTCATCCATTGTATGTGCACTATAAAAAAAGCTGGGTTTTATTTCCTAAAGTGCATTTTGCCGCTGAATAAAGAGTTGAGGTGAGCGAAGGAGATGAGAGTGATGAGATTCTGCTTTGGTGTGTGCCATAGCCCCAGTCCCAGACTGCAGGAGGTTACTAGCCATGGGTGAGTCAACAAGGGCAAGAGCTTCTGTGAAAATGATCAGGCAGTTACTAAACATTCCGTAGAGTGGAGGACGTAAGGCAATGTGGGTAAGAGCTTCTGTGAAAATGATCAGGCAGTTACTAAACACACTGTAGAGTGGAGGGAGTAAGGCAATGTGGGTAAGAGCTTCTGTGAAAAAACAATGAGGGAGTTACCAAACACACTGTAGAGTGGAGGGAGTAAGGCAATGTGGGTAAGAGCTTCTGCAAAAGAACAATCAGGGAGTTATTAAACACACCATAGAGTGGAGGGAGTAAGGCAATGTGGGCAAGAGCTTCTGTGAAAAAACAATGAGGGAGTTACCAAACACACTGTAGAGTGGAGGGAGTAAGGCAATGTGGGTAAGAGCTTCTGCAAAAGAACAATCAGGGAGTTATTAAACACACCATAGAGTGGAGGGAGTAAGGCAATGTGGGCAAGAGCCTTGGCAAAAATGAACAGGGAGTTATTAAACACATTGTGGAGTGAAGGGAAAGAGCCTGGGCAAAAAAAGGACAGCATGTTCTGCTCGAGGGGTGGCCCAAATGCTCTGCCAATGGCTCCCTCCCAGACTTGCTTAGTGCTTCAGCAGTGCTGCTGTATAATTTGTCTTTTACAGCATCATCTTTTATGCCACTCTTTGATGGTGCAATCACCCTTGACGTGTATTATGCTAACGGCCCCTTTGTCAAAAATACAGATCGTATTCCTTCTCCTGCCCAGATGATGTCTCTGCCTACTAAATGGCTCAATCTCACCCCACGCCCCCAGAAGGGTACTTGCTTTCACATTGATTGTCAGCTTGCTTAAACTTTGCTATGCTAAATCAGTCAGTAGTTGAGTTTTGCAGCACTATATTCTAAATGTACTTGGGGTCCCACTGGTTAAAAAAAAAAAAAAAAAAAAATGAAAAAAGTCATGGCATTATGAATAATATCAGAGCGAGAGACCTGAATCAGAATTTCCCAAGCTTTAAGAGCACGAGGCTTTATTTTTAAAATGTCCAACAGCAGCACAATAAAACTGTCAGATAGTGAAAGCCTGTACAACATGGGTCCATGGGCACACGATTAAGCACTCAGAACTCTTTGCATTAAGGAAAGACATTAAGGTGCCTTTTTGCCCTGTGTTTTCTGTCATCGTGATGTTTCAACATATTTTTCCATCCACACCTTCAGTGCGAGGTGCACAGTGAATAATTTATGGGTCTTGCATGTTGCCTCCAACATTACATTGTGCTGCCTAATGCATACATAATGTGCACTTCAAAACATATGGCAAGAGGTTTGGAGAACTGTTACTATGCAAACGCTTTTTGACAAACCTTTTCCCTAGGCCATGTCGGAACACGTGTTGAATCCAATTGGCTTGTATCGTACTGTATATCCTGCACACTGCATTAACTTACTCCTGTACAGCAGCCGTCATTTGGTGTAAATCATGTTTGTGAGTCTGCGGTGTTCCAATCTTGGCAAAGGCTTCAGCCTGTGCTCTTTGGACCATCTGTCCCGTTCACCGGTTTGAAACTTTTGTGCTTCCTCGTCTGTAACATTACATCAGTGCTCTCCCATGACATTTTTCAATGCCTCGCTTCCATCCCTGCTCTGAGGAAATTCACTCGAAGAAGTGCACATAATCATGGTGACAGCTGTTGCGTAGTTGATTTATTGATTGGTACCCTTGGCTTTAACTTTGTATCTGCTTGGTCATCTGAGGAATAACCTAGATTAATATTGGTTAGTTGCTGCTTTGTATTATGTAACTGTATGCAACGTGCTGTAATTTATTTTACTAATAAAATTTGTTGTAGCTTCCATTTTGTTTTAACGACCCTCAGTTATGTGATTTCTTTCTTGTATACTTGCCTGTAGGAATATCTAGGGGCCTGTGGATGTCTGTCTGTGCATGTGTGCGTGTCTGTATTTGCCTGTATGTGTCTGCATGTACATGAGAATGTGCATGAGTGTGTGTGTATGTGCACGAGTGTGTGTATTTGTGCCTTTACATTATGCTGAAAATTTGCTTGCTTCTCTGCACCAGATAGGCTAATAAGCCTGGCTGTAGCGGAGCATGGGCTGCAGCCTGTGAAATAGACTTGTTAGTGGCAATGAGGAGGGGAAAGGAAGGTAATTCAATCTCACACTGAGTTTAAAAGAAACCCTATTACAGCGGGCTTGGCCACTGGCACTGTGGAAATGATTCTCAGCTATGTCTGCTGCCGAATGGCTGGAATTCAGAAGAAATCTGCTTGGGAGAACCTAGAAACCAACCCCGCAAATACATATATGTTTATATTAAGAAATACAAGTTGAAATGTATAGAGTCTTTCTACATTTCCTTTTCCATTTGAGAACCATGGGGCTCAATCTGCCATTTTTTCACTGTCTCAAAGCTCTGTGTGTTAGGTACTGTTTACACTTGCAGTTAGACACTAATCCTGCATATTTACATCTGATTATCACATTTGCAATTATATGCATTCCCAATAAGACGATGAAGTCAAGCGGTTTATTCAATATGTGCAAATAGATAAGAGGGGGTGTGAATAACCAGATCAAAATTGATGAAGGAAAACCTTGAGTGGTTGGATTTGCGAGGATTAAAACATCTTCCTAATTTAGTGCTGATGAAATGGCTAATGCCCAACAAAAGAGAAGAGTAGATTTTGCTTCATCAGGGCAATTCACTAAATATTTGATTGTTGCCATTTTTGGAACATTGTTCAAAGTGAAATGTGAAATTGTTGTTTTATAAGACCGGATTGCACAAATGACAAACCAGGCATGGATGACCAGCTTTGATGAAAAGCCAAGTGAAGCAGTTTGGCAAGTATCGTACTTGTAATGTAACTAAAAGTTTAATTTTGGATAAAATGTAAATGTTTGATTTCATTTGTTAAGTAACTTTTAACATTAAAGGAAGGGGATGTGTAGCGGGAGAATGTGGAAAAAAATTGCGAAATATTTGCGAGTAAATGTGATAAGGAGAAATGTGTGTTTCAGCTTTATTGGTTAAATCTTGATGTTTGAAAAGCAGCACAGTCGCGATGGACAATCAAAAGCTGGTAACAAATGATATTAAACCTGTTAATTTAACATGAACATCCTAATGTGGCAACAAAAAAAAAAATTATTTAAAGTTAATTTTTTTAATGAAAAGTGAATTTCTTTAGAAAATGAAATTCCACAAGAAAGGAGAGATTTACTAGATGCATGTCTTACTGACTGACAAATAAGCACGCTAGTGCAGAGAGGAGATGGAAGCGAGGGGAATGAAAATGCAGACGGTAAGAATGCTGAAAGAGAAATGAGGAAGAGAAGCTACAAGGTGAGGATTGAGTGTTTTGTGACAGGTTGGACATACTGTATATCTCTCGCTGGAGTCGGAAAGTAGGTTGTGGTACAGACACCCCTAGGTGTCTTTTGTGCCTCTAGCATGGATTTTAGTGGCTATATTTATTAGTGGGAATGTGCAATGTGACTTGTAAACAAGATGACAGGTGCGGGTTTTGGGTGTGGAGCTGCTGCCGTTCCGCTGCGTAACCTGAGATGATTCAGTGATTCGGTCGGATATTGTGTCAAATAATTAATCTATGCATTTCCTGTGTAAGGGTGCGAAGAAAATTAATAATGTATCGCTGTACTTGCCATAATGACACTCATTTGGATATGCACTGAGATTGATTACAGGAACCAATACTCTTCGCTATGAGAATAAATCAGGCCTCAATTGCATCTATTGCCGAATTTGTCTCCATCTCCCTTTGTCTCCATCTCCCTCCCCCTGATTGCAAGGTTGAATATGATTTGCGTTTGTCTCATTACGAGGCGCGAGGACGTGTACTACAGCCACAACAATGTTAACAAACTGTACCATAAGGCAGACTTCATCTGTTCCCTTTGATGTAGTTGGCAATTGTTGGTTAAGGCTGCCAGTAAATTGATAGTAAACATAATTGCAATCACGCACAACCGAGTCATTGGACGAAATGTCTGCCTGACAAGACCTCTCCCTGAAATTAAGATTACCGGATCACTTACATTGCTTCCCAGAGATGAGACAAGGACAGAGTCTTCTGACTGGAGGACTGATGAGGCTTCATTTGTGTACATTGTATTTTTTCATTAAAATCTTTTCTATTTTTGTATTTCAATTGCACATTTTGTCACCCTCTCTTTTTTACTGCACTGCCTCCTTATGATTTGCTATTAGTGTTTTTCTGTGCTTGATGCTAATGTGTTGTGACTGAGGTTTACTAATGAATGAGACTTTTAATAGCCATTGTTTTAGTTTGCATTATTAAGGTATGAAATGTGCCAAGCAAGAAAAGCAAAATTTTTGTCCTCGTTTCAGAGAGCTTGAGTGGCAGAAGTGTAGCTACAAAATAAAGCAAACAAAACAAAAAAAAAGTGCTACAATATGTACAGAATGTTGCCTACACCCGCTGCCAATAAAATGAGACTGAGATGATCTGGTGAGCCTTTGAATGTTACGCTAATATATGTTCCCAGTCATGCGCTACTGTATGGCCGATCATCTGGTCATCAGAGGGATTTGAAATTACACCGAGGGGGACAGAGTTGAGCTCCTCCATCTCGACTCAAGGCATAGTGCCATTTGGTTTGTGAAGTTTGAGGATGTAGTGTCTATTTTTTGGTTTTCAGTTTTGGGTAGGGGAAATCCAAAAGATTGGTAGCTTGGGATTCTTGGCTTTATATATTGATTTATGTGTCATCTTGTTCCATGCTGTATTGGATTGAGTTTCTTTGTGTTTTTTCTTGGTTTGACTTAGCTTCTTGATTTGACTTAGTTTCTTTTCTCCACTTCCCCCCTCTGATTATAAAACTGACAAACTGCCTGAAGACAGACCCTGGCCCCTGACTGTTTTATTTTATCATGGAAATTGTTTGATACGCCTGCACATTTTTCTGCAATTGCACTCTGGGGACTGGCATCCAGCCTGAGTTTGTCGATTGGGTCTACATGCTGCCTTCCTGCCCCTTCTATCCAGTAGGGAGATTAGGTTGTAACTTTTTATTGTTTTGGTTTAACCAGTGAATTAAGGGATAGATGTCAGGTGGAAGGTGGGGGCGTAGATGGATTGAAAGCTCCCAGACTGGGCTGGAGTTTGAGCTGCACGTCGGCAGCAGAGCTGGTGTCAGGACGTATAGCCTCGAGGACTTTGTACTGTATTCAGGAATCCCATCAAATTCTAGAATAAACTGCTTAGTCATAGCCTTCTTAAGCATCATTCTTGCAAATATAGAGCTGGTCATCAAAGGACCAGAGCTGCCTGTCACCTTTGAGTGTTATTTCTTTCTTCTCCAGGAGCTCAGCTTGGTTGCATTTTATTTTGGCTCAATTGGGTTTATTTTTTTTTTTTTTTATTCCTTCTGGAAAATGTCCAATCGCTCCAATGTGGCAGACTGTTTATAAATGGTTCTATAAAAACCACTGATTGATTGATTGATGAGAGGATAGTGCCAGAGCTGATGGGGATTTGGAAGAGATCACACAGACCGTGTGACTCCTTGGATCTTCACTGAAAACCCCGGAAGGCAGCATCGCCATGTGTTTCAGTAACCCAAATGGTGGCTTGACCTGCTCCCGAGAGGCCCACTTCATCATTCCCATCTCACTCTGCTATCCACCTGCCCACTACCTCTTCCGCTCCTGCCTGCAGATGTGACAGAAAATAAGACTTTTAATAAATGCAGGCCTGTAAGCTCTTTCCTTGTTCTACCATGGGTTGGAAGTGCTCCTGTCATGTCTTAATTTCAGAGAGAGGTTTTGTCAGGCAGGTATCTTAGGATAGGATCCTTGTCCTGTGACTCTCTTGTGCTGCCAGTTGTTTGTCATCACATCTCAAATCTGCAGACTGATGGAGCACCTTGAGGAAGCAAAACAGGAGCAGGGAAATGTGTGACAGAGAGGAAGAGAAGAAAATGTTCTCCTCCCTCTCTCGCTTTCTCTAAAAAAGAAACAGATTTTGCTCCCTGTTATCTATTCCCTGGTTCTGTTTCCAGTCATTTTGAAGCTTTTTTAACATACTTGTTAAAAAACAAGTATTCTCGTCATTCCTGTACATTGTACAGCAGTACAGTTTCGTCTTGAAATCTTTTGGTCAAAGTAGCTGATTGGTCAGGGTCAATTTAAGCTATGATGTCTTTGCACTACCAGGAAGAATTGAGCAATTGCTGGCTGAAACAGTTTTTTCTCTTATCATAGGTCCATTGTCATTGTGTCAGTATCTCTAAGTGTGCCATTTCCTGTTTAAGCTTACTAACGCAGTTAAGACAAATAAGATTGTGGTGAGTGTTTACCCTAGGAGTGTCTCTGTCAGGAAATCAAAGCTTTTCATTGCAGTGATGTTTTTCCGAGAGTGAATTGATCTATGGACACACCATTAAATTAGCCTTGGCAAGTGCATCCCATGTGGGAAAGTAAACACGACAGCTCTTGTCCACACATCCCCTATGATAATCAACTTTATTGCTTTCTGCCATGTTTATAAACTATATACGATGTTTATTACCATATGGGTTCAAACCATACCCAGGTGCTATTTCTGTAAGACAGTGCAACAGAAACCTTCAAATGGTGCATTTTTTTTTACATTTGCATATTAATATGGACAGATTTTCTTCTTCTTAATCAAAGAAGTGGCCATAAAATGGATGGAGAGTTTCTTCCCAATTATTCCTTTGAGAGGTGTGGGAACTGTGTGTGTGACATGGTGTGTGTGTGCGTGTGCATGTGAGAGAGAGAGAGAGAGGGAGAGGGATAGAGGGACAGAGGGATAGAGACACGGTGCTGCTAACTCGCAGAGCAGAGTCCATCTATCAGCCATCAGTCCACGTGCCAGCGAGTGGATTTACAGCTCCTTCGCCCCCGTCTCCAGACTCGCAGAGCTGTCTCAATTACGGGGCCGGTACAGACTGCGCCCGGGCCTGCTCGCTGACCTGCCCGCCGATCGGTGCACAGCCATGTTAAACACGATCCGCTGCGTCGCTTCCTTCATTTGGCTGTCCGGGTGGGTTAATTAATTTACTCAGTTCCCACCTCTCACTCACATCCCTTCTTCTCTGACTGATGGTGGAAAGATACCTTTGAAGTTTTCCAGTTTTAATGATTTGTTTGTTTTCTTATTTTCTTTTGGCTAAATGAGATTGCCTGTCTCAATCAGTTTTGGGGGGTTATCACTGAGCTGATTAAGGAATGTTCTGACTGTTGTCTGATCATGTCTGCATCCTAACAGCCTTGTTATGTTAACACACAACAAGCAGTGTGTGTGTGTGTGTGTGTGTGTGCGTGTGCGTGTGCGTGTGTGTGTGTCCATGCGTGTGTGCGTGTTTGTCCATTCCGTGTTTGTCCATTCTTCTTCCTATATTAGAACAGCTGGGTTACTTCACCTGGGGACGTATTACAAAACCTCCCAACTGTAAAATCTTATCTTATCTCAACTTAGAATGCAATTTAGGATTTTTTCTATTGCAGAACAATGGTTCCCAAGTCCATTGTCTCATCCTAACTCCAGTTAGGAAAATGGTATTACAGAAGCTTCCTAACTTGCTGAAATCCTATATAAAGTGTCCTAACTTTATTTCAAATTCAAAATACTGTATAACTTAAGCTAATCCAAAAGTGATGACTGCAATTTTATTGCTTTTAGTGCAAGAACAAAATGTAAGAAAATGTATGGTTGATAACAGACCCTAATGATGACTGAAATTTATCAGACAAAACACTAATAAGTTAACAAACTACCAAATGCCAAGAGCAATGATCTTGGAGTTAGCAGAGACGTTACAGCGAACATTGCCTTGTGCTTTTTCACTGAAGAAGATTTTTCAACTGTCAAACAAAACAAAACAAAATTTAGTGGAGGCATATGGAGTGCCACCAGAAATTGAATTTGAATTGCATCACATTGAATTTGTAATGCTTAAATTGAACAATTGCATGCAAAAATTGAATCTGTATTTTGCAATGTGAAGTACAAACTGAAAGTTGAAATGAAAGTTTGTAATTGAATGATTAAATTCAACTTTTAAATATTCAATTTTACATGCACTTCAGATTCAGATTCAATGAATATTCAAATTCATTTCACTTTAAAAACCATTTCAAGATGACAAATCATCCAACTTGAAAAGAGACATGAAAGGATGATAATCAATTGTGATTTTAGTATTTGAATGTTTAAGAAAAGTTAGGATTTCCTAAATGTAGATAAGACAGGATGGGCCAGTTAAGATAGGATTCCTAAAATTAGTTAGGATTTGTTTCTGTAACAAGAATTTCAGAAAAAAATAATTCTGCAATATGCCCCCTAATCCTCAGGGGTGTGAAAGCATGTACCTGAGCGTAGTACCCATACCTACACATCTGGAATAATTTAGATTAAAATCCTCTGATATTACAACAGATGTAAAAGCTGCTGTATTTTAGTACACGCCGTTTGCATTGGCATGGTGTTGTGTCTTCAGGTATGATATGGTAGCACCATTGTACTGAGAAAATAACGATATGGCATTTATCATGCAACCTGAATCAAACTGCGACTGCTGCACCTTTGTGCTGATTCTTGGGTGGCAGTTTTTTTACCCAAACTTGCATAAATAATGACATTTCTTACCATTTATGTATGTCACATGATAAACCACTTGAAGTCACAATGCACCATCTTTAGTGGTACTTATTTTAGAAGCTAAATCTGAATGCCACAACCATCAGTTTAGTCTAGATTTGCTTTAATCTATGTGTATTGGTGATGTCGGGCATTCATATTTTGCTCTGATAAATGCCTTGCTGTTTGTTGTTTTAATTAAAGATGAGTTGGTTCACTGGTAAAACAACAAAACTTCAAAACAGTATACTATTGAAATGTCAACTGTGTAAGTCGCTCCAGATAGGAGCATCTGCTAAATGTACCTTTCTGTAGTAATGCAGCAGTGTACATATGTATTTGTGTCTCTTATACCTGGATGTAATTATCCCCAAGTATGTCAGAAATCTCATCCACAGCATGCGTTCTTGCACGTGTTCTTGCTCTTGACCTAGTTTCAATGGACATTGCCATCCCCTTGTGAAAAGTGAGTGTTTATTAATAAGTCAGTGTATCTGGTATGTGTATCTGCGTTTCAGTGCGACAGATGGTTTCTTTGATTCTCTCCTCAGGATGCCAAGTTTGTGGAGGAGCGGCGTAAACAGCTACAGTGTTATCTGCGCACGGTCATGAACAAGCTGATCCAGACCCTGCCTGAGTTCTCTGCCCGACCCACCAAGGAAACCCTGCTGCAACTGCTGCCTTTCTGCCTGTAAGTGCCCACGCATGCACTGGGCTGCATTCCCTACCCCCCCACACACACACACACACCTGCTGAGCGATGCACTGCACCCCTAACGCGGGTGTGCTAAGCAGTCTTGTACCCAGTGAATGGAAAAGGATGATGAATGTTTGACATGTGCGTTTGTTTTGTCTCAGTACATAACCAGTAGTGTGCAACTTTTTAGCAAGCGTGGAGGGGCGCAGCATTTATCATATTACGGGTGCTGGGACAGCACCTCGCATCTACTATTAGCTCACTGAACACATTATGTTTTTTGCGTGTGCGTGCTCGTGTGTGCATGTGTGGCTGTGTTACTTCAGAGGAAGAGGCGGTTACAGGTGTGGAATTGCTACATGTTTTATTAAACACGCGCTGCTCTCACTCTCTCTCTCTCTCTCCCCCCCTCCCTCCCTCGCTTTAGCTTGCCTTGTTTAACGTTAAAATATCCACATTTTCCTGTTGCATGCATTCACCTCGAGCCATATCTTATTTTTCATCAGGAAGGGACATTTATTTATTGGCTGCCACTGAACAATACGGTATGCTGTCCGCGAATTAATATAAATATTGCCTGTTGAGGTAGACTCCCTATTTATAACTATAATGCTGGCTTATTATAAAATATGTGATCAGGAAAACAAAGCTCTTCCTTCCCAGTTAATTGATAGAAGAACATGACAGATTAATCTGTGGATGGTAAATGAATGTCATACATTTCTATTTCAAGCAGTAATTAAGACGACGACAACCTGTCTGGCATCGAAAGTGGATTGGAAAGGGGATGGGGAAAGATAGCCGCTCCGTGAATAAATAGTTTAGTGAGCCAGGAAAAGGACCAGGGATCCCTGACACAAATGAGAAAATGACAGAAGGCGCACGCTGCTCTAATTATTGTGTGTTTTTCTTCTATTTGATTAGATGTAGTGGGCTTCTTGCATTTTCAGTGTGCTGCAAGCACTGAAAATGACTTTTTATGTACATGGGTTATCTTTAAATGTTGAATTAATGCTGAGCACTTTGTTTTTGTACGTCTGCAGCAATCTAGTAATACGGGGCTTGGCGGTAAACACAATCAGGCTGTCATTGAAGTACCGAATAGAACCCTTTTCTAAAGTAGTGAAGGAGGAGAGCCCCTCCTTTGTCAACCAGCGATTAGAGAAGACAGGTGTGGATATGAGAGGCGAGCGAAGGGATATTGTTGCACTTTCAGGGAACAAAATGGGCTTTAAAACCTGCAGGGACCAGACTGGTCTAAAATATTCATCACCTCATCTTTAATTATTCAGGCCTATTATCACCATAAAAGAATGTTTTCCTCTTTCAGGAAAGTGCCACGTATTCACTTGTGGCCCAGGGTGTGGGACAGTGTTTCTCAGGGACGGGACAAAGTCTGAGCGCGACCTTGGATAAAGCAGTGCTATGCACGGCGGCCATTTGTCAAAGTTACAACTCTTGATTTGCGCCTGCTTTCACCTGGCCTCCTGGTCTCTCTCAGGTATTACACTGTTTATCTGTGTTGACAGTAAGGGTTCTCCTGCTTTACACCCATAAAAGGAGCTGCTTTAGAGAAAATAGCACTGTAAATAGTGATCAACTCTCCCATGCTGAGGAGCACAGCGCTGCGTTGACCATGTGGGAGAGATGAGCTCACAGCTTCTCAAATAGATTCTTACGGGCCAGGGAGAATGGTTGAATTTACACTCAATACCGGAAAAAGGGAGGTGGTCAAACAGGGCACTTAAATCTCTGAAGTCCTTCGGCATACTGAAAAGACCAGACATAGGCAGGGGCCTCTTAAGTGTCTTGGTCTATAAAGGCACCTTCAGTGTACAGGCTAAGCCCTATAGCCTAGGCCTCCTTGGCTTCCTTGCTTGTGTATTTAGAAAGACAATGAGGGTAGAAAAAAAGAGCAGACAAAGCTTCTATTACATGTCAACAATTTAAAAATGTCATGCTTTTAAAAAGAGTGCCAAGCAGATACCTTATTTACTTCACAGATTCTTTATTCGTTGTTAGCTTGGTGTGGAAGGCCTCGGTCTGGAAGGCGGAATCAGGGCGATTAGTGGCCTTGCATTGTCTAATCGTACCTGTGTGCGTAAAACTGCTCTGCCAGTAGGCGTGGCCACTAATCGCCCTGATTCCACTCCCGAGACTGGCCTCTTCCACACTTAACTTAATTCGAAATGCACTATTATTACAGCATGCGATGCGTGCTCCAACACAACTGGATAATCGTGATACTATAATACAATAAAATAACAGTTGTAACCTAATTTTGTCATTGTTAAGAAGCATAGAATCATTTATTTATATGTGGAGCAGATATTAATGTGGCTTTATTTCATATAATTAAAAAAATGTTTTTTTAATACCGAAAGTCGAAACCTCAAATGTGTGTGCATGTTCCTTCACACTTCAGTGGACGAACACAAAAAAATCTTTAGTCCAGGGTTTATACAAATTCAAAAAGGGATAGAGAATTCAATATTGCAGTCAATTTCCAGAAGCAGCCTAATTTAAAAGCAGTTTTTTTTTTTTAACAGGAAATCTAATTCAATAGCACGGAACATACTGTACTTTGGGGAGAGAAGGGAACTGGGCTCCAAACTTCATTCTTTATTTGAAAGCCTTCAGTGTGGGTTTTCTTTTTTCAGGCAGTTTGTGTGTTTTTATTTTGTGTTTTTTTTTTGCTTTCGTTTTCAAAAACCTTTTGTACTGTCTGACCTATAAAAACTATAAACTCTTTAATGCTATGAAATAGAAAAGCATCCCTTGCCATTTCCACAAGAAATGTTAACAGATAGAGTACATCAATTAAGATAGGTCTGTAGAAGACCTAAATTGCTTTACTGTCCTTGCAGGAAGATGGTAAGAATGGATAACATGATTGTTGCGTGTTTGCAGGCAACTACACAGCCCTTTATTCTGTGGCCCCAAACATCCATTACAGGAGAAGCACCTCTGAAGCACCTCTGAAGTGTAATGTATTCTTTTAGACATTGTCTCTCCCTGTAACAATGTAGCCCAGATAACCTTTCCCTTCAAAATAATATCATTTTTCACCAGCCTCCCTTCTTAATTGTGCCCTCTTACACTGTTTTGCATTTAATGCGCAAAAAGATTCAAGACTGGAATAAGCAGAGGTCAGTGTTGAAATGCTCAACTCAACAAAAAATATTAGGCCTAGTTTCAGACAGGGCTACGCTGTTTGAAGTTATGTTTTCAGGATCATAACTATGGAAGTACTTATTGGAATAGAATGGAATAGAAGTTCTTATTTTGCCCTCATCTGCTAAGTCAAAAGTAATAAAATGGGAATTCTTGAAATTGCTTCCGAATTCATTACGGATTGCTCACGTACCGTGACTTGGGTACATCTGATAAATTCAAACAGACAAGGGCATGATTGCTAAATTAATGGCTTTGGAAAACTGTATTTAATGCCCTAATAGCCTGGACTTGAATCTACTGAAGAAGTGCTCAGCCTAGTGTGAGAGGCAACACCAGGGAACCTGTGATTTCACATCATGCTGTGTCCACTCACTTAGCTTCAGAATACACTGACTTTTTCATGTGCAAGCACTGATCTTTTTCTCATGCTTGCACAAACTTTCTCCTCAGCTAAGATATTCTCTTTTTGTGGTGGGTACAATTTAATCTGACAGGAGAATTGCTAATATTTTGAATATTGCAATGCATCTAGCCTGCCAAATTACCACTGAAGTAAGAACAACTCGATGACAAGAAGCTGCTATTCTTTTCATTCTTATGTCCACAGTGTCCTACTGATTGACATTGGGAACCAAGAGGAGATGTGTGGTCAAGAGGATAAACTTTAAATGTCTACCTCTGTTTTCATTGAATCAGCATTGTTGTGCAGAGGGTTCAACTTTCAAACGACACTGGCACCCCTACTAGTAGAATTCACACTGAGGGACAAGGTAACTTGGATCTGTAAAAGTGAAATGAAGGAGAAACTATTTACATGTTTCACAATCTACCAGAAAACAAATTCAAACTCTGTCTGTGAAAGAAGAGAATGGAGGTGGCTTCAGCCATGTGTGTCACATCGACACGTGATGAATGCCACCACCGGACACATCTGGAACCACAAAATGAGAGAGAGATGAGGGGACTGGCATAAGAGATTATGAACAGGCAGGCTGCAGACTGGCATGGGGATTATAAATAGGCAGGCTGCAGACTGGCTTGGGAGAGTGTAGGCAGGCTGGCTGCATACTCACTGTCGAGGCTGTTTATCATCTAAGCCGTATGTGCCCCTGCGGCACCAATTAAGATTTCATACAAATCTGTAGGTTTCACAAGATTGCAACCAGAAGTGTAAAAATGAAATACCCCTGTACATTGAATTGGTAGCTCTAATGATTTCTTTTGTACTCTTTGTTTTAGAAATTGTTGAAATCACTGTAATGGTTTGTTTTACTGTGAAAATGTTTCAACTGGTTATTGTTGTATTTGAATGGCTACCGTTACATCTCTTGATTGTGCCTGGCTGAAGAGATATTCATTTTAAAACAGACATGAGACTTTAAAGTAGGTGCTGATGAACCTGGTTAGAGCCATTGTATACATTTTTCACTCTTTCAGTTGTCTTCAAAAGATGCATCATTATGAAATTGACCATTTCAGATGAAGTAAACAAACTATTCTGAGTTTGGAAGTGGAAAAAATCAATTGAACCCCTCTTGAGGAAGAATGAGCAAAACATAGCAGCAAAAGATAAAGTGGAAATGGCTGGCTCCTAGCCATAAACCCTCACCCTACATTACGTTAAAGCCAGTGGCAAGAGTATGACCCAGTAAAGGCACCATCCAATCACAAATGGAGTCCAATCCCATCACAAATGGAGCTGTCAGACGTGTACATTTATTTGGAAGAACTGTGTCACACGTCATTCCGTTTCAGAGATCAGAGGCAAAAGTGATTCTGTGGCAGGTGACCCCGAGGCTATTCTGACTATCTACTGCTCTGCTTTTTTAGCGCTCTGCCTTGGAAGAGCAATAACTTCGTCTTGTTATGCTAACGAGTATGGCGTTGTGCTAAGAGTCACAGTGACTCCTCGCTGTCTCCCGCACAAACCCAATGAGTGCTGCAGGTGACAAATTCTGTACACAAAAAAGGACGGTCATTTTCAACTTTAGATGTTGTGACAGGCACTTGGTGGAACAAACACATTTTCTCTGACTCCTGCAAGACCACTGTTGGATGGTGGACACACTGAACTCTATTCTTCGAATGTACTATACAATCTCTTTAAGGAAAGTAGCATTCACTGGTGTTACACAACTCAATCTCTTTTTTCGATGTGGCATGCCAGACAATCTCAGAATAAGTAAGTGCATACATGGTCCTTCAGTACCTAGTACATAGTCTCCCATCCATGACCCATGACTGAAACCAGAAAGGCTGCCATTCAGAGACTTAAGTAAATGGCAAATGTATGGCACTTGGGGGATTGGGAAGAGTGTTATTTCCCCCCCCCCCAATTTCCCTGGCTGTTATTCTTTCTTTTCAGTCTTGCAAGTTTGAGGGTGGGTAAAGTGTAAAACGTGGACGGGAAGAGTTTTGGGGGAAATATTGGTATATATAATATTTTTTCAGTGAAGCAACATATTGTCCAATGAATTCGCTCTATAGCAGTCATGTATTTGTTGTGCATGAAATGATCAAATGAAGTATTTAGTCATTTATGGTTTAGGGCTTTAAAAATATTTATTCATTGGGGAGCAGTTTACATTTTTATTGGTTTGTGTGCCTGTCTGCTTGTCATCATGCCAAATGACAGCAGTGCATACCTGTCACTTGATTATTTTGTAGGGGCAAGCACAGGGAATGTTATTATGTTTCAATCATGAATATATTCTCTACTTGCAAAGGTAAATGCAAGTAGAGGTAAAGGTAAAAGGTAAAACAAAGGTAAAAAATAATTTAAAGATGAAGCTCTCGTGTTTAATATTAATTAAGGTAGCACTCAGCACCTGGACCTTTCTTGTACAGTATATGGATACTGTTTCAAATCATATTTTGTATACGGCTGTTTATGATGTTTGAATAAGAAAGGAAAACAGGCTTTTAAAGGACCCGTGACGAATATCTCAGAGAATATCTCCACTGTCGGCTCACTTCATATGGATGAGTTATATAACGGCTCCGGATTAAGTGTCTAAAATAATGTCAGTTAGTAGCGATGAGTCTGGTCGTGGGGTTAGGACCTCTCTGCATGGGCAGATTGAATTGTGTCTTGGAGGTACGAGAGACCTTTTAGTCTTTTACCAGTCTTTTACCTGAGGCTAGATAGTCTCCCACTGTTTGGTCTTGATTGAAAGCCACACAGCAGAAAGCTCCTCAGACTCAGCGAGACAGTGGCAGCTCACTGGCTTTCAGTCACGCAGGATATATGAAGCGAACGTTGGCCGTGCGCTGAGCACCGCACCCAGAAGAGCCTGATCGCGATGCTCAATCACCCCCCCTCCCCGCCACGGCGGCTCAGCCGCCTTCAGCACTGTCAGTGTTAAATCTCCACGTACCACCATTGAGTGGGGAGTCCTGCCTGAAGCACCCTTCGTATAGAGCCATCTCCTCTGTCCTCCGTGGTGCCTGCCCACAGCAGGAAGCAGGAAGAGAGATGCACACAAAGAGCTTGCACCACCAGGATGAGATAAAATGCTGCAACCTGACCCAACTGCAACAAGGCAAAGCATTCAAGCTCGTGGTCAACATTTGAAACTTCAAGAGAGCTGACAAATCTGCTAACTGGCTTTTCCTATGCTCTACACACTAATGATCTATGACTTCAAAGAGCATCACAGGAAGACAGCCTCCCTCTGGCTGTTAGGGATCTGCTGTTGTGTACAGAGATAGGGATGGCACTTGTTAAAGTGGCCTGTTTACACTGTGACAAGGATAAACCCTGCGCACTACTGTAAAAAACTGTACACACTTTTGTTTCAAAATCTTGATGGAAATCACTGCAGTTCCTCTTGGAAAGGAGTTTGGCTAGCTCTCTCTATCGCTGTCTTTCTCGTACTTGCAGCCAGGGTGGTGGCATGAATTATTAAGGGAGTCCATTGTACTGCTGCTGCCTAAGGAGTCACCGTGGTACCGAGTGACAGAGTGCCTGGCCTCTGTAGTGGTGATAGCAGGGCGCAGCTGTTCCTCCAGTGAGACACTGACCCTTTCAATCTATGTGATTTTTCCTGGGGCTAAGGGGGGTTTTTGTTGGCGGTGGGGGGGAGTTCTCTCCAAACTTGTGGATGGCTCTCTGCCTCACTGAGACACTAATGAGGGGGTTAACAGAGCCTCCACACTTCTGCCAGACCTGCCAGTGACTCATTATGTTAGAGGTTTGCTTGGTAGCACCTGGCACCTGGTAGCCCATTCAACAGTGTCGAGCAGTAAAACTGTGGCTTCATTAGCAACGAGCAGGGATGTGGACAGCAGTGCCCAAGTAAACCAAGGCATTGTACTCTTATTCTGGCGCTTTACAAAGTCTATACTTGAAGTCAAAGTGATAAAGCACATTTCGGGCAGAAGGTAAAGGGAGTGTTATGCAACAGAATACATTTTAAATGTGGTTTGATAGACCCATACTTTGACCGTACCAACATTCCGCCCTCCATTATAGAAGGGATTTGGTTTCGTCTTGACCCCTGTCTTTGTCTATTCACAGAGACACCCCGCAGGCAAGTGAGAGCGGGAGCAAACCGGCCCGCTCTAAAGTGTCTTCCAGGTTTCCAAAGCTGGGCCGCAGCCAGAACCGGGAGACCAGGAACCCTGAACCACAGAGCGGGGACCTTTGACCTCTCCTCTACAGGGCCGAAAGTAGACACCTGTGGACCCTGTTCCCTCTGGACCCTGAAAGCAGCAGAAGCGAGGGATGGGGATGGCAGGATGCTGCTCTGCGCGGAAATACAGCTTCCTTCTCATTCCAGGATGTTCAAACGACCACAGAGGAAGACTAGCTGGGTCTAGGACTGAGACGGATGGAAGACAGGGATTTTACACAATTTTATTGAATTTTGTGGAGAAATTGTATTAATCATTGTGCCTACAGCAGTTTTTCCCCCAGATTTTCTTTTTTTGTCATGCAAAAGAGGAACTTGCTCTTGCTGTACTCATTTTTTAAACTATTGGAAAAAAACATTGTGGTGCCAAATGGAAAAGCTCCCGTCACTTAGTCAGTCCCCCTCAGGAGCAAGGTATCAAGTACCCATCTTTTTATTTCTGCAAAGCTGAGATTGTTCAGGTCTGTTAGGCACAAATAATGTAACATTATCTAATAATGCATATATCAAAAAGGATAGCCTGGACAGGTGGGTCCTTATCTGGATCCTGCAGTTACAGGTAGAGATATGTGATATAGCAAGAAAACAATATATAAACACGTATCATAGATGAATGTTTTATGATGGTAAAAACTTGAAAAGGCTGCTTAAAGACTGGCAAAATGCATGTAAAGCAAAGTATTCCTTTTCCTTATGCAGTTTGTGCACAGCTTGTATTCTTCAGGAATACAGCAACTACTTTTTCTGCATCTGTTTAAGGGAGAAGTGAATGATCTGGCAGAGGGCTCCACAAAGCCTGTATGTTGGAGTCATTATTTCTAATGGCTCTAAGAATTTGCCTTGTTGTAGAGTGACAGTATGTACAGTATATGGTCAGGGAAGGAGGACCAGTGTTCAAATCGTAGTTTGTGGTACCAGCTGTGGTAGGACAATAAATGTTAGAGGCACTGTGGCTGACTATTGATAATGTATTCACATCAATAGTGAGGCTGCCGTGCAAGAATGAGCTGTGAAACAATGTTCAGATTTAACATTTGTGCTGCCCTCATTATTTGTAAGCGCAACCATTAAGTCTTAAATAAACACAGAATACAGTGTAGTATGTCCACCAATGGCAACACTTCAGCACATTGACTCTTAACCTCAGAACACAATTATAAAAATGAATAAAAACAGAAAACAAACTGTAACCTTATTATACACTGTCCCTTTATCTAAATACATAGCTCATCCCATTGTTGCACAGATATATGTATTTCCTGTCAGTAAGCAAACGCTTTGCTGTCTGTATCTACATTCTTAAGACAGATCTTAAGACATTACCTGTAATAACCAGACATGGTTTCTTTAGTCTTTAGTGTTGCCACTTGTATACCACTAGCGTGTTGACTGTCATTTGCAATTCCGAGTGACCTGTAGCAATTTGCTCTTATCAATCATCTACTGCCTTCTGTTTGCTTCAAATGTAATCACTGTCCGTAATCAGCAATGCAGTTGGCCTTCAAAGGATGAAAAAATAAACACATAAATGGGAAAAAAAAGTACAAGCTGGGCTACACTGGTGTATGGTTCTTTTTATTAATCAAGCCATTGCATCTGCTCTGGAGGTTTAAAATCCACAGACCTTTCAACTTCCCTGATGTGGTTTGCTTGCAAAATGCTAGCTTCAGTCAATTCAAGTGACCTATTCGTGGGGCTGCGCAGCAATGCGAATGGGGAAGAGCATGACGGCGTCATATGATTACAATTTTGGCCAAATATTGTTTTTCCAAATATCTATGTGATTTACCAGTTTTACCAAAACGTATATCTATGAGGCTATCTATGGTGGGTGCAAGTTATCATAGGGACCCAGTATCATTGTCAGATAGTAAGGTTTACATTTGCTACTTGTCAAAGAGATGGTATGTTTCACTCACTTCACTTTTACTGTACTGTAGCTATGTGGCTAAAATTTACTTGCTAACTAGCCTGGCATAAACTGACGTAACAAGCTCATACACATGCTGGATAACTAGATTCGTCACCTGGGAGGCTGGTAGTCTTTAGCTGGTAGTAAAAAGGAAGCAAATACTGAATGAGAAACTGCCTGGATCCTTTAAGGATATGAATGTTCAATTGACAATTCAATACTTTATTTAAAAGAAAAACTACCTCCAATGTCAATTTCAGTTTATCTGAGGTTGGAAAGCATGTGTAGATGAGTGTATTCTGATTGCAAGGTGCAAGGTCTGTAATAACAAATATGCAAACTAGCATGAATGACTTTAAACTTGCAGTAGGTGGGAACACTCCTTGGAATGTGTAACCAGAGAGAATGAGTGAGCTGTAAACTCTTATTCTTTTCTCTTAACACTGAGACTGGGACGCACAAAATGAAAAATGAAACAACAACAGATACAATTCCGGGTAAGGCAATTATCTTGCAAGGTTTAATATTAATTTTCTATTGGTATCTGAGGTGGTGGTCAAGATCCCCCAGATCTTCCGGGACTCAAAGATGAGATGGCAACTACAGATGTTTATTAACCAATTAATTCATTAACTAAACCAATTAATTATTTACCAATGAACAAACCAAAAACCCTCTAAAGACTCACACTTTACATTCATTATTATAGGATAAATGGGGAACTCCCCATTCTGTACCCTTCCAGCCCTTCAGTTGACAAGATGCATTCGCCTGTTACATTCCCAACATCAGCTCAACTCATAGTCACCTACACCCATGGGACTGTGATCTTCTTGATTGTCCAATGAGTCACTTTGAGGCCAGTTAAAACCCCGCCTTAAGGGGGGAAGCCTTTAGCGGATCCTTGAACAAGATCATAATTGTCCCTCCTCAAATTCCCAGCACGAAGATGACCCTGAGCCCCTCACACATTGATAACTCCAGGCGTCCGTGTCCAATTGTTTTCATAATACTTTACCATAAGCAGAGACACTGAGGCCCAAATCATCCCCAAGGTTCAAGCCATTTGCAGATGTGCACAGCCCCGCTGCCCTGCAGCCTAGTCCGTGAAGGGGAGAATAGGGTGTGTGTGTGTTTGTATAAATGTGTGTGCAAGTTAAATCAATTAGTGTACAGAATAATAAGACCGAATAGAACAGAATCAGAGGTAAGTGTTTGTGACATCCAGCTCGCCACTTCAGTATTTATTTTAACTTTTTTAACCACCCTTCATAAGAATGAATGTAGATTACTAAATGTATATGTTTTCTAAAGGGTAAAGGCTACATTGCCCTCCAAGCTTATTGTGACAGTGAAGTCAAAGTGGAGAATTTCACCAACAACAAATAACATTTCTCCTTATAAAAGAGACATGACTGATGACAAGTATACCAGTATAATTTTGTATTTCTAACAAAATCATTTGCAGAAGTTGAAACAACCCCTTCACTTTAAATGAGCAAATTATCAATAAAGGTTAGGATTGCCATAGCTTGTATCTGGTTTCATTTACATTGTTATCAATAACTGTCTGCATTGAACAAGCCTGTGCTGCCATTGTTTTCAGTTCTTGCCTGCTTAATGGGTGTTCTGACTTCAAATTAAATCCAGGCTCAGTTGGAAGATTGACTACTAGATTTCACCTGACAAACTCCATTATTGCATTATTTTAATGTTTTCCGCACCTTGTCTATTCCAAGCCATATCAGAGATGCAGCTTCGTTTGGTTCTTTTAAATTAGGTCTTAAGACCTACCACTTATCGTGTGTCTATTCCTCTTATTTTGACTTTCAGCAGATTCTGATTTATTGTATTTTTAATTTTTTAATTTAAATTTTCTTGTAAATCATCCTGTAATGTTTGCATGAAGCACTCTATTAGAGCTTCCTGTATTGTATTATAATGAAGTTGAATTACACTTTGGGTTGTTGTCATACTCCATGGTGAGGTGCTTCTCAATAACTATGGACCGCATTTTCACATTTGACATAATGTTTCTGTCAAACGTCCTAATTCCTTATGCTGCTGCCATGCTGGTTATGTCATGAATAAGGTCGAGTGAGCCAGTTCCAGAGGCTGTTGCAGTACACAAGCCCAGGTTATAACATTAACTATAAAAGTCTACCATGCATTTACCTTTCCATTCCTTTAACAAAGGTTATCTTGGTCTCTTCAGTCCATAAAATTATGAATCCAAAAATCTTATCTGTATGCCTATGAGCAAATTCTAATCAGACCTTCCCGTTCTTGATGCTGAGGAGAGGTTTACATCTTGCAGCGTAGTCTTTGTAATGCTTTGCCTTCTGTACTACCTTCATCCCTGCACTCTGGAGATTGCTGGTGATTTAGCTTTGTTGCTTTAGGGCCTTTTTTGTGGGAGCACTGATAATTTGTCTGCATTCAACTACTGATTTAGTCCTTGGCCAACTCTTTCACAGCTGATTGCTAACGCTCCCAGTGGTTTCTTTATTTTTCAAGCAATTCCACATTGTTGATTTTGCAGTACCTGATGTCTATGCTATGGTCCTGATCGAATATTTAATTTCTTTCAGCTCACAGTTTTCTCTCTTCTCTAGTAGATTGTTCTTTAGTTGTCATATTGATTTTACAATTGCTGACTTCAAACATTGTGTGCAATCACCCCATATCAAATACTTGAACTGCAAACAACTGTCCCAATATTTTTGCTCATCAACAGTATACAATTGTTTAATTGAACCTAGATGGAAATAATTGGTTTTGTCAGAAATAGCTAAACATATCTTGCAGTTATTTGTAATATTTATTTTGATCTGGAAAAACGAAGGGTTTTTAGTTTCATTATTGAAATCCCAGTTTTACTGTTCCTCCAATTTGAAGGGCACTACAGGTAGCTAGCTAATTATTAGTTGCTATTTGTTATGATTATGCTTCGTGAAAATCACATGACTGATGCTTTGATAGTTTGTTGACTCCATTGCCAAAGATGGTTTGAAGTAGCCTTAAGAAAGAATAGCTCTAGCACACCATGTATGCTCCCACATACAAGAAAAGTTACAGATTCCTTATAGGATTTTATTACACCAAATATGCAAGCTACTCTTCAGGACAACTTCATGCATCTTTTGTTCTCACAAATATTCCCATTTTTGAGTGAGATGTAATTTGACTAATATATGTTGAATCAAAATATAATGTAAATGGTTTGAAATACATTTAATTCACTTTCATTTGTCCATCAGCACTACCTTACTAGCTGGCTCACTGGCTACCTTGGCATAGTTATGTACAATGTACAGCATGGTATAGCTGTGTACAATAGCTATAAACATTTAATAATAATGTAATAATTTAACTCAGGACTTTATTGGATGTATGCACCATATTTAGTTAATATTTATATTTAATGGTCATGGCCAGTGGGAGCTTTAGAAATATTGTGTATTAGGAGTTTTAAAGCTATTCTCTGACTGAAGAATCTGGATTCTCACCCTTTGCTCGATGAAACTGATTGTCCAATACTCATCATCATGTCGATTTCTTGTGGAAAAACACATTAAGTGATGACAGAAAGCAATCAGAACCCTTTGCTATGTCTACGCCATAGAGCAGGGGAACAAAATTGAAATCGGTTTCAGAAATATCTGGGTTCCATCCTGTTTTTGTATGTCATTATTTAATTAATGGCTCTGGTTGTCAGATTGGCTTTCCTCACCTTTTGGACATTCAAGATAAAATCTAATTAACCTGAAGCCTGCTGCATCATGGCCCTTGAGGCCTTTTTGAGAATTGCTTGTCAGTTGACATTGACAAGGGTTTTTTCATCATATACAGTGCAGCAAATATGTAAATAAGTCTTGCCTTTGGAATTTCTGTGTAACGTACAGGCTCACTGTCTTAAGTCAGGAGGGAGACTTATTTTTCATGCTTAACTTCAGTGTATGTTCAGTCACTACATGGTACAGCTGCACACCATGTATTCAGGTTCAACAACAGCATCAGGCCCCAAAGGATCCATTTTAACTGTCTCACCGTTGCATACAGCACAGGAAACATCACGGTGCAAACAGATTGTATTGACAATAATTGAGCAGCAAATCATCCAATTATTTGAATTAACTATTATGTTCTTCACACACGATGCCATCACATTGTCTTTGGGGAAACTAATGAAGGAGAAAATACTGTAGGGATGAGAAAACATCTCTCAAAGTGATTTCCTCACTGACAATATATAGCGATTACTGTAATATTAAATTTTAGTATTCAACTACACCTTATAAAAATAATTTCACATTGGATTATTAAAAGGTATTTTATTACATTTAATTATGGTTATATTGTAATTGGGGAATTTAAAAATATATAAAATAAAGAGATTGATTTCCAGCCTCAAATAGTCTTGGGTAAATTTGGATCTACATTTATTCCTTTGGTATTCTCAAATACCTCAATATAGACTTGTGAATGTAAGTATATCTTATTGACCTTTTATATGAATTGTATTGATTCACAATCCAATTAATTGCATTCTGTGACATTCATAAATCTGAACAATTGGAAAAAGTTGTAAATATATTTTTAGGAATTTACAGGAAATGTATTGTTATTCAAGTTTTTGACATCTACACAAGTTTTACATACTTGATATAACTGAGTTAATAGCTACACAATAAGAAATTACTGGAAATAATAGGAAGTACAAAGCAGAATGTATCCCCAAATTATAACGAGAACAATGGGATTTTCCTGCCTAATGCAACAGAATAGCTATTCTTGGCCTCTCAGTTTATTCAGAGAATGAAATGTCAGTTTTTTCCTTCATTGCAACATCAGTCAAATAATAATAGCAATCTACCTAATATTTTATCTAATGGATGTTGGATTTTCTTATTGGATTATTGTAGACCTTTTTTAATGAAATCAACACACTAATGTACATGGAGTGATGCCAAACTCTTTTTCATATGTTTTGCTTTCTGCCTGGAGCTTTTCTGTAGATCCAAAAGGGTTTGATTAGATTTTTCTTCAATGTTTCCAGCTTAACTTGAGGAATAACTTTTTTTTTAGTTAAAACTAAACAATGACCTCTCGTCTTTGTTTCAATGAGCAATTCAATTGGATTGCTTTAGACTGTCCCCATAGACTGATGCACAGTATATGAGTGACAGCTGAGTCATTTTCACACCTAATGCTGCCACTGAAATGCCTCACCCCAGCTGACAAGCTCCAAGAATGCTGGTATGGGGCCTTGCAAATTATACCAGGGAGAAGAAGAGAAATTACCAGAAATCTGGGCTTGATACGTGATACAGTATTGAAATATGGAGTTTCACTGAAACATGAAATCAATTGGAAAAATGAAACAAAAATTGATCAAAATTGCAAAGCCAATAGGATTTTAGGGGGTTATTTATTTGATTGATATGTATCTCTATAGTGTTCTCTTTTGATAGTTGTGTGTTGCCATGTGTGGTCATTTGCTGAGTCCTGAGGCAAGAACATTGACCACATTTATAACGCATGTAGTAATAATAACCTTCCCACCTAAATTGCAGAATCTTTCATTCAGACAGACACAATTTAATTTACAATAAGAACAATCTTCCAAATAGCCAGACCACACTTGTATTGTACATAGAGTATATGGTCTAAAATGTGTGGTCATTTATGACTATTTCATATATTAATATGTGCATATGAACACTTTATATATGAAACCCCTTCTTCAGCCTACTGTAAGGGGCTTACCTCCCTCGGCCTCATAAGATGAAAATCATCACAGGGAGTCTCATAGATGTCTTAATCATGTCAGTTTTTCCATTTTCATATACATGGCTTGGAAAACAGAACATTCTGAAGATTGGTTCTTGCCAGTGGAAAATAACATTGGTGAAACCAATTTCAGAACAAATGCCTCCTTAAATTTGAATGAAAAAAAAGCTCCTGAATGCGCTTTGTAATCACTAATTAGATATAATCTATTTATGGCAAAGGTCTGGCTGTATAGTCTTCATTGGTAGGATTAGCATTAATATAGATTACACACCAGTTTGTGCTCTCCCACTCAAAGTTGTCTCTGACAATGAAAAGGATAGATTTATTTTTGGCCCCGGAAATCGCTGAGCAGGAGCCTTGAAGAAATCCAAAAGAACAGAGGGGCAAACCTATGCGTGGGAAATGTTGTTTTCCTGTATGTCGCCTGTGGCATAACGGTCCTCTTAATCAAAAATGTAATATCTCTGCCCTCTCATTTGAACAGATGTACTGCTATCAGCTCTGAATATCCTGTCCATAATTTTTTTTTTTCATTTTATTTATTTATTTTTCTGATATTTCATTTTGAAATTGTCATTTGATTGGCAGATGAGCTAATTTAATACATGACATATCAAATGATTATTAAATACATTGTAAATGCCAACACTGATTTTAATTTGGTGTGTATCATAAGACGTGCAAATATAAAATACTTTAAATGTATAAAAAGTAAGACTTTTCATAGACATAATGATATGGATAACAGTATAATGACAACCACCAGGAATAGAAAACAGGCCACAAAAGATGGACAGGTTTTGTTGCCACTCTATCCAGAGGTATATTTTCTAGGCTCAGATGAACATATTTGATGTAAGATATAAACCAGGACATGCTGTGTATACAAGAATACAGGAAACTGTAAAAATAAAGTAAACACCAAAATAAAGTGTCTTAATAGGGTGCTTGGCCACCACAAGCCACCAGAACAGCCTTGACATAGATTCAACAAATTTCTGGAACCCTATTGGGGGGATGCACACCATTCTTCCATGAGAAAGTCCATACTTTGACTGTTTGTTGCTGGTGGTGGAAAACACTGTCTCAGGCACTGCTCCATTCAGAACTGTGATGAGGGACTTTGCTGTGCATGTATACACTTTGCTGTGAACATATACTCTTTGCTGTGCATACACAAACATATAGCACGGCTGTCCAACAGAATCGAGTATTAATCCAAGCCCTGGTATAAATTAAGCTAATACATCAGAGGGTCACATTGAATACTGATATTTGACACCTCTTAATTGTGGGCCTTCTGTGTGACCAAGCCTAATACCAACCCAAAGCATGAATATATATTCTGTGAACAGATACTTAAATGTGAAGCAACAATGGGTTAGAGAAGTGCATGCAGATTTTATAACTAACGCAAGCATGATGAGATCTCTTGAAATGAATCCTTCCTTGCTAGCAGTCTTCATACAGCAGAAACTTCATTTTAACTGCAGCTCATTAGAATGTGACAGCTCAAACCTCGCTATTCTGCTTGCAGCGATAACTGCACTGCCTTATTACGGTGGTGGCTGGGTGTTTCCAGTGAAAGGTGGAATGCAATATTTTACCCTGGAAAATCATTATTTTTCTATCAAACCCATTCTGTGATTGAGAATGGTGAAGAATGGCTTCATTTTACTTTTAGAAGCATCCTGGAGATTTTGTCCAGTCCCTGGTTGTAAGTTACAGTTCATGACACATTTTATATGCTTTCCTGAGGCAACATCAGAAATGAAGGTCAGATTAAAATTCTTCCCATCATAGTTTTTAAGAACCTGTAATTTTCAGTAAGACCACTACAGCATAAGTAATACCTGAATACTGCTGCTGTGCTATCCTTCTATGCTTATGCTATACTGAAGAAACGGGAGCAGTGAATCCACTAAATATAAAGACTTTAAAGGTATTAAACACTGTGTGGTCGATAAGATAATGCTGGCACGGCATTTACATTCAAAATCTGAAAATCACCCTCCTGACACTGTTCCTGCACCAATGGAAATTATTTTTATTTATTTTGTGGCCACGATCGACTTATACGGACCAGTGCACTGACAATAAAACAGTTTCCATATTCTACGGTTTTTAAGATTTTTGGAAACTATTCAAAATGTAAAAAAAACTAAAAAAACCTTTGTACAGTAGTTTTCTTTGTTTTGGGCTGTTCATACAACTATTATTGTGAGTGATATCACTCGCTAGATTAACTAATTTACTAACCATACTGTGGTGACATTAGATTAGACAGTAAATATGATTCGCTTAACTAAAGATAGCTAGCTAAGATCATTTGGTTAGCTGGCTACCATGTCAGTTTTGGTGGACACAATAATAAATATTAAATAATAAATGTTAGTCTGGTTAGGAAGCTAGGGCAGGCTCAATTAATTTGACAGCTGGAGTTGGGTGTTAGTAGTAGTTTGTCTCTTTGTTAGTTAACGTTATTTAGGTAGCAGTGTCTAAATATAGTATCTAGAGTCTGCTTAGTATCTAAATAGTATGCTTAATTTATTTTACAGAGCATGAATTACTAGTCCTGCATTCCTCTGAAAATAAAGAGATGATGCAAAGAGAAAGTTTGTGGTGAGTACATTGTTTGAAGTAGAGCAACACAGTTACAGTACTGTAGCAGGTATCCAAGCACATACAGTAGGTCAAGATAATGGTCGAGGTGCTTGTGTGCATTTCCCATCTTTTCGGCTTTTGCCAACCATTATCTGTCACTTACAACATCGTTTTTTGAGTTTCATTTCCGGTCTTTTTTGGCTTTTGCCAACCATTATTGCTTACTTTTTGGGGGTTTAATATACAGTACCAGTCAAAAGTTTGAGTACACTTGCTTGAAACTAGGCTTATCTCATAATTGACAATGTTTTACACATATAAGTTTCTGTAAATACTTGAGAATTACAAAAAAACACATGTAACAATAAACAAAAGGAACATCAAAGCAATGTTCAAGAATTCTTTTTTGAAAATTGAATCTTGGATTCTTCAAAATAGCCACCCTTTGCCGTGATAACAGCCTCACAAACACGGGCCATTCGGTTAATAGGTTTCAGCAGGAAATCACCCGACATGTCTTCCCAGCTCTCCTGCAGCAATTCCCAGAGACACTTGTGGGTTGCTTTGCTTTGCCTCTTCTGTCCAGTTTGTCCCATACAAGTTTGAGGATTGAGGTCTGGACACTGGGCAGGCCAGGTCATTTGTTGTCCTTCATATTCCTCCTTCACCAGATAGTACTTGCACAATTTCAAAGTGTTTTTTGGGTCGTTATCTTGCTGAAGAATGAAGGAGTGCCCTATTAGCCATAATCCAGATGTAAGGTGTACTCAAACTTTTGACTGGTACTGTATATGTATATTCCATTACAATACTGCTCATTCATTTAATGTCTGCGACTTTAATGGAATACATTGTTTGCTTTGTTAGTTTGGTTCATACCGTACCTACGGTGGCATCTTTTGCAGCTTTATCCATGATTAGTCAGGTACATCCTATTCAAGGCAGTATTCTTTCCCACTCTCATGACTGTGAGAGTTTGGTATTTATTGAGGTGCACCAGTTTTGTTCTAATTTTATGTCAGGAGCATTAATGGGCCAGACAGACTGTCTCAGGTCCCCGCTACAATTCCAGAGTGTCAGGAGCTGTTTTTAGAGTGTGCTAACAATGCAAAAGGAGGGAGAGGGACATTTTACATTACGTTTTTGGCATTTAGCAGATGCTCTTACCCAAAGCCACTTAGAGAGTTTTACATTTCTTTACCCAAAATCCATTTATACAGCTGTGTATTTTTACGGAAACAATTCAGGTTAAGTAGCTTGCTCAAGGGTACAACAACAGTGCACCACCTGGGAAAGAAACCTGCAAAGAAGTATAGTTCTGCCTTACTGGCATTGAACTTATCAGCATGACTGGGGCTCAGCATTGTCATTTGTTAAATGGCTTGAAATTGACAAAGACCATTATTTTTCATTGCTGAAATGATCATTGAAGTAAAATTCTCATTTGAAGAGACAAAAAGGAATTACATGTCACATTCCTTGATAAGTGTTTGACACAGAATAATGGGCAGAAGTTTGTCCAGTGAACTTTCTTTGATTCTGACCACTTGAATGCCATCAGATTGAGCATTGGAATTTATTTGAAATTGCTTAATACAATCTCACAGTCAAGCTGGTTGTATTCTTGGGTTTTTACCTCAACTGAATAATGTGCACAAAATAATCCTTTGTGGCATGGTGATTTTTCCAGCCTAATGCAGCACAATGCGATCCTGTCCTTCACAGACCTGTAGCTCTATAGCTGAGCTGTCATGTGGTGGTTCCTGCTGCATGATAAATGGGCCCCAGTGAATCATGGTATTCAGTCTACCTCTTGATTAGCATAATTAATAATAGAATCCTGGAGCCTCGCTCACTAAAATGGCTCCATATAGAGGGGAAATATCAGCATCCAGACCTCACACTGATACATGTACAAGCGGAAATTACAGCATGAGAGAGTGTACAGGACACCTGCACTGAGCTTTTATTTTTACTTCATTATGTGCTTACTAGAAATCCAGCATGCTGTGGTTAGAAAAAAAAGAAACAATTACTCACTCAATGGCTGTTTGAATGTAATATTGATGATGATTGTGTCAACGATTGGTCTGACCTTTAAACATTTTTTGCATCATTTCAGCAAGTTTGTTGGAATTTTGAATCTCACTTATAAGATATGTCTACAAATATGACTGTAGATACAATTTGGTCTGTTTTTATAGCAGATAGAGTAGTACATTGATACAGTAATAATAATGCATTGATGTAATTAATACAGCACTGCACTGCATTAATAATAATTAGTTAGCAGTTGATACATATATTGTATGCTCATTGTTTATTAAGTAAGGTCTGGTGTTCCACTACATGTCAGTATTCGCCACTCTTACTGAACATATAAAAAAGTAATTGACAGTAATTAAATGGTCATTAATTGGATAAAGAGACATAAACATAATGGGTTTGGTTCAATACACAAATTATTGTCTTAACTGAATGGATTAGGCCAGAACATTCTGACAATGGAAAAAACTACTTTTCTTGAACAAACACTTGCAGCTCTTGCTATGGCTTTATACAGATTTATAGAATATATGTTTTACAAATTGGATTTTTTCAGTACACAATGTAATTTCATGACAGTAGAACATTTAGCCAATTTATTATATTATTAATTATATTAATTTTAATGAGAAGTGAAACAAAATTTTGCTTCTGAGAGGTTCAGCCATCTGCCAGAAATGGAAGGTCAAGCTGGGCGACAGTTTGTCATTGGCAGACTGTGACTATAAAATCCACAGGGGTGGGTCACAATTGGCTTTGTCCTATCAGTAGTGGTGGCTATGCCAGCCTAGGTTCCTTGGGTTACTGGAGCATTAGCACTTGTGTTCTGCTGTGCTGCTTGTGCAGGTATGGATGGCATAGCAGTGACTTGAGAAACCTCCCAAAAATATATTCTTAATGACAGGAAATCATGAACAATGGTCGCATGAACAATGGAGCATGTGACCATCTTGGGTGTCGAGCTGAATTGTAGCAGGTATCCTCCAGGTGTCCCTGTAGGCACTTTAATTTCCGCAATCATTTGCCAATCAGTACTGACATGTGACTAACAATACAATCAGGGACTAAAACAGTAAGTGTGGAGGAAGGGAAACATGGACGCACTAAAAGACATTTCCATCGATGACCTACTGGTACATTGCATACTGCATGGGTTTAATTTATTTTGCACATCTTGCAGCTTTAGACCACACAACAAATATTACAATAGACCAGCACTAAAGTGGTATTTCACCCAAAATTGATTTGAAAATATATATTCAATTTCAATTTTTCAATGCAACGTACTACGCATCCAATATGTTTTCAGCTAATTTGCTGAGTACAGAACCCGCAAGTAGCTTCCTGTGAAAGTGAATGACCTAATTATCTCCCAGTAACTTCTAAATATCACATAATAAGATACAGTAAACCATTTAAATGGACATTTAAATCAAAATTCTCCAGTGTGACATCCACAGCATAATTTTGAACACTATTGGGCAGGTTGCTCATTTTATATCAACATTTCCCGCAGAGTACAGAAGTATTTTAAATGAGAACTTCAATAACTATTTTAAATGTTCTTGGTGCACTGATAACTAAGTGTCGATGGACATAATCACTGCGCTGTCATCTGATTAAGTGGTAATTATATGATTAACTGAGATGATTGTCACAATTCATTAAATTATTGTTTGACACGTATCTTGAAATAGGGGCTCCATCGACCCCTTGGTGGTAAAGGACTGAAATACATGTGATTTTCAACCTGAGATTTTCTCCAGAACCTAGTCATGAATGATGGTAAGAGGGGGACAAACAATGACAATTTCTTAATTCTTTCAGTTGCTCTCTTGACAAATGTATTATTTTACTCAACAGGTGGCTTAATGAGGTGATTGTATTGGCATTTTTGTGCTGGAAGACTGAATTACAATTTAGAAATTCAAGTCACTGAAATCACCGGGCCTTAACCATAATATTTATACCGTACCCATTGCTAGCAGAAGTGCTTTCCTTTTAATAGAAATAGTCCCTGAATTAGCCCACACCCATAACGCATGTAGAAAGTTATTTATTATTGAATTGTGGGGTTTTGCCCATTAAAATATTTTTCTGTCCCGGGTCATGTTGATAATTGATAATTGTGTGGTGTTAATAAATTAATTAATCAAGTTTCAGCAAAGAATAGGTACATGGGTATTGCAGCAAAACTAAACATAGACAGGGATTGCCCTGAAATGGTATGGGCAGTTTGATTGCCTGGTAGTTTGAAATCACAGAAGATAAAGAAAGTAAAGAAAATCTTCAGTCAGTCTCTTCAATAAGTAAGCCATTGAGATGTGGAGTTAATATTTTATGAGAGCAGCCTTATTACATTCACATTGGTTTATGTTGGAGATGGAGTGGCTTTGTTTTCTCAGCCGTGGTTTAAACAGGAGATTAAGTGCGGCAATTCACAGTTTCCCAATTCTCCTGAGACAAATAGATGCAGGGGAACACGTATATAAAAAAAGCGGTCCCAGCAAAAAGCATTTATTCTCACTACTGCAGGTACTGCTGCATTTTTTTCAAAAGGCCAGACCTATTTAATAATGTTGAACAAGTAATGCTATATTTATGTAGAAGCCCATTATTGTTTCAGTGTCTCTAAACAAATGTTTTGAAAGTTATCTGTAGCTCCCCCAACCTCTGTACCCATTATCATCAGAACAATGACATTTCATCCTCTACTTTTGAAGGTTATGGTCACAACCAACAAAATTGAATTATGTCTGTTGGATTGCTTACTCTACATTACTTCAAAATTCTCAAACTCATACAATGTACCATGTAATTTCTTTATGTCTTGAGGCCAGTCTGTAAATGTCATCCAAATAAATTACCTGCAGACTAATTATTTTGGATATGGGCATTTTTCACAAGGATTATCTTTGCTTAGCCAACAGCAGCTCCTGTTCTTGGTCGGCTGCTGTGAGGTACTCCCCAGGCCCACGTTTGTTGGAGCAGAGCAAAGTGGCTAGACGTTCACATTATGTTCCAGCATCTGTGCAGGCTAGACTGGTTCTCTCAGAGGAACAGCCCTATGCTTAGTGTGCAACTCAAAGCCCAGAAGATACTCTAAAGTAAAGATAATCTGCCTGAGCACATGCATATAGAATATGTACTTGGCTACTTCACTAACTTGGCTGAAGCATCCTGAATGCGGTGGAAAAAAGGCTAATACTTCAGAATGATTCATTCATTTTGGGGCGAATTGGCTATTTTTATTTTTAATAGCCGATCTATCAAAAAGTAATCAGTTCAATTGGAGGCTTTGCAAAAAGAAGCTGGAAGCAGCAGGCGCTTGATGGAGGACAAGAAAGAATCCTTTAAATAATGTGGTGAACCTGCCAATCCTGTTTGGAATCTGATAGTGTTTCCTAATCCTCTCTACTCCCTTACATTCTCATATGCCACGGCACAAATTAACACCCTGACCCTCTCACAGCCTCTCCTTAAGATGTCAACAGCCCTCTTAAAAAGCCTGTAGACAAGAGAGGTATTAGCTGTTGAGAATGAGCAAGAAGAGGGAAAGATACATATGTATCAATGACATGAGAGCGCCAAAATGAGCTCTTGAGCGTGACGACACATAATTACAACTCAGCACAACAAAAGAGTCACAGGATATCATGTTAAGGCAAGCATTCTTGAGCATCTGAGCAGAAAATAATCGAGTGGGCTACCCTCAATGAATATCTGCTTTGGTTCCTCCATTCTTTAGTGTCATGTTTCTGGTGTAATGTTCCAGGTCTTTTCTTTTTCACGCTGATGAAACAGATAAATTGCTTGTTTAACAGAGCACATGTCAAATGGAAATCGCCGTAGTCTAAGAGCAGCCAACATAACAATTCAGTGTGAAGAAGTGCTCTGTCTCATGACAAAATTATTCTGGTGTTACGGTGGAAGGTGCACGGTTAACAGTAGAATCGATGAAAGCAGGACAGAATTACCTGTCAACTGTCAAAGTTAACCGTACTACAGCTTGCGCGCTTAATGAAATGCTTGGTTCAGTCCCAGGGATGCAGAACACATAATGTGTTGAAACAGCCAACAGGTTTGTAAATACAACATGAGCCGTTTGCATAAGCAGTCAGGACTGGAAGACAAACCTGATTTAGATGATAATTTGCTCTTGGTTGGGGATCATCTGTTCATTTTGGCTCCGTCTGCCATCAACAAATATATGGGAATTTTGAAGGTTCTGGCACAGCTCGCAGAAACAGAGGAACACCCTTCTGTTTGCTCCGCTTGACTGGAGTTCCAAAGCTCTCACTCCCATAGACCAACGTGACCAGCATGTGTCGGCAGACATGTATACATTATGTTCCTTTTCACCATAATTAAACAAGTTGGTGTTGATTAAGCTGCATGTAAAAGTAAGCCTCGCAAAATGTACCTTTTTGATTTCAAGGGGGAGAATGTAACTTCAGGGTATTGGGACAGCCCCATACTGTTATTATATTTGCTATACTGTTATTAATGTTTGGCTATATTTTAATAACGGAAAGGACATAATGCCACATATTTTTTTCCACAATGCATATTTGATCATTAATCATTTCACACATTTCCCATGCTTTATTAGGTATAACTTGGTTCCCAACAGCAGACCTGAATGGTTTTAACTGTTAATGAACCTGACCCAGGGTACATGTCTGTTACTCAGGTACACTGGGGAGAAAAAGAAGTGAACACAGGGTTTGGCAGCTTCATAAGGAAAAACAGGAGGCAGGGCATTTAGCTATTTGGCCCTTAAATTATAAAATGACTTACCTCATCAAGTGCAAGAATCAGACAGCAGGAATCTTAATATTTAAATCCAGATTTAAAACCCCCACCTCTTTAGCCCTTCTTATGGCTAAAACCCCTCTACCCCATAATGGGCAGTGTTTTATCTGTAGTTAATACTCACACTGTTAGCTACCAAGGTTTCTTTATAGCACCTTGGGGTGGGTTAAATTATGATACTGTAAAGAAGGGATGCACAACAAGGGCTGATCTGTTTCAGAATGCCATGCCAACTTCTGCTCTTAGTTATATAATTAGCAAAATAATTGATTTGATTTGATTTTTTTTATAAAGTCAGCAGCTATATCTATAACCTGCACATGTATCATTTTTCATTGTGACCAGATATATGAGTGAACCTGTATACAGCTGCTTAGAAAATTATGCCAGAGTAATTGATTGGAACAAAAAACAGTACTGAAGCCCTGCTCCACTCTGAATCCTGTGCCTACTTTCCTCTTAATCAGCTCATAATGCAAAGTAACATCAATTGTTATAACACGTCACCTCAATCTATGATTTATGAAAATATTTTGATCTCATAATTGACAATGCTTTACACCGTATACATTTCTGGACAAAAACACATTTGATCTCAAATATATATTTGGTTGCCAGTAGGGGATTAGTGGGATTTTTTTTGTAATCACTAATGCATAAGGTTATTTTTTTGTCCTCTCAAGAACAAATTGCTTCTATTTGTACATCCCTTGAACTTAAATCAAGCTGTTCTATCCTATTGCATTGCTTATATTCCTATCTTTTGATGACTTGTGTTTTCGTCATACAATACATTATTACTCTTCCTTTCAAGCTACTGTATATCTGCTGTAACTTCAATTGTTTCAATGTAATATATTCTGTGATATTTCCTTTGTCATGTACACTATGACCGCTTGACTGATTGACAAGGAGCAATTTGAAGGAAAATAATTCCCACCTGAGAATAGCGAGCGCTTAAGTAATTCCCAAACAAGTGCCCAAGTAATTTAGATAGCTGACAACATCGCTAATCATTTAGCTAATTCAGCAAGTGCCTGTCACTCACTAGAACAAGGAATAGCGAGACAAAACTATTTTGATTGGGCAAAACTTTTAAAAATCCCTACTTTACATTGACACTTACTAGTTAGTAACTGAACTTAGGTCTCACAAAAGACTGAGACTTGGAGGTGATTAACAGACAGAGCAGGAAACAAAATGGCAACAAATTAATACATTAAGCAACATAATTTGGAGGTGTCGGCATCAAAACCAGCAAGTTTCCAGCCAAGTTAGGCAGGAAACCAACATATTTTCATGTGAATTGACTCCCTGAGTCGATGGCGATGACAAATGTGCAGTTTTCTGTTTGTGACATCTCCTAAACATGCGAATTTAGCACCCACATTTCAATTATGAGAAATTGGCTAATTATTCTTAAATTGGCTACTGTACCTGGATATTTTATTCAGCGGTTGTCTGTTGCACCTTGCTCATTCTGTCCATTTATTTTGTGTAATAGAATCCTTTTTGTCAATTATCAATATTTGAAAAGACAAAGCGCGTCCGGCATCCATCAATTGCTTTGTTTTGAAGACTGAAAATAAACTGTCTGTAATTAGGAATAATACCCCATTTACTGCCTCTGCCTGATTTCATCCTGTGCATTGACATGTATAGGAGTTGGTGCACATTAAGTGTATTGCTTTTAATAATCACAGTGATAACTGACATTTCACCTGTTTGTTTACATTGATTTCTTGTTTCCTTTGAGTTATATAACATGCTCTCAGAAGGCATTCAAGAGGAAAACCCAATATAAAAAAGAAAGGAACGACGTTGGAGCTGCAACAAGGAAACAGTTATTGATTTTATAGTTTGCAAAAGGCTAGTTACTGCTTATGGAGCACACAACAAATCAAAACAAATAATTCATGCAATGACTTAACTTGTACCTGCTTACCTGAGGTACGTGAAATGCCTTTGATGCAACTACCTGTGGTAGCAGCACACTAGCTTTTGCACAAATTGTAAAGTCAATACATTTTTACGTGCTGCTGGTCAAGGGTTGCTTTTCTTTCTTTATTCGTGAATTGTGCTGACATAAACTGGGTTTGTCAGACTTAGCCAATGGAATTCATTCTTTCTGAGGAATGGCATCCGTCAGTGTTCTAGTATCATAATATATAGCGCCATAGTCACTGACAGAGTGTATATTGTGAGAGAGATAACTTTGTTTTCACCTCTAATGTAACATTAAAATGACTTTGTGCCGCAGAGACACTAAAATGCTTACAGTATTGGAACAACAATAAATGAATGATGGAAGAAACATCATGGCCAAGAGTAGATCAGTACAGGCAAGAGGAAACAATGGCAGGTAGTTAAAAAAACAGATCATTAGATGTGTGCACAAAATGAGAATGTTAAAAATATTGACTTGGTGAATGAAATAAAGCAGAAGACTGTTTTGCATAAACTGATACACATACACATACACCAGGCACATATGGTATACATTGATATGTTCCATGTTTCTGCTACCATTTGTTACTTTTATGATGCTGTATTTAAAATGTTATTATATACAGTAGGCTCCATTTTTATTCATATCCTTGATAAAAATGAACAAAAGAGATTGTATAAAATAATCTCTATAAGTAATGAGGTATATTTTATGCTAAACAAATTCAGAACATGTCTTTGTTTCTTTGGATGTATGTTTGGGATTGTTGTCTTTTTGGAAGGTCCATCTGCAGCCAAGGTGTAGCTTCCTGGCAGAGGGAACAAGGTTTTTGGACAAAATGTCTTGGTACATGCTGGAGTTCATGCTTTCATCTATTTTAATAAGGGCCCCAGGCCCTGTGGATGCAAAACAACCCCAAAGCATTAAAGATCCACCACCATGTTTCACGGTAGTTATGAGGTTCTTTTCAACATTACTTGCATTCTTTGGACATCAAACATAGTGCTGATGTGCATGTCAAAAAGCTTGATTCGGCCACAAGACACGGTTCCAATTGTAGTTCAGATGTAGTTTGACGAATTCAAGATGCCTTTTTCAGTGAATTGTCTTCAAAAGAGGCTCCTTTCTTGCAACTCTGCATGTAGGTGTCATTGAATGGTAGCTTTAGACACCTTGTAACCCCAAGATGCCAGGTTGTTTTTGAACTGTGCCCCTTGGACTCTTTTTGCCTCTCGAACCATCCGTCTCACTACACGTGGCTCAATTACTTGCTATAGACTTTCATTAGCAAAGTAGGAGTCTTGTTGTTGCGACTGATTCGTGAGGCGTATTCCTCTGACAGCTGTATTCATTTAAGAGTTCATTAATTAACATTAGTGCCATTATGGTTCATTATTTGTCATTTACTTTCAATTCAGAGTTATTAAAACATACATTTCAAAGCAGCAGTATTTAGGAAAGAATAATGGCTCCAAACACACCTTGCATATGCACTGGTCAGGCTGGCACAAAAGTGGACTTTGACCTATTTCATAATTGATGGAACCATGTCTCCCCAGTAGGGGTCACTTTAAGCTTACCACCTTTTTGAAGCACATTGATATCATGCTGTCACATTTGTAAATGTGTTTTTGGACAGATTATCTAAAGCGGTTCATACAGTTTTTTGCACTGTAATCACCGGTGGCACATTATTCAAACTCATTAGCAAGCTGACCCCAACCTGACACTGAGGTGAATATTTTCTGTCCAGGGACACAGTGAGACGGACAACAATAACGCTCCTCTTTACATAACATTTTAGACAGAGCTGTGGCGATTACTGTGTGGCAGTAAATAGTTTTGAATATTGTCTGATTTGAACTACCACCAAATGTAACACATTTCATTTCTCCTATCAAAAACCTATTGGGGTGATAAAGGGCAATGGGTATTTGCAGGTTAAAAACCTTGGAATAGAAAGACTGAGGGAGCAACTTTTTATGATGTTGTTCTGCCAAAAAAAACAACCCTAAGAGAATAAATAAGATAAGGACAAAGGGGTAATATTCTCACTCCTATTTTTCCACACTGCTCCGTGAGGGATTTTCAAGCCATCACCATGGTCTGATGAACTTGATTGCTGTGCTTTGACTCAGACCTCTTGGGCATTCATCATATTCATATCTACATTCACTGTGGATCTATGAGTGGCTCGCTCTGCTTTTGTTTTTAATTACCTACGTACTTTGAGGAAATCAGGAACAAGTTCACTGACACCCATTCATCACACACCTGATAAAACACAACTACTGTACAGCAGAAAGGATGCTGGATTTCTGCAGAAGGGGTATAAGACTCCCCTGTGCACAGCTTCTCAAGGATAAAGGTGACTGAGATCCACTCTATTGTAGTCTAAAAAAGTTAGGCAGGAAACCTAATTGGGCACTTAATCATGTGGGAGCTGCCCCCCTGAAGGAGAAAAATCCCGAAAATGAGTCGGACACAACAAGCTGATGGCCCAGATACCAGCCGTGTTAAAAGCACTGTGTGAAGTTTCCCTCTGGTTCTGGCTTATCTACTTCAAGACATTGCTGCACACATTTAAATTCCCCGAACAGTGCTGATCTGATTTTTGGTAATTTTTTTTGTAGGACGAGAGATCCCATTGGAGGCGAGGATACAGAGCTTCTCAGCGGCCTCTGTCATGCACTCTTATATTTCGTATTTATACCGGGGAAGGTCAACATCAAGGCAATCCATACCGCCAGGGTTGATTCATTTTAGAATGCAGCGTCTGGAGGTCGGCTTCATTTATATAAGACTTCAAACACTGTCTCACTGGCCTGCTGAATAAGGACAGATGAAAGATGGGGCCTATAAGCAAACACAGGCTGTGTCACCATTCCAGTTCTGCCCACACAGAGTTGTTCAGCTAAACAAAACAAATCAATCAACAATCAAGAAGCACCAGCTCTCCATTACCAAGGTCTCTAGATATTATGTACCTATGTTTTTGTTTGTTGTTAGGATTTTGCATTGATTACATTAATGAGTGACTATATGTAAGTCAGTGTATTATTTCTATTGTGTTGCAAATTGATCTCAGATCCCCCCCCAAAAAAAAAAAATCCAAGTAGATATGTGGGTATTGGCTACTTTGTAATTGTAACAACATGTTATAACATATGTAATTACTTAATATTGTGTCACATGGAATATTTGTAGTATACTGCAGTCTGACAAAATGAGGTGTGTCTGACAGCATATTTTATCAAGTCAAGTCAATCATATATTAGGTATATGTGAGGACATCATTTGAAACCTTCCATATTGTTATTAAACATAGTTCATTAAGAAACATTATTAACACAATTGTTTGATTTGAATTATTTAAACACTGACTAGCAGCTAACATACTCTTGAAAACCTGTTACATTTCAAACTGATTTTACATCAGTATATTTGGTGTTCACTGATGCCAGCCTTCCTGCTGCATAGCTGTGCTTAACAGCTCTCTGGTTTAGTGCCTGCTACTTATGCTATTCCAGGAGTTATAACATCTTGTTGGTAGAAGATTAGCATACAGTAATGCAAATTATCTTAAAATAAATATGTGTGTGCTTGGCTGCATGATCAAGTTTTTTTTTGAATTTACCATTGTGATTAAAATAATCCTGACCATTATTATGCTAGATCCTGCATTGCATCCCTTAAAGTGGTTAATTTAGCAAACAACAAGGGATATCCTTTCACAGGCAAAGTGGTAATCCTTTCAGCAATGGCAATGTTCAAGTAGGTCATTTTCAAGCACTCTCATCAAGTTAAATAACAAATGGTTGCCATTGAGTAAAACAGCGGAGAAAAGCCAAAGCATCTATAAATCGATAATTTATTTCAACATTTTCAATTGCAGAAATGCAATTCTCCGATCTGTGACTCATTAACTGCTACTCACAAAATGTTGTTTTACATTATTTTATTTAAGGAGCCTGTGGTAGAACAGTAATAATAAGACCCATTAATTTAACAACAATGAAGACTTTGAACTTCAACTGTTATCTACCTTATTATGATGTAGTCCTGTAGTGAACTTTACATTTAGAGGGCAGAGATGTCGTGCCCAATATTGTTCAATTTTGGATAATGGGGTACAATATATAGATATCTGGGAAAGGCCTCAACAAGGGCTCTTGTTGCATGGTATTTATCATTATCGGCTCAACTGGTCTTTGAGGCCTACAGTATTATCACTGACTGAAGAACACCACATGCACAACTGAGGAAGCAATTTGGAAAAATGTGTTGGGGCAGCTGTGTGGTGCAGGCCACATTATTACAAAAGCAGTAAAATATTTTTAAACAGCCTGACCCAGAGGTAAAGATTCAGCCAAAAACAGGAAAAGCCCAAAGGGGGTGATGTCCATTAAAAGCAAGCAAATAGAATGTAAATGTCCTGTTCTCTCACCCATATAGAGAGGTTTATTGTCTGGATTTGGATTGTCTGAGCTCCACAAATTCAATTATCAACCTGGAACCAAGCGAATAAGCCAATCAGTTCAAATCCAAAATATCTCCCTCCCTGGCCCTGTATGAAAGGGAACCGAAAGGCAGCTGGCAAGCATGCTCTCAGCTCATCTGCTAATCACCCGTTCACAACCCACCCTCAACTGCACATCACACACGGCTCTCAGCTCAACTGCTAATCACCCGTTCACAACACACCCTCAACTGCACATCACACACAACACTCTGCTCATCTGATAATCATGCTTTCACAACACACCCTCAACTGCCCATCTCTGCTAATCTGATAATCACGCTTTCACAACGCACCCTCAACTGCACATCACACACAACTCTCACCTTGTGTGTGATGTGTAGATAATGAATTGACATTTGAGATGATTCAGTTCCTCCAAGAGCATCTGAAGAGTACATTCACCGGGGCTTGAATCCAGGTACATTGCATTTTGAATACAAATTCTTGTGTTTGCGCCCGTGTGTGTGTGTTTGAAGGGAACTGCACAGTCAGAATTTACCTTATGCCCTGGTGTGCTGAACAACACAATAAGCAGCAGTCTGCTCTCCATTAATCCCACTCAAGGACTTCTGTGAGCCTGCTGGGAGTGTGCAGTTAGGCTGCGCTGTAGTGGAGTTTCAGGCTGTGACATTGAAATCCATGAACCACCTTGACATTGAGTAACTAGACTACCACAGCGCTTCTGTCTTTTCTGAAACACAAGAGCTGCCTAAAAGAAGTCTCAGTGGAGCCCCAAACACCAGGGCTCCTATTCCTCTCCACCATCCCTTAAGATGAATACAATTACAGAAATGCATACAGTATCATCAGAGAGGATTTTTAGGGGAAAAAAACATGCAATGCATGACAGAAGACCGAGAGTGAAAAGTAATGAATAGAAGTTCACCTTAATGTAAAGTAAATTGTGCATAGTGGGGTTTAAAAGGAAATCCCCATGCTATAAAAACATTAAAATGATCTGGCCTTGCCTGGTCTGAGGATGGATATCTTTTTTTCTTAATTCCTCATTAATAAGGTGATGGGAAATAATGATTTAAAGGTCTAGATATCCTGTAGTGTTATGCATATACCCCATGGTGTAAAGTATGCTTTACTTGCTGGCAAAAGGCATCAGGCTGGTCGCTCCAGGTTATATATACTATCCATGAACAGATGTCCTTCACTATCAAGCACATCCAACAGAGTCTCTTTTATTTTATTTTAATTCCCTTCCGCTCAATTACACCATCATTTCCAAGAAAGCCTAAAAACTCTAAGTGGGAACAGCTGGAGTGAACGAGAGGCAGGCAAGGAGGTCTCACCGAATGCCCCTCCTCTCCAGGTTTCTGTTCCTGGGAACTGCAACTACCTGGCAGCTCAACATGGCTTGTCATAAAAGCACTAATGTCCCCAGTGACTTACACAATGAAACCTACCCTCTGTCAGCTACTGCGGAAAAATATTCTCTTATATCAACACAATGATGCTGTGGTGATGGCACATGCAAGGTGCTTTGAAATTAATTTAACGAGAACCCAAAAAGATCATAGCATGGACATTTTGTACAGAGCTTCACAGATTTCTTTTGCAATTTTGCCATTACACATCTTGTAATTGTCAGCCAAATTAAGAATGGGGCATACAATCTTTTCAGTAGCAATGTCACAGGCATAAGGATCCATACAGATCCAACGATTATCACAGTAGCTGTGTAAATTGTTGATTTCTAAATCTTTATCACCTCTCTCTTTGCTACAAGCCCTTTTGTGATTGCATAATCTTTTGTCCAGAAGCCCTGGAGTTGCATGAGAGAAAACCCAGCTATGTTGTTGTTATTCTGCACTAATCCCCCTTGTGTCTGTATACATCCCCAAAGAGCAGAGCCCAGGCAGCAGCTATGTCTATTGTGTATTTTATGCTGGACCGTAAATGTTATTTCTTGAGGATTTGCCTCGTTCAGTACCTTGGCAGTGGCACTTGGCCCTGTCAGCGTGTAATTACATAATGTCAATGGCTCGGTCTATTCCATTGCTTATTCTGATAACATCCACTTTGGTGGCTGCAGCCGTAGTCAAGAGCTTTTGCTTTCCGCTCCTCAGCTGTGCGTTGTGCTCTGCATTTGCGACAGTGGGAGAATGGTGCTCCCTCATTAAGTTCATAGAGAGATGAAAATGCTAAAAGTCCTAGGGCGAGTTGACTGCCATTGTTAAAAGCTGTCAACTGTGTTCCGGCTGGGTGGAGGGAATGCACTTGTGGTATTTTATAACTGACAGCTGCTGAAATTATGATGCCATTTGTTAATGACTGTCTGTTGACTTCCCGTCCCATTCAGTGTTTTGTCTTTATTTAGAGAGTTTTTAACCCACTGAATACCTGTCCTCATCCCCCACCTCAAACACTGCTGTTTATTCCATAGCCTGGCTGGCAACCAGTCACCATAGCAACTTGGGTCCTTACTTTTTAAGTAGAAATTCAAAAACACAGGCCAGATTTACTAAAATAGTCGCAGCGCAAAGACAGTCACTATTTTGTTGCAGCTATTTTGTGGTCGTACACATTAACAACCAATTTACTAAGACTGGTTCTAATTATGCAATCAAATAAATTAAACCCTCTCATTCGCAATTTGCGGTAGGATATGTTAGGGGTTGAGAGCTTCCTCACACTATTGCATCTACCTTTTCCCCTTTTTTCCCAGGTAACCCACCACTCTCCAAACAGCACACCAACACATAAGTAATAGGGTAAAATACAATGTCTTTATTTAACAATTCATTATTAAAAGCACACTGCACATATTCAGGGACTAATTCAGGGTTTTTCTTCCTCCCCCTCCTGCTGAACAACCTCCCAGGACCTGCCAGGCAGTACAAAAGCCCACCCAGGTAAGCGTGCCTGTACACACCACACACTACACACTGTGACAATCACACGCTCAAAGAGACTCGATTTCACACACAAGGAGGCACTCTGCACACATTTCCTCACCACAGACCCAATTAATAGCCTCCCGCCCGGCCCACCTCGTCACTCAAAGGGGGAGAGCTGAAACCTTATTGGGCACATTCACAGCCTACACAACACCCATCCCATGCCACAGACACACAACATGCAACAACAAAAAAGCTAAATACGGTGGAGCCCCAGCCATGCCGCAATGCTGGTGGTGGACTGCCACAACAACAAATTTATAAGAAGAGACCCCCCCACACAACACACAGAGGAAAGGGTCACCACCACTCCAGGCTGGTCTGCGAAGAGGTACGGCGCCACCTCCACCTGAATTATCCCCGGTTCGCAGTCCCTTCACTGCTCTGCCACAGCTCTTGTCACGTTCGCCCTGGTCAGCTCTGCGAAATACTGTTTGGATTTTGGGGGGAAATGGCCCAAATCCCCCCCAAATTAGCTCCAACACCACCCTTGGTTCCTCGCTTCCCGTCTGCTTAGGCTTGTCCCACAGTCTCCACCGCAACTCTGCCGCAGAAACAAAAGTAACGTTGCCTTTGTTTTCCTTTTCATTCCCAGGTCCCCGGACTACGCCGCTAACCCATCGTCTTCAGGTAGGTACACCGCTGTTACACAAACCCCATAGACATTCGCACACTTCCACTAATAAATCAAACCAAAACAAACGTACAAAAAAAACAAGGGAGGGAAGAGGGAAACAAAGGGACCACACCTTTCCCAGTTTCCTCCCTTTTCCCCGTTTCCTCCACAGGTGAGCTGCTTATATAATACAGCCCAGCCCCAATTACCTAACCCATGGCAGGTGCCCCACATTAGCACCCAATAATTCAATGAGACGGCCCTGCATAGCACTCCAGGGACCATTTAAAAATCACGCTCCAGGGAACCCGCGAAAACTGCTGACTGATACACTCATAAAAACGGTCCGAGACAACATGGCACACGCAAACGTCCAGATCACGCCAAGAAATGGATATGCAGTAACCAGGCACAAGTAGCGAGGGAACAACGAGAAAAAGAAAACATTTTACAGATCAGGAAACAGAGGTATTGGTCAACAAGGTACAGCATCACAATGCCATATTACAGCATAGGAAAACAACACCAACAGAGAAGAAAACTCTTTGGAGTGTCATCACAAAATAAATGAATTCATTAGGCATAATAAAACGAACAGTAGATGATGTAAAGAAAACAAACAACCGATGAAAAAATTACACGACATTAGGTGATGTCCAAAAGAAAAACTTTCCTACAACATAGTGTGGGAAAAAAACACTGGCAGTGGTCCCACCAAGGAAAGAATATTAGAATAAGTATAAAGTATAGATACAACTAAACTTGTAATGGGAGAAGACCACAGAGCAACTGAAAATAAAACAATTCATGATTAATTCTATTGTGACCGCATATGCACAATAAGATAATTGTTCAAATTCAGAAATGCGTTTTTATACTTACTGCTAGCTGATGACAAATTGGTGAATAGAAATCCTGCATCCTTTCATATAATTTTGATGTCATATGTAAATAATAGGCATATGTACGCTATATAGAACCTATTTTTAAAATTTGGACTTAGCTGTCTGTAGACACAGGTATTCCTGAAAATAAAGCTGTCGTGACATGAACCGGGAACTTTGCAACAACATTTATGATTATCTGTTTTGCATCTGCAAAGAGGAGAGTTGTTTAATTTAATTTAATTGTTATCCTGACTGTAAATATGATTTTTTTTCCCTCCAGGGAAGTTTGGTCAAAATCGAAAAATCTAAATTTCATATATAGTAAAATTCAAATGTATCAGCTCTGTCCATCTGTGAATGAGATACTATAACTATAACTCTATAACTGGTTCAAGAACTGTACAACAGCTTCAGTCTCCTTCTCCTTTTGATGAGCTGTCTGCTATATCCTTAGCTTGCTGTAGTTACTCAATGTAGAAAGTTGACAACTCTCCCGACAGGAGAAGCCATGGAAAACAGTTTTCATGACTATACTGTGCATTTAAATACTCAGGGGAGGTATCTTTCCAACCTAAGTGACACTCCAAAGTGACACAAGACACTCCCACCTGACAAAATACAACAGATCTTAACATGTCTGTTATCCTGTAGTGTAGAAAACAGTCACTAGTTCATAAGGACTGCATCTGAGGAGTTACAGTGTTCCCTGTGCATGTATAGATGGCATAGTGCAGACTTATCAATCCAAGTTGTTCTAGTTTTTTTATTTTATGAATGTTCATAAATCTTTATATTTTTCAAAGTAAAATGTGGAAATAAAGGTGGAAAAACTCTGATTTAATGTTTTAATTTCAGGCCGTAAGGCAACAAAAGGTCGAGACGGGGTGTAGACTTTAAAGGGGCAGTTTATATATTACATACACATACAAACAAAACACACACACACACACACACCAAACTGTGCAATAATTCTGTTAATTATTTGGCACAAATGTAAGCCCTTATCACGGATAGCTAATTTTTATATTATGTGGTCAGATGCAGGTTTCCTGTACACTGCCTGCATAGTTCATCGCAAGGTTATCACTCCAGTTAATGTTGAGTGTCAAACATGGAGGAATGTCAATGGGCACTATAGTCTTTGTTTAGCTTTGGCTGAGATAGTTATAAAAGTGATATGGAACTCGAACCCGTGGTATATCATAAATATTGGCATGGCTAGGGGGTGTTGTTAGGCACAACACATTTTATAAAAGATACTTTCATAAAACGGTATCTAAATTTATCTAACACAACATTAAAATGAATGTTTTTTAATGTATTATACGGGTTATCCTTCCGCTAAATTTATTTGGTTACTAAGCAACGATATAATGTGAATTCCTTTGTTTGGACCAATTTTTGTTAACTGGCTAGTTAAAGCTAGCTAGCAAAGCTCAAACACAGAACATTTTTATCAAACTACAAAAACAAATGTGCATTAGCTAGCTAACTACATAAAACAAAATTACTGAAGTAGCTGTCAATGCAGGTGGAGGTGGTCTTCATCCGTTTCAACGGTGAAGTGTTTTGCTTTTTGCAAGAATGTTGCTCCATCGTTTCCTACTCTCCAGCAACGGCTGATAATAGCTAATCAAAATCATTGACCCGAATAGGTCAAAAGAGATATTAAATGTTTCCATTTTGGGTAACTTTGCTCTTAGCAGTGTGGAGTGCTACACTGATACACCGATACAGTGTATTTTTGTCTAAGGTGCAATGATATTCAAATGATGTACAAATGATGGTCATGGCTCGAACGCAAACTGACCAATAGGAACAATTGACTGGAACTATGTTTTATGAAATAGAATATGAGTGTACTATCTAATAGGACTTGATTCTTGACAAGGCCAATGGACTATTGAGTGTAATATTTTATATCCTCTATGTTTTGATTAAAATGAGAGTATATCAAATATAGAAATATTTAAACATGAACATAAAAAAAGAACAATTATTTCATATCAATGCATGTGGAAATCAATTCAAGTGGAAAAACCTATTTAGCAATTATGTACTTCTGCATTATTATACACTCAGATTAGGTTGCTCATATGATTGTGCTTGTTCTGAATAAATTTCATCCTGAAGAATGAAATCATATGTTTCATCATTCCTTCTCCTTGGGCTGATTTTGAGAAAGATGCCTGAGATGGGGGCTGGCAGTGATGTTTCTCCAGGCTAACTGAAAGCTGGCTAGTCATGATTCTGCTGTTCCGGTGGTGACATATGGGAAATGTGTGCCGCCATTATATTCACATCCGTGTATCTCAAAGCACTATGTGGCAGAGATGGGAGCGGAAGATGTCGGGCAAAGGAAACGTAGATGGAGATGAAGAAACATTTCCCAATGGCTGCCTCCACAATGGGGTTATTATGGAGGTTAATGCAATTCCTGTGATTTTGAGACAACATGAGTCTATTTGCATCAACTCTTCCAGGAGGATAATACATATCCCTTTTTTATCTGATAATGTACAAGAAACTGGCACTAAGCACAAGGTTGTATGTTTTTTCTACCTGTAACAGGGGGATGAAAAAATGAAAGATGCCAAATTGGATCTGTCCCTTGATGCAGAGTGATACATAACCGCGATGGCTCTGTGGAAGACCTGTTCATCATATGGGTTTTGTCATAAAAGAGTGCTGCAGGGGGAGTTCCAGCTCTCTTCTGCTGGCTTGCAGATTCTCCTGTAGTGGTCTTATCAGGTCCACATTACCGCCACTCATTCCAATCTCATAGATGTATTGCTGCACACATTTAGACAGGATAGTCTCTGGTGTAAAATAACTCCCTATAATGTGTTTCTGAAGAAAAATAAGTAACGCGTACTTCTATTTTGAAGACACACGATTGAATTCAAGCCTTAGGCCTAGATGCAAGTGTTAGTTTTTCTTCACAAATATAGTTTGGTGAATGGGAGGAAACATCAAACTTGCTAAACTTGCCAAGACTTGTTTTCATTTGTAAGTCAATGGATAAATATTGATTGAATCCAGGCCTTTGTAATCAGTTATTGTGGGGCAGCATTATGACTACATTGTTTGGGTTGTGACACATGCATATACGTATACAGTGGAACCTCGGCCCGTGAACGCCCCTACTCACGAACAAATCGGCCCACGAACACACTTTCCGAACAAATTTTCACTCGGCCCACGAACAAGCCCTCGGTGCACGAACGCACAAACACACAAACTCGCGGGCTTGCGTGGTGGATAGCGTCAGTTGTGCTTAGTACTCAGCGTTGTTTACATCGTTCGTCGTTGTGTTCTCCTTTGATACACGTTCTTTTTGTGCTATTTCCATTAAATTTGCCCTCATTATGGCTCCCAAGAAAGTGAAAAGTGCTACTGATAGTGGTGTTAAGAAGCCTAAGCGTATTACAGTAGAAACGAAGAAGGAAATAATAGCTAAACGTGAGAGTGGTTTACCACAAAGGTAAAGTGTACAATTATTATGTTTTATTTTAGTATTAATGTATTTTTCTATAATTAAGGTTATCTTTAATTCCTTTCTATATTTTTGCCACACATAAACCCATAAAAAAGTTTTTAAAAAGTGTTTCTGGGGCTGGAGAACGGATTAATTGGATTTACATTAATTTCAATGGGAAAAATTATTTCGGTTCGCGAACATTTCGGTTCGCGAACGGAGTCAACGAACGAATTAAGTTCGAGGGCTGAGGAGCCACTGTATATATATATCAGTGACAGGATGGAAGAGATAAAAAAAATTAAATAACAAATAATAAGTTATTTGTCCAAACTTTGGACTTTCTTTAACTACATGGCATCTATTCATCATAAAATGCATGTTTATTCAACAAATAGTATAAATCCTTGATGATCCCAGAATGTTATCTGTAAAAGACAAAGCACACACACACAAAAAAACTATAAAACTCGGAAGCACTAAGTTTTGTAGTGGATTGTACTCTTCCAAAATCTTCCTCTCCTAACAGAAGCTACTCACAGTGCTTTGGTGGCTTGGTGAGGGACTAGACTCTGGGTGACCTCTTTTTCAGCTGGATAGTTGAGGGAGAGAGGTACTTTGGGCCTATTGGCTATGTGGTAAACCTAGCCATGCTTGTCTACTGAGCATGAGCAACTCTTTGTCTCACCACTGGTGCAGGCCTAACTGTGAATGTACTGGGTGTAGCTGAAGTAGCAACAGAGGTGGAAACTGTTGTAACAGCTGAACTGGTTGATGCTATGGAGTGACTGGAATCAACAGTAGTACTTGCCTCAGTTGATGGCTCATCCTCAGGTCAGGTGAAGGCAGAACTCCTGGATATTTGGCTTTCAGATGCCTGTGGAGATTGGCTGTAGAACCACCACGAGTAGACGGCTGGTTCTGGAAATAGTACACCTGGTTGATGTCAAATAAATTTGAGTAAAAATTGTCCAAATGTTGCTTCTCTTTTGAGTGTCACTCATTTTGTTGCCTTTTATGTTGTTCTTTACTCCTGTCACCATCCTCACAAAACAGCTGGCTGGTCAGTCAGCTGCTAGCTTCACCATGTGATTATGTAAATGACCATTTATTGTACTTTGGTGAGGCAGGCTATGCTACTCAAATTACACATTGCACAACATTTACATTTACATTTACATTTTAAGCATTTAGCAGACGCTCTTATCCAGAGCGACTTACAATGTGCATTAATACAAGGTAAGAACAATCATAGTTAGCGCACAAGATCAGTGCAGTAATACAGCAATAGACATCATTGCAGGCGTCTGCGTATCATACCTGTAACACTGGGAAAGAAAAGGTTAAAAAGTGTGTTTAAAAAAAAAAAAATGTTATAGTGTAGAACAAGTAAACAGTGGTGACGACAGATTGACTGGATGGACAGTGTTCAGTGGTAGTGGAGTCTGAAGAGGTGGATTTTGAGTCTCTTGCAGAAGATTGGAAGTGATTCCGCAGTCCTGACCGATTGCGGGAGGTCGTTCCACCAGCGAGGACCAGGACAGAGAAGAGGCGAGACCGCGAGTGAGCGGCTGCCAGGCGCCCGGAGGATGGGGCAGTCAGTTTGCCAGAGGAGGCGGAGCGGGAGGTCTGGGCGGGGTGTAGGGAGTGATGAGTGACTGGAGGTATGGGGGAGCAGTACCTCTGGCCGCTTGAAAAGCAAGCACCAGTGACTTGAATCTGATGCGTGCTGCGATGGGGAGCCAGTGCAGGGAGGAGAGTAGAGGGGTGACGTGGGTGAACTTCGGCTGGTTGAACACCAGGCGAGCGGCAGCGTTCTGGACTAGTTGCAGAGGCTTGATGGCACAGGCCGGAAGGCCTGCCAGCAAGGAATTGCAGTAGTCCAGACGTGAGATCACCAGGGCCTGGACCAGGAGTTGAGTGGCCTCTTGGGTGAGGAACGGTCGGATCCTCTGGATGTTGTGGAGGAAGAAACGGCAGGTCCGAGTGATCGCTGCAATATGGCTCGAGAAGCACAGCTGGTTGTCCAGGGTCACTCCAAGGCTCCTGGCAGACTGAAACGGAGACACTATGGAGCCTTCCACGGTGATTGACGCATCAATCGTCGGGGAGCCCTTCGCAGGGAAGAAGAGCAGCTCTGTCTTCCCCAGGTTCAGCTTCAGGTGGTGGGTGGACATCCATGCGGAGATGTCAGCCAAGCTGTTACAAAAATATAACTCAACAAATTAAGAACACATGAATTAACCCAAGTCTTTTAAATAGTTAAATAATGTATAGTTATGTCACTTTTAATTAGCCTATGCGTGGAAACAGACTGCTGACATTTTGATTATTTCATACTCAAGTTATACACAAATAACATTTAAACATTTATATTTTATCTATTTTATCAATAGGCTCGTTGAACCATTAACCGATCTGTGTGATCAATCAATCAATCAATCAATCTTTATTTTTGTATAGCGCCATTTACAAACAGGTTGTCACACAGCGCTTCACAATTGACATTTTCCAGAGGGAATCAAAAAACCAGAAAACCATTAGAGCCAATGTGGGAAACTGGAAAATTATGCCCTGACCCCTTTAAAGGCGATCAAGATGAACTCCTGGAAAATGGTGGGATACAGAGGAAAAAAATTGTCCTTGAGGCTCCTTGAGTAGGAGGACTGATTCGTGAGGCGTATTCCTCTGGCAGCTGGAGAAAGCACCAGAGGAGTAATTCAATTTGGATTCACTGACTACTATTCTGTCCATGACCGTAAGCCATCGGCAGTTTCCACGTTGTGTAAGTGAAAAATCTAGTAAAAACTCGGGACAACCTCAAATTTCACAAGGCACCTGCCCCGAATGCATCCTGAAAGGTAAGTCACCATCGTGCATTGAACTAACAATGTTTACGTTGGTTACTAGCTTAGCTAGATAGCTAGCCAAGCTAACTATTTGGTAGCTTTGAAGTTTCCCTCACCCCTCCCTGGGGCGGACAGCCAATTGCTGCCCCGCGTGGTACTCCTGCTAACAACCTAATAAATACATTTAATAATATCCCAACCAAATATAAAATCATAAAATCTTGTTTGTTTTAAGATTATCAAACAATTACAGAGAGACGGATAAGCAGTGGTCTGTATTATACCCACAATATTACAATAATATCGCATGTTATAATCTTAGAAATGCAGCTGATTTTATTTCGATTTGCAGAACTATTTGTAATTTTATAAAAAAAGCTAATCTCTCTCGCTCTCTCGGTGTCTTTCACAAAATCTCCTACACGTCTGCAAGTGATGTGCAGTTCGCGAATGATTTGTTTTAATTGAACGACTCTTTTTACTGACTCGGGAGTAATGATTCGTTTTCTCAGTTGAGTCATTCATTTTACTCAGTCGATTAACTGAGCGGCTCCGCCTACATTACACTCAGCTACCAACCAGCATATTTTTAACCCTCTGAGGTCCGTGCTAAGCTTTTAGATGTTTTTTGATTTTGGCATGGTCTGATATTTATCTCAATTTCATCAATTTAACACACACTTACTCCAAAGTGTTTGATATTTTTATTTGAAGGACAATCACAGCTACATTTGTATGCCATCAATAGTTTGGTCAGTATCATATGCAGCTTGTAAATAGATCTACAAACACACAAGTTAAAAATAGTAAATTTTTCTGCTGTCACAAAAGTTGTGAAAGCACACACTAAACTATAGTGACGAATTGTTTTGCCAATGTACGTTTGTTCATCAAGGTCTTGGTTATGTAAGGGTGTGAAAACAGTTTAGCACATCTGAGATCTAAATAGCTAAAAACCTGTTTTTATCAGAACTGGTCACATTTATTTCAGGCTGTGGGAGGGCTAAATGCTAAATACCTGAATATTCATTATTCATTGTCCACACCTCTAAGATCTGTCAGATGGGCCATCTCACTGGGCCATCAGTGTTATATTCTGAGTTCCTGTTCTGTTGTTTTTTGGTCTTTGTTTATTTTTCATTCAGTCCTTATTCATTATTCTTTATCCAGTATTGCATTTTCCCTGTTCTGTCACGTTCTGCTCCCTGTCTGTCCTTGTTCCGTTTATTTCGAGATCCACTCCTTGTCGTGTCATGCACTTCGGGAGTTTATACTTTTCGGGGTTTTTTCCGCCTTCGCTTATTATCTCGTTTTCTTCCTTCTTACTTTCTAGATTGCACTTTGTATATATTAGGTAGATGTGTATAGTACTAACCAACTAATCTACTAACGTTAGGGGTTTAGATTAAGTTACTAACACGCCGGAATATGTTTGGCGTCACAAGACGCGGAATTCATATATTTTCACGAGTATTTGAAAACAAGCGAAATAAATAACATTTTAGGCTGTTCTTCTTTAGAAAAGTATTCTTCCATAGATCTTGTGTGCATATTGCAATTTGTTACGTTGCAACACGCGGAATATGTAGTCACAAGACGCGGAATTCATATATTGAATATATATACGAGTATTTGATAACATGGCAAATCAAATATAGTTACTTACTGTTCGTCAGTTATTGTCTTCGTCGCTTTTCATCAATACTCTCAAACACTGCAGCGCAGAAAATCTTTCCATCTTGAATAAAATTGTATGTCTGTATAAAATCTTGCTTCAAATTGTCGGGACAGTTTATGTGTTTACGCCGGCGTTTTCACACATGGCCCCACGCCCCTCCCCACACCTCCCCGAAACTCGCACCTAGTTACCATGTCAATAGAAGGGGGACGTTACTACCAGGTAAAAAAGAGAGTAAAAGGCAAGGTTTACTTTTGGTCTAATTAACCTAATTTAAAAATCCCATTTGATTTGCCAGTGCTCAAATCGGAAAGTCGCGATTCTAAGGTTTCTGTCAATGTTTTTGTCGCGTGTGTATGATAAAATATCGCGAAGTTAGAAATAGTAATATACTTGTATTGCTGCTTGGATCGGCGCCGATCCAGCCGACCTCAGGGGGTTAAACATGATAATTTATTGCATAGTGCAAAAGCATTTAAATGACACGATGTTGCAGGACATAACATTGTAAAACCAAAAGTAAACCCATTAGCTGCTGTCTGCCTAAACTCATGTTTTATGAGTGAACGAATGGGCACGAAATGAACAATAATCACAACTCTTTCGGGGCTCGAGAATATCAACTCTTTTGACTTCTTCTAATCGTGTATATTATCTAGTGTTTGCTATCAGAACGATGCATTGCAATGGTTTAGCACTCATGGGCCAAGTTACTCTATCACGCCAAAGAACGGCTATTATATCTCCATGAACGAGACGTGTCTGAACGAATCGTTTGCGAACGGTAAAGCCAGCTCTGAGCGAGAATCACAACATTTTCGAGTCTTTGTTCGCTGGTAGGGGGGCTGGTAGGGGGGGGGGGGGAGTGGGCTCTGAGGAAGTGGTGATTACTGAATATCAGAGCTTGTGCATGATAACCTTAAGAATAAGAACATAAGAACATAAGAACATCCCCACTGGGGCCACATATACTGAAAATGTATGCATTCACTACTGTAAGTCGCTTTGGATAAAAGCGTCTGCTAAATGGCATATATTATATATTAAGAATACATAATGATGAGAACGGGCCGTTCGGCCCATCTAGGCTCATCATGTCCTAATCTAAAGAGTATCTAGTACTACATCTAGCCTGGACTTGAATAGCCCAAGCGTTTCTGCCTCTACTACCTGACCTGGCAAGCTGTTCCAGGCATTGAAAACTCTTTGTGTAAAGAAAAACTTCCTAATATCTGTGCGGAATTTGCCTTTAGCTAATTTCCACCTGTGGCCTCTTCTTCTGCTGACCCCACTTATTTTAAAAAATCTTTGGTATTTTACTTTGTTAATCCCTTTTAGGAATTTAAAAACCTCAATAAAATCCCCCCTAAGTCTCCGTTTGCTAAATTTAAATAGATTGAGTGCCTTAAGTCTATCATCATAACTTTTACCTTTCATACCAGGTATCAGTTTAGTTGCCCTTCTTTGGACTTTTTCAAGAGCTTCAATATCTGTCTTGTAGTGCGGTGCCCAGAACTGCACACAGTATTCTAAGTGCGGTCTGACAAAGGCATTATATAACATTAATATAACCTCCTTTGATTTATACTCAATACTTTTTGCTATGTATCCCAGCATCCTGTTGGCTTTTTTCACTGCTGTAGCACACTGCTTTGATGCAGATAGGCTTTGATCAACTACAACTCCTAAGTCCTTTTCAAATTGAACACCTACTAACTTTTCTCCTCCCATAAAATACTCCTGTCTAATGTTTTTATTTCCCACATGCATAACTTTACATTTAGCAATATTGAACGTCATCTGCCATGTATCTGCCCATTTTTGGATTTTGTTTAAATCATCTTGGATTACTTTAGTCGATTCCAAACTGTTTGCCAAACCCCCAAGTTTAGTATCATCTGCAAATTTAACTATTTTGCTACTAATGCCCATATCAAGATCATTTATGTAAATAAGAAAGAGCAGAGGTCCCAGCACCGATCACTGCGGGACACCACTGCCCACAGCACCGAGGTCAGATTCGGCCCCACCTACTGTTACTCTTTGTATTCGCCCTTGCAGCCAATTTTTAACCCACTGTGAAACTACTCCTGCAATTCCTACTGAATTCATTTTAGCAATGAGCCTCTCATGTGGTACCTTGTCAAATGCTTTCTGAAAGTCCAAATATATAATATCATAAGCCTGGTTCAGGTCAACACACTTTGTAGCCTCTTCGAAAAAGTCCAGGAGGTTTGTTAGGCATGACCTCCCTTTGAGAAATCCATGTTGGCTCTCCCTTAAAATACTATTATTTTTCAAGAATGATTCCAACTTATCCCTAATAATACATTCCAGCATTTTACATGCGATGCAAATTAAACTGACAGGCTTATAGTTCCCTGGGTCAGTACGGTCCCCCTTCTTATATATTGGAATTATACTACCCTGCTTCCAGTCATCTAGTATTTCTCCAGTGATTATGGATTGAATGAAAATATCTGTCAATGGTTTATATATAATTTCCCCAAGTTCTTTGAGTACTCTGGGATATATGCCATCCGGGCCTGCTGCCTTATTTGTCTTAAGTTTTTGTAGTTTTTGTAGTACTACGTCCCTTATTTCAAAGTCCTCCAAAACATTCTGTACCTTGTCTATACATTTAGGCATATTTATAACCTCTTCTCTAGTAAAGCTCTCCACAAAGTAACTGTTTAGTGTGTTTGAAATGTCCTTATTATTATAAACCAAAGTTCCTTCCTTATTCATAATGCACTTAACCTCATCCTTAACTTTCCTTTTTCTAATACAATATTGAAAAAACTTCTTAAGATTACTTTTTGCATCTTGGGAAATTTTAATTTCAAACCGCCTTTTAGCTGATCTTATTTCCTTTTTAGCCTTAGCCCGCATATTACAATAAACGAACTTGTTTCTCTCTGAGTTATCCTTTTTATATACTCTATACAGTCGTTTCTTTTGCCTCAAAATCACCCGTAAAGATTTAGTCATCCACTGCGGAGACTGTTTTTTCATCCTATTTTTCCTTACTTTGGGGATGAATTTACACTGTACATCTACAATAACCCTTTTAAATATAGTCCATTTTTCATTCACAGTTCTGCAATCTAGAAGTTTTACCCAATCTATATTATTTAAATTCTCTCTCATTTTATTAAAGTCAGCTCGTCTAAAATAAAAAATTAGAGAGTTAGAGGAGGCTGTCTTAACTTGCCAAAAAATATAAAAAATAACTGCACTGTAGTCACTTGCCCCTATTGGTTCTCCTACCTCTGTGCTGCAAATTCTATCAGGATTGTTCCACAAAACCAGATCCAGTATTGATTTCCCTCTTGTAGGCTGAGTAACAAAAAGCAGTCATTGACCATATCTAAAAACTCCTCTTCACATTTGCCCTGACCTGTCACTATCTCCCAATTGATAGAGGGGTAATTGAAGTCGCCCATTATTATCGTGTCTCCTTCAGCACAGATTTGTTTTATGTTACCAAAGAGCGTACTATTTATGTTACTGTCTGAAGCTGGAGGTCTATAACATACTCCTATATTAAGGCCCTTCTCACGATCTCCCAATAATCTAATCCAGATGTCCTCACAAGAAACTAATGAGTTTATACCTGGAATTTCCTGCACATTAAGATAGTCTTTCACATAAGGGCCACTCCCCTCCTCTTTTATTAGTTCTATCCTTCCTAAACAATTTGTACCCCTCTACATTATATTCCTCCCCATCCGCTGCGCCAAGCCATGTCTCAGTAATCCCAACAATGTCATAACCCCCATTCAACATGATAGCCTCCAGTTCCAAAAATTTATTTTTTATGCTTCTCGCATTTAAACACATGAGCTTCATAGCCTTACTCAGACTTACGTTGTCCTTCCCCTCCACACCTGAGTGTGCCGAACCACCTCTATTCACATTATGATAAAATAAATCTTTATTAATGATATCCTCAGATTTATTATACTCCGCCCTGGTATCTTCCATCTGGGCAGTCTGTACCTCTCTATCCATAATACTACTACTAATTTCCCTCCCTGCCCCCCCAGTCCCTAGTTTAAATATTCCTCCGCTACCCTAAGCATATGCTGGCCCAATGCATCTGTACCCCTCCGGTTCAAGTGTAACCCGTCCCGCTTGTACAGGTCACCCCTGTTCCAAAAGGAGTCCCAGTGCCCCATAAACCTGTACCCCTCTTTCCTGCACCAGGTTTGCAGCCACGTGTTAAATCTTCATATACAATTCTGCTTGCCTTTGCTAGCACGTGGTACTGGCAGAATTCCAGAGAAGACCACCGTGGAGGTTCTGCCCCTTAACTTTGTTACTAATTCTATAAATTTGTCCTGCAGAACCTCAAACCTACCCTTACCTATGTCATTGGTTCCAACATGGACCATGACCACTGGATCCACCCCTGCTCTGGCCAGGAGCTTGTCCGCGTGTTCCAGGAGATCTCCAACCTGAGCACCAGGCAGGCAACATGCCATGCGAGATTCCTTTTCCCACGAACAGACTATACTGTCTACACCTCTAATGATTGAATCCCCCACTACAATTAACTCCCTTTTCCTGGGTGGCATGGCCGCCAGGGTGCCCTGGGGCTCATCAGTCCTCCCGCTCACAGAGGGCTGGGCCAGATCCTCTTCCTGCAAGGGCTGGAATCGGTTGGACACCACAATCTCTGGAGATGCCGCCCCTGCATGTGCGCCCTTTCTCTACGCTGGCGCCATACCGTCACCCAACTCTCTCTCCCTACCTGCTCTAGAGTCTCCCCCCTACCCCGCTTCGGCGTGCAGGCTAACTCTCTAAAGGGCGTACTAATTAGTTCCTGGAACTCTACAAATTCTGCAGGGCAGTAGAGACCAACAAGTTGGGCTTCGAGATCAAGGATCTTGCTCTCGAGATGCTTCACAAGCTGGCATCTGTCGCAGATGAAACACTCCTGGAAGCCTTCTTCCAGAAACGCAATCATTCTACAACACTCACACTGCACTGCCGGTGGCCACATTTTCACCCCTAAATATACCTACTGCTCTCCCTACACTGAACGAATTACTGCCCAAACAGAGACACCAAGTCGATAAAAAATACTATACACCTCGGTTCCGAACACTCAGGTGCAGAAATGTCTAAATGGAAATAACACTTAAAGCGAATTAAAAAACGTTAAAAACCTTGATCAACCCCTCCCCTCTCTACATTCATTGGATGCACAGTATGTCATTATTTTATTCCGATGGCTGATTGGTTTACTGGCCTTAGGGAAGACGTCCTCCCTAACAATAATTTTTGGCATGTAAAAGATAGGAGAGGAGAAAATGTATTTTCAATGGGGGCTTGTGAAGGTTAGGGAGGATGAGAAGATACCGTCCTTCGGCTACAATTTTCCATTGCACTAGAGGGCGCTGTTAAGACTTTAAGAATAGCAATAGGGGTTTTATATATCCTAGATGCTTAGAAATGGATTTGAAGGTAATTTTTACTTTTATAGATTTTGTTTTGACTGTCTTCTCCATCCTCTATGGACGAGCCAACTCTGATATATATATTTACACACATGCATATATAAATAAATATTAGGACTGTAATGATGTGATTCAGTATCCCCACAAAATGTATTTGTAGGACACTGTCCAAAAGTTCAGCTTTCAGCAGATCGGTGTGCTTGCTTACTTACACTCCATCAAAAAGCATCCAATTTGAAATCAGTTCATCCCATGAATCAGATCAAAAACAAATCTTTGTCTTTCCAAAAGTGTTTAGAAGTAATAAATAATCCATAACTTGTCATGATTTACAAATCATGAGCATATTTGTAATATTCTGAGCATACAGTTGCCTGGGGAACAGATGGATCGATGTGTGCTTCAGTTATTCTAAATAGATAACACTATTGCCCAGCAGACTAACTGTAAAATAACTACTTTCCTTTGTCACAGTTTGAATGAAGTATGAATTTATTCCATATTTAATGCCACTGTGTTTGGAATTTAAACATTTAATAGAACAAAACCGCATTAACAATATATAGAATAACAACAATGTGATTGATATACAGATCAATTCAAATAATAGGGATTTATTTTTATTTTTATCAACTAATAATGCTAATACCAGTTGTGGAAACGAATACAGCAGAAATACTTTGTTACTGTACTTAAGTACTTTTTTCAGGGATTTTTACATTACTCAAGTATATTTATTTGGATCTACTTTTACTCTTACTCCACTACATTTCAGAAAATATTAACTTTTTACTCAGCTACATTTTCTCTGAGATCTCTTTACATATTGCCATGTCTTGTACAATAGCAAGACAGATGTCCGCAAATGCAGGTCCCATAAAACTTGCTAGTAACATTTGTCATTGAAATAATAGCACACCAATAAATAAAATGGAGATCTGAATCCACCCCAAATTAGCCCCTTGCACACACAGCGCACCAAAGAAGATGGCAGCAGTGCCTGGTTCTGGCGCAGCAACAGTTCAGCTGCTCCATTAGTGGCCGACCATCCATGGCCACATTTTCAAGATATGATCCAAGATACTTCTTGGAGCCAAAGGAGATTTGTAAATAGTGAAGTGTCTTTTTTGTCTTCTGTTCATGACATTTCAGCCTTCAAAACCTCACCGTCAACTTTGAAGTAACGTGAAGTGGATTTTTCCCTGTTATTATTATCATAGCCATTTGTTTATACTGCCCTTGCTAGCTATGTAGCAACAGTTTAGCCTTCAAACATAAGCTTGTTAATCTTAAACTCTTATTTCACCAGCTGACATTAGCTACCTGGCGGCATTAGCTCATTTATGTTTGGTGACCATCATTAACTGTGATGCACTTTGCCCACATTGACTGCATTACAATAGTTAGCTAGCATTCTTGCTACCTGCATTAACAATGTGATAAAAACAGAAAATAATTTATTGCATAAGTATTCACCCTTTCTTCTAAGACACACCTAAATAAACCGTGGTGCAATCAGTCTTCAGAGGTCACATAATTGCTTGATTGGAGTCCACCTGTGTACAATTACAGTGCTTAAATGATTTCAAATTAAATACACCTGTCTGTGAGAGGTCCCACAGTTGGTTAGTGCATTTAAACAAGAACTTCATCATGAAGACCAAAGAACATTCAAGAAATGGTTCTTCATAAGCACCAATCAGGGGAACAATATAGACTGTGAATATACAATTTCCACCTCTATTTTCAAATCCAGACTGAAGACTTATCTCTTCAGCCTGGCCTTTTTGTAGTTTAGCTCTCCTGATTTCTAGGACTTTGTGCTTTGTTTTTAAATGGTGTCAAATGTTTTTATTTTTTATTTTTTATACCCTTTTTATACTTTAGTTTACAGTGTCCTTGGGTTTCTTGAAAGGCTTCAAATTCGCTTCAAATTAAACATATTACGATTATTATTATTATTATTATTATTATTCCCCAGAGCACCGTTAAGTCCATGATAAAGAAATGGAGAGAATATGTCAGATTTTGTTGAACAATATACTTTCCCACCATTTAAATCTACAGTATTTGTATTTGCATTTCATCATAGCTGTACATCATAGCTGTACATCCTGTTTTTCACTTGGAAGAGCCATTTTGTGATTGTTCTTGGATCAAAAATGAAAATATATGGTCCCGTTTTTCAAAAATTATGAAAACAATTCTAGTTCACAAACAAATTCTCAGTTAATTAATTGCAGAGGAGATACGCAGACAAAGGTTAATAGTGCTGTGCTTGCAAACTCTAGGTATGCATCTGTAAAACATTGTTAAATAGACTGAAAAGATGATCTCTCGGCCTGTCTTGGATGGTTCTTTCTAGCCCCTCTCTCCACTGTGCTTGAGAAATCCTTTGTTGGGAGCCTTGCATCCAAGGAGGTGTTAACCTAATCCGCGTTGCAGATTAATTAAAGATTTGCACATCTGAGAAGTGCATTGTGAGGAGAAATGGAAAAAAGGACAAGTCTTCAGGTCTAATTAAGAACATTATGAATGACCTTGATGTTGTTGTTCGGGACGACGGAGAATGAAAGTACGTCTTTAAAGCGTAACGTGATCCTGGGAAAGCGGATCTAAACTGCAAACCTGAAGCATGTATTTCTATGCTATTTTTGAGGTAATACTACATTTAGTGTTATTTAGGAGTTAATTTGTTCATGTAAAACTATCTCCCAAATAGAAAAAATAATGTAATGGTCATAAACTCATAGTGACATAGAGTTGTACTGTATGATGCAGTAAGGATCATCAACAGAAGCAAGACATTTTTTTCCACCCCTCTGAGTTGCCGGTGAAGGTATACATTTGCATTTGTAGTAGATTAAATAATATAAGCGGATGTGCTGTTATTTTATTTATTTTGTGCATTGAGAATGTTCTCATCTTGAGATGGGGTGTTTTGAGATCAGCTGAATGAGTATCATGGGAGGCCCCAAGGATGGGACAAGAACGCCAGACTGGTATGGGGGAGGGGGGGCTATTTTACTCAGCTGAAGAGATACCACTGGCACCGATTGGAACGGTAGTGGCCTTGCACTTATGTATTGATGTGTGTGTATGTGTGTGTGTGTGTGTGTGTGTGTGTGTGTGTGTGTTTCTTTTCTTTTTTTATAATTCTAGGACTAGGTTGCTAGGAGACAGATGGTGCAGTGGAGAGACGGGTCCAGGATTGGAGAGGGGGATTGTTCCTCGGTATGCCAGGGCCCAGGCACTCTCTGGCCTCGAGAGGATGACGCTTGAGGGAGAGGAAAGATTACACCTCAAGTTTTGCATGCCACGTAAGCACAAACATTGTTTGTCTTAGCAGATGGCATGAAGCAGACATATCCATTAAGTTTAAAGTAAGGTGATTTACACATCCAATCTATTAGAAGTAAGATAACTTTCCACATCCACTACCAAAGTTTATAACTGTATATGCATTTCCTTTGTTCAGGAGACTCTACTGAAATTGAGTTCAGAGAAATCTCCCGGCGCATTGTGATTCAATCTGAATCAACCTGCAGCACCAGTGTAGAGTTTTTTCTGCATGTGGTGCACTGCCAAAGATGTTACATCCTCCCTGCACCAGTCAACGTAACCCATCATGGTTACTTATGATTTTCTTACATTATTTCTAATTGCTAACAAGTCAAATCCATCTCAGTTGCGTGTCACTGAGACCTACATACCTGAGCAACAGTATGCTATCGATTTGTAAATGTAAGCACTTTTTCATGAGTAGTTTGACTATTCCCATTGTTATATATCTGTAGAAGTTCACTGCATTAATTGTTTTTCTAAGCCTTTGTTTTACTGTTAATTTGTTTTCCTGTTAATCATGATTTTAATAATCAATTATAAGAAATGACCAACAGGCATCAATTAAGCTATTTTCCCTGTTGCAGCCATCTATTCCGCCTGCTTGCCATTTGTCTCTGAATGAGTTGTATGTGCCTGATATGCGCACACACACATGCACACACACATTTAGTCTACATTGCTTTATCTCTAGTGTTTTTCTGTCAAATATTCTGGATGCAAATATTACAAGGCATATATTATATTACCAAACCAGAAATATGTTTGTTTTGTTTAGTATTTGCTGCGCCAACAACTACAATGCTTCATATGTCGGTAGTAATGCACATCGTTTAACATATACAAAATGTAACCATTTAAAAAAATTATAATAATGATCTATATTTATGATTCCTCAGCCTTTCCCCTGCCCCCATACTTACACGTCTTTGGCCTTCCCACCTGCCACCGCAGATTAAAAACTCCAGATGTTCCGCTGTCCCTCAGATAAACAGGAATGATTAAACCACTGTGATAGCCAACATTACTCTTGACCTGATCCAAAGTTGAATCCCTGATATGCAACAGCTTCATCATATCCAACTGCATCCTGGGTGGCGATCAGCTTGAATGAGAGCAGCTGACCCCTTAGATTTGTGACATCTAAATAGGCAGGGCAAAGTCCAGCCTGCTTATACAGCTCTACATCTCTGAATCTAATGCATGCACAAACTGGAAAGCATAATGACTGAGTAAAATCAACAGCACAGTGCTATTTCAGGGTCTGGAATCCTTCATTTTTGGATTGTGTAAGTCTTCTTCACTCTCCCACATCTGCATGTTTATCAAAGCAATTGCTCAAAACAATAGCCTGGATTAAATCTCACTATTAAAGGCAAGCAGTGTTTTTTTCCCCTTCACAAACACAGCTTGATGAGCTCATTTTGGTGACTGGCTACACTGTCCAAGCCCAATATGTTTGTGTAAATATCCATTTAAATTTCTGCAGTACTGAGGTTGAATCTAAATTCAACCAATATTCTCCTTAGAAGAACAAAACGATGAAAGCCCAGTACCCAACCTTGAAATGGCGTTTCTGTTTCATGTGTATTTGCTGATGCTGTTAAAGCTGATGGAGTATAAATGAGTAGCTTGTCATCCCATTGGGGGTGGGTAAATATGTTGAGGGGGATGAATGTTAATTATGACGGGAATGTTCACCACTGTATCACTGACACACATCTGGATATTTGCTGCTGTAATGCTAATAGAGTCTAAAATCCCATTTTCCTGCCTGCCCTTGCTTTATTGAAGGCCATCTAAGGAAATAGATGGAATTGATGACAGCTTTTAATGTTGGTATGTTCATTCAGTTCGACAGAAAAATCCCCCCAATACTCATATTAAGTAGTTTGCATTTAATACAAAATATGACCCAAAATATGTCATTCAGAAAGTCTGTCTCGGTTCGATGCTCTATATGGATCACAAGTGGAGGTCTTTTAAACACTTTGGGGGGGGGGCTTGATTCTTTCTTTTGCTTCTTGACATTTTGCCATCAAGTCTTTTTTGTGTAGTGATGTTGTGTGATATGGCAAACGTCCCCAGAGGGGCTTCAGCTGGTGAACTTTACAACAGTGTGGCCAACAATAAAAAGGCATTTAGCATGCGGTGCAGACCTGGGGATGTTACAAAGAGGGCTAATCAGGCCTTTATCAAAACCTCAAGGGAATCCAATTTCTGTGTCTGGGTGTTTATTTGTAGACAATATGGCCTTTTACCTAAGCATCACACCTAGGAAAACCCTCTTTAGAATTAGACAGTATAATGCTCAATCTAACATTTTTATTTTACAACACCTACAATGCTGTTCATTACCTAGTATCTGTACGAAACACATTAACCTATCTATAAAAGCAATAGCTACTTCCAGGGGATAATATTATACTGTTCCAATACACAATTTGCCTAGAAACGTATTACAAATAGGCTTCGAATGTTTATATAACAACTGGAATATACCCTCTCGGTTGGTTATTCTGCTTCTGTTAATAGATATTCCCAATGTTCTAAATGTATTTTAAATAACTTCTCGTGTGTATGTAGCTCTGATGCTGTAGTTGCCAAGGCAACCGGAAGTCCATAAAATCCTTCCACCCCTCTGCACAGCTTCTTAGCGGAGATGCACAATTTTTTTTTTGCCCCCATTTTCTCCCAATTCGGAATGCCCAATTGTATTCATAAGCCGAGCTCATTGCTGTGACCCCCTCTGCCAATTCGGCAGATTGCGGACAAATATGCAGTCTCCTCTGCTGCTGCTGCTTCTTTTCACTCCCCAGTCCACCAGTTAATCTCCCACAGAAACACTCAGAGGAGGGCATTTGATGTGCAGCTTGTGCAGATAGGCTGTGGGAACCCGATTGACAAGAAGGGGTCACTGGTGATTGAAATCCCTTTCTCCCTGGGCGACGCTACATCTACAACCCCCCCATGGGGCTGCTGGCCACAGTCGGTACTGCCCCACTCTGAATCCGATACCAGACCGTGGAGCCAATCCACACACTAGAACAGTGCTTTAACAGGATCAGCCACCCAGCAGACCAAAGAGTAACACAATTTGCCTCCTTGTCCACTTTGTCCACAGGTAGTATTTTCAGTGTTTTTTTCTTCTTCTATTAGTTAAATGTACAATATTATTAGTCAGATTTTATTTTTCATTACCGAACACTCTTTTCATACTTTAAATCACAGGAAATGTAAATGCAGTCCATTACCACATCGCAAGTGTCTACCTCAAATATATCAAGCCTGTATTTTCAATAATTAATTTGAAACTACAATAAAAATGTTAGTTTGATTTGCATAATTGAACTAGGCAGTAAGTGGCTCGATAGCTTACATAAATATTGAATTTACAGAATACATAGACATAAATATATAATATGTGTAGTCTCTTTAAGAGACTTTACATTCTCAGCAACACTGACCTGCCGAGCCCATTTTTCTGAAATGAAGCCATGTAGCCTACTGTACTTTACCTTCTTGAAAAGCAGTGTTGTAAATCATTGACAGGACATAAGTAATAGTGCTACTTTGTCAAGATAGTCAACACTTAGGGTTACTTAAAACATTTTTTTCCACGAGCTACGAGTGAGCCTTATTTAGGACCACGGGACCCATTGGTAACATTTAGAACAATCTGTTGATCTCTTGTTTTTGTAGGCTGTAAGTTACATATTAACACATGATCATTGGCAACATCCTTGTTTGTACCTATCTAGGGCTGGGTATCACATTTTGATACTGTTTAGGTATTGATCGAATCAGGTCAATACCATCGACTATTGAAACGTGAAAATGTTTTATGCCAAGTTCCGATACTTTTCTCTAAATAAATTTTTACAAATGTTCATAAAAAACCCTCCTTTTTGAACCCTCTTTTCACACCCAATCTCTATTAGAGAAGGCTGCCTACCTGTGAGTAAACAGTGGATAGCACCTAGCCACGCTTGAGCAATGTCACAAAAGCGATCTAAGGTCTGGCTTCCCTTTACAAAGGTTGATAAAAACAAAGCGACATGCAATAATTGCAAAAAGATTATAATCGTGATGGATGGGAATAGTAGCAATATGATGAAGCACCTTATAGTACATGGAACGAACATGAGGAAGAACTGCACCATATTTGACTGAAAAAGAAAAACATCAGCCTCAAGCACACCACTGCAATTGCCATCCATGACGACAAACATTAATGATGGTGACAACGAGGGGATATCAGGTAACGAATGGCTCAGTGTGATTCACTGTTTTCATGCTAGCTAGCTTACTAAGCAAACGTTTGACCACAAACATGTAGCTAACATAGGCATATAGTACAAGAGCATTAGGGTTTGGGGTGGAAAAAAACAAGGAAACATTCCTGAAACATCCCTGATCACATATCTGATGAGGCCCCAAAAATCCTCTTTGGGCATTTTGCATAATTAACCTAATTTGCATATTAAGGAGCAAATGCCCCAAAAGTCAGAGAATGGACCAGAATGGAACAGCTCACAGTATCATCAACCATTACCTTGAATTGATTAAAAACACTTGAGTTTAATAATATTTTATTAAAACTTTTAGTATTTATGGGCCTTACAAACCAATTAGAACAGTGCAAAAACCTCATAATTTGCATAATTTGCATGCAAAATGGTCAAAATCAGACAAATTGTATACTATTGCTATTGAAGCATTTTTTTTACTATGCTATGTAATAAGGCTTTTATTTAGTAAACAATGTCGTAAACAAACCAGATAGTGGACATATACAACTATTAAATAATTAGACTGACTTGCAAAATTGCATAATAATGAGGTTACTGACCCAAATGATCAACTGTGTCAAATTACACAATGAAGATAACAGATTTTCAGGGAAATGTGGGACAGTTTGCCTCTGAGCTTTTGCACTGCAACGTGTGCAGGAATGTGAATATTCAAGAATATGATCTGATTAGCATAATTGTGCCATTCAAAAATAAAGAATTTAAAGGAAAATGAGAGATGACGATCCACATCACAAAATAAAATAACTTAACTTGATCATCAAATTCTTAGATATCTTTTATGGAAACTTAGATATGACTGATTAAAGTAAAATCCTGATAGTGATCGTGAATCTTTATTTACTGTCATCATAATTGACTGGGGTTGAATTTTCGCATGTTTGGCTACAACACGATGAACACATTGCAGTGCAGAAGAGTCCATTTTTTCCTGCATGTTGCCTTGCAACCGCAGCTGACAATCTTGAGCACCCTATCTGGAGCAGCAGCATGATCTGTTGATATGGGAGACAACACTCCATCAATAAGCTCCCATCCCCATTCTGTGGCTGAAATGTCCAAATTGCCTAGCCAGCCCTGGACAGTGAGGTACGTTCGATACGAATGGAACTTGGCTGCTGCAGAAGTTGGAGGTAGCAATTTTAGCTGAAAGCTATCAGAGGTTACCGACTTGCGGCTTACTCTTTGCATGTAACTCAGGTGTCTCTGTTGGTCCAGTGTGGTGGCCTTCTTTGCACCATACAGTCTGAGCAGCAACTTTTCACCAGCTGCAGCAATCTCATCATGGCTAGCATCTATCTCCTTGAACACATTCAATATGGTCCAGTCTTCTTTTATGTCTTGAAGTGCAGAAATTACTTTCTGCTTTCCTATGTTATAAGTTCTGACAAGGTGTCGCAACCGGTGATGGCATGTGCCAGAAGGATATGTGACTTCACATTAGGAGAGAAGGCATCCTGGATGTCGGATATCGAGTAAACTGTATCTGGTTTGGTGGTGGTCTGCATGCTGATGTTCAATTATTTTGTCACTGAATGAGTAAGGATAACCATCAAGTCTGTATCATTGCCAACAAGAACAACCGGCTGCCTAGTTTGTGCATTTGTCATAGCCACTTGACAGATCAAGTAATCAGCATTACCTTCACTTTGGTAACAGGTGACATGTTTCTGCTCAAAAGCATTCTTAAGGAAAGGGATAAGTTGAACCTTGTTCTTCCGGTTGTTCAGAAAAGCTGGTTGTTTGACAGTCACTGGTGCATCAAGACTGACAACAATGTCTGGTGATGTAATACGGCTAGCTTGACGATCTTGCGCACATGTTTTGGTGTTGGCACTACTGTCAGTGTAGCCATCAAAAACTACTGACGAATTTTGTCCATACAGTTTGAGAACGAAGTCTACATAGCTGTTGCAAACTCCAGCATATGTACAATCCTTAGGCCAAGAAACAAAGTGAAGAAGATATCCTCCATCTATCCTCCAACTGCCTGCAATTTATGCAAATTATCTGTGTACAACAACCTGATTGATCCAAAAAAACCTGAAATTGAAATGGATGTATGCATACATCTTCACTTATTAGTAAAACTTCAAAACATTGTTAGAAATAATAGTCCTATGGAGGCTGAAAGTGTAATTTACAATTTTTCCAGAATTTCCCTAATTAATATGCAAATTAAGTAACTTATGCAAAATGCCCAAAGATCATTTTAGGGGACTCATTACTCATGTAATTGGGGATGAGTCAGGAATGTTTCCTGAAAAAAACAGCTTTCTACATTTTTTTTCCAACCCCATATATGTAAACTGGCTAATGCTCTTGTACCAATAGCAAATTTGCTAGCTATGGGCGGTCGTTTGACGTTAGCCAGTCTAACGTTATTCACTAGTTAAAGGTAGCTTAGCTTTGCTAAGTTACTTATTGAGAAGGTCAACTCAAATTTACAAATGTTTCCAAGCTAACATTAGTTAATTCAATCATGATGAATGTTTCCTAACTAGACGTACATTTTAAACTGCAGGGGACACCATCAGTGTGGAAAGGGCTTGCCTTTTGCCAGAAAAGGCAGACATGCTAATTTTCCTTAAAAAGAATTGCTGAAAGGGAACATACATGGCCCCACCCCTATTCAGATTTGTGGGGGAAAATGAAAGATTTTATTTAAAGGCTAGTTTAGAAGAAACTTGTAAATCAAACATTGCAGTTGCACTTTATTTGTTTTACTTTGTGTTGTCCTATTCAAAGGTTATGTTACACATTTTGTAATGTCATTTGTAAACATTTTACATTTATAAGAATGATTTAATTGTATTAAATCTGTAAAAAAAAAAAAAAAAATAGTAAAAACAAATAGTATACAATGGGAGGGAAAATGTGTAGGCTATTGGATAACTAAATGTGCTTTCATTCACACAAATAGGTTTTTGTATCATTCTGGTATAGGTATAAAAAAAATGTAAACGATACCCAGCCCTAAACATATCTGATGTTTATTTTATTTATGTACTTCAAAATACATAATTGACTGTATTCCGCATTAGTCAATAATTAATTGTTTGTTTGTTTTTAATCCATTCTTTAAACTTCTTTTTAATCCATTCTTTAAACCAATGTGTCATTTTTTTTCGGTATGCATTACTAATGTCCAGGTTTCGGACCCCATCATATTCACCGAATTTGCCAATGTGTCTGGTGTAGTTGCAGTGACCTGTTGAAGATTGAAATGTTTGTTTCAAAAGACTGGGAGTATTTAAACAGTGTGCATTCTCCATCATTACAATCATCACATTGTTAGTGTCAATATGCAATATGAAATGCTCTTATATTGAAACTGAATATTTTCTGACAAATTCTGCCACTCTAGTTTTCAAAGTAATGCTTAAAGGGAAGAGCTGTTATAAATTAAGATTTATTGTGATGGGATCTTGGTATGCAGAAATTATTCCAGTTTTAATACTAAAGAGTTTCACACTTTCATCATGTTTTTCATTGTTGTAAAATCACACATAACTTAGTTTAAAGTTACACTTTAACACAACACATTTGTGCTAGTAGTCCTATATTGATATAAACACTTGCAATAGGTATGTGTTCATCCAAGTAAATAGCATTGAGAGGGGACAGATTGCAATTTTAAAATATTTTGCTCAGAAATATCTTAATAACCTAATAACAAAGAAAAGACCAATTGTCTAGAGACAATTTGGAGCCCAGCAGGAGACCGGCTATCAGGATTAGCCCCCCTACAGGCCTGCCAGGAGATAAGCCAGGCGAGGTACCATAAAGAGCATATGGCAGATCCGGTGGGGTACAATACCCACTGTGCCAGGTTGCGCCACAGCGACCTCACCTCTGCATGGCACTGTTACCACATCAGGAATGGGGCATCGACCACAGAACACACCACTCTCCTGCACCACCATTCAGCGGCAGGGCATTGACCATGGGACACACCCCTCATCTGTATGACCAATCAGCGGTGGTCACCACGGGATACCGACTCCCGTGAAATTGAGACTCACGTACAAGACTCACGTGGGATAGTGGCAGCTTTGAAGGCTTAGCTTGAAAGTTAGCCCAAATTTCCCTGAAAGTCTCGCTGAGTCTTGACTCAGCTCTTTACAGGTATTCTTTTGGACTGACCGTCATCTCTGCGTGTTCCAGTGAGGTCTCCTGCTGCTGTCCACATCACCCATAAGATCCCTGGACCACTGCAGTGCCTAAGAAATTCATTTGCGTGTTCCAAGTGAACTTGTCCCGAGCTTACCTGGCCCAACGGATTGGACAGCTTGCATGTCATCTGCTGCTCCACCAACCAGCTGACCTGGGATGTGTGGACTGTCGACCTGTTGGACTCACTAAGTAAACCAACATTTCATTCATCCTTGTGTGGCATCTGCTGTAGCTTTTATTGAAAAGTAGTGGTTAAAATAAAGTTTCACAGTTTTCCTGTCGGTCGTTTACATATTGCTTGCTAAGCAGCTTACCTATCTATTTAACAGCCATTGTCTGTTCTTGTACCTTTACAATTTTTTTATTCCCTTTTACTTTTACCTTTTACTTTTCTTGAAATCCTTTTAGCTAATTGTTATTGTGTGTTTTGGTTATATGGTGCCGTAATTAGAATGAATGAATTGATAGACATCACTAGTGATTATATTAATAAACATTCTAATTATTGATAAATTGGTTGTGCTGTCTTTTGTTCTGTGTGAAATTAGTTCTACTGGCTACCACCTAACTAAATAAATATTGAATACGTGTACATTGATGTGACCCATGCTAACGTCACCAAAAACTACAGTATACAGTATTCCAGCTGAACATGAAAGTTGTTTTTAGAGTGTCACATACCATGAAAAAGTTTGGACATCCATGGACTGCAGACAGATTGCCACAGTGGCTACAAGAGAGTGCTGTACAGACTTTTAACACAGATTAATATCTGCACAGGGTAGTCACTTTTTATCCCATTAAACCTCCTAGAGACTTTACCTGCTAATCCTTAAAAGGGTTCTACTAGCCTGACAGCACTTGTATCTTACTCCCTCTCTGATGCACCCAGCACTGAGAAATGATACCCACTCTCTCCTTCAATGTGCTGAGTTTAGATTATTTTATGTTACTTTCTCCTCCTGGACTGGCCATATATCAGTGTTTTGTGGACATGTGAATTATTCTCTGACCAGACACTGTAAATAATAAGTTGTTGCCTGACTCAGGAATAGGTCCTCACCCAAGATATTGTAGGAGACTTTGCGGTTCTGTTCTTCCACCTTCAGATAACCTCCCTAATGCATTCTGAAGAAGGATTGACCTTGCTTGGCTGGGCCTTCCTTGATCCTGGCATATTGAGTTTGTATTATATGGTGTGTGCCTTCTGCGGATGTAAAAAAACAACTTGTGAAGTATGTTTATCTGTCTCTGATATCCAAGTTGTGACCTAGCATTCAAGTGTATGAACTTGAACAGTGCAGGTACAGCTGTGACAGTGATAATGATGTCCAAAGACTTGTCTGGGCCATTGAGGTCCTGTATATTTGTATCAAGACACTCTTGCCATGATGCCTTGCTCATAAATGCTGTCTGTATCCAGCCTCATTCTACTATTATTCCATACGATATGGGTGTATTATGTTTACAGATGACATGTTGTCTCTTTAATTATGCCTTAATGCATAATCTCTCCAAGTCTCCTCACTGTTTATCTATGCTTCTGAGGGCTCTGATTTTTCAGATTGCAATTAACATGACAGTAGCATGAATTTTCATCAACTGATTTGGAATGAGACAGAGCTAAGAGTTAATCAATGCATGCTAAAAAACAACTTCCTTTTATGGATTAGTTCATTTATTTATCTGACTGGCACTTTCAACCAGGGCTATTAAGTGCAATTAACAAAGAGGCACCTAAATTATGCAGCATGGGCAAATCTTTCAAATATTCGAGGGCAATGTTTCCATAATTAGAATCTGTTTTTGAATTTACTGCATCTGCAGAAACTACTGATGTCAGGGGGCATGTCCCTTCACTTTCCCTGTGGAAACACGAGTGGTAGAGGAATATTCATTCTGTAAAGTGAAGGAGAGAAGGAAAGGAGTGATTTTTAACTGCCAAACTGCATTACTTTCAGACACAACAGTAAAACTTGAATCATTTGAAAATCTGCCCTCTGTCTGTAAAGAATCAACTATTGTAGGGAAAATCTGCGACAATTTTCTTGCTCTCTTGCTCTTGCTGGTATGGAAGACTAAACTCAATGTCACATAGAGTATTCAAAATGCAGCATAGCATAAACTGTGATGCAATCTCTGTTGCATCACAGCTGATGTGTGGATTGATTCCACTGTTTCTCGTTTTTGGTAAGGCTGGCAAGCTATCACATTTCACTGTCAATGAATTTACGCTCCAGATTGCGTTTCCCCTCAAGTCATCCCCTGTCTGAGACAGCGATCATACATATCTGCCATGCATCCATCAGTCTCATTTTTATCGGGGTTCCCATAGGCTCTTTTTTCACTTGCTCTGGGCTGTCCCCTCTCATTCTTTCTTCTTTGCTCATAAAGCAGCATCTTTTGGTCAGCCTGATGATGTTTCTGTGTTCCTGAAAATCATTCTACATTGCCACAGTGCAAACCAAGTTCATGAAAATTCATGATCAGTGTCATCTTGTGGTTAACTATATTCCACGTGCGTGCTATTGACCTGTTTTCCATTCCTCCCCACCAATCATGCACCTCCTCTTGCAGGTACTCCCGTTCTCCACTTTGTTCTCAAAGGAGCAATTAGCTGAGATGTTTGGAGTGACGTTACTACAACGACCAATGTGAGGCCTTAGAGCACAATGTCCAAAGACGGAGCTTGCTTTTGCACTGGCTCTTTTGTTAGGTACAGTACATGCCAGGTGGTTGGTAGCAGAAATGAGATTATAGATACCACTGAGGGACACCAATTCCAGGGGACTAAACTCCCAACAGATGTAATAAATGGAGCAGAACATTCATTTTCACCTGAACTGACATCACACAGATGCTGAGGGTGTAGGCGATGAGGCATGTGGATGATTGGGAAGGCTTGTGGAGGGAGCCTTGTGAAGATCATCTCCTCTTCTCCACTAATGACTGCTCTGCCAGCTCTGCCAGCAACCAAGTCAAAACAATTAGGTGCACAATAAGAACGTCAAAACTGAAACTGCAGACACAGAATGTCTTGTAATGTGAATACGACATGAGGTTTATACATTTTACAGAGTCAGAATATACAGTAAATCTTGAAATGATCCCTGTCTGGGAATATATATAATGTCCTTGTTTGTATTTTTGTCATTGTGTAAATCAGCCCAATGTGTATAGAATAACTGAATACTGTTTTGAACAGTATATATACAATGTATACAGGTAACTGCCCAAATAAAGGGAGCACATCAGTAAATGAGGGGAGCAAATTATATTGAAAGCAGATGCTTCCACACAGGTGTGGTTCCTGAGTTGAGCAAATAACATCCCATCATACTTAGGGTCACGTATAAAAATGCTGGACAGGCCCAGTTGTCCATTATTTTGGTTACCATGACTAGAAGAAGAGATCTCAGTGACTTTGAAAGAGGGCTGATTGTTGGTGCACATTCAGCAGGCGCTTTAATGACTAAGCCTGCTCAACTTGCTGACGTTTTAAGGAGATGACGTTGGCATGGAAGTTAACATCATCAACTAGGGGAAACTGTGATCAAAAGCGCATACTCCTTGATGGTGATGCCCATGTCTTGGTTTGGGATGCAAGGCAAAACAGACAAGCAACTCTGAATAAGTTGACTGCAAATATCAATCTAGGGTGTGAGCAAGAAATTAATCAACAATCCATCAAGAACTTGGACAGAGAAAGATACTATGGTCTGGTTGCAGTGCATAAACCCCTTGTGACACCTTAAAATGCACATTTGTGAGTAAAGTGGTGCAAAGAACACAGGCAGTGTTCTACTGAGCAGTGCGAAAAAGGCATATGGTCAGATGAGTCATCCTTCACCCTGTTCTCAACAAGCGGACGTGTGCATGTGTGGTGCACGCCAAACAAAACCTACAGGCTCGAATGCTTGTTTCCCATGTTGAATAATTCTGGCAGCTCTGTTTGGTGTGGGGTGCATTTTCCTGGCATGAGTGGCCACTGCATGGTTTAATGAGCATGACAATTATGTAAACCAATATGCCATTTCAACCCAATTCTGGACTGATGCCTGAGACAGGATTTTCCACCACCAAATTATGGAATTTCTTGTAGAAGAATGGCATTGCATCCCTCCAAAAGAGTGCCAGACACTTGTAGAATCTATGCTAAGATGCATTGAAGCTGGTCTGGTGGCTCATGGTGGCTCAACACCCTATTAAGACATGTTATGTTGATGTTTCCTTTATTTTGGAATAAATAGGCAGTTACCTGTGTGTGTGTGTGTGTGTGTGCGTGTGTGTGTGTGTGTGTGTGTGTGTGTGTATATATATATATATATATATATATATATATATATATATATTATATTATATATACCGCATGTCTGTACCTGTGGGCAGACACTGAAAAAGTATTAAATTAATACATTTTAAAATTGATTCCAGTATTTTGGCCCAGCAGCGTGTTAATGGCTCTTCTTATTGAAGGATTTTCTTTTGTCCTGCACAGTTCTATTTCTGCCAGCATTCTATTCTCTTCCAACTCTTCAACTGACACAGGACTAATATGGTTTTGGTGAAGACCACAGTTCCCCATGTACAGTCAGAGCTGACAGCTGTCTGAATTGCACAATACCTGGACACATTTTTCTGCTGAACAATGCCCAGCCCTGCTTCCCATTTAGCACCCTGAACAATGACCATCTTATTGTAACCTGGTCTTGGTTGTCTGGTCATTTCCCCAGAGTTGATTTCAGACTTAATCCTTTACATTTGAGTCATACCATTATTGGCTGTTCCACTCTACATTTTCCTCATCCAGATGTAGGTGTCATCCAATCATTTTTGCTCTGGTTCTTGTGTAGATGTTTTAGTGCATATTGAATGGGGATGTTTACTGAAGTAAGAGAGCACTCTTATAACTGAAGAAGAGAAGTATACCTAATCTCCCTGTTGTGTGCAAGAGTTAAATTAGTGGTGAGATATTGGGTCTTAATGATACACCAGCAACTGTGTTAATTAGGTCATTACACATTTTGTATCGGTGCATGTACAGTAATTCTGTCACAGTCCTACGGAGACGGCTGTTAAATGCTGGGAGGAAAACAGCAACAGCAGAAAAAAAGATGAAGGAGAATCACTTCTGGCATTTTCATCAAGCAGCCCCAAACAGAGAAACGTAATGATGCTTGTTAAAATGGAGGTTTAGTAAAAATGCACTCACAGACCAACAACAATGCCTACTATTAATTCAGGGCCTTGGAGTACAATAGATATGGAAATAACTGCTGCCCCTGTCTGACTAACAAAATGTTTTAATGTTTTGGATTAATACAAATTCAGACACACACACCCACACACACACACACATGCACTTGATGGTGTTGGTGCCTGCATGTCTGTTAATGGGAAAATGGGTAATATGTTGGGATTTAATTGAAATTATATGAATTTCAGCCAACAGGGAAACAAGAACAGGAGTCATTGCTTTTTAAAAACGAACGATTAAGTGGCGGAAGTACAGTATCATAATAGTCCGGGCCAAAGGACTCTAAAAGAGTCGCCTCCTTGCAGATCTTAATACCATTAAACCATAGATTTTTGGAACAGTTCTTGACTACCAAATGTAATATAAAATGCATAATTTTTCCATGTATTTCTCCAACATTTAAGCTAAATATGACTTTTTATCCCACATTTTAGAATAAATGTTACTTTAAAAAAATATTTTTGAACATATTGCCATTATTGCAAAGGTCTACACTGTCTGCATTTATGATTTAAGATAAATATTGTATTAAAAATTTGTCATAAGATGTAATATGTTCTAATGTATTATTGCTAGTTATGAAAGATTGAAAATGATAAATAATAGTATATTTTGCATAAATATTAATTTGGTCTTAAATATATAGTTTCGGATCCATGCATTTACTACAGATCCTCATAAAAGTGGGAAAAATGTTAAATGTTGTATAAAAAAATACATTTTTAGCTTGTTAAGCTAAATCTCCTTAATAGTTTCATTTTTCATTTTGTACATAGTAACAGCAATAAAAACCTGCATGGGTATAGCGAGCGGTGGACTGATGTAATAATACAGTTCAGTGGGCAGAGATTCTTTTATTTTTAATTAATTTAAAAAAAGTCAGATCCCAGATCGGAGCTATATGAAATGAAATTGAGAACAAATTAATTTCCTGGGAAACACCTGACCCTCGGCTTTGAAGAAAAGCTTTGATTCCCTTTCTCCTTGTCCCAGCTCTGTGCCGGTCTGAGGTTTCTGCTCTGTGGTGCACTGATTTAAACTTTATCTAGTTTGGTGTATGTGTTCAGTGCTTGTGCCCTACTGAATTTCAGCAGTAAGGCCAGGAGGGGGGTTCTCCTGTGCACCTGAGCCCTTCCTCAATCCAATTCTCAGTCAAACTCACTCCACCCATCAGAAAGAGCAAAAGGCCTGCCACCTGCTACTGGTGACCCCAGCACTCACCAGCAAGGGCAGAGGATCTTGTTCCCAGAATTTCCAAAAGTCCACCCTCCACCAAGAACAACCACAACCTCACACACAGAACATTTCAGGGGACAGAACCTTTACAAAACACAATTTCCTGATGTCAACATACAGAAAGCATGGAGAGCAAACCAAAGTGAAGGTCATTGGTGTTAATCACCTGTTTTTTTAATAGAGAACATACACAGTTTTTTAATGTACAGTAAAGCAATAGCAAAACGCTGTCAAGTCAGTGAGGTGTAGATGATGGATTACATTGTGGCGTTTTTCATCAAAATGGTATGGTATCTCTGCAACAAGTGGTAGCAACTGTCAGTACATCTACATGATATATGGCCAGCAAGGTAATAGGGCATTTACAGGCATTGTATGGCGGAGTTAAACTTGGCAATAATTTCACTAGTGATATATGACACTGAGTACATTATTCATCTTTATAGTGCATGCAAAATTATATTTGCCTCTGAATTTTGTATCAGGGGGCAAGTGGTAGCTTCACTGTTCATTAATGAGCAACAAAGTAGCATAAAGCTATTAGGTAGGGCTCAACATTAACAGTAGCCTGGATTTATTCAGGGGCAACAAAAATGTTATAGTCAAGTCATCTCATAATTCAAAAGGAACCAAGAGGCTGCTTGACAAACAACAAACACATTTTGAATATGATTAAAACATTTGCCTTTTGTTTTCTTATAGCTGAATTTGCACAGTAAGGTATTATCACATAAATGTGCACTGCATTCAGCATTGACTCGTGAGGTCCATTTCAGATTGTGTTAGAAGAGCTCCAAAATTTGATCAGTGAACACACACCAGCTCTTCAACTGAACTGAACTGGGAGCTTCACTGCCATAAAGACTTGCCCTCACTGAATGTTCCTGAATAGCTTTGATCTTGAGATTGCCTCTCTTTACAGAGGCACAGGAAGCATGAGAACAATGGATAAGGTATTCAGCCAATTAACTCTGTGAGTCGACATATGGGAATAGACAGCAGAATACCGCCGGAGCTGCAAAAACGCAGGACCGCTTCTTTGAGAAAAAAACACACTGAACTGATCTGACAGTGGAGGTCCTAGTGTAAGATACACTGGTGGACTCAAACAAGAAACTAATCTCAAACAAATCGCAAGCTTGAGCAAGGGAGTGAGGTCAGAACACCTCTCCATCACGTGATTTGGGTCTACTTGGGATTTGAATACAGTTCCCTGATGAGCAGAATGTGATAATGTTCCATGCATCGTGTTTCATCCACATTTTGGCCCGGTGTATTGACTAAGTGGGAACAAATTAGAGATGGGCTGCAAACAACTAGTGTTACCGCCTGCATAGACTATACAGTTTACTTAATCTTTCTTTCAGCCTCTCAGACCTTTTGGTTCAGTCCATTAATTTAATCAATTATGACAGCATTTATAACTTTTTGGTTCAGTCCATTAATTTAATCAATTATGACAGCAATAATTATCCGCCGAGGAGAAGGTTAATGGAGTCCGTGGAAGATCTCCGTCTCGAAAGAAGGCGGGGAAATACAGGAAAGTTTGTCTAATGTTAATTATGCCCGGGGGAAAATCAGAAATAAATTTATAAAAAAATAAAAAAATAATGCCCCCCAAAAAATAAAAAATATTTGATTAAAGCCATGATTATTATTCAGTATGATTACCAGTGCTATTGGTCCAATCTCAATACCTCCTTTACACCCCCAGATTTCAGAATGTATACATACTGTGGCAGCCCAAGGAAATGTCTGCCTGGCCCTGCAATGCATTGGAGCCACTGGAGCCAAAAAAACTACACCTGAACCAAATAAAGCTTTTGGGACTATGGACAGCTGAAGGCCGTTTGGAGGCCTATTTAAAGGACTAATACATGTCACATGGTGGAAGGAGTGTGAGAGAGAGTTGATGAGCAGTATTTTGGATTGTTTATCGTGTTGACTTGGATTGGGACCCCCCTTTGTGTACCGACTACTGGACTGGATTGCGGAACTGAACTGGAATTGGATATTGGACTACGGATAACAACGACGAGTAGGATTGTGGACTTTGTGTTTTGGATACCCCGAATACCCCGCCCTTTGTTTTTGTGTTTTGTCAAGATTTCGTTTAATACAGTGTTTTGTGTAATACTGCCTCCTCCGGGTTATTTAACCTGCCTATGCCCTCTGCAAGATCCGTGAGTGTCGCCCAACTCCTAGGGACACCACAATACATATTAATTCTGTCCCCTTTACTCAGACATGAACAAGTGCAAACAGCTTAGTTTGAAGCTGAAATTATGCTGAATTACTTTGTAGCCACACTGAAGGTGTCTATAAGAACATTCCATTCCAATGTATTCTGCTTGGGCCGTTTCCTGTCAAATGTGCCAATACAACAGTTTTATAAATTCTGTGGTTTAACCCATAACGTCTGTATTTAAATGCTTGAATGTACTAAATATAATTTATAATAAACTTCCTATAGACCCCATCCCAATGCCCAAAGAAACACAGATGTTTGCTGCCTGTCACACTGTTTCAGCCCAAGGGCAGCTGTTATACATTCCACAAAACACCAGTCACAGGATCCATGTGTGTTCCTTTCCTTTCAGGGAAACACAATTGAACAACAGTGGCATGTCCCACCTGTTGTTGGACACCAGCAATGGGGGCTTGGAGACATGTGGAGAGCTTGCATTCTGGTGAACTACTTCATTATCTCATGAACATAATACTCGTTTGGGACAATGTGCGTTATGTATAGGGTATGAGCCATACCCCAGAGTCTATCTCTCAAATTCAAAGTCTGTTTAACCATACAAATGGCTAATACATACACAGTGCCCACACCCACACAAAGCAAAAGCCACTTTCAGTTTGTTCATTAGGACTCACAGCTTTGATTGTGCAGTCTACATTGCTGAGCTGGTCACAGGTCTGTCTACAGTGTAGTATGAATATCCTTGTACACGAGGCATGGGGGATGGGGGTGCATTGTAAAAGGCTGGGACACAACTTCAGAATGCATCAAAGAATAATAATGTAGCATCAGATAAATATTATGTAATGACAATGCACAGATGTTCCAGAGCATGCACTCAACACTTGAGAATTTCTTCAAATAAACGAGCCCTGTCTTTGTGCGAACCTCTGGAAGACAAAGGAAGCTGACATAATATGAAAGATACAAAGAAACGTCTTGTTTCTGACACCACAGACTAAACCTCCCAGGCCTTTTCCATGTGAGACGGTCATGGGCATTCTAACACTGCTCGAGCATTTAACTATTCCATCTTTCCATTACATTAACTGCATGTGCAATCATCACACATGTTCTAGAACATAATTTATGTATGAACAACAACAGTAATAATAATAAGAAGAAGAAGAAAAAGAAGAAGAAGAAGAAGAAGAAGAAGAGGAAGTAGAGGAAGAAGAAGATTCTCTAAATTTTATTTCAATCTATTCAGTTTACCATTACATAGCAGCCTGAAATATATTCCATAGGACTCAATATGTAAAGTTGGTCTGGCATTGCTAGTTTTCATTCCCTATCTATTTTATATGATTATATCCGTTGTATTGCAATGTGAAAATAAAGCGCAATACAGCTGCTGTGTATGGCTGCGGTGCTAAATTTTTCATTACCTTTGTACATTTAATTTTATATGGATTATTCACTCTGAACAAATGTACAATGAATGGAAATGAAAATTCATGGGAAAAGTCTATTTCACTTGCTCAAAGAGTAATTCTGGGTGAACTGTGAATTTAAATTGATATTTATTTCAATGCCAACTATTCCAGTTCCAATTTGGTTCAAAATAGGACAGAAACTGGGGCAGAAATTTTACCTGTCTCAAATTCTGTATGTCTTAGATACTGGACTGGACTGGTATACTGTGCAACAAGCTAGCTAATTGCTATTTATTTGGGGTCATCCCTATGTTCCCACAGCCCTATATTCCCCCATTTCTCAAAATTAGGTCCTATGTTCCCCCAGCCCTATTAGGTTAGGGTTAGGGTTAGGTTAGGGTTAGGGAATGGCCATACCTGTGCTGTTTGGATGTAGGCCTGAGGGAACATAGGGCTGGGGGAACATAGGGCCTAATTTTGAGAAATGGGGTAACACAGGGCTGGGGGAACATAGGGCCTAATTTTGAGAAATGGGGGAACATAGGGAACTAGACACGCTCCCCTATATTTTCTGCTTTTTGTAAAAGAAAGTTAAAGTTAATACTTTCTCAACTCAAGTCAATTTATGTGTGTGAATGGGAAGAATGGAAAAGTAGGCATGGATTTTGATAAAATCTCAAAATGCCTATTGACAAGAAATAAATTATTTGATTTTATGACTGCTACAGCTAGTGTGGCAGAGGTATACCAATCAAAATGATCTGGGAGTATTATTATTTGATAATACAATGATTTTAATTACCATCCTGAGCTTTACAGTCAAGCATTGGCAGGTTGGAAGGTGTTGATTTAATGGAAATTGTAAGTAGTGTGTAGTGTTGTTACTGGCATAATTAATCCAGAGGGACTAAATAGTGATCATGCTGTGAACATTTTCTATAAAGGGTGGGAAAAAACATTTATTCTCTCCATGGGAAGAGTAGAAAATGACAGTATTCTGTACTATGACATTTTCTGAATGATGTGACATTACATTGCACTGAGGCCAAGATGAGATGCCTTTACGACTTTGTTTTTACCTTTGTCCTCACACTATATGTTTGGAATAATACTTTGAGACTTATCATATTGATCATATCTGTGGAATGGTCCTACTACCAAACTGAGGGCCAGATTTACTAAAGGATTGCATCTGCTTTTTCAACGCAAAAGCAGTCACTAAAAACTCACAATAAAAGCAGTCACTAAAAACTCACAATATCTACATGTACATCAGATTCACTATGCGGTCACAACAGGTGAAATCACTATTAGTGTAATTTGCAGGGGTCAGTTTGTGACTTTCCTTTAAATTAATAGTTAAATCTGTTCATCCATATGTTTATATGGGATGAAATGTGAAACTGAAAAACAGTATTTGGATTTGATTTAGTAAATTAGGTTGATTACTGGATAACGGAATTCTGTCTAATTTACTAGAGCATGAATACCCCTTAATTGTTTAATAAATTATCATTTTTTGTTTATATTACTGCCTCTTTGTGTGAGAATTTTAAGAACCCTTGAAACCAGGTGGTATTTTATGAGCGCTAATTTTGCCTAGGTATTTCACAATTCCTGTTTTGTATTATGTTAAATCTGTTCATCCAAGGTGCAGGGTGGAGATTTAGTTGCTGTACCAGTTACTCTCCTCGATTTTGTAAAACAAATAATCAGAAATATTGTTACAAAGTTCCCCGGTTCATATCATGATAGCTTTATTTTCAGGAATACCTGTATCTACAGACAGCTAGATCAATTATATGAAAGCACGTAAGGTTTCTATTGACCAATTCATCATCAGCTAGTCAGTATAAAAACGCAGTTCTGAACTTGAATAATTATCTTATTGTGTGTATGTGGTCAGGAGGGTATAGATATTTGAATTTGGGTATGGATTGTGAATACAGTTTTACTTTCAGATACTCTGTGGCCTTCTCCCATCACAAGTTTAACCATTTGTATACTTTTTAAAATGTATTTGTTTCTGATTTTTCCCATTTTTCTCCCAATTTAGTGGTCAATTATACCCTCTATTTATTTTGATTTACCCTCCCCACATGAACTCCCCACCCGTCTCTACGAGGCAAGCTAATTCTCCGAGGTCAGCGAACTCCGCTTCCTTCGAGATGGAATTCGCCCACCCATGTTCTGGAGACACCCTTACGCGCTTCTCAGCTAGCTGGCTCACCCTCCCCCTTCCCCCTGGGGCGGACAGCCAAATGCTGTCCCCGATCGGAGCTCCCTGCAAGGGCCGGTCTGGCACCGTCGAGTTAAGAACCACGACCATGATAGGTAGCTCACACTCGTGCATGTGTGCGTTAGACCGCTATGCTATAGGAGGCCCCTGTTTCTATTATTTATTCTTATTCCAATATTCTTTTCTCGGTTGGATCACCACTGGTGTCTTTTTCCCGCCTTATATTGTAGAAAAGGTTTTCTTTTGGATGCTGCCTAATGTCATGTCATATTTTATTTACATTTCTGGTTGTTTGTTTTGTTTACATCATCTATTGTTTGTTTTGTTATGCTTAATGGATTAATTTCTTTCGTGATGACACTCTTCTTCTTCATTGGTCTTGTTTTTATATGCTGTAATACAGCATTGTGATGCTGTACCTCATTAATCAATACCTCTATTTCCTCATCTGTAAAGTTTTCTTCTTCTTGTTGTTCCCTCACTACTTGTGCCTGGTTGCTGCATATCCATTTCTTGGCGTGATCTGGATGTGTGAGCACACCATGTTGTTTTGGACCATTTTTTATGGATGTATCCTATTGCAAGGTGCGAGTGAGGGCATTTCATTTCCTTGATTGCGTCATTATAACCAGTCTTAGTAAATTGGCTGCTATTTGCAATAGAAAAATAGCCGCAACAAAATAGCGACCGTCTTTGCGCTACGACTATCTTAGTCAATCTGGCCCTCGGTGTTTAGTGTGTCCTTGCTGTTCATTATTCATGGCACCTATAGAACAATTTTACATTCAAAACAAACATACTTAGTATTCCAAATCAAGTGTTGCTAATCTTACAATGTTAAAATTGTATATCCAAATTCAACAGGTAAAGTCAACAGAAAGTATCAGTTGATGAATATTCTATTCTATTTAACTTTGGTTGTTTAAAATTTGGGATTTTAAAAGTTAAACTTTTATTATTAATATAATATGGCTGTATATCTCTCCTGCACGTTGGAAATAAGTCTTGACATTTTTCAGTTTTTATCCTTGATAATTTAAATGTATGCACTTGTATATCATCTCTTATGAGTTATTCACATGATACTGTAGGTTTATATGTATTTAGAATGATCAAAATCAAATCATAGCATTTCAGCTGTTAAGAATATTCCAGAGAGTTTTAAGAGTGTTCAAGACTTTCTTGGGGTTGAAAATAATGAGATAAATTTGGGAGAAAAACGGGGGAAAAAAGAAATAAAATAAAAATAAAAATAAATCATCAAATCATAGCAAGCATATTCCAATTTATCAAGACTTTCTTGGTTTTGAACATGTTACCTTGCAGCCGTGAATGTCTTTCTTTGTTACTTTACTGTTTTGACATTTTATTTGCAAATAATGCACAACTTCTTTGCCCATAGCTGCTTTCCTCATCCCATCTATCTTTATTCAATGCATCTTGTTTAGCGTTCAGTCTTACAATAGATGTTGGTGAAGCTGGCTGATTTCTGCTGAAACTACAGAGCTGAACATTAAAGGTGGGTAATAACCCAGCATGCAGTGTGAACATACTGCCTCTAATGCTGTCTTGATATAAAATGTAAAGGTGGGCATCAGTGTTCAATGGTTGATCACTTATTCTCACTGCATCCAATTGCGATTGGAATGTGTGCTGAAAGCAAAATTATTTTAGAAATGCATGTATTTTTATTTATAAATGGCAGGTTTGAGCTATGCTGATGATAGAATATGAATGCACTAGGCTTTCTTTGTAGTAAAAGGCTTGTTTTGGTGTTCTTTGTCAGGCATCCACATACTGTACATCCAGTCAGCTACAGTGTCTCTAAGGAAGCGTATGCTTGTATTTGGACATATGTGTCCAAATGTTGGGACTGCTGATTAATCAACTGGATTAATTATCTCCATTAATGCCTTACACTTAAAGCTTAGGAGTGGGAATTAAGTGTTTATCAATACAGCCTCTCTCTATCAGTATTCTTTCAGCAGCTATACGTTGCACTCTGTTGAATATTTGCTATTTTACTGACTGAGTTGATTAATTTATTATTCGTATCACACCTGGTGTTTTAGATCTCTTTTATAGCCTTATAACTTATAACATTCCATGGATATTGATTACATTAGTAGATGCAGTTGCATTCTGGTATTCTAATGCGTAGGCAGGCACAATTTTAAGAATTATTTTCTACTTCTCTGTGGTCAGGCATGAAAACATCAGAATCAAGCAAGGGGCCATATTTGCAATAATAAACCTGTAATTTCAAAGAAAAGGAAAACTAACAGATGCTGACATTTTTAATGTGTGTGTGTCTGTGCATCTATCCCTGGGGTGCAATACTGTACATGTACATATATAATACAGATGGCTCTCTGAAGCCAATATGGAACAGGGCCAGCTGTCCCATCTATAATCACATCAAACAGTAAGAAAGCCCATGTGAGGCACACACATCTCTCATTTCCTGACGATGAGCTGTGAATGCAATCTGAATACACTACGCCTGTGCTACTGCAGGAAAAATTTGTGCTAGCTGAATGAACTCAAGCAGCAGGCTGAGACCAATCAAGGCAGGGGTCAGTTCATTTTCCATAGAGGCAATGGGTGGTCTCAGTTGCTGGATCCATAGTTCTCTTTCTGATCTGTTTGTTTGGACAGCACAGCAAGAAACATTGTGTACATTCACAGTTAGCGCAGTGCATGTGTAAAGTTGAAAGCTGAAGGGCTCATCTACAGCGATCAATGATCCACCTTTTTCACAGAAACTATCACTGATGCCACCTCTAGCCTGGTAATGCAGGTTGATCCTGAGGCTGAGGGCTCACAAGCAGGCTTTGTTAGAGCCTTTTCAAAGCTGTTTGGAAGATTGCATTCTCTGTAAAGAGATAACCTGTACAAAAACTGTCAAAAATAACTAAAATGTTGCAGACATGAGCTTTCACCATTAACTTTTTCTGGATTGCTGGGAAATGCTTGTGAATGTATTGGAACTGCTATTGTAAAAATTTAATAAGCATTGACAAGGCCCATACAATGCCTATCCCCAATAACCTATGGTTACATTTGTATTTCTGCCTTTGGTTCAACAAATAATTTTTTTCTTTCCTTGTTCTTTTCTGTACTGGAATTCCCAGTGCATCTGCTAACAGCTATAATGAATGGATATGCATATGAATACACATGACTATGATTTTATTATTATATCTTCCAGTATATAAGTGCAGCTGCTGAAAGCTCACACTGCAAATAGTTGTCACACAAATTTAATAACCACATTCTGCTGCTGTTTTACGGCAAATCTGCTCTTAACAAATTCTTGAATTATCTTGTGTGTCATGGATGGCTGTATATTCAATATACCAATATTCGGCCACACCAACATTCGGCATGCCATTTTCATGATTGTTCATGACAAGGACAATTCTTATCAGGCTTTGCCTACAGTTGCAGCTGCTATTATTTTTGCCTCTATCTCTATTTGATATGTGTTATATACATCATGGTTGTGACCCTGTACCAACTGTAAATTGTGAAAATAAAAGTGTATCAAATGGAAAACATCTAGGATAAGAAATCATATTATGGGAGCACAAATCGATAAACACAACATTGGAATCCAATATGGGGTTAAAACACACACACCAACTACTCATAATATGACAAAAATGAATACAATTATATGACACTCTCGCTAATACACAACACATTACATTCATGGGAGACCTTCAAGAACTGTGTTTTTATGTATGCATTTCATCAGTGTATGTGTGACACTGTTTCACATAACAGCGTGGGAGAAAGGTTTGCTGGGGACAACTCTACTACTATGCTCTGTAGATGGGAGCATTGTCATCTTGAAAGACACCCCTCCCTGCTAAAAATGCTAATAACATGAGGCAAAGATGATGCCTCCAGTATCATTAAGTAACAATTTATGTTTACCTTGCCTTGTAAAGGTGTGATAAAGACACCATTATGGAACCAGAACCCTTGCAGCACTGTTGTGTTTCTGTTATTTACTACTATCTGTAGCTTGTTAACAAAAAACCCTGTTCAATCCAAAGTGCTATTAATTTTTTATAATGGCTAACTAGCTGTATAATATAACTAGTTACATATGATGATATATTTTAGCTAGCTAAAAACAATTACTTGGTGACTTATGCTTGTTAATATCAAGGAGGTCCAGAATAAAAAAAATAGTTTGTAATGCAGTGGGAAAAGGGAGATTTGCACAAAGGAGACTAGGAGAGTGCATTAATGTCAGATGCTTTGGTGATACTGTTTAGGATGAAGCTGCTTAGGATTGTGCATGAAGTTGAGGCTTATTGGTTGAGGTATGAAGGCATTTGGGATGATGATATAAATAACAAATATTACCTGATATAAAACTTTCTATTTTTTCAGGCATGCATCACATGCATTGGATTAAGTAATGGCATGTGTGGAAATATGTCTAACCTTGTACTTATATCTCCTCATTTTCAAATATGAATCTGTCTCGAAACAGTGGCTCCCTGCATTCCAAGATAAGAACCACCCAGTGTTGTATTGCCTATGCCATCTTGCCCTTTGCCCTTTTTCATAGGTAGACTGCAAGTCAAAGTGTGGTCTAACAGCCAAGTAGGCCATTAAAGGGTTAACACGCACCTCTTTATATGGTCATTTTGCCTTGCTCTCTGTGTTCTATTCTCCATGCCTCATTTAATGATTTCAGTTATTTTCTATCTTAAATAATGTGCATGACTTGTCCTTTTAAACCACGTTTCCCCTTATCTGTGTGCAAACGGTGCATTAATAATGATAACAACAACAACAACAACAAAAAACAGCAACAATTATGATCCCAGTCTTAATCATCATAACTATATCTTGGATCATAATAATATGCAGTGGTACACATCACTGTTGCGTAAAAGAGGAAATCTTTAATATGGAATATTCCCAAACAGTAGCCTGGACAAAAAGCTTTTGTCATTTAAAATTCAACATTAGTCTCTGTCATTGCTTGATCCCAATAACAGTGCCTCCAGGTCTAATGGCAAATACGAGCCAGCAATTAATAAGCTAAACACAGATTAAGGAAAGGAAGTAGTAGTCTGTTGAAAAAAAAAAAAAAATGTAAAAAATAAAAATATATATATATACACACACATTATATGGGGAGGGGAAGACAAAAACAATTTGTCGTTGTAATAATATGTACAGTCATGTTCTGTGAAATAATTCAGACATGTGGGGTTGAGAAATACATTTGAAACAGGGGAATCATTTTTTGTATGTGTTAGCTTGGAACTTGTGGTAAATTATGGGATGGGGTGTAATGCATTTCAGATATTGGCATAATGCATTTATGAATTTGACACTTATTGTCATTTGTCATATTGTCATGTGACATTTGTCATGTCATATTGTCATATCAATTTATAATTTATAAAATGATACATAAACTGCAATTCATAAATACATTGCTAATATCTGAAATGATAATATATATATACTATATATATATATGTATATATATATGATCAGATATATTCATCTGTATAATATCTTAATGATAATTGATTAAAATCCTTTCATCTCTCAAATATATTCATATATACTGTATACCATTCATGTAGCATGGCTAGAGTATAAGTGCTGATCCTCTAAAGCATTTTTCTACTGTTAAGGAAATGTTGAAATCTCTATAAACAAGAATAAGGAAGTCATGAGATAAATTTTCCTAAATTGGTTGGCAGTTCTCTTTCTCTCAAGCTCTTCCAAGGTAAAAGGTTAATTGTATCTTGACAGACGCTCAGAGGAGGAATATTTGTGGTCTCTCTACTTGGCTTCCGCCTATGGAGTGTGGACTGAATGACAGGCCACTGGAGCAGCACAGCAAGAAATGAGCTATGTCTATTATTAATGGAAATATGGGTCAGCGGTCACCCAGGGTGGGAAATGAATGATAAGAGCTTGCGAGGTGTAAATCGCCCCCTCCTCCCCTCTACACCCCTACATTCCATCATCCTTGGTGACCCCCCATTAATTGCATTTCCCTTTTGATTATACTTGATAGAGGCAGTGCCACAGGTATGTTGCTGTTAGAAATGGAGCATGTCCCTCGTGTTTGTGAGCTACCCAGACACAATTAAATCTCCATCCTTGGTAAATCCTAAGAACAAGCTCTATTCTTACAGGGATAGAAGTAGGCAGTTTCACTCTTTATCTTTTTTCTCTGCTGTCATCTGGTCATTTTTCCACTGTTGTCAGATGTCCACATTTTCAGCAGAGAAAAAAACTGACTTTTCACCAAAGTCCCATCTCCCTATGCTTGACTCCAATATCTACATAATATAAGCATTGACATTTTCAGTATTCAAATGTAAATACAAAATATAAAATCCGCTTTACCTTACTGAATTGGCCAATGAGATGAAATTAGATGCTGGGATGAACTTGTGCTGTTGCAAGCAAGCTGGGGTACAGTAATGTTAGCTTATATTACTACTGTATGTTGCTATCTGTCAACCTTCATTGAAAAACTCCTCTCAAAGTGATATGTCAATACCATATACTATATATTCTAGTTCACTTTTTTGGGCAAAAACAATGTTTGTATATGTTTACCCTAGGATTTTTGGGTGTGGTGATGGTGAGGGGATGTTGTCAAGAGCACAAATATATACATTGTATAAATGTATACAAGTATCTACATAAATTAGGGAATAAATTACCTACTTTAAATATGCATAAATACATAAAAAAATGGTATGCCTCTCAAACAAAATATTTTAATATAATATATACAGTGCTGTGAAAAAGAATGTGCTCCCCCTGCTAATTTCTTGTTTGTTAGAAAGTTTTTAATCAAAAGGATATTTGACCATCACATAAGATCCAAATATAGGATCTAATGCAATAGGATTGCAAATAACACAACACATGCACATGTTACAACTTTTCCATTATCTACCCAACAAAAAGTCATCAGACATTGAATACCCCTGTGGGAAAAAGTACTGTAAGTGCACCCCTAGCTTCAGTAACTGGTAAAAGCTATTTTATTAGCAATGACTTTAACTGAAAATGTCCAGTAAGTATTGATAAGTCTCTCATGTTGCCTAGAATGAATTCTGGAGCACTCTTCTCTACAGAATTGTTGGCTAACTCTTGGCTTTCTTGCATGCAGAGTTCACATCAGGTCATCCATCCATCCATCCATCCATTGTCTAAGCCGCTTATTTCTGGTCACCATGTTTCATGTTGTACCCTGGGGTCGCCAATCCATCACAGCACACACACCATTCACTAGGGCTCATTCATGCTCATTTTCCTGTTGAGTTCAAAAGGAGAATTAGCTTGGAGAGACCTTCTTGCTGAGGCGAACCACTGCTAATCAGGTGGCCAACGCCACCCTTCTTCACCATGTTTCAATGTGAAACATGCTCATTTTCCTGTGGTTCAAAAGGAGAAAGGGAGGACCTCCACTGGAGTTTGTGCTGCTTTGATAGTTCAAGACCTGGACATTGAGTCAATCAATCAGTCAACCATGTATTCCATCCTATGCCAGAGTACTCTGGAGCAGAATATGTTGCACAGCTGAAAGCCCATTGAAATGCATTGAAAGGAACTGATGTGAGCTCTACATGCAAGAAAGCCAGAGTTGAAACAATTATGAAAGGAAGAGTGCTCCATTATCAATAATTTCAAGATATTTTTAGTTAAGATAATTGCTACTAAAATAATGTAATAATATTTTCATGGGGGAAAAGCTGCATGCGGCACCTTTAATGTATCTGTAATGGAATGCTATCATTCTGTGGTTGCAGTCAAGAGCTTGGAATTGTAGGGCCCTATCCCTCTTCTGTGAAGTGTGAGCTATGACCAATGGAATGTGTTTTGTTATGTTCTTTAGCTGTGCAATGAGACAAACACATGGAATGTTATTTTTAATATGTTGGGTCATGTATGTCCAGAAAAGGGTTGTGATATGGGATATGAAAGTTCTGAAGATGTTTCTGGACTATGATTGTACATGTGTAGGCATTTACTATTATAGGCATGTAAGAAATTGTATACAACATTAGTGCATGTGTAGGCATGTGATAAATTGTATACAACATTAATTCAATTAACCCTTTCCTGCCTGAGCGGAGTGTTCCATTGCTTATCGTATCGTATGCATTAATGATCATTGTTTGGCGGTATCAAACAATATATTTAAACATGATGCACCTTCAGAAAGCTGATAAATAGCCCTCCTTTCAAATGATATGACATACAATAGCAATATTAATAAACCTCTAATAAGGCATGGAAAAACAATCTCAGAAATGTTTAACTTTTAAGAAAATCAATGTTTTGGCAGTTTATATTGTTCTCTTCTTCCCCTACAAATAGGGTAAGTCCACTGAGAAGTGGTGACGGCAGTGATAGCAAGATTTCCAATGATTTCATCACACATGAAATTGTACATTGCTGACTTCACTTTGCCAAATAGACGGAAATCCTTTAATTGATGCAAATCAAACTTTTATGTGATACATTTTGATGTAAGATAGTTAACACAACTAGTCAACAATTCAAAGTAGAAGATGTTTTGCAAGTGCAACTCAATGAAATGCACCAATATTATTAATTAATCCGTATGGGAACAACACATTAAGTAATCAACCAGCCAAAAGACCAATCTATAGGGCAACCAACCAATAATTTAATCAATGAGTGAATGAATCATCCAACTAAATACCCTTTAAATTTTACCACAGCAAAATATATATAATGGTATCAATATATGGATATGTTGAGCCTGTTGACATACTACTATTGTATTATAAGTTTAAAAAAAGAAGAAGCATTTTCATGCTGGGAGTCTCCCGCTGTGTTTCAGAGAGATGTGTGTGATGTTTTTTTGTCAGTGCAAATGTTTTAAACGTTTTTTTGTGTGTGTAATGTTTGATAATCGAAGCCATGCGATGATGCATTGGACAGTTAATGCTTTCAACTGGACAGGGTGGGCTGACGGTGTGGTTACTTTGGCTGAGCAGAATGTAAAAAAGCAGGCTCTTTGAGGCACGCGAGAGCACAGAACTAAGGATGGAAATACATTATTAATTCAGTACTCAGGCATGTTGTGCTATTTGTGTGTTAGACACATCTGTGTAGTTACCCGTTGAAATATCCTGAAGCAGACACCCCCTTTCTCCCTATTAAATTCCTAAAATAAACATTATGGCTCTTTTATGTGTTTTTTTTAACTACACAGATTTGATCCTGTAAGGATTTCGTTGGTCTCATTTACCGTCCAGTCTCTGATAAGTTCTTGATAAGTTTTGTATTTGAAAGAAACCCATCCCCAGCAGCATAATAATATTTTTTATACATTTCAGTAGGTAGGAATCCAGTAAGAGTGCATAACACACATCCAGGCTGTTAAGTTACTCGTTGGAGGAATAAATCACAGACAAATGCTAGTCAGCTGCTGAATGATTTCCAAGACTGATAATAGGCTCAATTCAACCCTGGGAATGAGCAATTCAACCCTGGGAATGAGTCTCAATGTGATCAGCAAGGTACAATGATATCCCTCTGTAAAATTGAAATATTCTGACACAGGCTTTGTAGTTATTTTTCTCTCAATGCAACCTGAATAAAAGCTTTCATAATCTGAACATCTGCTTCATCATGTCACCTCTTTGAACGTTTTCCACTGTTGAAAAGTTTAATTTGTGTATCTTGACTCTATTTCACTCTGAAAATGTGTATCTCAGTTGATTTCACTCATGCTCATAAATCAAGCCCCTTTGTTGATGGGCCAAACATTAAGATGAAGAACCAGCCCCCGGTAGAGCTAACAGGAGGGGTGTGACCAGAGCTGTGCATGGACCTTTGGTGGGGCAGGTGCTCAAGGACCAAAAAGGGCACTACCCCTCCCGAGTTGTAGAGGTGGGGGAAGGGGAGCAGAAGCTCAAATTAATTGCTGAGTGGGGGGTGATTCAGGCTTTGTTTTGTTCATTTAAAATATTTCCAGTAAAAGTCACCTCACCTTAATTGTAAATGTGTGAGAAGTGCTGTCGAGAGGGCATCTTCCCTTCAAGAAGGTTTTAAAGCACTCCTTCTCCCCCGTCTGTGCCCACGCCTGGGTGTGACTGACTGAGGAGTCCATCAGACTGCTGTCCGCTACTTTACTGATCAATTACCCCACCGGCCCCAATTCCCAAAGCTGCCACAAGCCTTGAAATCAGGGTCATAATTCTGCCTCAGAGGGAGAGTGCTCCCCGTAACAGCCAGAACATGGGGGATGACTGCGTTGCAGCTGTACATGCGCTGCAGTGACTTACACAGAGGGCCACTGGAGTCAGGTCCAGGGCTTTGCTCTCACATGGTAAGCAGAGGAGACTCAGCCACATACACCCCAAGGGCACTGAGATTCTCTGTGGAAGGAAACCCTGTGTTGTGATTTATCAAGGTTCGTCTTGACACCCGCCACTATTTACCCCCCAAGGTCAGATGATGAATTGTCTTTCAGTCAATAGGAGCTGTGAAGATGAAAAACAAGAACAAAGAGGATTCAAAGAAGTGTTTTGGTAGAGGAATCCTTAAAGAGGGACAGAAAACAAATTAACTGTGGATGTGGATAAAACTGTCTTGTCAGGCATGTGTGTGTGAGTACATGCATGTGTGCATTCATTTATGTGTGTCATGACTAGAGAGGCAAATGGACAGTCTTTGTGAAGTAAACTCTCTCTCAGGCTTAATTTCCTGTATTTATAGATGCCTCCTGCTTCTTGCCCTCCCTAATGACAGCACATACTGCACCATCAAAGGCTTTCTGAGGCAGATCATACCTGCCCACTTCACTCAAGATTGCTACTAATCTTATGTACATATATACTGCACAGACATGTGTATGGTAGAACAGACATAAACCTTTTTCCATTTAAATCAACTCCCATCCTCCCCCACCTGGCTCCCACTACTTTAAACCTAATCCTAACTCTAATCCAAACTCTTAACTTTAACCCATGAAATACGATTTCCTATCCTTAAAAATATTTGTAGTATTGAATATCCTTTACTCCACAAAGGCTTGAAACAGTTCCACAAATAAGATGTATTTCCTCCTTCCTTCAACAAGGAACCAAAAGTAGAAACTAATGTAATGTAGGCTGCATGTTTCTCTGCTTACTCATTAGAAGTGTGAGAATTATTAATTATTTTTTATCAAACTATTTTGTACTTATACCTCCTCATAATAATTCTCCTTCCCTGTTTTTTTGTGAAAAAATGCTATGATTTATAATTCAAATGCTTTTGTAAATGTGGTTTGTAATCATTTAAATTCATCAAAGACCTGGATTGGGGCCAACAATTGTGTGGAATAGATTCTTCTTAATAAAAGTCCCTGACAGCATTGCCTTGTAGGCCTCAGTGTTGAGTGCCTGGTGAAGAGAAATGTGGGGTGGATAAGCCTACCTTGAAGAGGGGGATCATGGGAGCTGACAGGGAGTTATCTTCTATGCCATCTGAATGTCAGTGATGTTTCTGCTCTATGATGATGATGATGATGATGATGAGCACAAGGTGGGAGAGATGGAGAGAACATGATGGACATGCACATAAGCCCTCACTGCCCTGCATCGGAAAGTTTTGTGTTTTATGGGAAGTACAATACACAAGGCCCTCAGCAATTTGGATGGCAGTGTTTGCTGATCTCTGAAGATGTCTATTTGCATTTGAATTGTGTTAATTATTTTGCTTTTAACTCAAAAGGAAAACTCCCTTATGATATGATTAGAGAATGTTATTTACTTTCTCCTTCTGTTATCTGTTGTGTAATTTACGAGTTGTATGAAAGGACCAGGGCTGTTTCAGACCCTGCTGATAATAAGATAGCTCACCACTAAACTACCCCAAATAAATTAAATATGGCTGTATCCCTGTCAGAGTTCCTTGCTTAAAATCTTTGTGGATATCCTGATTTTTGCAATATATACGTAACCAAACGTTTTACATTAAAAAAATTCAAACATTTAGAGGTCTATATAAATAGGTATTGCCTGGTCAAGCCCTCTTGTCGGGCTAGGCTTGCTGCAAGGTGAATTGAACTGGACATTGAACTGGACATTGCTTTGTGAAAGAAAAAATATTAACCAGTGTCTAGTCTTTTTTTGTATGGCTTCACAAAATTATGGAACTAAGTTGCTCTAATTGTTTTGTCACATTGAAAATTATGGAAGCATTTAATCCTAATGATACAGTAAATGTGATTAACAACTACTAAATGGAAGCCTAAGACCACTATAAGAGAAGGTTGTGAAGGCTGAGTGGATATAACACATGCAGAAGCACACTGATGCATGTGGACACACACACTCAGAGCCATAGTGCAGTGTTCAGTAGATTTTGAAACACCTGAGGTTGAACTTTGTGAGCCTGATGTATTCTGCCCTCTTTATTAATAAAGCAAATGCTGTACATTCGTCAGTCAATATTTAGCTAAATCCATTTCAGCATGGCTGGGTAGCCAGCAGGCCTGATAAATGAAGACTACTCACACTGGTGACTGTGCCATTATTGGAACTCCTGGGAGACGGTCAGTAAGAACAGGAGCTCCTTTTTGCTTTATGCTGCTATCTATAACACTCTGCCTCAGAATCACTCTCCTGGGGAAGAAAATGATATAGATATTTGAGGAAAAATATGACTTATACTCCTCTGAGAAACATTTTTATAGTCCAATACACAGGAAAGCCTGGCAAACATATGGCAAAGCCAGGTTCTCCCTCAGTAAAATGTCTTCATTGTCATGGGCTGCTTAATGATCTTTGACTCTTCTACTGTTTCCAACACTTCATTAACATAGTGTGTAAAACAGGCTCACTTAACTGTACTCAAGTATTCATATGATTCACCTAGCCACCATTTTAAAATGATAATGGGGCTGGAATGGCAAAGAAAATTCATGGAGTTTGGTGGCTGGACCAGAATTTACAAAGGAGTTCCATCTTTGAATCTAGTTATAATTAATACGTGAGCACATTAATGCTGATAATTCCAAAAGCAGTCATACAGAAAGACTACTGCAATTAAGTTGAGGGTTATTGGTGGCATGGCATATCTACACAGCTAAATAGGATATGCTTATTCTCAGGGATTTTAAAGCAGGTGATGTACAGCTCAGGTTCAATGATGTGGATGCCTCATTTGAATTATTTCTTATTACCATTACCAGCTTATCCTGATGATTTAAAGATTATGGGTCTGAACTGATGTCTGAGAGCCACAAGCAGATAGAAGTATTCAAAATCCATAGCTAGTTGTGTTACTAACAATCATGCTGCTGTGTTGTGCATATTTTATTGACATACGTAACTATCAACATTTAGCTTCCTAAACAAAATTGAAGAGAATTGTTTTTGTCCTGAAGACCAATTAATTGCCCTAGTGTGAAAGGACAAATTACGTTTCCAGTGTATCTAGATTGTGCTAGTTAGTACAATCTAGAAAATGTTGAACAAGTATTTGTTTGCCAAATGCTTGTTTCAAAGATATTTTGGCTTAACACGATTACATTTGTACCATTCCATCTCACATAACTAACATTAGCTACATAATGATTATAATTAACCACAAATTTTATCTAAAAATGATAAATTACACTAACTTAATAGCTATCAAGGAAGATTGATAATTAATCATTTTTCTGGGAGGCAATATGTCATAAGGTAGCACAGCATGAAAGAACTGATACAATATGAACATGATTTCCTTTTACAGACCTCTTGAAAGACATCATTTCTTGCAGCATTGCTCATTTTAGAACTGTTAATTTATTTTAACAGGGGCCAATCATTTATATCCTCACATCAGGCAAAAATCCTGAGAACCATGTTTATTCATAGGATTTGCCATACAGTATGTTGACAGGGTTTTGATGTGCATTGATAATTGGGCTATAGGGACCCTTATGGCCTTTGCACTGATGTGTGATAAGTAAGAATTTGCAAAGTAACTTTTTACAGCCATTGTTTACTTGACATAAGAGTGCATGTCAAGTCAAAATCGTAAGTAAATCGTCACACTGTTATATATAACCCAGGGGTGGTGACAGGGTTAAGATCAGGTTGGGTACTAAGGTGAGCAATTGAAGTGGATTTATGATTAACACAAGGCATGTTTGGCACAACAGCCAGAGATTGTTAATAAAGGTTACATTTACACTGTAAATACAGGTTTGAAAGAAAAACAGTAACAACAAACAGTAACAACAATAAAAAGCATTTGGGGGCTTCAGTTATTCATGTTTATCACACTGCAAAAATTTAAGGGGAGGAGGAGAACATTTCTCGGTAAACAGAGTTACATTAAAATGCAAATGGATGAATCATCAACTTTGTCTCATTGTTATAAGTCCATATCTCATAAGTCACTCCCCATTTGTTTTTAAAGATTGGAAATATTCATTGGGTAGAATTGACATTTTAGGGGAAAAAAGGCAACTCTGAACTTTGTAAATGTTAAACCTTTTAATAGCTATTTTATTCATATGCTTCAGCATATTTATTTTCAGATAACAGTATTTTGGAATGGATTACAGAGATTAAGCTTTGTTACAGCCAGCCTGCTTGACTTGGGAAGCGTGTAATTGAGTGCAGCACTGCGGATCATCATTTAAAAGATTTATTCATGGTCAAATCAGATAGGCAATCTGAGTGAAACTCCCTGTGAAGATCTCAGTGCAGGCCCAGTCTGTGGGCTCGGCGTGCTGTGAAGCACAGCATGCTCCAGGTGTTCGTCGTTGTGGGGACAGATGTGACAGAACAGCTTTTGAGCTAGGCTCACCAAACTCAGCCAGTAGTTTCAGATAGTTGGGGACTGAGTTGCTATTCAAAGGTTTTTTGATACATTTTTTGAAAATTGTAAACAACTCTGCAGCTGGTGACACAATAGGCTACCATTGCTACAAGTTACTGCATGCTTACTAAAATGTCACAATGGCATATTTCAAGATTCAGATTGTCAACTGAAGGGCAAGCAAGCACTCTCATCCTAGCTTTTACATCGAAAATGTCTGGAACCTGTACTGTTTGGTTGTATGAATTGTTCAGATGGTGAAATTATATTTTCTGCACTAACTGAATCCTCAACATTCCAATAGCTGACAAACTGGCCAGCTAGCAAACATGACTATCTAAGCTAAAGATTCAAACTAAGGCTGTACAAATTGTTGCTTTTTATGAAGAAAATAAATGGCTAGCCATATAGTTGGCAAAATAGATAGACACAATTAAAAAGAAAAGGTTAAAGAAGATAGGTAGCTGTAAGGATAAACCACAAATATCTAGCTTAGCTAACATTGCTTGTTGTGGTGATTTAATTAACATTAGCTAGCTTAATCTCTAACTCGCCAACAGCATTAGCTTGTACTAATGTACTACTGCAGATGCACGTCAAGTTGTGATGCAACTCCAACAGCTAAAGGGAATGAAGCAAGAACTAGTGCCTCAGGCTCAAATCTAAAAACATAGAAGATAGAACATAGTTGTTTTCAGACTGACTGTCAGACATTTTGATGGAATAAACAATAGACAGCTAGCTGCAGTAAATATCAAATTGGGGCTGCCAATGTGGGGCTAGCTAGCGTGTGAATAAACCTATAGACATAAAGTCATTCAAAAACACCTGAATTGTGATCTGGGGACTATGAATATCTTGGTACAAATATTCATGAGAGCTGCTTTTTTGTCAGCCATATTTAATAGCCTGTAATTCAATTCTCCAGTGGCAAGAGGGTGATAGTCTCCTCATGAAACCACTGTTTGAGTAATCATTAACAGTCATCTTGTTGCCAACCAAAATCATTTTAATTTGTCATTTAATTACAATTGCACAAATATTCATGGATCAGTGCTCTTGACTTTATTCATTTTATTCAGCAGTATTTGAAAATGAGTCAATAATACAGTAGTGTTTACCAGAAAGAAAATATGATTTGCCATAAACAACTCAATATACTATGTCCCATGTGACGGGTGTTGCAAATACTTGCTAAAATTACATGGTCTGCCTACATGTTTTTGAGGTGTGCCACAAAATATGACAAACTGTCTGCTGTTCTGGATACAAGCTATCAGATGTAATGGTTGGAAAATGTCTGTCTTTCAACAGTGTCCGGTGTCCATCTTGACAATCATTTGACTGCTTTTTGAAATGTAGAAGTACATAGTGTGGCAGGGTCAGGGGTGTTGGGTTTCAATGCAGCCTAATATCAATAATAAAATCAGAATCAGAATCAATACACCGGCAAATAGGAAAAAATAGAAATGTATTAAGGGATTTCTTACAGTAAAAAGGAAGATTGGGAAGCAAACACATACAGTCTGTGATTTGTTCTCATTGTCGTTATCCATAATCCAAAAGTCTTCAATCCAATCCAGGTCCTCAAACAATCAATGGTCAGTACACAAACGGGGTTCTCAAAACAATCCAAGTCAATCCAGCAAACAATGCAAAACACAATTATCTTGACCCCTGAGAGACTGATAAACGGCAGGTGCTGGATTGCCAATTGAAGCCATGCTGTGAACATGTGATCACGCTGTCTGTGATTGGACTGTTTCCAGTTGCAGTCTCCTTGACCTCATCTGGCTCTGCCCCTTCCTGGGGCCGTATTCACAAATAATTTTATCTTACCACTATGAGTACTTCTAAATTGCACTAAAACCTTTTAGTTAGGAGTCCCACCTTAAAACCTATTCACAAAGCTGCAAAGACAAACTCATACTAAGGAATTCCTAGAATTTTCAAGCTAAGAGTGAGGGCGGGGTTGACGTCGTTGCTATGGATGACGTTGTTTCTCATGAACGAGCTTACTCAGAATGCCCACAGCGATTGGCTGATATAGGGGATGGGTCTCTGCCCACGATTTCAACTTAGCAAATAAATTATATGCTACTGTAAAGGGGTATGTAGGACTACCTGTTCCTGTTATATTCTAGTGGTGTAACGGATCGCAGTTGATCCGTGATCCGTACGGATCAACCCCCACGGTTCGGCACGCATATGATCCGTGGATTAATAGCTAAATTGAACCATCATAGAGAAATACAGTTTTTCTGCCGCTGTTACATTTTAAAGTAACAATCCCCTAAATCTCGATGCAGAGTTACAGTGAAGAGATAGACAACCATGTATGTTTTGGTTTGCTTTGTTTTTCATACTAAATGCCTTTCTGGGAGGCAGGTTTTTAGAAACGCGACCGAATTAAATAGAATTTAACCCCTTGTTGACGATTGCTGCAAATTAGCCTCAAACCCCTTAAGACCTTAATACAGCAAAAAAAAAATTTTTTTTTTTTTTTAATTCAGGCAATAAGGGGTTAAACATTAGCGATTTTTTATTAAATTAATTCAGGCATAAGTCCACCCTAGTTAAATCGCCTAAGGCGTACTGAATCTAAAAATGTATTTTGAGAAATTTTCGAATAAAGATTTAGTGAAATAACTTAAATTGAAAAACTGAAATTATCATTCATTTAATTCCTTGAGAATAGTTCCTGGTAATTTTTGGTGGAAACGCGCCTTTGGCCCCTGTTATTATTTTTTTGGCTGATCCGAAAAATGATCCAATGCACCCCTATTATATTCTAATAAAGATTCTAAAATGCAAATGTAGGCTACGTGTCACTGATTTAACATGAAACCAAGAATACTGACTAGTCAATTGGTTACATGTCTGCATCTCGTAAACAATCAGCGGGTATCTATATATAATATATATAATATTAAATATATAATACCCTCGGGATTGAGGCGGTACCTTTTTATGGGCTCTGTATCATTCAATATCTCCAAAGTGTTGACGCGATTGCGACTAGACGATTGCCGGCAGCAGCAGATTTTCGGATCGCCGTGTGTAGGTCTTTAGCGACTTAGAAGTCCTCTTGACTGCTTCTAACTTCTCCTGGACTTAGGAGCTGTTTTTAGCTCTCAAACCCTTTGTGAAATACTCTTATCCCAAAAATGTAGGACTCCTAAATTTATGAGTGACACGCCCATTATTTTTCAGAGTTGCTCCTAAATTGTGGAGTTACGACCAACTTTTACCCTTAAAATGCTTTGTGAATACGGCCCCTGGAGTGTAGCTATTGCTAGTTAGGGAAGTGTAGAGTAGGGGAAACCGTCTGCGGAAGAGAACATCCATTTTGATCTGCACCGGGAGGAAGTTTAGAATCTTTTCTTTCTAGTGCTAGGGCTTAGTCAGACTGTTTTATTGTTTTTTTTTTATTTTTATCCCTTCATTGTAATGTGAGTATGTTTACTATATGTTGTATGTTATAAATAAATCCTGTATTTTTTTATAACTTGTTGACTCAGAGGAATATTTGTTGTCACGTCCCATTTGGTTCGCTACCCGGTTATTGGAATGTGGGCGTTAATGGGGGGTTGTTTATGGGGTCGTAACAACTGTCACATGCCATGCATTTACATTCTGGTACTTTGTGACGTGTGTAGTAAACAGGTGCATCTTTTATTTCTCTGTTCATACAGGGGAAAAGCACATCAGGTGTGCCCTGCCAGCCCCAGACTTCCCATTTAGGTGTGGGGGTGGAGCCAGCGGGCTGCTATGTACCGCCCCTCAATCACCACCCCTCTGCATGCCCCTGGGCGGCTGCCACAATAGTTATCCCTTTTTTGTAGCATACGGACTAATATTTATTTAGAAAAATGTGTTATATTCCTTCCCCTGGAAACTGCCAAACAAAAGAGCAGTGAGAAATGTAAGTGCTATATATGATGACAGTCATAGATCATAATCATGACCCATACATTTTCATTACTCAAACTTTGACCGGGACCCATGATTATTGCACCACTGCTTTAGCTAAATCCATTCAGTTAATGTGATCATTTTGTTGGACTGATCTCGTTATGATTTGTCTGTCTTTATCTAATTAATCACAGCTAATTGCCTTGTTACTCAAAACTTTTTTTCTTACAAAAGGCTTCTGATGAGTCATTGTGATTGTGTTGTTAAGTTGTCTGCAGCACTTTTTCATAAAATAAAATGTTGTATACACATCTTTGAAAATTAGCATGATGTACTGAATATGTACTAGTATGTAATAAAATTAGGAAGGGAAATATTTGTTTTTAAAAACGTGTTAGTATTTATTATCGTTACAACATTATAATTGTGAAAATGTCATATAAGAATGTAAGAATACATAATGACGAGAACATCTAGGCTCGTAATTTCCTAGTCAAAAGAATATCCAGTACTGCATCAAGCCCCAAGTGTTGAGGGATACACTTGAATACCCCAAGTGTTTCTGCCTCCAATAGATAACCTGATGTGCTGTTTCATTCATTGACAACTCTCTGTGTTAAAAAATACTTCCTGATATCAGCACAGAATTTACCTTTAACTAATTTCCACCTGTGCACTCTTGTTCTGCTGAACTGAACTGAACTTTACAAAAATCTTCCCCTTGTTAATCCCTTTTATGACTTTAAAAACCTAAATTAAATCCCCCCTTAGTCTCTATTTGCAAAACCTAAATAGATTAAGTGTCATAGGTTTTTCCTTGTAACTTTTAACTTTCATACCAGGTATCAATTTAGTAGCCCCCTCTCCCATTCATGACTGCACCAAACCATCTTTTTAATATCATGCTCTAAAAGGTCTTTATTTATGATATCATCATTGGTGTTATTGTACTTTGCACTGATATCTTCCATCCTGGCACTCTGTACCTCCCTACCCTGAATATTAATATTATCTACCTCCCTGCCCCCCCCTCCCCAGTTTAAATACTCCTCCGCTACTCTGAGGTCCAACGCAGCTATACCCCTCCGGTTCAGGTGTATCCCATCACGATTGTACAGGTTACCCCTGTCCCCAAACAAGACCCAGTACCCCATAAACCTGTACTCCACCAGGTTTGTAGCCATGTGTTAAATCTGCATATAAAATATTGCTTCCCATTACTAGCATATGCTAAAGTCTTATACAAACCCCAGGATTCACTTAGCCATTCCTCTCTGGAGTGAACAACCTTGATCTGCATGTGGCTCTCTGGAGGCAAAGAGCAGCATTAAAGGGATCACCTTCAATTTCAGCTGAAATGTAATGAAATTATAACATCCCTGTAAAAATATAAATGGCTTCATTGCATTGGACAGCCTCCCATACTGAGTTGCAGCATGGAGTTCATCAGAGAGTATCCATTCATTTTTAATTCACCACATCTGGATACCCATTGATCTGTAAGGTAAGGAAGAAGTTAAATATACATTTATTTTGTGGTTTAGTGTTGCTCAAAGATTTATTGCAATGTATGCCTTGTCCCCTGGCACTGAACAGAATTTTAAAACAAAACATGACCTTTGACCAGATTTGAGTGGTTAATTGTTGAATATTGTTTAAGTAATGAGCTTGAAACTAATTAAACCTTCAGTTGAAAGGTGGTTATTTATGCTAAGCCATTCTCTACAAAAAGCTTACATCCATCAGGCAGTAATTTAGTTAACAATTTTATGTGTATTTAAAGCATATCACACCTACAGGCAAGTATGCCCACCTTTTCAAACTGGCAGCATGGGTTCTGAGGTCAAGAGAAAAAAAGGGAAATGCAGCAGTATGGACACTGAAATACTAATAAATAAAACTGAAGTGAATAGAAGGAATATTATTCAACAAGCAGAACAACTAATGTAAAAATCGCAAAATGGAGAGAAAGAGATGCCTCCACTTGTGGTCTACTCAAGATGTACACAACGCAACACAAAGTTTCTGAAATGTGAAAATACATAGAAAATAAAACAGTAAGAGGGTCAATGCACATTGCCACTAAACCCTGAAGAAGAAAAGGCCATAGCCACATTGGAAACTCGTGCCTCATAAGGAGCTTGTGGGGAATAGATGTACATTGAGGTGACCCATGTGCCTCAACCACTCAAACAAGAGGCCATTGCTCTTCCCGGAAATATGTTCCCCACTAAGGTTTATCTCACAAGGCCCTTGCTGGAACAACTCATCTAAGTAAGAAAATCCCCCAAAAGAAGTACAGCAGAAGTGGTGATGGATGAGGGTCTTGCTTTCAAGCATCAATGAGGAGGCCACACAAAAGACAAAGGAGAGAGAGACACAACTGTGGAGGTAGTGAGCAACTGACAAAGGAGAAGAAAGACATCCTCCAGAGGATCGATGCTTTCTTGGAGAGGAGCCTGGAACCACAGGGACAGCATCATGATTACTGGCATGAAAAAAATATGCTGGAGGTCCTGCAAAACGTCTCACTGTTGCAGAGACACACTTTCTCTGACCCTTCCTTTCTTTGCCTATAATCCCCCTGGAGATATAAGGTGTGTCTGTGCATGTGAGTGTTTGTGCACGCGTGCGTGTGGGCATGCTTGCTGACAGCACAAACTCATAGACTTGTCAAAGCACAGGAACAAAATTTTCCACACAACGATGCAGAGTAGGGTTGAAATGACTTAAGTGAGTATTTATTGGTTCAAATATTATGTGTAGTGGATGGAGCTTTGGTATTTTTGGACTGAGTATTGGGTATTTTTACATTTTACATTTATACACTTTCACAGTCGATGATTCTCTATAGCGTTAGCCTAGACCACTCATTATGCTATGTTACAACTCAAAAACTTCTGTATTTCACTGATTGTATTCACTGTGTTTGGGAAACACTTCAGACTTAAAATTAAAAGTTTTTTAGCACTAAGATTGTAAGATACTTGTTAGGAATAATATGGAAATATAGGAAATATGCCCTAAGATGGTTATGAATATATTTTATACAGTATATCAGTCTAATCTCTGAAACGTTCCAAAATATATTTTCACTTGACGGTGATGGTAATGGTGCTGAAAGATATTTTCTCTTCACAGGAAAATTACTGGTTCTTTGATTGGCTGTGACTTGATAATCATCTGCAATTAATCAGATGTTATCAAACAGATGGTGAGATACAAGGGATTCCTCCTGTTTCCAGGGTTTCAAGCAACATATACAGGATGCATTGTCAACAAGTTTACAAAATGAATGTAAAGTTTATATGGTTACAGGAATCCAAACATATTTGCAAATCATTTAACACAGAATCAGCAGCTTTACTGCCCAACTAGCCATCTGTGACTAGCCATCTGTGGGGCCCAACACTGGGATGCAACCAGTATGACCAGGTCTGCATGGGAATAGGGTGTGAAATTTCCTTCGATAACGGGCATGCATAAATACTACAGAGTAACTTTGCTTGTTTCCTTGTTTACTAGAACATTACATTGATCTTATGGTATGAAATCTAAGGAAAATCATTTTATTTACCTGCACTTGACAGGGTTCACACGCATTGTGGAAAAACCTTGAAAATCATTGAAAATGATTCTGTCATGGAAAGGCATGGAAATGTCGTGTAAATTGATGACATTGATCTATGTCATGAAAATTTCTGATTCCGTGCAATGTTATATATATGTTTCTTCTTTTCCGATAACATTGCAAGCCTAACCTTAATACTGAATAGAGGTTTCTACACATTGAAAAGTTTATCCTAATAAAAAATTGTCCATTTCATTTCATGCTGCAGATATAATTTTGCATTGCTTGTTTGTAGCACATTCTGTGGAGCATTGTTTGAAAGTGAAGTAAAAAAACAAAGAGCAGTTTTAAGCTGTGAGCACACCACCCTGAATTACATTACATTTTCTCAGACCCTACACTTCAGGATTAAATTTGGTGGCATGATGGCTGCAATTACTTATAATTCAGGCAATATTATGTATGTGTGTGGAAGAGATGAATTTAATTTTTCATATATTGCTCATAATGCAGAATCGTAAACCATAAAGGCTTTGATTTTGTATCTCCAGCTCTGACAATTAAAGGGAAAACAATAGCTTTACAGGTGCTTGAATATAGTTTCACTTTACAGTCAACTGTGATCAAAGTTAATTGCCTACCCATTCATATAGAAAAAATGATCAAAAAGAATAATCTCTTGATTGCTTTTTAATGTGCTGTTTTTCGCCCCCAGGACCTGCCTGTGTTCTTCATAAAGAATGGAAGCGGCTGTTATTAAATTGAGGGTGAGAGAGAAGAGTTTGCTCTGCCTTTTTTCTCATAAATTATACTCAGGCTCGTGACTACCACTATTATCAGCAGCAAAAGGTGCAATTCAGAAGTGTCCCATTTCAAGGAGGACTTCTCTGGGCAACTGTCACTCAGTTTAAAAATATGAATCCACAAACTTGAAATGGTAAATGAAATATTGGTTTTGTGCCAAATAATTGTTTTGTCATCAAAAATACAGGTATAAATATATGTTTACTACCCTCTATTTTTTGTGTTGTGTGGCACAAATCTGTTCCATTGACGCTCTGTAAAAAATGGCGGACAGCACTGTTCGACAGGCAGTAGGGGTAGCAAATAAACGGTCAGGACCGCGGAATCACTGGCAGTCTTCCGCAAGAGACTCAAAACCCACCTCTTCAGACTCCACTACCACTGAACACTGTCCATCTAGTTAATCTGTCGTCACCACTGTTTACTTATTCTACACTATAAAAACAAAAAAACAAAAAACACACTAACCTTTTCTTTCCCAGTGTTACAGGTATGATACGCAGACGCCTGCAATGATGTCTATTGCTGTATTACTGCACTGATCTTGTGCGCTAACTATGATTGTTCTTACCTTGTATTAATGCACATCTTGTAAGTCGCTCTGGATAAGAGCATCTGCTAAATGCTTAAAATGTAAAATGTAAAATGGAATACTAGAAATTTAACTAGCATGCCTATGGATGACCGGCAGTAGTCACCGTACTAGTCACCTCATAGCAAAAAAGACCCAATTGATTGGTTTAAAATATTAAATATGTTAGTTTTTTCGTCATCTGGACATATTTCGCTAGCCAACCAATATAGACATTGGGATAATGCTGATCAGTTTAGGCCTTGAAATCCCACCACAAAGTCTTCGTTTACAATTTCTGTTCATTTACGTAAAAGATCCACCAGCTTCAATCGACTTGATGTACCCACGTCTTGTAGCTCTGAAAAATGTTAATTCATAACGTAACCTTTTAATTTAAAACCCACTGGGGCAAATTAAGTTAAAAATAAGTAGTTGCGCATCACTTCGACCTGTCTACAACTATCATTAGTTCTCCAAGCATTAACCTCCATGCTATTCCTTAATTTATTCTTTTTTATTTACTCTATTTATGGATGTTGAGTCACTGTCTTTAATGTGTATACAGGCAATTGTGCACTTGTGGTGGGCAATTGACCCCACCAGTAGTTATTTTATTATTACTATCGGTAGCGATGGGTACTGTATGAAGTTCATTTGTCTGAAATACACACTTACCTGTGCAGTTACTTTTTACATTTGTCTTAGCCTACATGCAGTCATCTGACATTGGTCTGAGGCCTCTGTGTGACCCTCATCTTAACTCAGCTCCATTTCTGTTCCATTTCTAACTCTACTTAGTTTTTCTGTAATGTAATGTTGTAATGGTCAATACGACATCAAGGGTCGATTGCTTTGTAAGCTTTCTTATCCTTACTGTCTCTGGCATAAAAACCTTATTTCAGTCACGGGGTCGGCTGTTGCATCCATATACATTATTTTGTGCATTCCCTCACTTACTTAACTACTCATTTCCCCACATTATGGATGCTGGGCCATCTTGGTGAAGGAAGCTTCACAGGCCCTCCAGTCCTTATTGTCCCTCAGATCCAGTCTGCACAGCAATGCATTTCACTGGAGGAGGGCCTGTTTCTGATGTCCCAGAAGTAAAAAAAACGTCCTTTAAATCTATGGCATATTGGAAGTGTATGATAGAGTAACTCATAAACAATGGCAGAGAAAGCCATTTACAGGTGTAAGTACTGTGATAAAATAGGAAATTTCTCATGACAGCCTTGCGAATTAAATGATCTGTATATTTTGAATATTTGCTCTCCATTTAATGATAATGTTTGGAAATTGGTTTATTTAGCTTGTTTACTACATATTTCCTCATGGTCCTCAAGATGAAGAATGAAACTAATTTTGATGGGTTCAAAATTTGTCAACAGATTTTTAATATGCATGTGAATAGCTCATTTCATATAGACTGACACCAATAGTATTATACTGTAGTTGCAACTGTACCCCCTTAGTGGTCTGGGGCCAACACCATGAGAATTACCATAATTTGCATAATTCATAAATATTATGAATTTTAATTGTTTTTAAAAAAATCACAATTTCATGGCCTTAAAAATGTTATGTTTTGCCACGTTTGTTCTGTTTGTTTTTGTATTTTATTATTTTTCTCATCATTACGGTTCATTCACGTCTGTTTCCCCGTCTGTCTGTGTTCCGTGTTTTTTGATAATCCACTCCTCGTCTTTGTTATTGCACTATTCGGGTGATTTCGACTTTTCAGTTTTCTGCTTTATTTTCCTATCTCGTTTACTTCCTTCTTTCTTTCTAACACTCTATATATTAGTTAGATGTATATAGTACTAACCTACTAATCTACTAACATTAGGGATTTAGATTAAGTTACTAACATTACTAATTACTCATTGTCTCACGCTTCTATCTACTGCTATCATTCTCTCTCTCGTTGTCCTATCTCCTTTTGCTTTACCTGCACGCAGATTCTTTCCTTTGCTCTCCTCCCCTTTGAACTGTGCACGTACCTGCTATTCCAGGTCGTTTTATTTCCGTGTGTTTATGTGTTTCCCAGTCCGTGTCTTTTGTCTCCCCTCATTATCGTATTAGTGATCCCTATCGTTCTCACATTTGTTCTTGCCCTTCTTCCCTCCCAGTCACACCTGATTCCTATTGTGTTTTCCTTCCCCGCTTGTATTTTAGTTTCGTGTCTGCTCTCAGTCTTTGTCAGAACGTTGATCATCATTCACTGTGCCGATTGTGTGTAAGCCAGTTTGTTTGTATTTTCCGAGACACCCCTTCTGTTTGACTTCGAGTTTTGCCTTCCGATTTAGTTTGTTTGCCTTTCTGATTATTTGGTTTTGACTTTTGTATTGCCTTTTTGACTACTCTTTTGGATTTCGATTTTGTACTTTCCCTAACTCTGACTATCGGCAAAGTTCAGATTTATAAAAACGGTCTTTGACGTGGAAAAGTACTCAGCTCCACGTCAGGTTTCAACTTGGCGTACGTACGTTTCCTTGTGGCAATGTTGGAGTACTGCTCCACAATCGGTCAGGACCGCGGAATCACTTGCGATTTCCGCAAGAGATTCAAAACCCACCTTTTCAGACACCACTACCACTGAATTATGTACATCTAGCTAATTGTCATCACCACTGCCTACTTGCTCAACACTATATACCCCTGCTTACTCCATTAAAAAAAAAAAAAAAAATGTACTAACCTTTCCTTCCCAGTGTCACAGGTATGGTACGCAGCTGCCTGCAATGATGTCTATCGCTGTATTACTGCATTGATCTCTTGCGCGCACTATGATTGTTCCTACCATGTATTAATGTACATATTGTCAGTCGCTCTGGATAAGAGCCTGGGCTACAGACTGCCAGGCCACGTACTTGGTTTTACTGGTAAAGCCACTGGAAAGGCTCCCAAACAGCGTCACTGCACGCATCTGCACCTCCGTCAACAGGACCTCGATTTTGGCCTCGCTAAAATAATTTTTCTTGCAGTTCGCCATTGTCATTTAGGGGATTTGTGTTTTGATTCGAGCTCCTTTATATGCTAATGATATTAATTAGGGGGCGTTTACAAGGCGGAGATATAAAACCATTCACCTGCGCACAATTTCAAGATCATTTGCGATTTATAGATTTCACATCTGGGGGACTGGCGACGACGCACGTTTTTGTGCGTACATTCAGTTTCTCTGAATCACACTTACGCACATTTCAGAAATGATCTTAGATCAAATATAGGATGGTTTCTACCCAACTTTTTATAAATGAGGCCCCTGGTCTGCGTCTGGGTCCCTGTTCGATACCTCACAAAAAAGTGTTTAATGAGTCTTTATATCATTAGGCCAATCCATAATTTCTATGACTGATTATGATTATGATCATAAAACTGTGGGGCATTTAAAAAAATCACATTCCATTTCAACTAAAATAAAATCATTGAAATGCCTCAGGGATGTATACAATAATTTATATAATTTGTTTTTGTCATACCTTTTCACCGTGTTTACATTCAACTCACTTCTTTGCTGTGTTTTTGAGGCAGTCTCCTCAGGGCAGAGATGTGTGTATCAACTCATTTCGCTTAGCGAATGAGAGCCAAGTTCTTCCCCATAGTCCGTATATTTCATAATATTTCAACTGATGGTTCTGGGCGATTTGAACAAAAATACAATTAGTAATCCTTTATACTTCATGATGGCAGCAAATCGCCGCCATTTTAGTGTCTTGGAAGAAGTTTGAATATGAAGATGCTGCCTTGTTTTCGGAGGGTGATTCGTCTCCCTTGAGTGTCGACTCAGATGATGCATATGACAACGCTACTCATGTTGTTGTTATCATGACGATCTGTTTGGATCCACCTGCAAAGCATTCTGGCTAACGCGACTCTGGTTGAATAGATTTGTACAGCTGATTTATAGTATGTTTTGAATAGGTTTACGGACACTTGGATACACAATTATCTGATGCAGGAACTACAAACATTTTTAACCATCTTAGAATTAGTTTTAATAAACCATAAAATGATTTTTTTTAATTATCCGTCTGTGGAGGGCGTCGGTCTCGGCCACATGGGAGTGGCATGGTTGGAGGCCTTTGGAGCAGGAGACTTTCCAGGGGCAGGTTTGGCACTCTCACAGGGTGTGAGAGTGAACTGTTGCCTGGAAGGTTGCTCCAAAGGCCATAATTGATTTAATTATTATTTAATTGGTGTCAGTCAGGTAATTGACATGGAAGTCAATTGACTGATTGGCTGTGAAATGTTTGGTGATGAGTGATTGTGATTGGGTGAGTGATTGAGAGATGGCAGAAAGTAAGGCTGGGGTGGGGCGAGTAGGGAATCAGTTAGTCTTGTCATGTCATTGTTGTGTGCGAATTAAGAGTTGTGTGAGTGTGAGTGGTATCGTGTTGTATTGTGGATTATTGTGGAGTGTTTCATGTTTAATGTGGCACGCATGGTGGCGCGTGTCTGTAATCCAAGCTTCTGGGAGGCGGAGTCTGTGTGGAGTTTATGGTGAGTTCTGTGTGCGTTTGTTGAAAGTGAGTGGAGTGCTTCCTGTGTGTGGGAAAGGGGAAGAGGGGGCGCAGTGAGAGTGAGAGAGAGAGAGAGCGAGAGAGAGAGAGACAGATTTGTTAGAGAGAAAGTACGTGTGTTGAATTAACACCGCTTTGTTCTTTTGAAAAGTTTTTGTTTGGGATTATTATTTTGTGGCAAACGGACAGATTCTTTTTTTTGGATAAACGACAACGGATTGGACGACAACGACGACAAAGGATTTACCCCGGAACGGACAACAACTACGGAATTGGATCATGGACAACACAACAACGAGAGCGAAAGTTTGTGGACATTGTTGTATTTCCAGTGACATTTGTTGCAAGCCGTGTTTCCCTGCCACGGGAGCGGCATTTCCTTCCGCGGAATACTCCGCTGTAATCAATAAATCTCGTTTTACTTTTGAACTGTCTCCATTTTACCGTTGTTTATTGATTAAGTTATCAATTATTGGTGGAGTGGAAACCCCACACCCTTGGTTGTGCTACAGCATGCGTTTGGAAAGCACTTGAAAAGTCACTGGATATGTGTGTGGCTGGGGAGGTTCTAGGGGAACTCCGGACGGAAGAGGCGCGGTGTAATGGTAAATTTTGATTATTTTAGTTTGTTGTTTTAGTTCGTTGTTTTTGCCCGAAAGCTTCGTGGCAAGTAGGGTGAAGACTTTGTGTTTGTTTGTTTTATGTTAACCTGCTCTCCCACTGTCTCTCTCCCATGTCTGGGGGGAGAGAGAAAAAAATACAAATCCGGTCCGTGGACCAAAGAATCCACTCTGCTCTGTTCCCGTCCAGGGATTGTCACGTGGCATGTGACACCGACATATACAGTATACTGTAGCTAGCTATGCTTGGGCATCACCTTTTTTACATTTTAGTTATCATATTCTTTTTGTGTTTTTTCTGGTTTTTGCAATTGTGTTTTGTCCTGAATTTCACTGTTTTGCATATTACTCCATTATTTAATTCCCTGATGGAAAACTCAGACTGATGCATTTATATTGTCCATGGATATTGTTACTGATTGTATGGTAGGTTGTGAAGCTTACACATCCATATTACTTGGGGGACAGACTGCAGACACATTTACAAACACCTGTCTTATAAAGGAATATGGCATGAATGAGATTTGACTTCAGAAGAGCTGCACAGCCAACGCATTCATGAAGGGCAGAATATTAGTTGGACCGCATGAAACCACTGTGTTTCATATGTGCTTACTAGCTTTTTATGCTTCATTAATACGCCGTAATGCTTGATCTGTTTCCTTCAACATTATGCATGCTCTTCATGGTCCTGCCCAGACGTGTATGGGGGACATGAGATTTGAAATGATCTACATAGCCTCTGCATCCAACTCTGTTCTCTGATTAATACCGGGCCTCCATGGGAAAAGATAATATATCCCAGTGTTCTGTTCAGCTGTAATCTTATAATAGCACAGCAGTATCTAATGAATTTGGCTATTTCCCATTGCTCTGATAAGGATTTGTGAAGTAAAAGCATTAGCCATACAGGCTGCTGTCCTTAAATGAATACGTGTTTACATAGACACAGTAACACTGATACAAAAAAATAAAAAGTAATGTTTATCTTTTAATGAATCAACAGGGAACAGAATAATTTAATAGAGTAAATTATAGGGAGAAATGCTGTGCCAGGCCATAATTTAGAGGGTGATGTTGTGTTCTGTGGCATGGAACCAGATGTTGGGAGGATGTTTCTGATGCAGACATATTTTGTTGGATAAAGGAGGAGTGACTACAACATGACATGAAGGACATGAGCAACATGCCAACAACACTGATTCTGCAAATTCCTTGTCTTTAGCATTCAAAGGCTTTATAAAAAATAATTAAATGGATCTAAATGTGGATCTCTACTTTCCCCTCAATGTCATCAGTGAAACATTTCTTTGACAGTTTGAAAAATGTCTTCACCCATACATGTTTTTTTTTCTGTGGATGATACTTGGAATCACTGGTCTCTCCAGTAGACGGTATGTTTCTGAAGGCTTTTAACCAAATAGCCCTATAAAATGAAGTCCTCGGTGAAGGGAGAGTGGATGTCTCAAAGATAATGAATGTAGAATGACACTTCATTCAAAAATATATAGGGAGATGAGTGAGAAAAGGCAAGACATCAGCAGCTACAGAAATAGCCAAAGGAAGTCATGCAATTATCTCTCTGAGATGGCTGTGCAACAGCCGAGAAATATTGAGTCTAATTATGTTACTGAAAAGCTGATATAGCCATGGATAGGCTACATCTTCAGGTTCTTGAAAGGAGCGGTCTCAGGATGACTCAGTAATTCAGTCCAAAAACAGCTTTTAATGAATTAACACAATGGATCTGGGGTCAGGAATGGAAGAAAAAAAACATACGATTGCTCTGCCAGCACACTGACTAAACCTTTCTCATCAAGTACATACTGTTACTAAAACAAACTGAACAAAAATACACCATCCCAACAACAGACAGCCAACAAGATTTCTGAGTTTCTTCAAACCTTCTGTCCTTTGACAACTCCTTGCACTCTTGCCTTTCAATGGAAGAACATAGGCCGAAGGTTCTGTATTTGTACACATGCAATACCAGTTAGGGCTCTGGGTGCCACAGTATAGGACATGGAGACAACCTATGGTTTGAAGCCCATCAAGTTTGCATTGAGCATGAAGTACTCAGCCATACCATATGGATCCGGCTCCTGCTTTACTGGCTCAAAAGCCTCTACAACCTCCACCTAGAGAAGTGTTTCCTGTAACCAGAATATTTCCTTCTGATTTACGTGATTCTTGCTTCACTTCTGGCAGTGGGGACAATCTCCATCATGCTACTATTGGAAGCTGTAATTGTCAGGGGTGTGGTAGATGTGGAACCAAGTGCAGGCGAGAGAGAGACCCAGAATTCGGAGATGCGTTTAAGGTATTTAATATTACGCAGGAAACGAAAGCAAAACCGTGTCTGTGAAGATACGTAGTTACTAACAAAACAAAACAAAATAACAAACGAACTGGAACAAACACAACTAGCTAAACAGCAAATCCAAAACGTATTCCAAAGCACGGAATAAACTAAACATAGGAACTCTAAAAAACAAACAAGAACAAGAACCAACTTTTCGAGGAAGCGAGAACATCAAACAAAAGCGGGTACGTCAAAGCAATGCGAGACAATGTTCAAGCAACGAACAGAAAATGCCAGCCAGTTAAATATCCTCCTGGTTAAGTGTTCACAGCTGTCAGTAATGACCTTGATTGGCTAGGTGCATTCCCGGCGTGTCTTTTACTTTTCCCGATAGGGGTTTGGGGGAAATTTCTGTTTGCCAGTTGAGTCGTTACAGTAACTCCCCCTCTGTGGCATCAGTGGTAACAGGTTGCAGAATCTAATCCACAGGAAGTTTGGCTTCCAGTTTCACTTGATCAATCAGGACCCAGTTGTCAAGTGACTGGCAGTTGTGATTAATCTAAAACTTTCTATGAGAAAGTCTAACCAGCCATGCTTGTATTGTGTGGAGGTTCATGACCAATACATTAATTGTAATTATATATATAAGTTTTTTGTTATAGCCAAAAGGTGCCCTATGTTCCAATAACTAGAGGATCAAAACTAGCAAGGGAGCATAACAGTTTTCTTCCCTAAGAAGTTACTTAAAATCAGAGATGTCTCATCTCATCTCATTGTCTAAGCCACTTATTCCTGGTAAGGGTCGCGGGGAGGCTGGAACCTATCCCAGCATACATAGGGGCGAGAGGCAGGAATAAACCCTGGACAGGTCGCCAATCCATCGCAGGGCACACACACCATTCACTCACACTCATACCAGGGCACTTAGACTCTCCAATTAGGCACCATGTCACTGTCACACACGGGAGAACATGCAAACTCCACACAGAAAGGCCCCCCGCCTGGATTTGAACCCAAGACCTTCTTGCTGTGAGGCGACAGTGCTATCCACTGCACCACCGTGCCGCCATCAGAGATGTTGCTTAACATAAGATTGAATCATCCCTGCCTATGCTAGTTACATATCTGTAATCTGTATGGCAAACCTTTATGCAGCTGGTCAGATTTTTGCTACAGAATAGGCAAGTAATCAGTAATAAGTTATACAAATGGCAAGGCTTGGCATAATATTTATGGTGGTTGTATACAGAATAAACATGACATTTAACAGTTTAACCTGCTAACTTGTTATGCATAAAGTCTGCTGGCGGACATTTTATACAGTGACTGTAAACCCCAGTAGTGGGGCTTGCGAGAGTTGATGATTAATGCCAGCTATTGGGGCTGAACAAGTCTCCTTTTCATTCTTTTAAACATAGCCAGCATCAGTGGACCCATATCTTGCAGAAAGAGGTTGACTAATATCTCAACATTATCCTTTTTTTGTTTGGTTTCAAGTCTGTAGCATTATTAAAATGGTTTGCATTGGTAACCAATAAGTGGGCACTAGCGTATGACGCAAAGGGGGTTACATGGTTGTGGGACATGGCGGACTGTAATGGCTGAATAAACAAGCTGCCTGTTACAAGCCTTGTGTTGGCTTCATATTAAAACTTTCCACACGCTACAAAGTCACAGAGCGTCACATGCAAAGAAGAAGCTATTCAAAGTAATCTGTATTTATATTCTTTGAGGCTGAGCACAGTAATGTTCCATGAAGGATGAAGGGCTACACATACCTTTTTGTTTTGTTAGGTGCCCTGGGTTTGAACTAGCTCCTGGAGATTCTTCACACACACACACACACACACACACACACACACACACACACACACACACACACACACACACACACACACACACACACACACACACACACACACACACACACACACACACACATATACACATAGACACACCTAGATTGTGTCTAATCTCTGTGGGACCTCAATATATGTCACAATATTGGATATTATCATGCCCATTCTCATGCTCATTATAACTCGAAACACATTTTAACACATCAGTACAGAACAGTAATTTCTGTAAAATAAATTAAAAATGGCCTTTAATAAAATATTCCTAATATTATAAATTATTTAGAGCAGTATTTTCCAGATCATGACAGATAATAGGCAACTTTAATACCAAGGTGGTTTTGTAAAGTGGTCTATTTTAGTCATTCGCCTTCTTTAACTCCCTGCGTTATCAGCTATGTCCCTATTTACAGCTCTGATCCATGGATTAAAGTGACTTTATCCTCACAGTAACTTCAGCAAATCTCTAGTGACTGTGTGTTTGATAATAGCAATTATGTGGTATTCAAATTTCTTAACCTCCCCACAATATTAATTAGAAGGCATTTTACAACTATAGTATGTGCAGCACTCTGAAATCAATATTTGAAACATGGATTCTAAGCCAATTTATTGGTCTTGTATGTGAGTTGTTGGTGTCTCCAAAATATATATTATTTGTCATTCTAATTGAACACATACATTTTACTTTTATCATCTGGTTGTGAAGATGTAATAGTGTGATTAAATGGCTAAATTAGTAAGGTTCCCCCCTGATAATTGACAATCTGGTTATACAGCAAGTATAGAGGTTAAACCTAATTAAGAATATAATTGGGCCTAGTGTTAACACTGTCTGAATACACTGTCATTAAGACAAATCATTCATATAAGCCTCCCTCACAGATGAGGACTGTATACGGTGGTTCAGTATTTGTCGCATGATGTTATGTTCATTTCTGCCCCCTTGAATTGTGTGATTTTCAATACAATTTTTGATTGTACAATATTCTTCATATTTGTATTTCCATGTACAATATATCTCACAACATTTCAAATTATTTTTTATATCATGCTGTTGGTATGTCAGTATTTTATTGTGTGATATTTAGGCATATATGTTGTAATTATTTGGGAATGTGGTATTCATTCATTAATGAATTCATAATTTTTTTTTTATGAAGTAGTCGTTTTTAGTTTTTCTTTTATTTACCTGAAAAAGCTTGCAGCTTAAACCAAAAATCTGTAATACTTACAATAATTCTACCTTATTGGTGGTTCTCTGTGGCTCAGTTGGTAGAGCACAGCGTTGGCAACGCTTAGGTTGTGGGTTCAATCCCCACTAGGGCCACATATACTGAAAATGTATGCATTCACTACTGTAAGTCGCTTTGGATAAAATGGTCTGCTAAATGGCGTATATTATTATTCCTAGCTTTTAGGTGAAATACACTGGGAATGTGGGTGCCATGGCTATCTCACTCAGGCCCGGCTCCAGAACAAAATCACTAAGGGTGCATCCGAAATAGTCGGGGTGCACTAGTAGCTAGCTGCAGCACACACTGTGCTGGCTGGCACAGTCTGGCTCTGTGTCTTTAGCTGTGCTGGCAGCGGCGGTGGTGTTGCTGGTGCTCAGCTTTTGCTGCAACCATTTGACAATATCCATTATGATGTTCTAGCTAGCTACATTAGCTACACCGAGCTAACCATTTTCAAACTGGTCTTGCACACTAAAAAGTTGACTACAGTGGGCCGGTGGGTCAAAATTATCTGTAACACCGTGTGAATGCCAAATTCACCCATTTGTGAGTGACAAATGCTGTGAGACAATGCATGAGGCAAGATCAAAGAATGCAGCTGCTGCGTGTGTTATGAGCGTGCAAGGAGGTGCATGCATACAAGTAATGCACAGATAATTTGTAATGCCTTTCAAAATTGTTATTACAATATTCAACTGAGGGTGCAAAATATTAATCTGAAGGGGCAATGCATCCTATTGCACCCTCATAGAACTGGGCCTGGTCTCACTATTCCCTTGTGGATTGCAGATCCAACCATATACATGTCTTTGGGTTCTGTGCAATAGTTTTTAATGTATAAGGATAATTATATCCACACAGTATATGTCTGATCATAAACAGTGTAGGATTGTAATGAATCCTACACAGCCAACCTCACCCCTTAGCCACCCCTTTTTCACCCATCTAGAGTTGTTGCCGTGGAAACATAAAAAGAGGCTTCTAAGCAGTCGCTATGAGTTCTGTCACCGTGGCAACAGTTGGCCAACATATGTCCACCTACAGAGGGCATCTTGGGTTGAAATAATACCCTGAAATGGAAACTGTCAACAATGTTGTCATTTTGCTCCAACTATGAGAAAAAGTGAAGGGAATTTAAAAGCTCATCTACTACTTTATAAAATGGTGCTGAACTGAGAGCAAAATGGGTAACATGTTAGCAAAATTATGCTGAACTGTGTTTGATGGATACTGACACTTAATCATAAACTATCATAACTCAGTCTTTGTCTTTGATTAAGACAGATCTCTGTAGATTATATGCACATATAATAAAGTTAAACTGAACAAAAGAAGAATGAATACAGGTGTATTTGCATAGATTCATTCAAATGAAATGTACATAGGGTATAGTGTGTCTGAGAATTAATTAATAATAATATGGGTTTTAGGAGATCTGAAATCTTACTCTTTTAGGGAGTCTTGTCAGCAACAAGAAAAAAATATGATGAGTTAGCCAGCAGTACTTTATCATAATTCCCAGACCACAACGCTGGCCTTTAATTGCATAAGAACCTTCATTAGCCACAGACATCAGAACAGAGCCATGCTGGAGCAAATGGGAGAACAAGACCATGATGTCATCATTAACAGATCAAGAACAGATCAAAGATGCTATTAGTTTTGTTAATGTGTTTTCTTTTTATATGATAATCTGTACTATATATATATATGTATATATGCAGTGGGTACGAAAAGTATTCACCCGCTTTGGAATCAAATTCCACTTCAAACAACACAAAGCATTCTATGACAGGGTGTCAACGTCATTTGAGCTTGGGGGTCATTTTCAGTCAGCAGCCAAGTGTTGGAGGGCTACTTATTGATAAAAGAGATGGTAACCCAGACACCTGGCAATTCCTCTCCCTCACTAGCTTTGTGATGTCTGGTGAGGTGTCTACACCAGTGGCAACTTGTAGTATTGCAGACAGATGCTTGTCTGTGAGCCTTGATCTGTACTTTGATTTGTTACATTTATTGTGGAACAAATCAAGAGCCACTCACATATGTTTCCAAAAAGACTCAGTATTTCAGCAAAAAGCTTAGTTAGCTTGGGGAAGTCAGCAGTAGGGATGTGCTGGAAAAGGTCTTGCAATTCCATTGCTGTGTACTATCCCCTGAGACTGTCCTTGCTCTGCAAATCAATAATCTCCATCTGAAGATCAACAGGGGCTGTCATGACATCTGCTGTGAAAGGATTGGCAAATAACTTGAATAACTCTTGGTGTGACTGGAAGTCTAAAAAGTGGCGTTCAAACTCGTCCAGCAAGGCTGACAGTTTTGCACTGTAATGCTTGAAGATATCATCCTGAAATGCATCTTTGTGCATATCAAAAACCTCTTGGCAGAAGGGAAAGTGATTAAAAGTCCCTGCATCACTGTCTCTTCCACAACCTCAACTTGGCTTTAAATGCTCTGACTTCCGCCTCCATTTTTGTGACAACCTGTTTGGGCCCTTGCAGTTTAGTATTCAAAAATGTCATTTGCTCAGTGAGATCGACAAGAAAGGCAAGATCCATGTGCCAGTGAGGATAGTCAAGCTCTTTCAGTCCTTTGCCTTTCTCACTCATGAAATTCGGAATTATTTCACGCATGTTAAAGAACTGCTTCAGACCGGTGCCACGACTCAACCAGCAAAATTGTGAATAGTACTGTATATTGTCATACTAAGATGGCATTTCAGCTAACAGAGCCTGAAACTTACAGTGCAAACACTGCGAACACTTAACTGTGTTCATCACATCACCTAATTCTGCTACCTTTACACACAATAATTCTTGATGGATGATACAATGTAAAAATATTGACACATCTATGCTGACTGCCTCGCATGTCTCCCTCCTAGCCTACCGGTCATAGCTGGCACTCCATCAGTCATGGCACTGGCAAGTTTTTCTGCATGGCAACCCTTCATTCTTAAGCACTTCATCTAGTTTGTATAAATGTTGTTTCCAGTGGTCGTGTCATTCATGCTTGCTAAGCATAAAAGTTCCTCAAAAACATGAAAGTCCTGCGTAACCCCTCTGACGAAAATGGCGAACCGGACTGCATCAACAACATCCGTGCTGTCGTCCAGAGCTACCAAATAGGCACAGAATCCACTTGCTTTTTCACCAAGTTGTGATTTGACATCCTTTGCCATATACCTTCCACAACCATATTCCTACTTAAATGTATGTTCTCAAAACGGTTTTTCTTTTCGTGGTGCACTGCATCAGCTGCCTTCAGCATACATATCCTAACAAACTTGCCCTCTGAAAACAGCTTGGTAGAGCATGCAATCTCCTTGAAAATCAGGTAACTAACCTCCACAGCACTGTCACACCTTTTCCTGGCCTTTTGGAAAACATTATGTGGTGCTTCAATTTCCACCATCAAATTCTGTAGTGTCACTGGGGGTGGAGTGACACTCAAGGACCTTTTCAGAGAGTCTAGGCAGTAGAATAATCCAGAGGAGGCAGTATTCAAAACAAAAGGATAATTTTATTAACTCATTCTTTACAAAAACACAAACAAGGATGTGGGAGTCGGGGAATTCAAACACATGCAGTCCATAAACCTTCTCTCATTGTCTTTGGCCGTAATTCAATGTCATCAATCCAAGCCAGATTCTCAAACAAACAATAGTCAGTACACACACAGTTTTCTCAAACAATCCAAATCAAATCTGAAAAGCAATCCAAAACAATCCTCTAGCTCACTTTCACTCACCACGTGTTTCCCTTCTGATACTTTGCCAATTGTGTGGGGAAAAGGTGCATCTTTTATTTAGTCCACAAATTGGTTTCAGCTGCCAGCAGTTCCAATTTCTTCATTTGCTTCAGATGGTAATCCGGTGTGGGACTACAGGCTGCTGGGAGCTGTAGTCCTGATAGCTCTAGTGGCTCGCAAGAGTTAAAGGGGCAGGCAGCCATTTCTCCATGCTCCCCATTGGCATTCCACAGTACCTTATCAGTGCATTCCTGGCCTGTTAACTCGGAATACTTCGTACGTCTCATAATGACGGAGAACGTTGAAGTCTTTCACAGCACAGCAATACAGATGAGATAGATGGGTTTACCTTCAAACTCTGAAAAGAAGTATTTTTCTGTCCATCGTTTTTGATCCTGCCATCTCCCTCATCATCAGTCACATTGGAGTAGTTTAAAAACAAAAAACTCAATATCCTGGAGTGGCCCAGTCAAAGCTGAGATTATTGTCTATTTTTTATTTGTAATTAATTAAGAAAACGCTTTAGACTTGTTTTTTTTTTGGCATTATAGAGTATTTTCTGTTCATTAGTGACAAGAAATCCCAGTTAAATCAATTTTGATTCCATGAAGTAAGAGAATAAAATGTGAAAAATGCCAAAGGGGATTTTCATGTATAGAATATATGTCTACTAAAAAAAATCTAATGATTATATAATAACACATAAATTGTGTATTCTCAATTGTGCCGGACTGGTAGGGCACTTGGTGAGATTCTTAATTGCTAGACCTGACCCATTTCAGGCCTGTTCCAGGAAGCATTATCCCTCCATGATTCCAGCAGTTTTGTCAGCTTCACAGGAGAGCAGAGGAAGGTGGACAGCAATATTCCTCTGGGAATTGTTTTGTTGTTTTGTCTCTTGCCTCAAGCAAAGCAGGAGGGAACTACATTAGACCTAAGTACACTTGGCAACCTCACCATGTGCTAATGACGTGTACACCATGGCTCCTCAGCAGCCCTCTTTGCTGTCATGTCACTCCGTGGATAACCACCAAGCTCCCGCCTGTGAACCAAACAGGCACGCTGGGCCCTCATGGGCCTACTATTCATGTGCCTTGAGGGAACAGACGAATAACTTCTGTATGCATAGCCTGGAGTCTAAACAGTTGATCCAGTTTCTTCTTATATGTATGGTGGGTGAGCATTCAGTGGCAGATTAGTTTATATTGATATCCCCTCCTGGGAGTGACGGCTCCACTTTAAGAGACTGTATTCAACAGTAAGAAGAGCCTGGAAGTACCTGGCCTCCTGACAGCTTGTCAATAGGCTAATCTCCCTGTCCAGTCTAACAGGAAATGAGCTACAGAACATCAGGCCCTTTTGTAATTATCCAGGGTTGATAGGGTATATCCAGATTTTCTTTCTTAGCAGTGAAATTAACGTCAAGTCTCCTGTGTTGTTCCTGAGTTTGTACCTATGTCAGAAATATCTGTTCCAGATACTTTACCACATTTAAGTTTTTATAAGCATCATCTCACTGCTCTTAATACCTTTGTAGTTTTGAATTTTGAGTGTTTTGAACTTTGTCTGAAATATTGATTTAAATTGGAGAATCTTTGCCACAGACTGTCAACCTGCAAGAGATGACAGTGCACCCTGAGTGCAAACTTAATCAGACTTCATTCTCAGAATTTACAAAATGTGCAGGACCTACCTCAGCAACGTTGCATTCTTACGTGACAGTTAAGGTGCTCACCTCCAGTGCAGGCTTGGCCTAGACATTATCTTCTCCCAATGATGTGCCAGATGCCCACACATCCTCCAATTAACACCTGCTCTCCTGCAGTACTGTGTGGCCTGTTGTGTGGAAAAGAGTGACTGGCTGGTGGGCAAGTGCATAGAGTAGGAGGAGTGCATATGCTTCTGCAGGCGTGGTTTGCAAAGCAGTGAATTGAAGGATTAAGAAGTTATTCCAAATTGGACAGAATTTTTTTTTTTTAAATACAATTTTGATGTACACAAGACTGTGTTGCCATTTTCAGATTGTTGTTCCTAGTAGGGCGGCACGGTGGTGCAGTGGATGTACAGCAAGAAGGTCTGTTGAATCCAGGCCGGGGGCCTTTCTGTGTGGAGTTTGCATGTTCTTTCCGCGTGGGTTTCCTCCGGGCACTCCGGTTTCTTCCCACAGTTCGTTAGGCTAATTGGAGAGTCTAAATTGCCCGTAGGTATGAGTGTGTGAGTGAATGGTGTGTGTGCCCTCGATGGATTGGCGACCTGTCCACCAACATGCTGGGAAGGCTCCAAACCCTGACCAATAGACAATGGATGGATGGATGGATAGTAGGAGAATGCATTGGTAAATTCATGGTTGCACCAACATTAAAAACACAATAAGTTAATGGGGGGGAGGTATTAGTGTTAGTGTCATTATTATGCCCTAGGTCTTTCTATGAAACACATGAAATGATTCAGGAAACAGTGTAGCTCCTTGCACCCATCATGGCATGTATTACACATACAGTATTTAGCTCTGGGAAACCACGTCCCTTTCAGCAAGATATGCTATATAAAATTCAAAAAGAACAACAATGCTTATGCAACCCAGAGGTAGTCTAATGGTCTAGGGAAGTAAAAGAAACTCGTTTTTTTCGTAAGGCCAAAAACAAATGTAGGTTAATGAAAAATGTACTAACAATATTGTACTGCATGCTTGATGAACTGCCATTCTGTCAATTTCTGGCTCTCCCCTTAATTGTATTATCTTTTGTTCAGTGTTCAGCCAATCCCAGGTGTGCAACTGCATGGTGATTGAAGGTGGGAGTGCGTGCAATCAGGGTATGGAAAAACTGACAATTTTCACTCACAGTGATTGTCATGCCTTTTGTTTTCTTTGTAAATTGTCAGTTTGAGATAAGGAGACAGGAAAACAACCAAAAATCAATACAGGCAACAGCATTTGTTTAAAGAAAGTGTGTATTCAGTTTTATTGCCACGTAAGAAATTAATATAGTACAGTGAATATATAGATTACAAATCAACATCTTTATGGAAGAAACCCCAAACAGCCAACAGAAACAAAATAGAGGAGAAATATTTGTTTCCACACTACTGGTACTGTGAATGATATGATTGGACAAACACTGGTTCACCTTTTCTATTTATATTTAAAAATATTATTGAAACATACAAATATTCTATTCATGAATCCCACAAATTGAGGGTGAGTGTTGGGTAGGACTAGCAACAGTGGGGTAACACTGTGTACTTCATTAACTGTGCAAACATTTATAGGGGAAGGGGACTACAATATTTGTATTAATTCCAAATGCAGTGCAAAGTCATTCTGACAATAACAATACATATATATTAATATATATATATATATATACCACATGAATATAATATATGTGTAATTTGTGTTACTGTATGATTAACATTATTCTAATCTAGCTTATAAATAATAGAAACAAACAAAAGTATGGAGTTTGCATTGACTGAGTTTGAGTTTGAATTGATTGAACAGTTGCAATAGTGTCTCCGTTGGCTTTTTAGAACTCAAGTTGTATTGTGTGTGATAAGTGTGATAGATCCTTGAAAAATCATATGTCACCTTGCAGTGTACATGTGGCTACAATATGCATAGTTACTGGTGTACAGTTTTTTTCTGGGATTTCAAAGTTCTTGAGTTTGATATACCTTAAATATGAACTGCATCAACATGACCAAATTCTAAGTAGGAAACATTTGTTCTCAGTATAGGTAATGTATGAATTAGAAAAATAATTAACAGGAAGTAAAATAAATAGCTCATTTTAACTGAGTTGCAAAAAAACATTCATAATGAAGACAAGTGAAATTTACAACATATACTGTACTTATCCCTACATGTATATGCATGTGCATAATTACTGCTCCAAGAACAAAGATTGTTCAGCAAAATAGTTGTAGGAATATGATAAACACGTTATTACATGTATGTATACTTTCACACTTCAAGATTGTTCGAAAGTAAGATAAATCAATAAAATAACATAGCCTATTATTCAGATACAAGTTCTGGGTATTATATTTGACTGAAGAATCTGTTTATACAATGTGGTTCAAAAAGATACAAATGCCTCTATCAGGAAGTAAATTACATAGCTCATATGCAGCTCTGAGACGTGACTCCTGAAAATGAAAAAAATATAACTTTTTATTGTGTCTATGATGTGAAAAGTGTATTTCTGGATATAATTGGAAATGATACCAATTTTTCTTCTACTATGCATTTGATATTATATAATTTGGTTGATCCCTAGCCTGATCAATAAAAATGCATCCATTTGTTGATTGATGTACTATATGGCTGAGCCTATGGGTACACAAAAATATTGCAACTCAGATGAGTTACCTTATTTTTAACTTTGAAATGAAAGAATACTGTATCATCAATACTGTTCAAATCAAAAGTTATTTAACACCCATTCAGTAAATGGATTCATTTGTTGAGTGGTTTAAACTAAGAACTGCATTTATGAGGATTACAAAATGATTGCAACCAGAATGAGTTATTGAGTTACCCACTCCTTCAACCTAAGTTGATAAAACACTATTCCCCTTCAATGTGACAAAGATTTAGTGATTGATTTAAAAAAGTATAAAAGTAATTAAAAAGCCCTTGAAATAACATTCTGAATACTGGCCCCATTTTCCACACAATTTTCCACATATTAACCACACTGGCCCCACACAACATTTTTCTCAACAGTCTTTTTTTGTTCCATCGCAATAATCATACAATTATGTAAAGGTTTTAAGAACAAACAAAAATGACAATGCTGTATTTTCTCCCCTCTAAATAATTATTGGTAACAAATCCTATGAATATCCTTGTCATAATGGTGTATACGCGTATTTATACAGCCTTATGAGCTATGCATAAAATCTTATAATGCTTGACTTTGACACTAATAATTGTTCATAAACATATATAATTATAGTTATATAACATTATGACGAAGCTGCATAATGTCTTATGGAGCAAAGTGTTATAATGCCCTATAGGAAATACTCACTAGGAAATAGTGAGGAAGTTAATGATAAATGGCCATTCAATTTAATAATATATAATTCATAAATGCCTGATGAGCTTAGTGTCCAATGTTACCCTGTCATAACCCAAATATGATACTTTACTTCATAAGGCATTATGTAGCTTTCTCATAATGCTATATAACTATAGTTATAGATGTTTATAAACAGTTATTAGCATCTATGTCAGGCATCATAAGGCATTATGCAAAGCTCATAAGGCATTATAAATATGCTTATAATGTATTATGATGAAGGTATTTATAGGAAGTGTTAACGAATTATTAATAGGTAACTGTAACTGAATTTCCCTTCAAATGAAGTGCGCAGTTTTGCTTTTCAAAATTCTGTTTTGTCTTTTCAGAAGTGATTTCAGTTCATTTTCAATCTGGAATGAAGTTGCATAGGTTCATCTGACCTATATTAAGTTCTATAACATTTTGCTTGTAATTGTACTGTATTGAACATAAAAAAATATAATTTAACTTACAAATAATGTTTCTCCCTCAACTTCATTGTAAACAGTATTCTATTAGTAAGTAAGAGCTGTAGTGCACTCCACTGTTCCCACTGCATAAGGAAATGCTTTCTCAAGACCATAAGATTCTCGAATCATCAGAATAATCTCATTATCCCAGTCCCAGTAAGTGAAACAGTTGAAAAAGCCGAACTCAAGACATTTGATAATAGAAGCTGTAAAGCTTAACTTCATCTTGTGATAGGATACTGCATTGATCTTCATTCTCTGGTGTGAAAATAAGAGACGTCAGCTGTAATAGGGACTGGATACGGTAGATTTTTAACGATTTTTGTCCCATTGATAAAGGAAAAGAACTATAATTGTAAATCATGTGTTCTGAGGCTCAAGAGCAACACAGCATTCAAATCGCAGTGATTGCCATTCCAAAGTACTATCATAGCCTTAAGGTTTACTGCTCTTCTTAAGATTGTGGAGATCACATACAAAGTTCTGTACTTTTTAATGGGATTCGACGTGGAGGAGACAGGAAGCACAAAAAGGACTTAACCCTGGAGCAAAGCCCTTTCTTAACATCAAGGTAATGTATGTGTGTGTGCTGTCGCCCGCGTGCGCATTCATACTTGAGCATGTGTGCATGTGTTAGCACGTGTGCATGTACAGTATGCATGTACCTAGATGTGAGAACACAGACACAGCTTCTATAATGTCTCGGTTTCCCCAAATTTCGTCTCAGCCTGTGAGCCTCTACTAACAACAGCATGCTTCTGTCTCCCGAATGTTTCTATTTAAAGTTTCAGGTCAAAGATAATTATTTTCCTCTCTAAGAATGTCTGAGAGAAGTAAGGAATTGAATGAGAGCTTTCTTTCCAACTTGGGGATAAAGGCCCCATCCTTCTCTCAACAAATGAGCTGGCACATTCATCACGTTTGGGACAGGCGGATTAAGGAAAGAATTCAGTACTCTCTTTTTTGGACTGGAATACGTAAACAACTTTTACCTCTTGATTTGAATGCATTTCTCAAGCTTCCTCCCTCGTGTTTTGATTGAATCCACTCCTTGGGCTTCTGACTAATTTCCCCCTGTCTGCTTGACAGGGGGGAGAATAAGGGGGGTTTGATTTCTATAATTATAGCACTTCTACCTACAGTCTTAATTTGTCTCTCTTTAGCTAAGCAGGACTGATTTTTGGCAAAGAAACACTACGGCTCCCGGAATGGGCCACTCAACTGTTCTCTAATTTCAGCCACTTGTTTTGGCGGTGAATAAAAGCTGGCTGGAAATCTGATTTGTTGATTTACACTTGTGCTCGAAGCATAACGATTCATCGATCAGAGGACCTTTGTGTCTCCTCTACTTTTTTTTACTAACCCTTCCAATCCCCCCCATCTCGCCGGGAGAGTTCTTTTTTTCACATGCATAGTCGATTAATCCTGTGCTTCATGTGAGATGTGACAGATAGGACATTGAAGTCTTTTAGAGGAATCTGCAGTTCTGCACCTTGCAATACTTGGAAGGTGCAACATATATTTAGGGGAAACACCTCAGATACTTTCACTCTGCCCTCCCTTCACACTCGAGTGAGCCAGTATGACTCTGGAACAATCAACTTGAGGTATCTCAGACAATTTTAATTTTTATTCCCAAAGTTAAAAGGAAAATAAAACGACACTCTAGGGCAGGGGTGGCCAACCAGTCAGAGACTAAGAGCCACATTTTTTACTGTGTTACCGCAAAGAGCCACATCACCGGGGGGGGGGTGCAGTCCGTGGTGCAAAAAAGGTTGGGGACCGCTGCCCTAACTGTGTTTTTTTTCGTCTTCTGAAATTTTGCGAGCGGTGCGCGTTTGACGAAAATACCGTATTGAACTCAGCGGCGAACACGCACATTAAAAAAACAAAAACACAAACTTCGATATGAACGTAAGAGCCGCATGAAACCAGGCAAAGAGCCGCATGCGGCTCGGGAGCCGCGGGTTGGCCACCCCTGCTCTAGGGAGTCAGAAGTGTGGATCACTTCTGTCAGATGATAAGTAATGGCATATAGAGAGGACCCCCTAAGAAGAGAACAGCACCAACATAGCCATTACATAAACCCATCAACTAAAACATCCTCTGTGGAATAATCCAACTATCCAGCTGTTCCAGTGATGCTGCCAAAATATGAAGAAATGGCCACAGCCTCGCCATGCAGCAGAGGCGTCCTACTACTGCAAACAAATGCATCCACATTCTAGAAATACTTTAAATGGGGTGGAAGAGTGTTAGAGTACATGCATAATGCTTTTTTAATGTGAAGGTAAGGTGTTTGGCATGGTGAATGCTGGGTTCTGTTTTCCCTTAATGTACAAATGTATGTAATTCCTGATTAAAATGTCATAAATAGGAACATTGAATTCAATGTTGAAATGATGAATAATTACACTATTTCATGTAAATTATTTATAAAGGGTCACATGGTATATCTTCCATCATTTATATTAATTTTTTCATTCAATAATGGCCATATTAGTATGTTTACCCCCACAGCCAATTAAACATTGAGTTACTTACTTAGTTACTATTATAAGCATCATTTTGATATGAGGTGTACCAATTTAGTCTAGGTATAAATATATAAGGTGCTTTAATTTATTATAAAATAAGTTAACTATCCAATCTTATATAAATGAAATATGACTATGTTACAAGAAATAAGAATAATCATTATCACGAGAGAATATATTTGTTACAGAAAAATAAATGTATTTCTTGCAATTCACCTTATAACTTGTATTCATAATAAACTAATTATTTTAACAACCTGTTACCATATGAAGTGTTGAACTGATTTTATACTGCTCGTTAGTAAAGATATTTTTGTGGCAAAGGGACCAAAGTCCAGGAGCCTATGTGGCTGCCCTGTAAAGAATTATTGAATTACAATTTTTAATGCATTCCTCATTTATGTCGATTTGGAAGTGGACCCCCACAACACAAAACATACAAGGGGTACGTGCTTAGACCTGGCTTTTATGCAGCCATCCAAATCCACATTTTATGTCACATTAAGGAATGACATTTACAAATAAAGTATGTCTAATGCAATTGTTAACGTATTAAAGTGATAGCAAAACAAGCCTGAATGCATGTACTGTTTGAGGAGCCACTGGTGCTCAATTAAGAAGCAGAGTTATTCGCTTCATTACAGCAGCAGTCATCACCATTAGCTTTACAATGTACAGCAATATCATCATTTTTGCTTTATTTTTAAACCATATTCAGTGTGGTGTTATTTCAAAAGACTAGTCAGTTTAGAAAATCTACAATTAGCAACACGTGTCAAGTGTCATATTTAGATGCGCTACTTGTTCTCTCATTTTAAAACTCTCCCCCTGCTTAAGACCAGGCATGGCCAGATATCAGATTTTAACATTTCTGCATTGGTGATATTGGGCAGTGTTATTTTAGGCATAACTTAATAACATGCCAATTAGGAATATGGGCATCAGTGTTGCTGTCTTTGATGGCAAATACCAAAGCAGCAGAAAAACAATATTCAATTTGATACATTTCTAAACAACAATTTAATGCCTTTCTGTCAAGATAAACTTTTTATGCATACACCCCATCATTTTCAAAGCAGAGTATCAGGAGCATTTGCAACATTGACTTTATATCAAGCCATAAATCGTTCAGAGCTAGGCAGAGGCCTCACAATATCTCATTTTCTTGATTCTGTTTGTAAAACCTGACAGGAATAAAAGAAACAAATGGCTTGGTCTCAATTATTATTATTTTTTGCCTCTCTTGTGTTTAGTGATCTGTACCGATTTGCAGTCTATGATTTTATTTAATGGTTTAAAATTGAGTTTTGGGGCCACCCATGATGAGTGATGACATGCTGGACCAGACTGAAGGCAGACTCAGCTCTAATGGGCACGGTGTGGAATGAATCAATCCTGTACTGGATGCTGCTGTTGCAGCCATTAGGGCCCCTCTGTTCAGCCAGCCTGGCTGAGGCAGCTGCATTGTAGAGAGAAGCCACTCAAGCCCTGGACGTGTGAGTAAAATGTACCAATGGGCCATGGGGCCACGCCTGCATCACTCGACTGAGAAATCAAAGCAGGGCGAGGGAAATGGGGAAATCAGGAGCCCTTTTTTGATAATATTTTTGGGTATCTGAAACATGTGAATGCGATGTTATTTTCCCCATGCATTTTCAGGCCTCGCATAAGAACTATTTACAGTCCTGATGTTTACTGTGTTTTATGATTATTGGGTTAGCTGTGTGTAGTGATGCGCATCTTTATAAACTTTGGTTGTCCACCTGTGTGTTATACTGCTCATTTAATTTGCTTGTTTTACTGAAGGGTACCACAAGGAAACTTTTAACATTGAAATGTGCAATTATTATTCAGGTCAAACTTTTGCCTTGTACCATTTGTGAAACTTATGTGAAACTTGTATTCTTCACAGTGTATGTATTGGCCAGACTTGTTTACTTCAGGAGAGGGTACAAAAAAGATAATTTAATTTTCATTTGCAGAAACAAACTTTCCTTTGAATCATTTTAATATAATAACCTTTTAAAAAAATAAAACTGCATTTTTAAGTACTTTATTGATAATGTTTGAATGTTTCATCATTGTTCACATTCTTAAGATTAATATGGCCAATTAATCTTTCCCCCACTATGATGAACACATTTTTCACAAAAACAAATGTATCATAAAACAAAAGTTTTGGCTGGTTTGAAAACAAAGACCTGGGTTAAGTATTTTACCAGTCACCATCACCATATCTTTAAGTAAGTACAAAGGCAAAATTGCTCTCTTTTTGAACATTATTATAAAAGGAGGCTAACTGTGGGCGGGGAAAGGAAAATACGCTTTTGGATAAGCCACAGCTTGGCACAACGTACTATACAGACTGCATGCATTCAGCGGCACTAATTTTGATGACACAACAATTCTCTTCAGGAAGGTGCTTACTGCTATGATCAAAGAGACCAGGAATATATTTTTCTCATGGAAAATAAATGTCTGGTAGAGTTTTACTTGGCAGGGGCTCAGTACAGTACAGATATGATTACTCACTTAAAAAACACTTCATATTCATATTATTTACCAATGTTTTGCCTCATTATCACTTCCTTTAGTTTGACCTTTTGTTCTGAAATATTTCAGTCATCTTGTTTCATTGGAATGTACAGCAGCATAATCTAAAGGGATGCCTCTTGGTTTTACAGTGTTAATCTTGTGGACAGTGGGAAGTGATTAGATTAGCTTTATCTGTCAGCAGTGATTTGTAGTATATCATCTGGTAATTAGATGGAACAGAGAACCCTCATTTAGGGTGTGTTCTCTCTCCCTGTGGTATTAAAATGAATGTACGTGGAACCAAAGTTATTGCAAATGGACAGTAAGAAAGAAAAAAAGAAAGAAAGAAAGAACAATATCAACATTTGGCCAACCAAGTTCCCAAATCCCTTGGATCTCTGAGGATGTGTTTTCTAGAATTAGTCCTTTAGTTTTATTTTCTCTCATCCATTTTTCCCAAACACTCTGCAGAGTTTTTGAGTTCGGCTCCGAGACACAACGGTAGCTGTAGCAGTTCTTAAGAGCACAAGAAAGGCACAGCCCAAACATCATAAGGAGAGTACACTGGACTGTAGCGTCTCTCTTGGTTCCTTGCTCTGTCATCCTCCAGCACAGTAGATAAATCCATGCAGCGGTTGGCCTCAGTCTCCACTTCCTCACCATCACCCACTGTGCCTCTTTGTAGACCACATACCATGACCATTGTTCTCTGTGCTCAGGGAGAACAAGTTATAGTCTTTGACAAGACAACGAAGGCCTCACTGTTAGAACCTAAAAGTCAATGGAAAGATTCCTTTCACAGTGAGGGACAGTGTCTCCATATTGACCTCCATTTCCTCTGGGCCTCTAAGTGGATGGATATGACTCACTCCCATCCACAGCCGTTGATTCAAATACAAACTAAACTTTACTGGAGTTAGAATTTGTAGGAATGCTCTTTCAATATGTTACATTTTTGCTGTCTTTGATTTACACCTGCATTCCTATTATGATTTATTTCCACCGCTCACCAGTGTCACATCACCACTGACCTATTGCTTGTGTATTTTGGTTCATCCCTTCATGGAAGTCATTTCTTGTTTGATATCATTGTTGTTGCTATTAATCTCATTATTATGGTTCATTATTATAAATATGATCAAAAATGTAGCGATGATTACAATTAAACACTGCAAGAGTATTTATTATGCGATGATGTTGTCATGGTTATGCCCCCTGGCTGAAAGGAGTCCCGTGCACGCCTGTCACATGCATAATCACACGCAAAACGACACACACACCTCTGCAATGGGACCTCTCCTCAAGGGCTGCAATTCACAACTGTGCCCCGGGACAGGCCTCTGAGGGACACCTCTCCTAGAACTCGTCATTCTCTCGCTCTCTCGCTCTCTCTTGCGTGTGCTGTTAGGTTTGCGGGGGGTTAGGCCCTTTCACACAGTCACCTCCGTCTTGCTGTTGGTAACAAAGTAGGGCTGGGGGGGCAGATAGTGCTGGCTACGGGAGGTGTGCAGCTCATTCACCTGCTCCACGGTGCAGTGCTTCTTTGGGCCATAGCTCTTATGGCGACCGACCGTCTCTGTTCCATTCCAGCCCTTTACCATCCCAGTGTTGCCAATGGTGTTGGAGTTGTAGGCCAGGGGGTGGGGGCCATGACCCTTGCTGATTTTGGACTTGTGCCCATTCTGCTTTGGACAGGGCATCTCAGGGCTATAGGGGGCTCCAGGTTCATGGTGGTCATGGCGTATGGGGTGCAGAGGGAGGCTGCCTTTGGCTGCCAGTTCCGCCAGATGGCGGCGCTTGCTGTAGAAGTCATCGTTGGCCTTTTCAGCTGGAAACATAAAAACAAAAACAAACACAAATTCCAGAAAAAAAGACAAAAGAGGAGGAAAGGTTGGTAATTAATTATTTATAAGGAAATAATAAGAATGTACAAAATATGAACCTTCCTATATTATCATGGCTCCATGAACCAGAATAGTTTTGCTGTGATTCACAACTGTGGTGATAAGCATGTGTGTGTGTGTGTGTGTGTGTGTGTGTGTGTGTTTGTGTGTGCGTGTGCGTTGTGGGGTGTAGTGTACCATTCATACCTATGCAAGTGATTTACTCCAAACTGTACCCACACACTCCTCCTCTGTTCCAGCCATTGATTCATATTAAGATACAAATTATACTGTACTCAATGCAGAGGTCACTGCTCTGTCATCCCTTATCCAAAAAATCCACTTTGCTCATTGTCTGCCATTTATTTCTGCTTTTTTTAAATAGAATTTGTCAATTTTCTCTGCAGTGGTACAATTTCATGGTTTAATTACCTAGACAGGCATTATATCACTAAAAACAAATCAATCAAAGTGTATTTGTATAGCACATTTTACAAAGCATTTGTCACAATATGCTTTACAGCCAACCCCAGTCTAGACCCCAACAAAAGCAAGCCAACGGCAACAGTGGCAAGGACAAAATTCCTTGGTGGAACAAATGGGTAGGAACCAGACTCAAAGGGGGAGTCCATGTTCCTCTGACTGGCTGAGGGTCTGAGTTTGTAATGAACAACAAACTACCGTGCTTCCTCATTATGACGATTGTTGATATGCGTAATCATTTTTAGACGTTCGATGATAGAAGGTAAGGTGAGCAGTCGTGTTCTCTGAGTAAAATACAGCCACTGGGATGTTTAATGAAGTGCAATACTGCTGCTTCAGTGACATAGGGTAAAAAAAAATCACACTAACACAACATCCATGCACCTGCACATGCAGGACTATAATTCATGTTTGGCACAAAGACAGGCACTAGTCTGAGGACGTGCAATACTCTGTATGGCTCACAAGGATGAATGCCAACATACCCTTTACAAACTGACTTAAAATGAGGTTAATGCATATGATATAGGGACATATGACATATGACAATTAACCAATTCTACAAAAGCAAAGCAGTTCTCTGACCAACACTCATATGTGTGAGTGCAAATGGGTACTGTATCAATAGGTCCCTTCTGGGATGGAGCTGCTTTGATGGTGCAACCAAACAGAAGCATGACATATTAAAATAATTTGTCTTTAAAGGCATAAAAGAGAAATATGTTTATCTGGCTATTTTTGGAGGACGAAGCAAACATCCCTCAGGTGCACCATCATGAACAACTTACCTTGGCGGTGTGGCCGCTGTACCCTAGCAATCGATGCCTGTTCTGGGCTCAGATGCTTACACCCCCCACCCCAAATACCAGGAGCAGAACCAAATATCCAGTCCACTATCCAAAATTCACACACAGCGTATTATACCTTCCTGAGGAATTATCCGCCCTCAAAACTTCAAAGTGAAGAGGAGCCTGTAGATCCGCATGGGGTCATGACATTAATATGGGTTCCTCTGTGAATGCCCCACACTTTGCCAAATGTCACTGTGCTCTCAATCCTGACAGGACAAGGTGAGAAGACCGTTGAGAGTGCCTCACTATAAGTAGCTGGCCTGGAACACCTAGAGAGTGCAATCTGCCCTGGCACCCTTAACATTAAAGGGAGGAGTAATTGTTTTTTAATGTTTTTTATACACAGAATATGTAGCTAGGCTGTTGGCAGGGAAAATGACTGCTCAACATAGCTGAAAATAAGAGAAGTCCTGATAATAGACCAGGCTGTGGTATTATTTAAAAAGTCAGCCAGTTCTGTCAGTTTCTTATGGTAGACAGTGAATGCAGCCTGCGACAGGTAGGTTCTGCGGCTGCTTTGGGGAAGTGAAGGAGGCAGCTAATCAACCACCAAGACCCCTGTAGAGCAAAATGGGTTGACCTTTCCAAATTCTACCACAAATGGCAAATATGGCCAGAGGCGCGAAGATAATCCTGAGACCTGTGCTCAGCTTGCTCCCACCAGGCCACCGTCTCCTTTTTACCATGTAATTTTATTTTTTTAAAGTGAAAGAACAAAATTGTAGTGATGGGAGAATGAGGTATCATGACACCAGAAATGGGTAAAATGGACTATTCTCTGTCAATCACTTGTTTGAACCAATCAAAAGGTTTTGCTCTTCACAACAAAACACAATGATTGGCTTAAATCAGTGACTCCACCCATTGTTGGTGTCATACTTAGAGGTGTTAAAACCAGCACCTCCCTCACAATCCACCCATGGATTCTTCTTTTTTGCAACACACTTTGAGATACATCTTTGTCTTTTACTTCTCACGCATATTGGCTGAGATGCTGTATCAGATGAGTTGTGGGATTGGGGTACTTTAAAGGACCACATGGAGTACAGCTACCCATGTGAATAAATGCATGTTATCTCATCCTATGTTGCTGAGGCAACAGCATTGTGTTTTTGTTACAGTTTAATGGGCTGTCTTTCTAAGACTGAGAAAAACTAGTGTTCAGTCTGGGAAGACGAGAGTGGAAATCAGAAGCTGACCACATGATACAGTAGAAATTCAGGGTTATGCAGGGTAGCTCCATAGGGAGGGGGACCTGCTGCTGAGGTGAAGCTGGAATGTTTTGTCTGTCACATAGATGGTTTGATGGTTCTGAATACTGTACTTGCTCTAGGCTATCCGTCTTGCAGAGAGATAGACCTCTGAATTTTATTTTCAAATGATAGGGAAAACCAATTTGCCAGTGAACATCTAAAATATTGTAATTTGCAAGAAAGAGTGTAGAATATTTCATAGAGTGTATTTGACACTACTTTACTTGGTGGCAACAGTATAAGTGTGAAATTGGATCCTTGAAAATACCTTTTCATCATCTTGCACACAAAAATAATATCCCATTTTACTTTGCTAATGAAAGTTTTGCCTAGAAGTTTACTGTTCCCTTCGTTGTATTATAAGTTCAGGGACAGTACTTTTTTCTGACAGTCCAACAGAAGGATGGGTTAATTGGGGAACGGGGCACAAAGGTTATTTCTAAATGTGCTATTCCTGGGGGAAATAACATTTGAAAAAAATTTGAAACAATGAAAGCTAGATGGGGTTTTTTAAGTGTCATGAATTATTCATGTTCCCAAATAATGCTTACTTGATATTTATGACATTTAACTTTTTAATAACTTATTGTACATTAGCACCATCATGGAGCACACATTGAACTACTGAAAAACAGCTCTTACAATGTTTTGAGAGCTTGTTTTCTTGTCTTATTTCTAAGCTGCATTAAATGCAAAAATCCATATGTCTGCGATTTTTGGGAGTTCATGCTTTTATATAGGTATATATGGATAGATATTTGCTTCTCGGAAGCTATATGCCATCTGTCAAATATGAAACAGCATGAAGTGAGCACACTGTTATGCCCTAACAGCATATATACTGTATATGTAACTACCAAAAAAAGGAAACACCAGCATGAAGTGTCTTAGGGTGTTAAGCCACCATGAGCTACTACCACAGCTTCAATGCATCTTGGCATAGTTTCTATAAGTGTATAGAACTCTATTAGAGGATACATCACCATTCTTCCATAAGAAATTACATCATTTGGTGTTTTGCTAATGGGGGTGGAAAACGCTGTCCAAACCATTCAGTGACAAACTGTGCCCTGTGGATGGGGGCATTGTCATCCTGGAGAGACCACTCCCATCAGTATAGGAATGCTTCACTATAGGATGAAGGTGATCACACAGAATGGTTTTGTATTTGTTGGCATTTACCTTTTCCTCTAAGGGGTGGAGTGGACCTAAACCATGCCAGGAAAATGCACCCCACACCATAACAGAGCTGCCAGAACCATTCATTTACTGTTTCCTTTATTTTGGCAGTTGCCTACATATATATTGAGTTATGGTCACAGTTAGTAGCCACTTATAGCCAATTGCATCCTGGAGGCCTGTCAATGAAACACTCAGCGCTCTAGTTTAGTTGTCAAAGTGTAATCCGCAGATGGTAGAGTTAATTCAGGATGGTGGTGCATTAATGCACTCCATTCCAGTAGTTTCCTGACAAGAGATGGTAGCGCACCTGCAGCGCAGTTGTAAAAGAGGTTTGTTTAAGAAGAATGAATTACCTGTGGGCGTGGTGATGGTTTGGTGAACAATCAGATCAGCTGATCTTCTTTCCCTTTAATATCAGTGCATTAATGAACTCGCAATTTTGATTAAAAAGAAGGTATTCATATTTCTGTTGAAAAGCAAGTTGCATTGCTCGTGAAGTGCAAGTTATGAGACTTGCTTTCACTACAATAAAATGTACCTAATTGGACGACGTATTATGTAGCAGTTCCCTGAGCAATTGTGGAGGTTGGATTGGCACCAAATGAGGGACCTGTGAATACTAAAATGTGTTTCATAACTATATTAACTACATTTCATTGATGCAACCTCATTCTTCAACCTCTGCAATCACTCAGGGTATTGCACGATACACCATCCAATTATGTACTCCATTTAATTGTAGAGAACAAGTGTACTGTATATTCAGTACATACATACATATGTACTTGTTTTCTACAATAAATATATTTATCTAACAGAATTTGATGGGTGTAGAGAGAGTCTTTCTCTTTCATTCAAGTGCATTGAACCACTCCTTAAAAGTGGAATGCAAGTTGCCCACTGTGGCCGGGGCTCAATTCCTGGCTGTGCCTGTCCGGCTCTGGCCGGGAGTGCCGCTAGGGGGCGGCAATTGGCTATTCACCCCAGGAAGGGGGGAGGGAAACCGGCATGAGCTGGCTGCAGAAAAGCTTCTATCTGGCTGGAATCACAGTCGGCAATTAGCGAATTCCGTCTTGGAGGAGGCGATTCGTGATTCCTGACACTACCGGCATCAGAAATGGGTTAGCAGCGGGCCTGTGGGGGGGATAGTTGGAATAATAGAGGGTATAATTGGCTACCAAATTCTGGAAAAATATACAGTACATTTTTAAAAAAGTGCAAGGTTAAATACTTTGAATTTATAAGTTGAATACAGATTGCATTTCAGATGGAAGTTCATTGAACAATATGCCTCAGAGTGAGGTAAAATACAAAACATCCACAAAGCAGTCTTGTGTGAAGGGGTATTTCTCACTTGTCTGCCCTATCTGTTCATACCGCATGTGAGCATTAATAACGCCACCAGCACATAACACTTTTTTGAGTTAAGAGGTTTCCTGAGTGGATGAAAACACACAAAACATTTTATCAGACACAAAACTTGCACTGCACCAAATGTTTTTATGGACACACCCTCTATTGTGCTGCCAAACCAGTGTTGATGCAAACACCTTTATCGCAGTGCACAAACCTGACAACTATTCCATTTGCAACTGAAAAAACTAGCTATCCCACTACCACCCAATTCCACTATCATCCAGGTCGTCAATTACAACCTATTTTCACACATCACAGTCTTCATTGTTTCAAATCAAATGTTAGAGCTCAAAATATTTCTTTGTTCTTCTACAGCTGAAATGTATTTTTTCTGACCTTTATGAAGCAACCCATTCAGAATCTCATCTCTGAGGTTTTCCGCTGATGCACTGGCACTATCATGTGTAGATCCTTATGGCAGTGCCACTCCCCTTCATGGGCCACCGGAGAGTGACTTCTACAGTTCAGAGACACTGCGGCATTCCATGGCAGCTCATTCTGAACAGTTTGGCCTCCGTACTCATTGGCACTCTGATCTCTCTCGTCTTGGTTTTCCTAATCATCTGCTCTGTAGAACTGAACCTCAAAGGAGGAAAAGATATAAAGGGTTTCGGCAGGCTTATCATTTCACAGGGAGCTCTGATGCTCCATGCTGCACATCTCCTGAACGCTTCGTCACAGGCTGGCAGCTGTCAACTGACTAAAGGCGTCTGAAAAGGTTTGACTTTGATGTCAGATGAATTGAGTCTGGTGGAACCCTTAAACTCCTGGTTTGATTCCACATGCAGTGCTATAAATGTTTATCTATTCACCCCACCCCCCATTCATTTCAGGGTTTTGAGTCTCTCGCCATGTTAATATATATAACCATTCAGTAGATTACTCATGTCCAGCATACCATTTCAATTGAGTCTTTGGTATTAAAAAACTCAGCGAGTCTGTTACATTTGTGCTTGATAGCCCATCACTTTAACAGCCCTCGAAGATAAAGGTGACATGCTTTCAAAGTTGGCTTTCTTGTTCAGTGATAAATCTTGTTAATCGCTCCCCTTCTCAGAGTACAAGTGGCACACTGTGCACTGTGGACCTTCTCATACTGGTATGCTGGCCCTGGTTGGAATGACGGTGTCATCAACAGCAGACACACTGAGAGCCATTAAGAGCCTGGATGCTTGGCTTACTGGAAAATGAAAAAAATCATGGCATCATTATGCAGAATTCAAATTCAGGTTTCTGGCTGGACAGTATAATTGTTTTTTTCTGAATCATGTCAGAATTCAACTAAACAGGGAAAACGGCCTCTTTTTTTGGAGGGGGTAGTGGGGTTTGTTGGGCATCATATGTAGATATCCAAATATCTTGAGGCTAAAGTGCCTGGTACTTTCCTTTATTAGTAGCTGTATCTGCTTTACTATGTCTGGGAGAAATCCAATATTGTGACCTTACAGATGCATTTGGGGATGGAAAGAGAACTATTGATTGCCAGAATTGTGGTATATCTGCTCTCAAGCCTAAGGTTCAGGTCCTTTGGGGAATTTTGAGGAAAAGCAGTTAGAACAAAAATAAAACTATGCTATGATAAATACATTAACCCCCTTTACTGGTTTCAGTCCCATCTGATGAGTGGATGTTTTGGATGTCATTATTTAGTATAATTACAAATGCTGTAGTATACAGCAGTAGGGCAATTTGTGGTACACTGGTCAGAGTTCCTGACCTGTAAAATGTCCAACTGTATAATTGTATCAAACATGTTATGTTATCCCGGAGCAAAGTCGAAGGCCACTTTTATTGGAAGTACTTCATAGTCGTGCATTATTATGGTTCTTCATGCAGTTTACTGGAAAGTAATCACCTTCTCTACTAATTAGAATGAAGTATTTCACCACGCCATGGTATAATAAGAAATGATGCTACACTTGAAGCTATAAAAAATTGAAACTACACTTGTAGAATGGAAGAAAGTAATTGTTTATTGTTTAATTGTTACTAAGGACATGTTCACATGTTTACTTTGCAAGTATGTGTGAAATGCTCCCTCACAGTGTGGTAGGCACTGGGGAAAGTTGTCTTAGAGTGGGCTTGTCATGAGTACACTTAAATTATGAGTGTTCTAGGGCAGCGGATAGCGTAGCAGTCTAACGCACCATATTTTTGGCTGGTCCGATATGGTGTGCGCTGCCTGTCAGGGACGTGGTTCGAAACCCGTCTCTACCAGACCGACCCTGGTCGTCAGCCCAGATTGGGGGCAGCATTTGGCTGTCCCCACCAGGGGAAGGGGGAGGGTAAGCCGGCTCGGGTCCGCCGTGAAGCACGTAAGGAGTCTCCAGAATGTGGGTGGGAGAATTCCGTCTCAAAGGAAGCAGAGTTCGCCGCCCTCAGAGAATTAGCTTGCGTCCTACAGATGAGTGGCAGACCCACGTGGGGAGGGTAGATCCAAATAAATAGAGGGTGTAATTGGCTACTAAATTGGGAGAAACACTGAGTGAAACTGACCTCTGTATACATTAAACCAGTTAGCTCTAAATGAGCTTCTTCAGACAAAGAATCTGTCTTAGTTTTAACTGGACATAATGGCCAACAGGCTGATCTCTTCAATATCACAATGCATGGGTTACAGTAGAAATGTGAACAATTGCCACCCTATCCTCATGCACAAAATATATGTCTATTTCGAGACACGAGAGGAGCTGTCAAAACTACTCCACCTGGGGATATGGCTTCCTCCTCCATTTGACATTCACTGTCTGATTGGATAATACAAATATGGGAGGATCACTCACAACCCATCCAGGATGTCGATTGACAGGTAATGCAAGGATGGAGGATGCCTCTCGGGTTCTGAGAACATCTTCATCATAAAAGCAGAATAAGTCAATTCAGTCCAAGTAAATTTGCACTGGAACTCGGGAGTGGAGGAATGTGTCAGCCCAACATAGCAATCAAATAGGAGCAGGAAAACGTGAAAAGAAGAGAAAGGAAAATAATGTGACGGATTAAGGCATTAAGAAAAACTTTAGCATTTTCCCTTCCTCTATTCCAATACATCCATCAACATACATACACTAGTGGTGTTAATTCAGTAGGATTGCCAGGATTCCTGTCTTCCTGCACATTGAAAGAGACATCTGGCCCATGACTTTAATTTCCTTCCAGTGTGAATAACTCTGATTGAAGCCTCGGCTCTGATTGTTTAATAACAGCGGATCTGGACTAATAGCGTCCATCATTTGAGCTATTCAGAGAGAGGGAATGATGAAATCCAAACTTTGAGCCAAGCACCATTAAACAATGATAATGGCAACACATTTAAGAGTGTATGTTTTTAATACTCTAAAATGCAAAAAACTGCTTCTAGAGGTATTGGCTTTGCATGTATTAATGGTCCCATATGTTTGGATATGGCAGGGGTTACAGGTGAGTTCATGTGAATTTCATAAAGAGTATGCGGGAGGGCTCTGAACACAACAGTGATATGATGAGAGAAACAGCAAAAAATGAAATGCCATTCTCTCATTCTTAGTGTACTATTTTAAAATGAAACTGTACAAGATTTCATTTTAAAATATCAGAAATCCTCCTCAGAGTTTGTGACTGGAAACATGGCATCCTATTTCTGTTTAACCCCCTGAGGTCCGTGCTTAACTCAGAGCAGCTTTGTGATTTTGGTGTGGTCTGATATTTATCTCAATTTCATCAACTTAACACACACTTACTCCAAAGTGTTTGATATTTTTATTTGAAGGACAATCACAGCTACATTTATATGCCATCAATAGTTTGGTCAGTATCATATGCAGCTTGTAAATAGATCTACAAACACAAGTTATAAAGAGTAAATTGTTCTGCCATCACAAAAGTTGTGAAAGCACACACTAAACTATAGTGACAAATTGTTTTGCCAATATGCGTTTGTTCATCAAGGTCTTGGTTATGTAAGGATGTCAAAATAGTTTAGCACATCTGAGATCTAAATAGCTAAAAAACTGTTTTTATCAGAACTGGTCAAATTTATTTTAGGCTGTGGGAGGGCTATATGCTAATATCCTGAATATTCATGATCCACACCTGAGGGTTGTCCACACCTGTAAGATCTGTCAGATGGGCCATCTCTCTCTCAATGGCCATCAGACAAAGACAAAAGCCAGAGTCTTCTTGGCAGTGGGCACAGGCACATGATCAAAAGTAGCCCGTTTTCTGGGTTTAAGATATTTATTTATCTTTAAACATCTGTAGGAAAACTAAAGCAAAATCCGAAGACACGGAAAGACATAAACAAAACAAACCAAAATAACCAACGATCAGGAACAAACAAAGTAAAACGGTAAATCCAAAACGTATCCAGAAACTCGGAATAAACTAAACACTGGGAATCTAAACAACAATAAGCACACACAAACAAACAAATTCTCAAGAAGCAAGAAACATTAATCACAATAGGTAGGTTACTATCAAGCTAAGCTAGATAATGTCCAAGCGCCGAAACAGAGAATGCCAGCTGGTTAAATATTCGCATCAGTTCGCAATGATTCTGATTATTTCCATATAGCGTCACAAGATGCGGAATTCATATATTTTCACGAGTATTTGAAAACATGGGAAATAAAATAAATATCAGCATACAGTCTGTTGCTGGCAGATCGCAACCGTAGACACAGACAAGATGCGATATAATGTTGGGACATTGTTTACACGGCGATTTCACACATGGCCCCACGCCCCTCCCCGAGACTAGCACCTAGTTACCATGTCAATAGAAGGGGGGCGGTACTTCCAGGTAAAACAGAGAGGAAAAGTTTACTTTTGGTCTAATTAACCTAATTAAAAAAATCTCATATTATTTGCCAGTGCTCAAATTGGAAAGTCACGATTCTAAGGTTTCTGTCAATGTTTTTGTCGCGTGTGTATGATAAAATCTTGTGATGTTAGAAATAATAATATACTTTTATTGCTGCTCCGATTGTCGGCGATCCAGTCGACCTCTGGGGGTTAAAGACATAGACTCAAGGGCCAAATCAGCCGAATTTATCTTTTACTACACATCTCTTGCTGAACTACCATTTAACAGTATTGTGCACAGAGCTAATGACAGGCAGGTCTATCTTTGAACGGAAACAGTGTGATATAATTAAACATCTCTCAGTAAACAACCGATCTTTTCACATGCTGAAAATAAAATAGAAAGAAAAGGGGGTGAGGGGGTTGGAAATGCTAATTAGAGTTAACTACACGTTTTATGCAGCTCATATGTTTTATATTTTTAAAAGCTTTATCTGCACTGTGATAATTGGCATCCCTTTTAATCTTGTGATTTTAGTAGGATCTGTGTGGCTGTGATTATACGGAACTAGAACACTTCAACAAGATACAATAATTTGCCAACACTGCTAAATATTACCACAGAGAAATATTGAGTGTGATAAGTAACAACCCAGTTTTAGTCAATGTGCCATGAATGATTCCGCATCAACTGAGGGAGATTGTTTGCTCTTTGCTACATGAGATTACAAAGTTTTACCAAAAGTCAGATTAAAAGATATTGAAAGTGCAAATGCATTCATGCATCTTTTTCTTGTAGTGAGAGGTGGGCTTTTTCACACATTCTTTTTTCTGTAACAGTGCCGCAAGCAGCAAAGTCAGTATTGGGCTTTACAATATTACATGATTTGAGCCAACAGAGAACATGGGGTGGCATCAAGACCAGGAGATATTATCAAAACAAATCTCCAAAAAGAGTCACAAATGACAGCCTCGCCAGCACATTGTATTTGTACAAATGATTGTGTAGCATTCGGTGTTGTATTGGATTTGTGAATGTCAGGTTTTTACATTTTTGTAACAAACTTTGCATGAGGTGAACCTGATACCTATAAAAGTACAGTTTAATTCAGCACAATTACAGTAGTACAGAAAGCACAAATATATGGACTATGACTGCTGTAAATATGTATGTTAAATAGTTTTCACATGTAACAAAACAATGTTCTCAGTTGTGTATGTATACATGTATGTACAGTATGTATAAAAACATACTTACCATAGTAACTGCCACATGCGTGCCATTACCATACAGTATATGTCTACATAGGAACTCTCCTAGGGATCATCCTTATGTATACATTACGCAAGAACTGTTAATCAACGGTGACTCAGGTTTTATACTTACAGAATAATTACACATACAGGTACAAAACCTGAGGGGACTGTTAGTCCCACACTACCGTGCAATCCCAATGAGTTCATCGGGGCAGGTGGCAGGTGTGAAGCTCTCGTCAGAGATAGCGACAACTGGTAGGTTCTTACCCACGGCCTTGAGCGAGGCGTACTTGTTGAGCTCCTTGCTAGGCTGCTGCTGGTTGTATGCATGCGCGAGCTGACTCAGTGCAGGATACGAGTGGGGCTGAGACATAGTGGGCAGCAAAGGTGAGCCAGGACCAACATTGTTCATCTGGGTGCCCTCTACAAGAAAGAAAATATGACAGAGAAAACATGGTTAGGGCACTCCAGTGCAAAAACCCAGCTCACAGCTGCTGACCTAGATAAGAAATATTGAAATCAAAAGAGACCTCAGATTTTGCACAGCCTCAATTCTTTCATATCAACAAACCACCATGCATTGATTGATTGCATACATTGAACATACATTGTAGCATGTTGTGACATTTGACTTGGGTCAAAGTGATTTGGGACCAAAACTATTTGTTTGCTCTTATCACCCATGGTACAAGCAATCCTTAAACACTCATTGGCTCCTAGAAAAAGCTGACAGCTGAGAAGTAATTTCAGTCAAAAGGAAGAAGAAGAAAAGAGCGATAAGAAAGGGAAGAATGATCACATGGTACATTCTGAAAAAACTTTGCTCAACAAAGCGTTGCGAACAAGGCTTTGGGTTTTAATAAGAGGAGAATTTTTTTAAACTTTCATCAGGCTTTTGATACGGAAATCAACCTGAATGCTACTGGCGCCTAAAAAAATACAGATGCCTTATTCAAATGTGATTGAAGTAAATGTCACAAAAAAGCCACTTTATCTTTTCTATAGTTACAGAAATAGACAGAGGCAGAGAAACCATGTCTTTTCAAAATGCTTTATTGATTTTTACAGATTCGTCCACATTTCAGATCAAATAAGCACAACCTGCCACCCACAGCCGTCATAGAGCTGCTCAGGTAATCATTAATGAATCAATTAGCCATGATACAGAGCGGGTGACACCTCTGAAAATGCATCACATGTTCCATTGCAATGTGTCACACTACCCTCATGTCTGTTCATATACACCTTTACATTGGTTTTAACATTTGAAGTATTTACACTAGGTGTGCTTGGAGCTCCCTGCTAAAAATGATAATGAAGTAATACAAGTGAAAAAGCAATTTAAAACCTGACATATTAGGGTCTTTTCATGAGGTAAAAGGGGCTGACACCATCCAGCATTTTCCAATTTATCAACCATCTTAGTGTTACTGTGAACACATGTATTACCATCAGAACCATTTAACTTTCATATGTGCATGTCATTTAGATGATTCATAAGATAAAAATGCAATAGTAAAAATATCACTTGCTACTCTGTGGTCTAAGGCAGGCAGGGTTTTACTCTAATTATGTTAATCAATGTGAAAATGTATACTTTTGTATAGCTGGATTGAAATGTGGTAAGTAGAGTATGCTTTCCAATTTCATTTGACAGTATGGCATTGTGGTTTGGGTGTAGGGCTCAATACAGTTTTAGATGTGATTCCTGGCTGGAACATTGCCTTTGTACCTTTAAGAAAGGTAATTAACTTTAATGGAAATAAATGTCCAGCTATTTATATTAATTATAGTATGTTAAACTAAAAGTAATATTCAATGGGTATAAAAAGTATTCACCCCCTTTGGCATTTTTCACATTTTTATTTGACTTCATTGAATCAAATTCAATTTGGATTTATTGCCAATAATCAACACAAAATACCCTGTAGTTTCAAATAAAAAACAACTCTAAAGCCTTTTGTTGGTTAATTACAAATAAAAAAACTGACAATAATTGATTCACACTTTTTTATAAAAATGCACCTACATAAACTCTGGTGCAATCAATTGTCGTCAGAGGTCACATAATTATTTGATTGGATTCAAACTGTGTGCAATTAAAGTGTTTCAAATGATTTCAAATTAAATCCACCTGTCTGTAAGTGGTCCCACAGTTGGATAGTGCATTTACAAACAAGAGCTTAATCATGAAGACCAAAGAACATTCAAATCAAATCAGAGAAAAGTTCTTTCAAAAGCACCAATCAGGGGAATGACATACGAAGATTTCAAAGACTTTCATCATAAAAAATAGAGAGAATATGACACCACTATGAATATGCCTAGAACAGGCCATCCTCCAGACCTGAGCAATCACTTGTCAAAACGTAGCCCTCAAGCCTCCCGCATGGTCCAGTGGTTACAACGTTCGACATTGGCCACGGAGACCGGGGTTCGATTCCCCGTCCTGCAAGAGTCGGCTCTGGCCAACAGTGCCATCGGGGCGGCAATTGGCTGTCCGCAAGGGCGGGGGGAGGGAAGCCGACAGACACAGTTCGCTGTGCACAGGAGTGGTTCTGGGGTACCGGAATTACAGTCGACGGCAAGACGAGTGTTGTCTTGGAGGAGGCAGCGCTACACCCTTGTCACTGCCGGTCACAGGACTACGGCAGTGTAGGGGTGAGGGGAATTGAACAAGTACAAAGTAATTGGGAGAAAACGGGGTAAAATCGAAAAAACCAAGACAAAAAAAAACTAAAAACGTATCCCTCAAAATAGAGGGAAAAATGGATGGTGCAAGACATAGACAAATGTTGGAGAAAAACTTGGTACAGTCTGCGAGAGACCTGGCACTTAGAATAAGATTCCTATTCCAGTAGGACAATGACCCAATGCATACAGCAAAACCACATTGGAGTGGTTTAAAAACAAAACAATCTATGTCTATGGCCCAATCAAAGCCTAGACCTCAATCCTATTGAGAATCTTTGGAAATGTCAGAAAATTGCTGTTCACCATCCAACCCAATGGAGCTCGAGCAATCTTGTAAAGAAGAATTGTTGAAAATTGCTATGTCCAAATGTGCAATGCTGGTAGAGACTTGCTCACAGCTATAATTTTAGCTAAAGGTGCTTCTACCAAGAATTAAGTCATGGGGGTGAATACTTATCGAATCAATTATTGTCTGTTTCTTATTCGTTTTTTTATTTGACCTTATAGAGTATTTTGTGTTAATGAGTGGCAAGAAATCCCAATTAAATACATTTTGATTCCATGAAGTAAGGAAATAAAATGTGAGAAATGCCAAAGGGGGTGAATACTTTTTGTACCCACTGTAAGTCACCCTGGTTGAGCGGAAATACATTTTGTATTGTAATGTATTATATTTATAGAATTATTACTGACAGTTCACTTTGAATGGTTATTTATTTTCATTTTAATAGATGAGCCAACTGTGATTCATCAATTTCCTTCATTAATTGGAGCTATTAAGTTGAGATTTACTGCTTCTGTGGAAGAAATGCTATGAGTTCTCCCACCTGATACCAACAGCTTAAAAACATAATCTGGGATTGGTCTGAACCACACCATTATTGAAATTCCAATGCTATTTAGAAGGACTTTTTGACAGGGCTGTATTCAAAGCAATCATGTGCCAAAGCAAGTTTTGTTTTAAGTTTTTAGTTTTTATTCGTTTAGCTCTTGAGACACAAGTGATGTGTTTTTGAGGGCAGTTCTAAATGGTAGTGCTGAAAGGATAGACGTACACAGTGTCTGATGCCTCGACCCATAGGCCCAATGGGATGTTTGCCTGCTCTTCCTAACTCTTCATAGATCTGAGGACAAACGTTCAAGTTTTAAATTGGATGTGTGCGTGTGTGGGGAGGGGAGCCAAAGGTAATAATGACTGTACCGATGCAGATCTACTGTAGGAAATATGCACGCCTTTAGCAAGCCTCTATGTCTCTAAAAATGTCACTGATTAATATTAATATTGATGAATATTGAATGTTGTCTTCATTTCCAGCAGCATAGGTTATAAGGTTGTACTGTACCTGCCTTATTCAATTTGGTTGCTTAACTACACTCTGCTCACCACAGTATAGCACTTAAAGGTATACACCCTTAACCTTATGGAATTGTGGGCTGCAGGCACACACTAGTTTACAGTGGTCCAATAAAATAGAGAGCCAGGTGTCACCTAGATTCCAAAGAGCTAAATAATGCATTTCCACTATGCCAAAGGTGACATGCTGTGAGTCCCTGACATTATGCCTGACTGCCATGACACCAAAAATTGCCATGCAAATGGCTTTGCTCTGAATGATTGATGGTTTGTTCAGTCATCAGTTATTGCAAGTGTGAAGCTACTTGGGTTACGGTGGAGACAAGGATGGTTTCAGTGTGGTCTCTCTGAACCTGTAATATACAACACAGCATCTAACGAGAATGGACGTATTTTATGTCATGGACAATTTGGAGCACCCCCAACACTGACGCTACGTTGTCATGAATGCTGTTCATTTTGTATAGAACCGATTTCTCATCCTACTCATTTGAAACACTGACAAAAGTAACATGAAGTGGGAGTAACTCCACACTTTATTATTCTCAACAATTCAGATATATTTTTATTTTTGTTTTGTTTTGTTTTAAGTTGCAGCGGCACGGTGGTGCAGTGGATAGCACTGTCGCCTCACAGCAAGAAGGTCTCGGGTTCGAATCCAGGCCGGGGGCCTTTCTGTGTGGAGTTTGCATGTTCTCCCCGTGTCCGCGTGGGTTTCCTCCGGGTACTCCGGTTTCCTTCCACAGTCCAAAGACATGCACGTTAGGCTAATTGGAGAGTCTAAATTGCCCCGTAGGTATGAGTGTGTGAGTGAATGGTGTGTGTGCCCTGCGATGGATTGGCGACCTGTCCAGGGTGTATTCCTGCCTCTCGCCCGGAACGCATGCTGGGATAGGCTCCAGCCCCCCCCCGCGACCCTGACCAGGAATAAGCGGCTTAGATAATGGATGGATGGATGGATGTTTAAGTTGCTGATTCATCCGTTTTGGGATGCCTCCCTCTCCAGTATGCACTATTTTCTGTTGTGATGTGATGATTTGTCCATCTGATATAAGATCCAAATCAGTTCTGACAAAATACATTTGTTCATTTCATTCAATCTGGATATTCTTTCTGTTGTGGGTCTAATGTTGACTGAGCAGCAGACACAGGGGACATCAACCACCACTATACAATAACAGTTTGTGCATCACAGCTGGAATTAGAGGCTAAGGAAGGTATTGTGGATAGTTCATTGATGGTATTAACAGAATCCCAGCAGGAGCCTACTGCCATGCCTTGCCCGTTGTTCTTAATCAGTTAAACCACGATTAAAACTTCTGAAATCACTACCATTCCATACGAAGACCTGAGAAGTGGAGAGATAATATGATACATGTAGTTCTTAAAACATTGAATAACATCCCCTCCGACCCCTCATTGACTGTATTTTATGTGAGGAAAAAAAACACTGGTTAGCTAAGGAACAGATAAGATATGTATTCTCTAATTCATGCCCTCAAGCTGTGAAGTTAGCAAAATGGCCCTAACAATAAAAAGGACCATTATCTTCATCCTGCTCATCACTCTGATACATGAGGTTAACTGACTGAGTTTTTGATTGCATGACTGACAGATTATGTTATTCTGAGTTTTACTGGGAATATGCTAGCAGTTAATGGAAATATATCTCATATGCAACATTTTCAATGCCTGCACCTGTAGGCTACCTCCCGGAGCTTGTTCACAAAAAGACTTCCACGAAAGTCTTCTTTTACTTCATTTTGAGGGGTGAGAAGCCCAGAAACCTTCATTGTATTGTAAGAATAAGGAGTCAGGATCCATTCTATTTACGCTGCTAAATAGGCCAAGATGAATTGACATCACAAAATCATTATTTGTTTTGGTCATACAAAGGATATATACACATATAGAAGCAGATTTTTACACCATCTAAAAATGCCACTCCCATCTGAGGCCATGCATTAAATCATACAGGCAGTTTTAAATGTGTGTAAAATCAGTCAATTATTTTGTCCTTATACTTTGTTTCAGCTGTCAGGTTTGCATCCCTTGAATTACCGTTTTGTGTCCGGAGCCAGCACAGAATAGGCAGTAAAAAGTGTTATCACCTCACCTTTCTTCCCACATCTACAGGATTGATGTGTCTCGCCATTGCCTGACCAGCAAAACACTTTTGGTTGAATGAACAGATGCATTTTCATAGGTGGGCAAACCCATAACACAGAGGTACTGAGGCAGATTAATTTGTAGTGGTACAATGAATTATTTCATTTACTAGAAGGTTTGGAGGAGATACCCTCTGGCAGCATTGAGTAATGTACTTGTGTTTTGCTTGCAGTTCAGTGCATTCCCCACTGCGATCCATTATTGCATCTGTGCCCAAGAGAGAGCTTGCATCATGCCGTGAGGGATTTCAAGTGAAAAGTATCCGTATTATCTATTTCTATTTTAGATGTATGAGACATACAAGGTGCACAAGTTTGAAGCCAAAGTTATTGTATTGCTTTCTGACCTTGTATCTAATGTTCACATGATATTGCTTTGTTCTAAGTGAAAAAGTATAGACAGAGAAAGACAGAGAGTGAGAAGGAGAGAGAGGGAGAGAGATTGGGAGTGAGACTGAGTGAGTAAAAGGGTAAGAGGATGCCATCTGTTTTATTCCCCTGGTGTTAGTTTAATTATACAAGTAAATGTTGCTTAGTCTAAGTCACAGCTCACAATAAAGGTGACAGGAATAAACAAGAAGCAAAAAAGAGGAAATTCATAAACATTCTGGAATATGAAATGTGTTTTGCATGAATTAAAATGGAAAATATACAAGTTTGATAAACAAAGTTCATCAGTCACAACAGATATATTCAGAAATAAAATTATATTGCCAGTTATTGGTGAAGGGAGCACAACACCCATCACCAAAGGAGAAGATTCTAGTGAAATTAATGGAGTGATGCTTTTGACTCAACTGGTTCTTTGTGATTTCTTGGTTTAACTGGTTGAGCAAAAATAAAGCATCTGATTTTGAAAAGTTATAATTTATGACATGCACTTTTTCAAACAGATTTGAGCCTAGATATATTATTAGAAATATCTACAATTTCTTACTCCACATGCAAATTTGATAAACTCCATTGTGGCTAATCTGCTTCATTTTCAATTTGGTAGCTTTCTAGAAGTGCAGATTTATTGTGCAGATGTATTATATGCATATTTATTATATGTAGCAAATTATTATTGGTAAACATGTTTAAATTCATGAGCATTAGGTAATCCCCAAATCTGGCTATTGATTGTTGTTGCTGGTTTTTAGATTGCTCATCTGCTTCACTCCTTTTCCTGCTATGTGTTTGGAGAAAACATGAATTTTCATACTGTTCAATGTCAAAAGCAGATTTCCTGGAATTTTCATTTTCTTGGCCTGAAATCGATCAATGTTTGATTTTAGCTAACTATTATCATTTAGTTGCTTGGCAGGCACTCTTATGCAGAGTGGCTTATAAATCATAATTTTTGTCCTATTATCCGTTTATACATCTGGATATTTGCTCAAGTAATTCAGGTTAAGTATCATGCCCAAGGGTACAATTGCCCTCCTGGGAATCAACATGGCAGCCAACACTATATTTTCAACACATCTCACAAACAATAATTTAATCATTGAGCAGGATATAACTCTTGTAATGTAGTGGATAAACATTACTGGGACATCTCCCTCATATTTTTAGAGACATCATTTAAAATAACTGTTTGATCTGTTAGTGATCATTGATGCCAATATGTGGTAAGTAAATAATGTGAGTCTACTGTTTTGAAGACTTATTCACTTGCTTATTTTCAACACAAGCAGTTGAAATATCGGTCCCATTTTACATGAAGTGGTCCTAATACATGTGTAATTACATTAACTGCAAAAGTCAGTACAGTGTATCTACTGTGTATGTCTACATTGTCACATTGTACTTAACAATTGTAAAAACTATATTTCAACATTTGAACATTGAACTTTGCATGTTTGAAGTTTATACCATGATTGTGAGGAAAAGGAGAATGCATTAGCTAGCTAGCACTGTGGTGACTTAATTTTGACTGCAGTAAAAACAACACTTCAAATACATCCATTATAGTTGTAAGTACAATGTAACAATTACTACCTTGACAGTAGTTACACTGTACCTACTTCTGTAGTTACAGTGTAATTAGACAAGTATTAGGGACTGAAATATCATTAGCCAAACCTCAGGTTAGCTTTATCATATTTTATTTTTCGTGGGATGGAATAGTCAAAATGAGATGAAGTAGTCGTTATTATGAAATATTAAAGCTATTGCAGTAAAAAAACATTGTAATAATACCGAAACTGTTCACATTGTGAGGTCCAACAGTGGATGTTGCTTTGGCACATCAAGGCGCAGATGACCTGTAGGTACAGCTGAAAACTGCCCTAATCCCTTGTAATGAGTGACCAGTGCCTTCTCTGCCATGAAAGATAAGCAACATTTTAAAGTAATTCAACTAATTTGACTCGTATCCTGATCCTGTCACTACCTCAACATTCAGGCACATTATAGCCCATAACCACAGTCTGGATTGCTGACTTTATGATGTTACATGGATGTGATGTTGGACTGCCCTCACCACTGCAGGGAATAAACCAACAAATAAAACCAAATATTAAAAAAAGTAAATCATTTTGATATAATATCTCAAATCTGGCCACCAAATGTGAAAGATGTCAAAGAGAAGGGCAGACAATGGTGAATCTTTAAAATAAAGCATAGCTTGCTGAACAGATTTGGAATGAGCCCCCCCCCCCATCTTCAGTTTGTGACAGATTATTTTCTAAGGCAAGACTGTTTCGCCTGCAGCCTCCTTAAAAGCAGCAGGGTTCAGATTCTGTTCACTGTAATGAGGAAGCAAATGGCCTCTGTATGCAAGCTGCTGGGAGGACGAATGGGATCACCATTCTCAAAGGGAAGATCATTTTGTACTTCCATATTGAGGGTGAGATATGAACATAAGAGCATTTAATCATGTCCTTTCAAGTATGATTTTATTTTTACTTGCTTTTTAAACTTTGACAATATGTTTTGACAACTTCTCAAGTTTTATAAATATGTTATCAGTGAAGGTTAAAGCATACAGTTCGATTAATTTGTGAATATGTGCATAGACTACAGAATCTTCAATGAATTTTCACTTTGATTCCCATGTAATCTTTGAAGCACTTTATTCCAAAGGTTTTTCTCATATTAGGTTCTTTATTTTTAGTCAACATACCATAGTATGCAACTGATGTACATTTCTTTGATGAAAAAAAGGGTTTTGTAATGCAACTTGCACCTGTCATAAAGAATCTATAACATATTGAAGATAATGGTATTAAAATGACAAATCAATCATCAAATATTGAAGACTTGAAACTTTTAGTGGGCATATTAGTCCTCCAGACCCAATGTGCTCATTAAAATTTGTCTTCCTTCTATATTCCATTTATATTGAATAGTTTGACTACACTCCGCTGATATGTTTTGGGAACTGATGAGTGTCAAAGAATTTAACAACTTTTAATTTACTGTATAGTCCCATTATTATCAGCTGCTGTGAGGTGTTCAGTCATTACAGCTTTGGGGCACGGATGGTTTTTCATATCTGGTGACAGCTCATTGTATCCTCTTTTTTGACAGGGTCATTATTCAGATAGATGAATAAATGGGTGATCCCCTAAACATTAGAATTGCCACAGTGAGGGCTATTCATCACATTGATGGAGCATAGGGTTGGAGGAACATATGTCTACCTGTTATCATTTTAACATATCCGTAACAGCCAAACCAGTAGTGGCAGGCCCGGGCTTCACTTTAGAGCTATATTTGTAATTTGTAATGTATTCTAAAATGAACTTCTCCAGGGCAGAATGACATTCTCTAATTTAATTCCAAATACTTTGATTGATCATAAGGCTAACAGTTAAAGGCCATATCAACTGTATAGACCAGGCATTGATGTCGAAGCTATCATTTTTACATTTTACATTTTAGGCATTTAGCAGATGCTCTTATCCAGAGCGACTTACACAGTTTTACGTTTCTTTTACATCCATTTACAGTCCATTTATACAGCTGGATATTTTACTGAAGCAATTCAGGCTAAGTACCTTGCTCAAGGGTACAACGGCAGTACCCCTCCTGGGATTTGAACCTGCAACTGTCTGAGTTACAAGCCCAGTTCCCTAACCATTACACTACACTGCCGTATCAAGAAGTACATAACACAATGTGTCAGATGCAATGGGACATGGAAGTCTGCTTGCTCTGGAATACATGATGACTGGTTTAGGAGTCAGAACTGAATGTACTTTAAAGAAGGATAAAGACAAATCATATTGTGACATGATATAAAACGCCAAAGGGTATTTGTCTTGAGGTGATGCTGTCACTTTCTTGGCATGCTTCAGTTCAAGGGTAACAGGATATATTTCAATCATGACTGAAAGTATACTGACTATTTTCTTTCAGGAAGAAACACTATAAATGATAGATTTTTGTACATCTGATTTTTGACATAAGTGCCTCCTTTAAATATTAAAACTCAAACACTGTTGATGGAGAAAATGTAAATGAAGAAAGCTTACAGTATCAGGAGAAGCAGAGGAAACTGAACATGAAAAAAACTATTAATTAAAAAGGGGAAATAAAGATATTCTCTGCTTATGGACCCAGAGTCAGAGTCAGTCATTGCTTTATAAAATTGATTGTACTGCCTTAGTTGTCCTCTGGAAAAACACAAATTATGGCATAAGGACAAACTAAATCATTCCATTGGGTAGCTATATTTTAACATATGACTATATTACTACTTTAAGAAATTACTTTACTGTGCTCTCTAGAGTCAGAGTGATGGAAAATGCTTCCAGTCTGTGGAGGGCGTCGGTCTCGGCCACATGGGAGTGGCATGGTTGCCTGTGTTTTACATGTTGTGGAGGCCTTTGAAGCAGTGAGACTTACCGGGGGCAGGTTTGGCACTTTCACAGTTAATTGATATAATATAATATAATATATGACATTTAACAGACGCTTTTATCCAAAGCGATATGGAAGTCAATTGGCTGATTGGGTGTCTGTGTGAGAATGTAAGTTTAGTGTTGAATGATTGTGATTGGGTGATTGCCTCACAAGTCCCACCTGAGCCAGGCAGAAACTAAGCCTATTTAAGAGCAGGTGGGGCGAGTGGGGAAATCAGTTAGTCTTGTCATGTCATTATGTGTGAGTGTTGAAAGTGAGACTTGTCTGTCTCTTGATGGGTGTGCGAGTGCGAGTGCTTTGTGTTGTGGATTGTTGTATTGTGGAGTGTTGGATGTTTGATAGATGTTGGATGTGTGATGTTTGATGTTTGTGGAGTGTGCGTTTGTCGAAAGTGACTGAGTAGAGTGCTTCCTGTGTGTGTGTGGGGAAGAGGGAGAGGGGGTGCACTAAGAGTGTCCGCGTCTCTCTCCCTCGGTGTGATTGTGGAGGAGAGCGAGAGGGTGTGATTGTGGAGGAGATTGTGGAGGAGAGCGAGAGGGTGCCCTGAGGCCTCTCGCCCTCGGTTTTATTGAAAGAGAGCTCGCACTCGGCAGTGGAGAGGGTTTCTGGGCAACAGCCCAAGAACTCTCACTGGAAGAGTGGAGAGTGTCTTGGGGCTGGTTGACAGAACTCTCACTGTGGGGAGTGGCGAGTGTCTCTGTATGAATGGGTAAGAGAACTCGGACTGCAAAGTTTGAGTGTCTCAGTATGAATGGGTGGGAAGCACTTGAAAGGTCATTGGATATATGTGTGCCTGGGGAGGTTCCAGGGGAACTCCGGAGGAAGAGGCGCGGTGTCCTGTAAATTTTGGATTATTTCAGTTTGTTATTTTAGTTCATTGTTTTTACCCGAAAGCTTTGCGGTGAGTAGGGTGAAGATTTTGTGTGTCTGTGTTTGTGTTTGTTATATGTTAACCTGCTACTCCCACTGTCTCTTCCCCATGTCTGGGGGGAGAGACAGAAAAAAAAATAATAAAATCCGGTCCGTAGACCGACAAACTCCACTCCGTCTCATGGCTGCTCTGTTCCCATCCAGGGTTTGTCACGTGGCGTGTGACACAGTCCTTGTGATGATTTGCAAAATGTCAGTTCTTTGATCCGAACAATCTATCAAGTCCATCTGCTTCGGTGACAGATGCATTCTGCCGATGAGTAAGGCTCAGTTTGTGCCCCCACATTTCATTCTTTGAAGACTTTAACAGTGGTAACTATAAAGGCAACAGATTGTTTAGATGGCTTCCTTTTGGTGAGAGACATAATCTACATATCCATTCATCTATCTTTCTATTTCTTTGTCTACCTGCCTCTCTGCTTATAGCTGTGTATGTGTGTGTATGTGTGTGTGTGTGTGTGTGTGTGTGTGTGTGTGTGTGTGTGTGTGTGTGTGTGTGTGTGTGTGAGCAAATTTCAGCTCCTCTGGTTTTCTGTCTATGCATTTAATCCTTGAAGCAAACTTTTTCCATATTTCCCCTCCCTTTTTGCATAATAACAACCAGTTTGGGGATGTTTCCCTGCAAGGTTAAATATATCAAGGTTGTTGCAAGGTGCAGAGACAGAGTGAGTATGTCAACACTACAGCATGAGATACCTTCTGTATAACTTATAAAAAATGCAGGAGAATATTTCCTGAGCAGGGTGCCTCAGAGGGATAATACTATGAGAAGGGCACACTTGCTCACAGGTAATTTCCTGCACAAACTGGAACGGACTATTTCAGGGTTTGTACAGGGTTTCTAATGTAAAATTCAAGGACCTTTGAAGGAAAATGTAAAAGTTTTCAACGGCCTCATTTGTAAAATAATGAATAATGTGATAAATAGATTTTTAGACAACTTTAAAATTAAACTTCTAGCTAGCAAGCTGTCACAAGCACCTAGAAAACAATTTTGGGGTGGGTCCATGGGATTGCATGTAAGTTCTAATGGACGTATCATTTCCTTTGTGAATTAGCAATCTGTTTTCAGCACTGTATAGTTACAGACTGGACACTGAGAACTACAATGTACTATGCACCGCGTACTGCAGATTATAAAATGGATAGTTCCAGTCCTGGATGCTGATTGGTTACCCAGACCCGTTGTCAGTGCTGATATTCATGATAATGCCAGAGATTTTAAATAATAGCCCACTCCTGCCTTCTTCTGTGTTCTTATCGCACTGCATCATGGGTACCGTTGAGAGTGAATTATCTCTATTGACTGAAATGCAGAAATAGCCAGGGACATTCTCAAATTCTCAACACTCACATTAAGAGATGAAACTGAGTGTGACACATTGGGCGAATTCTATCCCATACACAACATAGGCATAACTAAGCTTTCTGAGTCATTTGCCCCGCTGTCATAGAGACAACATGCTCCACAGATGGAGCAACCCTGCCAGCCTGAAGAGAGAAAGCCTTCCCTCCTGGGGATTTAGCAGCAGGGGGGCATTACCTGCCACAGATGACAGCAGCATCAACATGTGTTCCCTATTTAAGCTAATACATGGGGAAACACTGATCCACACAAAAATATGCTTTTAAATTGCTGTCATCAGTGAAACCCTGAAACGATGCGATACTAACTTTTCAAGGGCTAAAAGGTGCCAAACATTTGGTCTACGCTTCATTTCTTTTGTAAACACAGCTCAGCCATATTTATTTCTTTATTCATTTATTTATCCTTTATTTAACCAAGGTGGTCAACTAAGAACTCAATTATCTTTTGCAGTGATGACCTGGGGAAGTGGGTAGGGAATGCAAGGGATTGTGCAGCCAAGCAGATGCAAGGGGTGATTAGGTGGCCAGATCTACGTAGAGTGGCAATTTGAGGGAATTTGCCCAAAAGTGAGTCAGCCCAATTTAATGCTGAAAGTGAGTCAGCACCTCAGTTTAACGTCTCATCCGAAGGATGGCACCTCATACAGCACAGTGCCCCCATCACTGTGCTGGGGCTTTGGATTTATATTTGGTCCAGAGGAAAGAGTGGGCCCCATCCTGGCCCACCAACAACTTAGCTTTTGCAAGAGGACTCTCATCTAAGTACTAACCATCTCAATGCTGCTTAGCTTCAGCAGTTTGACATGAGAAGGGTACAGGTTTCTATGGCTCCTGGCAACATTAGTGACAGGTCTTCTTATGTGCTGTCAGGGTGAGCAAAACTTCGGAAACCTTGTATTATTGGGAGGATGATGGAAGATGATAATTATGATGATTATTATTATTTAGACTATGCCAAAATAAAGGGAAACTTGCTGGCCACTTTGAGCTATGGACAAGCATGCATCTTTAGAAAACTAAATTGAGCGCATCTATACAGTACCATTTATCATATTGGATGTCATTGGGCGTAGCCAGCGATCTGAAGCCATGACCAGCAGTTTCATCAAGGAATAACTGATGAATGTGTCAGATGTGAGATGAATAGGCTGCTTGACATTTAATTTTATCAGTAAAAAAATAATAGTATTGACATGATACACACATAGATGGTTGAAAAAATAATTTGTCATTTTTTCTCATTTGTACTCGTTATACATTTTTTATGTCTTTTGCTCTTTTCAGCCTGCCATTGCATTCATATTCTTGTACCAATCAGTGATTTCTTGAAATTAGAGGACTAAAACCAAGACACAGATTAAAGTTAGAGATATTGCCTCTAGATATGAAAACAGTTAAGCTTACTACCTATTCAATCATTTTGTGAGCAAACATTATTGTAGGCTAAAAAAAAGGTATCTGTCAACAGCCTTCCCTTACTTCAATCACTGTCTCAAAAAAGTATGAGACTGCCCAATTCAACTGCAAAATCTCAAACTGCAAGAATGTCTTTTGGACTTGGACTTGACTTTTGTCAGTATGTTAGCTAGCAAATAGCTAAATAACTAAATAAATAGCATTATTGTATGTTACTTTACATTAGAAATTCTGCTAATAAAATTATGTTTCATCAATGTGACTTTAAGACAAGTCCACCATTACAGAAAAAAATGTGATGACTCGCAGAGAGTCACAACACCTTAAAAGATGTGCTACGTTTATTCATGTACTGTATACTACATACATGTATATATTGTTTAGTGTTAATTTTGTGTAGGAAAGTATAAGAAAAAGTCTGTTGAAAACAATAGTAAAAATGTAATATTAAAGGGCCAGCCTGAATCTCTTCAACAGTGTTAGTAGTTGGTGTATTATATTTCTAGTTATAATTGAGCCTGGGGCTGAACACCTTGTCAGAAGGTGTTGTGCAGTATATATATATTTAGGAGAGCTGTGGAAAGATTTGTTGAGGCATTCAAATTTTAAATGAGAAAATTGGATAGTCCTTTTTTACATAACACCATTTCACTGATGAAGACAATATGTCAAAAAGTTCCATCTTAAATAAAAAATGTTGCATTCGGATAGTTTATGATTAGTTTCTGAATGTCTTTGACTATGCACACTTGTTTTAACCCAAACACCTGAAATAAGAGCACAACATTTGGATTTACTGCCATGAGTTTAGTACTTGTTAAAAGCCAATCCAGAAAATAGCAGCTCTGATTGGTAGTTCCTCTCTAATTAGCTTGTACATCTGTTATGATGCATTAGAATGAGTTATTAAAGAGTGCCGTCAGCAAATAACACCATTTTATTGACAAAGGCAATATGGCAAAACTTTGAATCTTTTATAGCCTCATCTTAATATAGTTACAAAATTGGATAGCCCCGCTGGAGTTATAATGTTAAGTATATTTAACTGGCTGGCTGGCACTCGGGTGCATCCACTGGTGGATTAAGAAGAGTTACTTTTATTTTTTTTCTATAGAAGATAGAATGTCACATTAATCTATCTAATTAATGTGAGATTTCTTTGTCACATTAATTAGATAGAATTTAAATCTTTGTATTTATCAAGCCTCATAATCTTTGTTGCAAATTCAAATTGAAATTCTGGTGGTTATTACTAAAGCATGAACTTTTCCTCTTTGTCACCGTCTTATTTTCTTACCTGCAGCTTTTGTCATAATTGCCTTCAAGCCTGTCATGAGACCAAAGGCCCTAGAGAAATTTGAAGTGAGGGATTCTGGGCTCCCTTCCAAGCTCTCTTTTAGAGCCTTTGTCAATGCAGTCCTTTTTGATTATGTCGCAGTGAAAACCCAACAACGTCTGATTGGAGCAAATCAAATGGAATCCGATGCGGCCACAGCCGCTCATGTGTACATGGAAAATTCACTGATAGAGCAAATAATCCAACTGTGGGGAAGAAAATTACAAGCCTCACTTCTTTAGGAGAACAGTAGAAGTATCACTGGAGATCTAGAGATATGATAGTAAGAATAGAGATATATGTACACACGCAATGAGCCAGAAAATCACAACGTTTCACATTGTTTTTTAGGTGGACTTTAGTGGGCTTTACCCTAGTCTGCCCTAAAGTAATACTTTTATTCAAATTGAATCCTATAGCAAAATGCACTGTGATGCTATGCAAATGCATTGTCCTCAAACAAACATGGGAACACTTGTCCATTATGTGTGAATGACGCTCATACTCATTATTTATAAAACCAGATTGAAATTATACATAAAAAACTTAACTGGAATGGTCAAATGTTTTGCGAGGCATTTCTTCCCACACAATTTAAATGACCTGTTTTTCCCAGCCATAAGTGAAATTGCTTTCAGTTATGAATGGGAAATTCACATAAACTGTGTTGTGCAGTGAATTCTATGTGCAATTTCTGTGTGAAAATGGTAAAGCAAACAACATAAATATTTCTTGTTACAGATCAAGTAAATTTGGAAAAACAAATTGGTTTGGAGTATATTCAATTATACAAGTAGGCAACTTTAAAGGAACAAATATCACACTAATACATTAATAAGACTATATAAATTATGCCATCCCCCTGCTGCTATTTGAAATGTAGCTATCTTAACATTTAGCTCTAAAATATGAATAAATGGATAGTAAAAATGTTTAATAAGTGGCAACAGATGTGGATTCCCGAGATCCATAGAAATGAAAAATAATCTATTGCTCCTGTACTCCATACTGTAGGTTGTATTTATCAAATAATGAATAATACAAACAGAGCTGTAGATTGAAGTGTGGTAGGCTATACTTGTTTAACTAATGTGCTAATGATAACATAATACATTCAAACAGACCCAGTTCACATACTGTACAGTTTTATATTATTTAAGTGTGGAGTATAAGTAATGTTATGCATGTTTAATGTAGAAACTGACAGAAAATAAGAAGCTGTTACATAAATGTACATCACATTCTTAATTTTGTTGGCATTGTCAACAACTAAACATCGCTAAGTGTCTATTTTATTAAATACTTGAAAAGCTTGGAAAGTTGAAATTGAAAATGAAACCACGAGTTGAGGATTCAATTGCTCGTAGGAGTGATTCAAAGTAATGCTTTTATAAAGAAAAACCCAGAGCAGAAAACAACATAATGAATATTCTCATATTCACATTTATGACCTTATTCTCTGTATGTAAAAATCATATTCATTTCCTACAAAAAAATATTCTCAGTATTCAGGTTCTACTGCTGTGTATCATTTGATACAAAATGAAATAATATGATTTGTCTTTATTTTGCATGATTTAGTTGACTGGGCAGTACAGAGAAGTAGAGAGGTTTAACGAGAAGTAGAGAGGTTTTTCAGGAGGAGATAAGAATTCAGAGAGCATTATTCACACTTTACTGGTACAGCCAACCTTGACCATCTGTGAAAAAATGTGCTTATATTGAAGGATACTCTTTGTCTTGCTGGAGGCTATCTGAATTCCATTTACACACTTTTGTATTCATTTAACAATGCAAAAATGGCTGTAAATTAAACAGTCTTCTGTATAAAATGTGGTCCTGAAAGAGTAAATAATCGCAGTCCAGAGCCCACAGTGCAGTCCCATCTGAAAAGCATACAGTATAATGCATGTATAAAGTTTTGGTAATAAATTAAAAATAGTTCTGGGGGAGTTCGGTAGTGGAACCTTTGTGACATTTTATCAGAAATTAAGTTGCTTGAATATTGTTTATGATATTGCAAAGGAAGATGCTTTCCTTAGCCGTTGAATGTCAGTCATGATAAAGAGACAGATATGTTATGATTCTGTGGCAGGCGTAAATAGATCAATGGCATCAGCCTTGCAAAGGATCACAAAAATTTGTCAAGTGAATGTGCAGAAACCTGGTAAGGTGCAGCACAGCATCAATAGCTATACAAACAACACAAATCAAACCAGATGATGAATCCTCCAGTTATCTCAAGGTGATCACACTAGTACTAGTTGGTGTTCATCTCACATGTGATGGTAATCATCAGGGAAAAGCTGTGGTACAAAACTTAAATGGAAGTCCAAGCATTTAAATATTTATTGACTAATAATGAATGGAACTCACACACTTCTTCATCCATCCATGACTCGACTGTAGCATGTAAAACTCATTCTTGAATATAATTTCACAATGGTCACTATATATTGTGGTGTCCCTTGGGGTTGGGCGACACTCATGGACCTTTGCAGAGGGCTTAGGCAGTTAAATAACCCAGAGGAGGCAGTAATATAAACAAAATGATAATTTATTAAACTAATTTTGACAAACACAAAAAGGGTGGGGTCTTCGGGGGAATTCAAACACATATAGTCCACAATCCTCATCTTTGTCGTGATCCGTGATCCATTGTCCAAGTCCAATCCAGTTCCTCAATCCAGTCCAAAAGTCGATACACAAGCAGGGCCCTCAAAACAATCCATTCCAAAACACAATCAGCAATCCCAAAAACACTCTTCAAAACACTTTCCAAAACCATCAACCTACTCCTTCCCAGTGTCGCATACAAGAGTCCTTTAAATAGGCCTCAAAATGGTCTTCAGCTGTCCGTAGTCCTAATCGCTTGACTTCTTTCAGCTGCGGGACTGCTGGGAACTGTAGTCTTTCCCTCTCCAGTAGCTCCCAAGAATTAAAGAGGCAGGCAGTGATTTCCTCGTCCTGCCTTCCTCGTCCTTCCACGTCTCTGGTTCTTCACCAGGGCTTCCTTCTGGTCAACACAACGCTTCTCCAGTTTCTGTATCACTTGCTCCTTGTCCTTTATCACATCTTGCGCCTCTCCCAACTCTGCCTCTAAAACAGCACATTTCTCTGCATCATTTGTATGCTGCTTTTGTGGCCTACCTGGGATCCTTTTGCTCTTTTCCCTAGGGGGCACCACAGAGCAGGAGTGGCCATTTTTCTCTCTGACTTATTTCCTTTCTTGTCCTCCTTTCAGTGTTTTCAACACCCTGTCCATTTCACAGATGGCCTCAGCAATGCTGGGAGCCATTCCAGCCCAAAAGGAGCATTTGAGGGCTGGACTTGATTGGAAATATACTTTGAGGGAACATCGGTACACTTTTGACAGGTGCTTGGACCCCTCTGCCTCCAGCCAAGACTCGATGTCTGGATCCACTGTCCAGTCCTCTTCCATCATGGCATCTTTTCCTCTCAAATCAAAAACAATTCCCGCTCAGTTGCACTACCTCCTCATGCCTATAGGCGATGCCCTCTGCCCGCATTCTCTACCATATTGTGGTGTCCCTTGGGGTTGGGTGACACTCACGGACCTTTACAGAGGGCTTAGGCAGTTAAATAACCCAGAGGAGGCAAACAAACAAAACAATAATTTATTCAACTAAAAAGGGTGGGGTCTTCAGGGGAATTCAAACACAAAGTCCCTCTCCAGTGGCTCCCAAGAATTAAAGGCATCAATTTCCTTGTCCTGTGTGTGCCTGTAGGTAAGGCCACTACTGTCTGAAGTCCTGCAGGTTTCCCAGGCTGTGGGAGGAACCAGGACATCAGCCAGAGGAGGAGCAGTCCTCTCCACTCCTCCTCAACTCCTCCGCAATATATACAGGTAACTGCCGTAATAAAGGAAACACCAACATAAAGTGTCTTAATAGGGCGTTGGGGCACCATGAGCCACCAGAACAGCTTCAGTGCACCTTGGCATAGATTATGTAAGTGTCTGGAACTCTTGGAGGGATACAACACCATTCTTCCACGAGGAATGTCATCATTTGGTTTTTTGTTGATGGTGATGGAAACCATTCAGTGACCACTTGTGTCCTGTAGAAATGGATGAAGGGGCATTTACCTTGCCCTCTAAGAGGTTGAGTGGACCTAAACCATGCCAGGAAAATTCACCCCACACCACCAGCACCCTTCATTTACTCAAGTGTTTCCTTTATTCTGACGTGGTTCTGTGTGGCTCAGTAGGTAGAGTTTGATTCCCATTGGGATCACATATGCTGAAAAATATATGCATTTACTACTGTAAGTTGCTTTGGATAAAAACATCTGCTAAATGACATATATTATATTATATTTTATTATAGTTAACAGTTACCTATGTATGTATATACATAGACATCCAGTTCAGCATCTCTGAACACACAACACGTCGAACCTTGGATGGATGGGCTACAGCAGCAGAAGACCACATCGGGTTCCACTCCTGTCAGCTAAGCATAGGAAAGGGAAGCTACAGTGGGCACAGGCTCACCAAAACTGGACAGTTGAAGAAAACATCGCCTGGAAATCTTGATTTCTGCTGCGACATGCAGATGATAGGGTCAGAATTTGGCGTAAACAACATGATGTGTCATGCCTTGTGTCAACGGTTCAGGCTGGTGGTGGTGGTGGTGTAATGATATGGGGAATGTTTTCTTGGCACACATTAGGCCCCTTAATACCAATTGAGCATCATTTAAATGCCACAGCCTACCTGAGTCTTGTTGCTGACCATGTGCATCCCTTTATGGCCACAGTCTACCCATCTTCTAATGGCTACTTCCAGCAGGATAATGCACCATGTCACAAAGCACACATCATCTCGAACTGGTTCCATGAACATGACAATGACTTCAGTGTACTGCAATGGCCTCCATAGTCACCAGATCTCAGTCCAATAGAGCACCTTTGGGATGTGGTGGAATGGGAGATTCGCAACATGAATGTGCAGCCGACAAATCTGCAGCAACTGCGTGATGCTATCATGTCAACATGGAACAGAATCTCTGAGGAATGTTTCCAGCACCTTGTTGAATCCATGCCACGAAGAATTCAGGCTATTCAGGGGGCAAGGGGGGTCCTACCCAGTACTAGAAAGGTGTACCTGATAAAGTGGCCACTGAGTGTATATATATTGAGAGAGAGAGAGGATGTGATTTTTTCCATTTGTCTGTTGAAATTTCATGCAATCCACCATTTTCAATGTTTACCGATAAAAATCCAATCCTGATGGTAGTAGATGATGGTAATACATTGTTAATAAGTAGAACAGCATATGTGAGGGATGAGAACATTCTGGGGGAAAAGAGTTGAGATCTGTAACACACTGCTCCTGTGTATTACATTGTGCCCAGTATGCATCACAGATGTGATTTAATATCCTTTGTTCAATGAAGCACTAGAAAGCATATGTGCATTCAATGCTAAACAACCAGATACAAATTCTAGTCCACTGGTACTATAGGAACTAGAGTTATAGGTGAAGAAACATGGTCTTGTCCATAACCTGTCTTCTTTGAAATCTATCACTCAGAGCATTCCAATTAAGTCAGATTTGACCTATCAGCAGTCCCAAACCAGGTTAAGCTCTGTAGGTTAGTTCCTCAAAACATGTTAAAAGTACTTTTGTCCATAGTGTTTTTTAGATTTATGTCTTCACACAAAGATCATGACAGAAATAGTATTTTTTAGACCACATTTCACTGATTGAGAATATATTTCTCATTGACAATCAGCTGCTGTCACCAAGCAAATGTACTTGTTTCATTGCATGCTTCAGTTCACAGACATTTGTATTGATTTAACATGGCAAAATGATAGTAGTCTATATATGAATGTAGCCAATAGAATTTCAAATCATTCATTTATTTTTGGAACAATTCCAGCTACTTAGCACCTGTCTTGGTTCTATAAGCATTATTTTAGCATTAACTACTTTACAGTGAATGAAATTGAAAAAAATATATCGATTTAAATTCCACTGAAACCATGCAGTTATACTTCAATACTATTACTAGTATCAAACATTATAGGTATGGGTGAGATGTAAATATATGTGGCAATCCCTTCTATAGGCCAGAGTGCAGGACTTCTGGCTACTGTGGGAGAAAAACTGCTTCAAGGCAATAGATCTCCTTCTGTAGCACCCATAGCCCTCGCCAAGCTTACTACCTTTTTATATTAAGAGGGAAGTGGATCAAAAGGCAATCCCATATGGACCCCTTTGCCCCCACTGCTCTCGGCTTCTGGCTTCATAAGAGTATGGAAGACATGACATGATGGGATAGGGTTCACAGGAATGTCAGGCAATAACATAACAGCAGTTAAATGGCAGCTTTAAGGGGAACCTTGTTATTCCAGTCCCAAGTACATGCATGCTAAGTGCTATTTGTATAGTTACCTTATGGCTCCCTCAGTCTGCACCTCCAAAACTACTTTAGGATGTATGTTTTCCTAATTTTCAAAGAGAGATAGCTGTGTGGTTATCTTGTTATGTCTCATTGTTTTGCTTTTGAAAGTGTTTCTTTCATTTCTTCCTTTTTTGAGGCATTCAAAAACATTGAAATTGTTTGTTTGGTCTTTATGATATTGGCAAATGATATCCCTTACTGTACATACATATTACAATGTGATACCCATAGTATATGATATTAAGAAATAAATAATTTGCAACAAATGTTTAAGTCAAAGTTTATGGTTAAGGATATTATTCTGGAGATAAAGCATGGTTCTGATCTCTAATCAACTGGATGAAATCTTAATTTTCAAGTAAATGTGATGTCCAGGAAAATACATGCAGGTTTTCACAGAACCCATTTTAGCATGTTTTATGCTTGATCACATGTGCTTCAAAAAGGTAATAAAATTCCATCTCACTCCCTTCAACATGTGTATAAGCCACCCATCACTTGGACACACACACACACACACACACACACATACACACACACACGCACATGCACATGCACACACACACACACACACACACACACACACACACACACACACACACACACACACACATTTGATTTCTCCACTGGGGAAGGATAGTGCTAGCTTAGGTTTAACTGCTTTAAATTGCTAATTTTATAAAACGCATGTGTGGCTAAGAATGCATTGCTGTTAACACCTGTAATGCAATTAATGCAAATCTATGCCTCCAGAGAAAATAGCCTTTTCCTTTCAAATAAAATATTGCTTACGCGTCTCTAGCTCTAACTCATTATAACACTCAACTTGTGCCCTTTAGCCAATTCAAGCTATTACTGCTTTTTTAAATTAGTTTTATGTTAAAAATTGCATACATATTTCTCAGACTTTCCAAGTAGTACTGTCTCATACTATTGTGCAATACCCAAATCAAGACACCTTCAAATATATTTGCCTTCGATACTTTAAACCTGAGACTTCTATTTGTGTATTATCCATGAACTTGTTGTGGCAGAACTGTTCTTATTTAGAAATTAATGTGGGTTATAGTGAGAGAAGATTTTCCTTTATCCCTAAAAGTAACCTGCATTTATTGTGCTAAACATTTTTTCAGTACATTTATGGAATATTCTATTCATTTATTAACATAAAACATTAAATGAATATTCTCCATACGGCGAGAAGCCCAGTTTGTGTGTTTTATTAACATGAAAACGGAAATTAAATGAATATATTACATTCTGGGTATTCAATAAAATTAGCTGTAAATGCAAATAAAATTGCAATTTCTACAATGCAATACCTTTTTTGGAAGGCGTCAGTCTGGACAGGGGAATCGGGGCGATTAACGGCCATGCCTACTAGCAGGGCAGCCAGTGCACACACCGGTGTGACATTTCCTAATTGTACCTGTGTGCTTAAAACTGCTCTGCTCTCTTGGTAGGTGGCTGGAACACGGGAGCTGAACCAGACAACACTAGAGAGAGCAGAAACAACCCGAGACCCAAACGAGACAGCAACTGAAAAGTTCCTGGGCGTATGTTCAGTAGTTTTGTCAAAATATGTTTTTCATTTAGTTTATTATTTGAGTTTATGGTTTTTGGCTGGAAACTGTGAGGGTACTGTGCACGTATCCCCTCTCCCGCTCTTTCCCGTGGGAGAGTACACAAAAATATGATCCACAGACCGACAACTCCATTCCCTGTGTACTGCTGTTCTGTTCCAATCCAGGTTGTGTCGCACGGCATGTGACACTTTAATACCATGGTGGATACATGGATGAGTATAGTACAGAGTGTAAATTCCATACAGTTTAGTAATTTACTTGAAGGTCATTATGATTTACTGCAATGATATAAAAATAAAATGTCACTTAAGGAAATGTGTGTTATATGTGCAATATTATGGAAGAGATTTGCTGTAATCCATAACTTTATCCTTTATCCCATAACTTTTTATGTTATCCTTGTTGGTTATGTTGGCATCAAGTTGAGTTCTGTGAATATGGTATCCATTACTTCATCTTTATCACATACTACAATGCAGTGCCTATGTGAAGTTTCATATTGAAAGTTCAAAAAGGTAAACAGCAGAATTTCAGATTTATGCTCTGTTGAAATATCTAATGAAAATGGTTAACACTGATATCTACACAGATTGTGCACTTAGGAACTAGACTTTAGTTATCAATTCACACTTTCTGATAACCATCCCTGCCCACACACACAGTACCTTTTCCCAGTGCTTTATTCAAGTTAAAGTTCAGTACATTAATCTTTGTGTTGTTCCAAAAACCTATTGCCATCCATTAACTGTACTGGGAATTTCTTCACAGATAACATGATTCTTAAGAAAACATTATACGGCAAAGGGACGAGTTATCCTGGATATGGATTATATACAGACATAAAGGTCTTTTCCCAGGTTTAATTTTTTTGAATAATCTTATATTGCATAAAACACACCGTCCCACCGTCATTCCCTAATGTGGGTTTCTGTTACTTGTTGCTAAGTTCATTCAGACTCAAAATCGTCTCTCACAAGAATATCATATCATCAACCCACTCACTGAATTCACGGTGTGGCATGATAAATATTACTGCCATTGATATGGAGAACAGTCTATGAATGTAAAAAGTACACATTCAAAATCTCATGAGCATGACACTTTACATTTACACTGGATTTTTAAATTGTATTTAATGTTTTGACTTGGTATTTTTTATATTTTAAAAATGATTTTGTTTCTGATTTTATCCCATTTTGGTAGCCAATTACACCCGCTATTTTCAAGTCAATCCCCCTCGTAATGTGAGTTCGCTGCCGTAGCCCTGTGACCAGTAGTGATGAAGGCAAAGTATCATCTCCTCCAAGGTGGCATTCGCCAGGCCGTCGACCATAACCCGGTACTACAGAGCCACTCCTGTGCGCAGCAAACGTCCTGTCGGCTTCCCGCCCCCTGTCCCTGGGTCGGACAGCAAAACGCCGCCCCCAGTGGCACTCCCAGTCATATCCGACTCTGGCGCGGCTGGTGAAATCAAACCCTGGTCGCTGTGGCCAGCGCCGAACGTTGTAACCACTGGACCACGCGGGAGGCCTCACTTGGTATTTTGTTAACCTAACACCAGTTACTGCAGATAAGATTGATTAGAGGTAGCCCAGTGGGGCTACAATTATATTTGCTACAGAATCAACAATCAGTAATTAAAATGCAAAGGTAACTGGTAATTAAAATGCAAAGGTGGTTTATTTTAATAAACCGTTATGGATTAAATTCATTCATTTTAACCAGGGGTGTGTGTTGTAACCATCCTAGACTCATAAAATAGATAATAAATGATCTTTCTAATTTATTTTTCTCATTTGACTAATATTTTTTTTTCCAGGGGCTTACATTCATTTTGTTTATTTGGGCAAGACACACAAAAAAAGGTAGAACATTTTGAGATGCGACACATTAGAGATCAATTATCCTACAACTATAGCTCTTCTTGTGGCACTAAGTGAAACTCATACTATGGGCAGATTTATATGCAAATGAAATACTAAAAGGGTTTGGCATCAAGCCAATAAGCATGAATGGGAATGTTTGCATAGCAAAATATTAATATACACCAGTCATATTTTGTCCCTTACATTTCGAATAATAGAGAGTGTTATTATGTACATAAGGCTAAGAGCTAAACAGAGAAAACAGACACTATTACAATCCAGAACCATGTCGGATGATAAACAGTGCAGAAGCCTAAGTGTGAAGGCTGAAATCCATTAATCTGTCATTTTTGCACAGTGCGTGTTGGCAATAAATTATGAATCCCTTTTAGCCTGTAAAATGTTGATCTTACAACTGGATTTCACCAATTTCTCATGACTGCTTGGGAAACGAGCCAAACGCACTGATTGAAATCAATATATAAATAAATTAGGTCAAAAAGACAGTGGCGAAGAGCATCCCTGGGTGGCTGAAATTCCAATCTACACAATTTTAAAACAACAACACGTATAGGGCCCCTATACTTCATGCAATCATCTTGGGGGAAACAGGTGTGTCACGGAAACTGAGAACTGCAATATCACTTGAAAATTACTTACTAAATGGTGAATATATTTCTTGAGGCATGAAGAGACAGTAGTTGCTTTGACAGTCACGGTGACACGTTGAAACATGGTTTGGTGAAGGGCAGTCAATTGTGAATCCAGTCGTTGGCATCCCTTCACTCTTTTACAGTTTACACCAATAATCTGAACTCTTGTGAAGAGGTGGTAAATAAGGCATTAACCCACTGATTATAAATCTTTGTTAAAGCACATTCTCAATGAGCAATGAGCCTGTCACTTCAACGCATCAATAAAAGGCTTCTCTATCATAAGGAGACATTGCCAGGAACAGTCGGAACAGCATTTACATACTGTCATACATTTACTGCTTTGTGCAAACACTTTAGATATGCAACACAGCTGCTGCAGCAAGGATGAGTTGTAGACATGATCAAAGCCTATTTAAGATGCATCTCAATTTTTTTAACGACTCTCACTCTCGACTTTGCCTCTGTCAACGTGCATATTTTAGTCTGTTATTTGACTACAGTTGGAATGTTTGCAGATGTTTATTGTTATAATTCACATTTTTCGGGAAGCCTGCTTTGTCTCATTTTCGACTCAGAGTGCACCTCTTTTCCAATGCATTATATGTCTGTATCTCATCTCTGCATCTAGGAATCTCTTTCTTGTAGCCTTGCTGGCTTTGCTTTCTGCAAGGCATGCTGGGAGATTGATATCCCTCAGCTTGAGTCTCCTCCTTTGTAGCATGGTTGCAGCGTCCTCCTTCTTTCCCTGAATGACAGGCTCTCATGCTGCATTACCTTCTAGTGTGATCATGCCAAGACAAGGTGCAGGGTTACAGGCAACTCCGTCTCCTTTTCCCCACCTGCAGGTTGTGTTGAGTAAGCAAACTGTCCCCCTGCCCTCTATCCTGAGGCCTACAGTGGACTAACATAAGGAAGTACAGCTTTTATTCTGTCACTCCTTGTAGTGTTGTGAGCATATGCATGCTTCTGCACCTCTGTGGATCTCTACAGCTATAAACTGGTCTTCTTCCTGTTGTTGTCTGGGAATTGTCACCACTTTGGATTGTAGCACATCATGCTGGTGTGAAAACCTTGTGGCACTTGCTTAGAGGGACCCTCTGGCTGATGTTTGTGTGGCTGCCACATGGGTCATGGGTTTAGGCTTTCATTTGCCTTGCCAGATGAACACTGCCACCAGCAATGTTTGGTCTACCGTGCGCTGTACGATTTGGATGAGGCTGGTCTGGCATTTGTCCTGCTGCCTCCATTGGGTATTTGTGTCATAGGGCAAAAGCACAGCTAATTTCTCTGGCATCTTTGCTCCTTCAATCTGATGATCATGCCAGGGCTGTGTAATGAGGCTGTGCCTTGCAGGGTCTGGCTGTTTGGATGCTGTCTAAGGGGCTTGCTTCAAATAGGCCTATGTTCCTGGCTCTGATTGAGTGATCTGCTCCACAGATCAGAATTGGGCAGTTTGTGTGTCTTACATTCTGAGACTATCCTTTTTTGTCCTGTGGTTCCTCCCTAATGGCTTCTGTGCCACTATCTTTCTGGGTCAGAAACTGACAACTGGGTCACATGACTCTTATCTTGTACTCAAAACCCCCCTTTTCAGTAGCACCTTAATATCAATGAAGTGCTTGATTACAAAAGTTACTTCCAGTCACATAATATCGCTGGTTCATTATTATTTTGAGCAAATAAAAAAAGTAAAAACACAGATAAACATAAACCAAATCAATACATCAGTTTCCAAAAAAATATTAAGTAGACATATGTTCGATTTTATGCCATTCATATGTGTTGGATTTTTGGTTGGTTTCCCGCCAGTACATAGCCGAGGGCCACTTACAGTATGACATACACAGATGCATTCATTTTAAATGATATGCTTGCCAAATAATCCAGTCTTTCAAGAGTTTATTAACATTGATGTGAAACACTCTTGTGTTCCAGCATTGGATGCTGGTCTCCAGCCTATTAATTAGTCATGCATTATTCAGCTTAATTTGTACATTTTTCATTCATATTTTGCTCTCACCTTTAGCACAGTAACAAATCTAGGTATGCAATTTTCCTCCCCCATTTTCCCCTGAAATTAATTTTGTGTGAATGTGTCAGCAGGTGGTAATTATGTTGGATGTCTCTTGTGCACCTTCTGAAGCATTATAGATTATTATGGATAATGTAAATATGTATGCATTTTGTTGACAAGTTCTGGAGATGTTGGCAAACATCCATAACTGTTGCTCTATTATAATGTGTGTGTGTGTGTGTGTGTGTGTGTGTGTGTGTGTGTGTATGTATATGTTTTATTTTTGTCTGTCTAAATTAATGCCTTTAATTTTTAAGGGCATAATATATCATATTTTCATGTGATTTTGTAATGCAATGAAAATGGTAAAATATTGATGTATTATCACACAATTCCACAGAAAGAAATACACCTAAGACCATCCTTTCATTTCAACTGAATCCCTGACAATACCTTAATAACTGAACTAATGGTGCCCTTTGGGTTAAACAATTGAATAAGTGGCTTCAATAGGGTTTCAATTGAACTGGCTGGAGGGACACAGACAAGATAAAAGTGTTTGCCAGTGTAGATTGGCAACTTACCAGCTGTCTTCAAAATTACTAGACTACTAAATCCCCCACAAATTGTTTTCTGTGATGGGCTGCAGGAATTAGTAATTAACTTCAATTCAAATTCAGCCCTTTTCAGAAACTGCTGCACAGGCAAGGTTGTCAGTATTGATACTGTCTGCTACTGCTGAAATGCAGCTGTATAGGAGTTTGACTTATTTAAACATAAATGTTCAACAAAATGTGTGCAATGCAGCCTGATAATGGGGACATGTTGCCTCCTTTAAGTGTGCCAGTCCAAAATACTATGGTCCCAGTAATATATGGGTAATATCTGCCTTTACATCCCACACCATAACTGCCATAACTGTATTTGATTGATGTAAGAGGTCTTCAGTGATTTCCCAACTTGCACCAACAAAAAGCTTTGACCTTGGTGTGAAATACACAGTGTTCATTATTAGAAGATGTATTATATGTATCTAATAAGAACCTAAAAAAAAGGAAAGCACAGGTGCACTCTGGGTTATGTCATTAAAACTATACTGAATGCCTGAATATTGCACGATGATTGGTCGAAATACTTGGAAGGTTAAATTAATAGTGTATACAAACAAAAGGGGGGAACTTCTGTGCAGGTTAATTGACTCTGTGGGGGAATGGGGATGTGTACTTCACCCTTACAAACAATGTGATGCATATTATTAATAAAGGACAGTCTCCCTGTTAAAACTTGCATTATCAATGTGTGACAGATGTGATATTGGTTCTAAAAAGGAGCTCGTCCCTTGTTGTCGGTTGAAAGTTTGAATGGGCTGGTGAATCACTGTGGCGAGATGTAATGCGTTTGTGGTAGATCAGCGAGGGCGATTAAGCCTGGGGGAACACAGCCAGGGTTCGGTGCACCCATTAAGGTGAAAAGTGTGTGGGGTTGACGGTGATAAATCCCTGGATCCCTCAGGTCAGTGCAAAATCACAGTGGTTGTGGTTAAGGCACATATCTCCCCTATGCGTTTATAATAATGAAAAAGGACAGCCAAGAACTGGAATGACAGAGAAAAATTAATCAAAATGCCAGCAGTACATAGTATATAATGTTCCTGCCAGTGGGTGATACATCACAGAAACAAAAAATAAAACATGATGTCGAAATAACAAAAGCAACAGGCTCTCTCAGGACACAAAACGAAAATGGATGCAGTCTCATTGCAATATAATATGGAGCGTTAGTTACCTGTGGCATCTTTTAGGAGGTATCAGATGTCCCTGTCCTAACAACCATGGTCTCAACCTTCTTATCTCCTGATAATCCAAGTAAGTATCAAAGACAAAAGGGTTAAGCTGATGCACCTTCAGCTTTCACTTACGGCCAGCACTTACGATATCTTTCATTGATGCAGAGGGGCGGCCAGCACAGCAAGGGAACAACGCTATTCATTCTCAGAATTGCACAAGATGACAGGCAGTTGAGAAATCATTTACCAGAGCCCCACCACTGTATGTGTATAACTATGGAGGAGAACCACTTGGTGTTATCACGGAAATCACCATGTTTCTGTATAATTCCGGAAAGCCCAATTTACATAAGGATATGAAATCAGTGCTTATACGAAATGCTTAAGATGAAATAAAACACAAGGAAAGGGACAAAGCAACAGCCCTGTATGTGCATAGCTAGCATTCAGGCTTTCACCAGAGTTTACGGTATGTGGATGTGGCTTGTGTGAACTAGCATGAATTTTTAAAAGGTCACCATTCGTACGAAGGACGAAAAGTTGGATTTTGTAAATTAGTTTTTTCACTTAAGCACATATACTCTATCCCTCGAGTTAAGTTCAGCAGAAGCTAATATGCTTTTAAAAATACAGGTTGAATTGGAATGCCTCTGAAATCAAGGTAACCTTGAAAAACTGCTGTTTTATTGTCTCTCAACAATAATCGTATTAGTGTCTTGTCTGTATTCATTGCATTTGAGGGACATCTTTGGCCATTTTCAACCAGAATAAAATGTCATATCATGTGAAGATCCCATTCAGATAAAACTACTCAATCCCACCCAGAGGTACACCTGCAACATGTGTTCCTGGTTTTCTGAGATACCCTATGCCATCAGGGCAATTCTTGTTTAGTGGTTCTACACTCTAAACATATTGGTCAAGTATCTTTTATCGTTTATGTTCATTTTTTTTATTTGGTTGCATATAAATCACCCTCCTGGAAATATTATGAATGGTTTATTTACAAAACTTATGTATTTTTTTACACTCCAGATGGTTATTTATCATCTTGAATAGAGGGATGTTGTATACTATAATGGGGTTATTTATTTGATGTATAAGCAGGAAATTAACATTTCAAATGCTGTGTATTTATCATCATGCAGACAGGCAGGTAAAATAGCCCAACTGGATGTTGGAGTTAAAATTGGAATATGCACATACATTATGCCATTACTCAAAATGATATATATTCTGAGATAATATAGAATGGTAAACCTGATGCAGCTGTTGTGTTTGTTTCTTTAGAGGAAAAAGGTGCTATCACATTAACAGCATGCTCACATTTTGACTTCACAGAGCAAAAGAAAATGCCAGAGAGTGCATTGTGGGCGGATTTTTCTACGGCTCCAAACGGATTAACATTTTGGCTTTCACAACCAACGGTATGTTTAGCTCCAATTGAAACATCCCTTTATGGCCTGATAGGTCTCTGGTGATTATGTAATAGGCATACACCTCATTACAACCTCTCCCTGGGAGGCAGCAAATAGAGTAGCGTCTAACATACATAGAGTCTAACACACCACACTTTGGCTGGTCCGGTGTGGTGTGCGCTGCCTGTCAGGGATGCGGTTCGAAACCTGCGTCTTTACCAGACCAGCCCTGGTCATCAGCCCCGATAGGCTGCATTTGGGGGCGGCATTTGGCTGTTCACCCCACCCCGGTGAGCCGGCACGAGTTCGTCGAGGAGCAGGAAAGGCGTCCGTGGTCGGGTTCCGTTTCAGAGGAGGCAAGTCTACCGGCCCGGAAAAATTGGAGGGTCGGGCGGCGGACTCGTGGGGGAGGGTGAATTGAAATAAATAAAGGGTATAACGCAACCAAATTGGAAGAAAACCTGGAAAACTGAAACTATAAATATATATATATAATTTTTTTAACTCTCCCTGGGTATGATTGGTTACAGAATGGAAAAAAATCACATTGTTGCAGCGTGGTTTAGCAAGCGAGCCTGCTTTCATATTATAACATCAAAAACATCACTGCGCATGCAAGCCATTGTTTTCCAATGGAGTGGATGATTTCTCTTACCTACACTGCCGCACCCACCTAGGCGCTGGGGTCCTGCAGTGAAAGTAATTTGAACTTTAACCCCCTCTAGTCACTGACCTCCTGGTGCCAACCAGTAGATTTACAGGTGGAGATTCAGTTCATTGTTACTTGTGAACAAACTGATGTACATGGCACTTGAAGACAGAATAATAATGATAAGCTACTGTTAGCATTCAAACCTCAAGCTCTTTCATCTCCTCCAAATTTTCTCATTCCTTCTTGTTGTTGATGTCACTTTCTAAGACTGCCAGTCATTTTTATTTTTTATTTTGTGCTTTCCTAAGAGGCAGGTGAAGCGTCTTACCATTAGAATGTGAAAGCAGGATGAGTTTCCATGGAGTCGTGAGTGCTACCCATTGAAAATAGTCCAGCAGCCACTTATGCACCACTGAACAAAAATGATCTTCTATGCTGTGTGTTTCCCTCCATCTCACCACCTTTCAATGTTTGAATCAAACATTTATTTAAATTCGTACAACAAAGCAATGAATATGTATTTCATTTACTACACAGGGATGCTATTTGTATTGCTTTTTGGTGTTAACTCCTGTTATAAGCACATCTTTGCTTTCAGCATTTTCCAAATAATTAAGAAGATGCTGTAAATACTCAGCGAAAAAGTTAAACTGTGAGACCCTCAGGATTTTGTAGAGTTGTTAGTCTGATAATTGCTTCTGTGGCATAGCAGGATTCAGTAAAAATATTTGGAGAGTAAGGCCAGCATGCCTGAGGAATGTCTCTGAAACAGGTGTTGCCTTCAGGCTTTAATTGGATGTGTTGCTAAGACTACAGATATCTCCTTTTCCTTTGTCCTCTGATTGCCTGGACTACTCATTCAACTAGAAATTATATTGTTTTGCGACTACATTCTACTTAATTTGCACTCAAGAATACTTAGGTAACATTCAATTCATTCTTAAAGCTTTTTTAGTACTTATAAAAATCCAACAAGGCCACAACCTTACAGCTGTTTGAAGCAAATTGGAGGAAAAAACATTAGCTTTTAAACATATAATCGAGTAAGAATAGAGATATAATGATTTGGAATGGAGCCATATCAGTAGTGAAAAAGGCAGTCCCTTCATCTCACACACAGGGGGCATCAAATTTAAATGAAAGATTTAGGGAGAATATACAGATTTTATATTTTTAGTTGAACTGTCCTGACACACATTACACATTTTGCAAATTACAAAGATGATTCTTTGTAAGGATACTGCACAAAATGCCAATGGAAATAATTAAATCTTGAAGTGAGTAAAAAATGCTCCCCCAAAGACACTTTTCCACATTTATATCAGTAAAATAAGACAGGACCTGAATGGCCAATGAGGAATTTAATTGGCTTTTACATTATCAAGATTCAATTACACAATGTTAAAATATTTGCCTGGTTTAACAAGCATTTCCTGAAAAAATGCTTGTTAATTCAAATTAACAGTGGCATATCTGTCCACGTTCCCAAACTCTGACGCAGTTTGGACGGCCACCCATGCTCTCCCTGGATGGGAGGGCTACCCAGGCCGATATGGACTGCCAGGCTGTCCGTGTTGGCAGTGAACACAGAGCCCGCCCTCCCCAGTGTGGTGCTCTGAGAGACCGCAGGCCTGGCCGCTGCAGGTGTGCTGGCACCCAGGGGCCTACTCAGTGTGGTCACAGCAGTGTTAACAGTGGCTAACAGATAAACGGCCTGCCCCAAAGAGCATGAATCATGTCACAAGCCTATCCAAGGGGATTGTGGGTTCTGTGATGTTCTGGCATGTTTCTGTGGGGGCTCTCCCACAGCCAACAGCCCCCCAAAGCAACACCACATCCCCTTACAAGAGGACCAAACAGAGTGGAAAGAGACAGGGACTGCTTGATGCTGCATCCCATCATAAAAATAGCACAGCAAAACACTGTTTCAAAAATGTAATATTATGTATACATACACTATTAAAGTGAACATTGCACGAATTACAATATTTCAGATATAGTTTTTATACAATAGTGTAAAAAACTGTTGTGTTCCAAGCAAGAGGCTGACACTGCCTGAGTAAAGGATTACTTAAGATGTACTGTATATTAAACTCAATTTAATGAAGTCTACTGAGCCTAAAACCATTCCTGAGTGAAAAGTCAGTGGTGAGATTTATTATGATCTTTACTGTTTTGCATCTCTCAGCCCAAATGGTCTGATGCATATTTAATAACTGAGTTGATTGTTACATTGTCAGAAAGGCTCTTTTTACTGGATGCCTCTGTGTTCTTATTGACTAAGATCCCCTCATATACACTGGATTTATAAATGTTCACCTATCCTTCCATATGATTTCAAAATTAATAATTTAAACTTAGTTACTAATACCAGCCAAAAAATGTGTGTCCTTCTTATTGTGTGTTGTTATATTTATTTACAGCAACTTCAGTCATTGATTCGGGTAAGGATATTTTGAAAAGGCTTGCTCATAAAGTTTGCATTCCCTTTCATTTACACAGATGAATGGTTTAGATCGTGGTTTACTTCCCAACAAATAATCATATGTAATCATTAAATATTGAAAAAAACCTGTCCATTTTGCCAACAAATACCAAGAACTTGCCATAGCCCATTGGCTATCCCATTTAAAACTAGCATTGACTGTATAAACTTGTTCCTCATGTTTCAGTGGTTGATACTATATGTGTTTGATACTGCTACATTATCTGACTGACTGTAAGTAATCTTCTACCTATTGCTGCCATGATTTACAAATTTGGTGCACTTATAAGCATACCAAGTTCATAACAAGTCAGGATGCTCTTTCATTTTCTGCATCGTATTGACAATATATATGGTACTTCAGCAGCAAAAACAATACAATAATAATAGACTTTGTAAGTCTCCCTTCTCCCACCGTCAAAAAGTTGTCAAAATAGGCCTTCCGCGTGGTTCAGTGGTTACAACGTTTGACGCTGGCCACGGTGACCGGGGTTTGATTCCGTCGTGCCAGAGTCGGCTCTGGCCGGGAGTGCCACCGGGGGCGGCGATTGGCTGTCCACCCCAGGGAGGGGGGAGGGAAGCCGACAGGATGTTCGCTGCGCACAGGAGTGGCTCTGGAGTACCTGGTTACGGTTGACGGCCTGGCGAGTACCGTCTCGGAGGAGACGATACTTTGCCTTCGTCACTACCGGTCACAGGGCTACGGCAGCGAACTCACATTACAAGGGGAAAAAAAGAAAAAAGTTGTCAAAATGAAGCACTGCTGTGGTGAAAGCAGGCAGGGTGGATCCAGAATGCTCACCTCTTCAGCCTTACATCATCCCAATGTGGTTAAAAGGAAAGGTAACTTCCCAAAGTCAAACCATATCAGGCAATGAGAAAATGGTCAAAGCTCTTTACCGAGATCCGGTGAGCTCTCTGCACATTTGAGTGGAGTGTTAAGAAGACAAGGCACTGAAATATCATTGTGTAAGCTTCAGGAAATTTTAAGCCTGACATTTGCTAATATCAACAGGGATTATATTTGACAAAAAGATCATTTAATTCATCCTGTCAGATCCATATTCATAATGCACCTATTCATTCATGTTTTAGAATATGGCAATCTGGTTCACTGGGCACACTAGGCTCATCCCAGAATTTAATTACAAAGCAGTAGGACTCCTACAATTTAAATGTGTAAGGTATATTGCACTGCCCACCCATCACACATCAAATAGGTATAGCGTATGAAATGTATGTAGGCTGGCTCACTGGAAGACATGACAAACCGCTGGTGTATAAGCTCAGAGACTCTCAACAGCACCCACCAGAATGCTGCTGATTTACATGGAAAACGAACCCCTCACCTGTCGACATGCCACCTACCCCTTATACCCCCTCCCCCTTTACACCTGTCACAGTGGAGCTTTGACTAGTGTCTGATATTTAACTGATAATTATTCCGGGTGGAGGTTACATAGAGAGGGGGATCTGTGATTAGAAGATGAATTATTTGGCCATCAAGCTTGGGATTTTTTCTCATTGTACAAAGTAAGAAGTCTGAGTTGGGGGGAAATATATGGATCCACATGACAACTTATAATTAATCCCCAGGGTTCTGTGCAGTACATATTTTATAGCAAGAGAAATGCAAGCAGGGAAGAAAAAGAGATATGCCTACACACATTTAGATAGATCTGTTTTGCCTTAACAACAGGTGACAGAATACATTTCTCATTTCACAGACTAAGATGGATACACACAAGCACTTGTACTCCGCACATATAAATAACTCTTAATATTGCTCAAAACAGTGCAGTTTGACCTGAACTAAAGGTCGTGCATAAATCTATTCTGCACTGTAATGAAGCCTGAAAGCCCAAACCGAGAGTAGTTTGAGAAAACATAAAGCATTTCAACCTTGAAACGCAAATAGATGGAATTTTTTGCCCTTTGGGGATTTTTTTGTTTTAAATATAATAAAACAATAAAAAAGCAAGCTCAAACATGGGGTCTTGAACTGGACAATGCATTGATATTGACAATAAATTTGAATGGAGTTTGAAGATTAGATAGGTACAATGGGACTTTAGCATTGACTATTTTGTAGGTAGCAGTTGAAGAATTAAAGAATACTGATAAAAGAGTTGGTTCAATTGGTACAATTATGGTTAATATTTTCTTTAGGACTGTTGTGTTTCCAAGTGGATCTCCAGTTGGATTTAGACAGGAGAGTTCACTGATTGGACTGTCCTCTTGTGTGGCCTCATTGGTTATGACTGTGTTGATAGATAACGTAAGCTACCCCCCACATTGTAAATCTCTTAGACGAAAGAATGCTGTATAATGTAAGCTATTATGTTAATCTTGTCATAAAAGATTCCTATCACAATCCAGACGTAACAATGGCAATACAATGCTTTCTCTACCAGGACTGTTCTATGATTGAATTCTAAATGGCCAACACACATCTGTTAATTATAGATTTGGTAGTGAAGCATTCCCCTCAACATTACTTGACATAACACATGCTAACCTTGATCATATTAAGTTTGAACTTAATACTAAGTACTAACAAAAAGAGGAAAACTGTTTTGCCTTGAGAAGATGCTGCTTCAAATATGAGTAGTAGGGTAAGAGACAGGAGTGCTGAATAGGATCATTGTCAAAAATTTAGAAAATACATTTTCTGTAAATAAAAATCTAATATTTATGACATATTAAAGACACAGTGACTTACTCCTCACATTGCCATCAGTGGTGTCATATAAATATTGTGCTTGATGAAATCCTTTGGTCCACACTGAAACTTTATATTGATGCAAACAACTCAAAGAAGACTTTTCCAACTTTCCCAGAAGACTAGCAGCATTATTGATGTTGGAATGGTGTATTGAAGACCCTTAATCAGGTATCACATCTCTCTATGCATGAATTACTTTTCTGGCACATAATTCTCACCTTGGCCCGTGAAAAACAAATCATAAGCTCATAGCTCATCTGCCACCCAATCACCATCACATTGTAGCCCCTCCCATCTCAACTTTCATGGGCTGCCTTGCACCTGAGGTGATTTCAAAGGCAGGTCGATTTCAGATATCTGCTGTTGCACTGGGGCCTAATAAACAGGAGGTAATGGATTTCTGGGCCTTTCTATGGGAAACCACATTAAGGTAATTAGTTTGAGCAGAGGCCGTGTGATGAGCCACTGCACTGAAGTGTCAGAGCATGAAGACTGAAGCATCTGGAATGGAAAGTGACACCGTGACAACACAAAATCATATGAGTGACCGATTTCATACGTGTCCTCCAATAAGAAAAGGTGACAGCCCCCACATTTACTGTTTCATTACGCTGCCTGCATCATACAATTTGATTTTCTGCCATTGAATTTTATACAGGAAAATATACTGCCACTCTATATTTACTTCAAAAACAAATAACTTTCACATTTATTACTATATTTTCAGTTAAAAAAATGCCTCAGAAACATCATGAACTGTCCTGGGATTGCTGTACGCACAATGAAGTGCACAACCACTTCATTTGTGAGGTACGGGATAAGGACCCAGACGCAGACCAGGATCAGGCAAAAAGGAACGTTTAATAGGAAGCAGGGATCAAAACCAGGAATCAGATAATCAAAGGTACAAAAAACACAAGGCAGAGAGTAGTCAAAAAGGCAGTCCAAAAAGTCAAAACAGGTAGGCAGATAGGCAAACAAAACAGAATGGCTAGGCAGGCTCGGGGTAGTCAACAGAAGGGGTGTCTCGGAAGGAATGCAATAAACTCTGGCTGTAAGAAGGGTAGGCTCAGGGAATAAAGAATCAACGTACTGACAACGAGTGAACGAAAACACTGAACATATATACAGGCAGAGACAGGAAACACAATGGGAATCAGGTGTGACTGGGAGGAGAGAGAGGTAGGAACACAGGTGAAAACAATGGGAATCGTAATCTAATAACGAGGGGAAACGCAAGACACGGACTGGGAAACATACAAACATATAGACCAGGGATACAGATGGGGGAAAGCCAGGCAGACAAGGGTCAAAACACAGGGTGGGACCTTACAGGTCAGGAATAGGCTAGGCCACAGGTGTCAAACTCATTCCATCGAGGGCCGAGTGTATGCAGGTTTTTGTTGCAACCAATGCACTACACCAGGTGATTTCACTAATTAGCTCACTTCTTCAACCAAGGAGGGAACCTAATTGAAATCACCTGGTGTAATGCATTGGTTACAACAGAAACCTGCACACACTCGGCCCTCGATGGAATGAGTTTGACACCCCTGGGCTAGGCGGAGGGAACTCAGATAGGCAAGGAGCAAAACACGGGACAGGATCTCAGACAGGCAAGGGGCAAAACACGGGACAGGATCTCAGACAGGCAAGGGGCAAAACACGGGACAGGATCTCAGACAGGCAAGGGGCAAAACACGGGACAGGATCTCAGACAGGCAAGGGGCAAAACACGGGACAGGATCTCAGACAGGCAGGAAATTTCACTCGGAAAACAGGGGAAGGGAACTCGGAACAGAAGGGGACTCGGAACAGAAGAAGGGATGCAACAGGGGAGAAGGGGGAACAAGCAGGAGGCTGGCACGGGACTTAGGGGGCAGGGGACCCGGGGGGAAAGGCAGACAGGTCCGTTGTTTAGGAGCGTTCAATCGGAATGACGCCCACTAGTGCTCCTCTACTCACTAGTGGGCATTGGCCCTTCAACGGACAGTTCAAAACAAAGTGCAAAAACAACAGAACAGATACTCAGAACGTAACATCATTAGGTTACATCCATTGGTCAAGCTGCCCCATTCTGTGACACAAGCATTGTCTGCCATCATTAATTCCACAATGTGAATTAATACAAGCTTGACATTGCGTGCTGTAATATTCAGATCTTCTGGAATGTGATGCACAGTAAAAAAACAATGATAGACATTTACTATCATTGATGATGGCTGCTTCGATGAACCAACTAAACATTAGTGATGTGTGTGTGTGTATGAGAGAGAGAGAGAGAGAGAGAGAGAGAGAGAGAGAGAGAGAGAGAGAGAGAGAGAGAGAGAGAGAGAGAGAGAGAGAGAGAGAGGGGGATCAAAGATCATCAAAGTTCAACCCCCATCATATCATACCCCTGGGGAAGAGGAGGGAAGGGAGGAAGCAAGAGCAGGAGAGGAAGGGGGCCCAAGTAGCGCAACCGGTAAAGGCAGTTGGTTTCAGTGCATGTTACCCACTGCGTGCCAGCAAGGGGAGGGAAGCCAGAACCCGGTATGAGTTAATTGTATGCAAGCAGCTCTGTGTGTGTGTCAGAGTTACAGTCGACAGCTTGAAATAAATTAATTTAAAAAAAAGAGGGGGAGGAAGACTGAGAAATAAATAATACTGTAACAACCAACACTGATAAAGAGGGTCAGCTGATTGTCATGTCATTGTCGGGTATGATATATTGCATGGGTTCCTTTTCCCCAGGCAAACATTTCAATTATCATGTTATACGCTGGTATTATTGAACTGCATGAAAATCCCTGCTGTGAGTGCCTTTTGAATCAATTTTAAAAATATGATAAACGTGCCAGCAATGTTTTAAAAATATCTTTGCTATACAAATGGACAGTGGGCAAGACTTAAGAATGACACAATGACAAAATTCACTCCGTATCTTACCAAACAGCTTTTTGAAATACAAGTTCTACGACTGCGTCAATAGTAGGTTCATGTATGCATAATTGTTTCCATGGAGATTGCACATGATAAGACAGCATTCATTGTAGTGATTCAAAGTCTTTGTCATGTTCCTATCATGTTTTTTTATCATTATCATCATGATAAATAATAATATAAATAAGATAAATGCATAGTTATCATAGAAAATGCACTCACTGCAAGTTCACTTTGTCTTTGCAATGATAATCACACAAAACCTATGGCCTTTTTGGTCAATATAAAACCTTCATGCATACATTTAAGGTATTTGTTTAATAAAGAACTGATTTGTATACTGATATTTAGTACATTTGAACCATCTGAAGTTTCTATTATGGCTGTAAGTGGCTTATTAACTAGAGTGTCATTTCACAGACATAGAGCACTGGGGATACAGGTTACCTCTTTCTCACCAGGGGGATATCAAAGGAATACCAATGCATTATTAATCTGTCAAAGATTACAGCTCTTTAAATTATGATTATACAACACATTTAAAGAATTGAGTTTAGAAAACATAATTCATCTGCATTTTAATGACAACAATAAACACTGCATTAACAATTAACATTAGATAATTAAATTAACATGATGCTTAAAAGGTGCTGGGCTTATTCTAATGTAGATTCTATTAATTCCTTCTCATTAATTAATCCTGTTCATTAATTCTATGCCACACTGTATTTAAGATACTTTTTGGAGTTGTGGATCATCTTTGAATAAAGCTGATCTTTTCTCTACCATTTCTACAGGTTTTCATTCTGTAACTGAGAGCATACATGCAACTTCTATTTTCTCTTATCTCACAGCTAGACCCTCTCCCTCCTTCTCCTTGACCAACTTGATCCCTATCTTAAATTGTACTACATTTTACTATATTCTTATTAAGTCCAGTCCAAATCTTAAATCTACTGCACTTTTATCACTTTTATCACTCTACTGCACTTTTATCAGTTTTACTTGTCAGCTAAATCTTATTTCGTTTTTAATTTTAATTTTAATTGTATTGTGTTTTTAAACTGATTTCCTATATTTGAAACTGACTCTAATCATTTTATTGTCTCCATAAATTAACTCACTGTTGTTAAAGCACTTTGAATTGCATTAATTTGTACAAAACTGTGCTATATAAATAAACTTGATTGATTGATTGATTGATCTGTCCTTTCCTTTGCTACTCCTGCTGCTTTTTCAGGTGTTTTCAACATTCATCGTTCATCCTCTAACCGCTCTAAAGTCGACGGTAACTTTCTCTCTCTCTCTCTCTCTGCTACAATTTTCATTTGATATACAGTATGTCTGTATACATTAGACACAGAAAGTGTATTGCCACTTGGATATCATTCTTTGAACTGGTTTCCTTTACCATCTTTCCCTCGCTTTTCACATCCTTTCCTCTATTGCTCCTCAACTACCCACTTACCCCCATGACTCCTTGTACCACATTTAACCAGGATGCTCATTACATGTAGCTACCTACTGTATCTTGGCGTCCTATGTCCGTTCAGATCTTCCCCTTAGTGCTTCCTTCTATGGACTAATGCTAACTTTTCCCTTGATGCCTTTTATCCTCGTACCGCTAGTGCTTCTGCACCTCTGCCCTTCCCAACACTGCTTTGCTCCTGTGTTTCACTTGGCAAGAGCCAAACAGCATTATGCTGAAAAGACACCCCAACAATGGTCAAGTTACTTCTTATTGTGTCTACAGTCTCTTTAATCTCAATATTCCTTCTGTCACAACCGCCAAATCCATTTCAAATCAGTTTTCAATCAAAATAAAATCTGAGCCTCAAAGTCCATATAGATGGTCCTCTCCTTTGCTTTTGGTGTTTTCCATTTTCTTAGCGAGGACTATTTCCACAGTTAAAATGGTAGCATTTTAACTGTTTTTAAGAATTCTCATATGCCTAACATCTCCATTTAATGTTTTGAGCCTTATCACCGATCAGCAGTGCACTTGGTTCTCCTTTTACACTCCTCTCAGCCCTTCAGCCACTCTTCTGGAGTGCCACAAGGGTTCCTTTTGTGTCCTGTCTTGTTTTCTCTGAACGTTCACATTCTATGTCCTTGTATTGCCTCCCATGGGCCTGCAGCTTCAAAGCTGAATGTTGACTTATGTCTGATCTGTTCATTTATTACATTTCAGCATCTTTTGGACATGCATGGACATGTCCTAAATGCATTACAAACACCTTGAGCAAAAGTGCTTTCTTCTCCTTCATCACCTACTCTCTTATTTTATCACTCCCCACTGCCTTTCCTTTGTTCCATATAGTCAAATGCTAAATTGTGGAAAAAAAAAATAGAGTCAGGAAAATTATTTACAATTAAATTATATAACTAATTATTACAAATACAATCCAGCTTTTATTCAAAAGTAATCATGTCTCAGTGAGGGCCAATGAACAAACATCCTTCATAATGATGGAATTGTATTATATTTTAGATGGCAACTGCATTTTTTGAAACTCTGACACTCAAAGTTAGTTATTTACCCACATTATATTATTATTTATTTCTACCTTTTTCTTTTTTAGTGCGATGACAATAACAAGTTTGCTGACATTAACATGTGCATTCATGCCATCCATCTCTCTAGGGGTAACAGTGAATTCAAAGAAATCACTGAACGTCACTTACAAATTATTTCAAATTTCATCCAAAAAAATACTTGGGAATCAGTACATAAATATTATACAGACGTGTCTATGCATAACTATATATGTGTATATGCATAACTATATATGTATATATATATATATATATATATATATATATATATATATATATATATATATACATATAGTCAGTGGTGGGCCGTCAGGGCCTGCAAGGCCTTCTCTGCTGGCCTAAAAAATATCTGAATCACAGACTGATGTTAATTATATTTTTTCCATGAATACTTATTAAATAATTCCAAATGGTCTGTCCGCTTCCTTTCATAGCTTTTCCCCTGGTTGCGCTGCTTCCAGACGTGTATTTTCATATTAAAGCATTTAACCAATCACATTTCAGCCGTCATTTGTTGCCAGGATCAAATAAATCTGCCTGGAGGCCTTCACAATCAGTTCTGCAGGCCCTGTAGCATAAAATAAGTGTTGATCAAACTGTTGCTTCAACCAATCAGATTTTGAGTTGGGGACACGAAGGCCTTCTAGAAGGCCTAGGTAACGTCAGCGTATTCACACCCTTTGATTGGATAGTCAGAGAGTGTCTGACTATGATGTAATGTGATTGGTTAAATGCTTTAATATGAAAATACACGTCTGTGTATTTTATGTGTGTCGCAGCTGTGTGTCGCAGCTGTAGCACCCCGGGTTTGTTTCTTCAGTAAAGGCATTTATTCTGGATACACGAGTTATCTATCTGTGATGCAACGGCAACGGGTGTCTGTTCGGTACACGAGTTATGTTTTTGCACTTTGTTTATTTATCCTTCTTCAGTCATGTTTCATTCTCGTACTGTTCCCCGTCTGTCATTGTTCCTGTTCGAGTTCCTCTCCTTGTCTTGTCATGCACTTCGGGAAATTCTATGTTTCGGTTTTTTAGGGAGGAGGAGGAACGCATAAAGAAATCTGCGTGCAAATAAAGCGGAACGTGAGAAGCGTACAGAGATAGGACGAGAGAGAATGACAGCGATAGTTAGAAGCGTGAGATAATTAGTGATTAGTAGTGTTAGTAACTTAATCTAAATCCCTAATGTTAGTAGATTAGTTGGTTAGTACTATATACATCTAACTAATATATACAAAGTGTAATTAGAAAGTAAGAAGGAAGTAAAACGAGATTAGAAATGAAGACGGAAAAACCGAAACATAGAATTTCCCGAAGTGCATGACAGAACGAGAATGAAACATGACTGAAGAAAGATAAATAAACAAAGTGCAAAAACAAACCGAACAGACACTCAAAACATAACAATAAGATGGCTTTTATAGCCATAAAATAGTTATTGAGGGTGGATTGATTCAGACGGAGCACTACTGAAGGCCTAGGTGTGAAATGCACGGCCCGCCACTGCATATAGTTATGGATAGACACATGTCTGTATAATATTTGTGTGCACCTATACTGTATATACATTATTTTTTATCATTGCTTCATATCCCTAGGTCTAGGATTGACTGTCACAGACTTAATATTGATGTTGAGTGTGATCAGCAGTAAGCCATAATAGCTCATTTAGTTTGTCTCTCTCTTTCACTCTAGAAGATGCATGCTTTTTGTTTACCTGCACATCTTTGTCAATTTCATGTCCAAATTTAGTTTTTTGAACTTAATAATAATAAAGGATTGTATTTATATTGTGCTTTTCATCTCATGATCTCAAAGCGCTTTACAGTGAAGGAGGAAAACTCACCTCAACCAGCGCCAGTGTGCAGAACCCACCTGGGTGATGCACGGCAGCCATTTTGCGCCAGCACATTCATCACATCAGGCGAGGTGAAGAGGGAGGGAATTATTGAGCCAATTGAACTAGGAGATGATTAGGTTGCAGTTTAAAATGATTGGAATTGCCAGTACACCAGGGAAACCCCTACAGTTTTCCATAAGTGCCTTGGGATCTTTAATGACCACAGTTAGTCAAATATGCTGATGCTCATACATTATTTGCCAGGACTAGTATGGGTTGTAAGCTGGTGTAGGTAGCTTGGTGTGCCACACATTTGTAATAATGGCAGTTAGCTGGGAATCATTTAATTCAATATTGCTATCGCCATTTTATAGTTCTGTGGGTTTGATGAAGTTTGCAGTCATTTTATTTAAAATTGGTGAGGAGAGCCTACAAAACTGAAGCAAGGTCTTCGGGTCAGGCCAGCAGTGCATGCGCACAAAGGTGGTGTGATGTCACCATGTCTGTACGGTATGCATAGAAATAAATCAAAGCAAAACATGGTCTTACTACTGTTTGAAACTGAGGGAGGAGGATGCGACAAACAGAAGATGTATCCTCAATTCTAAAGTGTTCCAGATGTACCCATTGGCAACAGTGACTGAGATTTTGGAATATACCTGTGAAGCAGTAGTGAGTCAGTCAGACCTGGTCTCCATGTGTAACCCAATTTAAAACAATCGCATTAAACATTCCATGCTGAGGTTATCTGCTGCCACTCCGTGAGACCCCTGTGGTAAACACCTTAATGGGTTTCGACTGGAAGGCCCCAGTGGTGTAACACTTTTCTCCTCCTGTGTTCTGTGACACAGCCAGGCTCCAAGCTGCCAGGCACTCTGTCCTGCTATTTCTCATTGCTTGTGTAGATATCCTTTGGAATACACCTTTTTATTTCCATGTAAAAAGGTTAAAGCCCCCTGTTGTCTTAGTAATTGGCTTCTTTGTTTATTGACACCTAATATACTGAGACATCCAGTTGTTTTGGGGGGTGATTTTGTACCGCAAAACACCCACAGAGAACATGATAGCATGAGGTGTACTAAACCACAGCACTCATATTTGCGTCTATAAAAAATCAGAGAATTATGGATTTTTTTCTTATTACCACAGTTTTCATGCATATGTAAATGTGGACTGAGAAGAGACAACACAACATGTATACTCGTGGCATGACTGCATGTCTTGTTAAAGATGTTTGAAAACCAGGTGTAAATTTGTTGGCAAGAGGGAGAGCTGCTGAATCCAGATAGGACGTTTTGTACCTACTGTATATCTCTTTGTTTTAAATGTACAAAGAAATAATCTATTTAATATACTGGCAATAATGGAATTAACAGCTTTATAAAATAAAAATCTGTTGGGGGTTACACATGCTATAAGTTTGTTTTTAGAATCGGTTTATACAGTTACAAGTTTCTGTACTTAATATGTTTTAATTTACACATGACTAAATTCAAGCAGTGGGAACAACGAATGCTTTAGTTTAGGATGCATGTTTAAGCTTCCTGTTTACATAGCATTGGTCTGAGAGAAACTGGTGTGGAATACAAACTGAACAAACTAATACAAATCTTTTCAGTGCAATTAATAAGAATGAAAAATAATTTAAACTAGATTTATTAGGGAAGCTCAGCCTCTTAGATGGGCTGCCACTGATGTTGACATTGTACCAATCGTCATCTTGTCTCTTTCTCAACACAACTTTCTTGCTCTTGCTGTCTCGCTCATTCTGCTTTGAAGCCCTGGCTTTGAGATTTTCATCTTGTTATGAATTAAAAATGTGTTCAATTAAAAAATGACTTGAAAGGCAGTATCCGATCATCAGCTCAACCAGGATTTCATTGGTCCAGGGCCATGAAGCACAGGCTAACTTGATCTGTTTTAATACACACAATTGCATAGTGTGGGTTCCTCAAACATAACAAATACATAACCAAAACATTGATTTGGACAGTAGTTTATAAAAGATTTCAATTCTGAAGCAAAAGTGTCGTGAAATTACAAAATCTTTATTGTTTCCCTGTTTAACGTATTGCTGCAACACTATCACCTATCTATTCTTCACTTACCTGTATACCAGTGGTGGCTAATGATCTGGAAAGGAGGTAGAAATCTTACATTTAAACCAATCATTACTTACAACCTTACTCTGTTTACTTTCCTTGATTAACAACCAATTAATTAGCTAAATAATCAATACCAGTAGGTCAGCTAATTATATCCAAATTTGTGATTGGGCAGCATTTTCCTATATCACAGATTATTGTGGCTAAATCGACTCTGCTCTGTTCTCTGCTCTTGAATTCAGGGAATACTGGAAATGTAAAGATGTGCTCTGTGCAGGATTGTGCAGTTAACAGTTTTCTGACATTTGAAAACTTTTCTGAAATATTGTTTGCTATACAGTTAAATAAGGAATTATCCTCTTTCAATTAAAAGTATATTATTTGTAATGATTATATTGATTTATAAAATTGAACTCTGTTTTATCATTTACATTTTCTAACTTGACGTGAAGAAAGTGAATGTTACAACATGATGGAAATTACTGAAATATTTGGGATTGCTTGCCAACAGGTTATTCAGATAATTTTCTAGCTTGTTAATCAAGCAAAATAAATGAAAAAAAGTTCAGACCAATAATCAGTTTAAAGATACAATCTCTGCCCCCTATATTTCAAGGTCATTAGTCAATTCTGCTGTACACATAGTTTTGCTTTTAAAAGGTTTTAATTTGTACCATTGGTATACTGTGCTATTAGTTGTTTCAAACTCTCAGATGCTGTTTTATAGTCCTACTGATTTTTTAATGGGCAATTGGATGATGATGCAGGAGCTTGCAACAATTTGGATGCAGGAGAGTGATTCTTGAGCCTGGACTCAGGATTTGGTCCTTGGCAAACATGGCAATTAAAGGAAGGAAAACTGGACTGCGCTCTGATGATCAATAATTGGTAAAATTGTAAAATTCCATTAGGAATATACAGAAGATTTATATAACAATTGGGAGCTGTCAGGTGTCGAAAGCACATGCCTGTTGTGCAGTGATGTGCAAAACTGTCTTGAAACAAATCTTGACCATCCAAGTAACAACTGTAACCGCCAACCCTGCACAGCAGTCCATCATTGGCCATAACATCACCCACAGAGGGAGGGTTTCTGTTGGCAAGGTATCCCTTCACCTCACTGCACAAGAGTGACCTTTAGTAGTCAGGCGCCTGCAAGTTGTCTGCAGCAGCAGCATAAGAACTGCAGTCCCCATGCACAATGACTACGCAGCTCAGCTGGTGGGTTGCCTAGAGAAAAGAAGCAGTAGCTACTTACACATGCCTCGTTAGAGGATGTGCATGCTAATCTGTGATCTCCCGAATTGACAGAGGATGCAATACTGGGGTGGGCCTACAAATATGATTGGGTACCACAAATTGGAAGAGAAGAAAAAAGGGGTTAAAAAGATTAAGGTTAACCTATTGAGATTTCTCTTTCATGTTTCTATTAAGATTAACATTTATGCATCCTTTGCATTTTGGATTATTTACATTATTTACATTTTTTCCCGTCCAGGTGCTGCTCTCTTATATTACTAATGTATGTTTGGGCTGCAAATAATAATTTTCTAATGTTTTTTAGGGAAAAAAAGAATATCCTCTTTAAAATAATCCCATAGATGTTCTGATCGTCTCTATTTTTTTTTACACACAGAGCAAATAGGCCTCTAAGGGAGCAAGTTCTCCCTTTAATAGATTTAATCTTCTGGTGGTAGTGGAGTTGTATGATATACTGACTGGGCAACTGAAGAGCTGTCATCTTCTGAAAGTTTCTTCACCTCATAGCTGTGAGGCATACGAATGTGTCTTTGAAGTCATCTGAACTCCGTAGGGTGAATTAACAGTGGTCACATGTTTGAATCTTATGATCCCATTTGGAAGATGAAATGCCTTTCTCTCCACTTTCATGGAAGGGCAGGAGGGAGGTCAACTTACAATAATGCCAGATGCAGGCCAATATCAGCAAAAACAAACAAAAGAAATCATATTATATCAAATGTTTCCATAGCTGTTGTACCCTAGCTGTTGCTGTGAATAATCATTTAGATTAAACATGAGGTTGAGTCAAGTAGAGTAAACTATTTGTGAAGTCTGATGAAGGTCTTCTAAAATAAATGCAATCTCTGAATTTTGTAGATTTCATTTGTTAATTAGACTCAATTAGTCATACATTTCTTTTTCACCAGTTTGGCAATTTCCAGTGTATCTATTTTCAATATTATGCAAAAGATTATAGCGGTTTGACAAAAAGCCAAATATGTTTTTCTAGGCAGGCACATCTGGCAATAAGGATATCTGGATGGAAAACCTTATTTTCTCCAACTGGTTACCGTATGCTCAGAGATTAATTTGTGAATATCCAATGTGTGTGTGCACACCCAGAAAAACAAGTTACACATGATTAAATAAAACACTTGGAGCTACAGTTGTGATGTCTTGCATTACTAATGGAAAAAATTCTCAGCCTCTTTGACACTTGAAAAGCCTTTGCTTTGGCACACAAAAGCAAATCCTAACCCAAGGTTAAGAAAGCACAGCAACTGGCAACAGGGCCCATTGTGTGATAACTTGGGAGATCTTGAAGGTGCCTGAGAGTCATTCTGATCCGACGGATTGAAGGACAGCGTCTTGTAAGGAGGGGCTCACACAAAGGCCGAGATTACCTGGCTGCACCCGTCTGCACACTGAAATCCGCGGATCCTTTGTCCCCAGCTGCCCTGCCCTTTCCCAGCTCTCACCGCCAAACAATGCCTTGGCTGACGAGTCCCTAATTGCAGTGAGCTTTGCTCACACACAGCATGCCTGTGCCCACTCTCTCCATCTTCATCTGTAATTCCCATCCATACGGAGCAGAGATAAATCAATCGGGTCATGCCACACGCGCTGGCTTCTTTCCCTGTGGGCTTTGCTGATAATAAAGGGGCATATCCTTTATGGGGAGAATTAAAGTTGTGGATTGCACAGCTATCTTCCCCAAGCCAAAGGGTTCGTGGGGTTTTGGTTTGCCAGTAAGCCGCTGCCAAAAGAGGTATCTGTGGGAAAGTGTTTACACATTAAAGGCTCTAGAGTTTGGTCTATTATTTAACTGACCCTGATATATTTTTTATTCCGTACTTTAAATAAAAACCATAACAGTCTTACCGTTGTTATGTTGGAACCCTTCCTAGTCTCTTCATAAATACTTAGCTGTATCCAGTCGGCTGGATATTCGACTGAAACCTTCTAGATTTCTCCACACCTTTATTCGCTTGCCCCCGGACCTACCACTTTCCAGCCACAGTGATGGGCTCAATGTGGATACAATGTACAGTAGAATATCCTACTCCCCCTGACCTGCAAACCAACAGAGGGTTAATGATATTACTGATGCATATATTGTCCTGCAAAACAGATTAAGAAATATTACCATACCACGTAGGCTCCAATTTTCTTTCTGCAGTTTATTTTTGATTTCCCTTTATGAGAGAGGAAAGGAGGGAATTCTATCTGATTATTAAATGGCTTTCTCAAAGCCACAATTAAGGATTTTTGTCAGGACATCAGTGGGATGGAAAAAAATCCAACTGATCTTCATCAGTTTGTGCAGTTTCATTATTTCTACTACTATTGAACAATAAATTCAATAGGAAATAGTACTTTTTACACTGCACATGACCATAATCCACCTGGGACAGACGCAGCAGGGCTGAAGCAGATCTAGGCTGACAGTCATAGTGAAAATTGCAGGCTTGCTTAAGCATGTCCAAAACACTTCCCGTGAACTTAAAATGAAGTGGCTTTACATCCTTCCTTCGGTTCATTGGTTGAAATGTCATTATTAGTTCTCTATTCCGAAGTAACACTTTTGAATAGAATCATTTCAAAATGCATGATCTCGTTGTCCGTGTGATTAAAAATAGTCGGTGCGTGTACTATTCCAGCAAGAAAGAACTCTAAAGTCATCTCTCAAACAAATCAAAGTAAAGTGTAGTTGTAGAGAAGTCGTATGTCACTATCAGTTGAAAAAGGTTTGAAGGGGACCAGGTTTTCAAAAAAGATCATTCTCTTAAACATATTTTCCAGGCTGTACTTCATAATGCCATTTGGATATGCAAAAAGCATATAATTTCAAATTCAAAAGGCAGGGCAAGATTAATAAGAACATTGTAAATCATGAACAAAAACATTGTTGCTGTTTAGCGTAACATTAATAGAGGTTAGCAAATCTGTTATTAAGGATGCCCAAGGTTTTCAGTTTGAAAGAATTCCACACAGGTTTCAATATGTACTATTGACGTTATACAACCCAGCAACTGTGCATACTGTAACCTCCTTAATAACACATTTCCTAACATTGATTAATGTTGGCCTAAACATCAACAATGTGTTTGTTAATGATCTAAAATGTTAACTATATTCTTAAGTGGTACCATCTTTTTAATAATGCATTGCATGTATACAGTCATTTTGAACTAGATGCAATGTATTTCAACTTCAAGCCATCATCACTATGACCCGTGTAAGTATCCATGGGAGTATTTTAAATGATGGGTTTAATGAGAATCAATTGTGGAACATCACATCATTAGTATAATGTTTACTAATGATGTGATGTACCACTGTTTATTCTCATTAAGCCCATTGTTTACAGTGCCATGACACGTGCCATGGTTACACTCGCTTGGTACTGAAACATGTTTGTTGCTAGTTAGAAATGACAGTACATTTATATAAAACCAATGCATCGGTCAGATGTTTTTTGTTTGTTATATTCTTGGGTGTGCTAGCCCTTTTTGGCCCATTTATTCTTATTAACACAGTAGAACCTCAAAGATACAAACCTCAGAGTTTCAGAATAACCAGTCAACTGAACGTTGTATGAACTGGAAATAGCATATCTAATTATGCCTTATCAACTTCATTATGTCTTATCTCTTTATTATCACTGGTGCAAAAGGGTGAGCATGAAAAGACTGCCAGATAAATTAAAAATCCAATTGAACATTACGTCTAACTCCAAAGATAATGAACTGAAGAGCTGCTCAAATAACATTTTAGCCAGCATGCTAGATATTGTAGCCTAGTAACTCTACTCTTTACCCAGGACCTTATTCAAAATCGCACTTGAGTGGGTGAGCCGTTTCAGGACGTATAGCGCAGTGGTTGGTTCAGTGTAAATCAGCAACATCACAAAATTGTTGTGGAAATCAATGCTGAGAAATATCCTTAGACTGAGCACAGTCCTTTCTAATTTATGTAAATTATTCCCACAGAAAAACATGAATAATAGGTTATTTGAGAATTGAACAGCATTGCTAACAGGGCTAACAGAATTAGTCTAATTCAAAAAAATATCTCACTCACCAAGTACTGTTACTATTTTTCTGAACCTAGCCTATGCTCTGAAAAGGTTAAATTGGTGTATTTGTACATCACTTTCAAAGTTCTGAACATTTCAGAGTTCCAAACAACCTCCATTCCCGATGCGTTTTCATATCAGAGATTCTGCAATTTTGACTATTTGCAAGCCAAGTGCAATTGACTATAGAATACATCAATTATTGATTTTATGTGAATGAATGCAAAGTAAAAACGAATGAACTAGCAGTAACACTGTAATCACTTTTACAACGTAATGCATGTCTCATTGAATCATATGTAACACTTACCATTGCCTCCAACCTTTTCAATGCACAAGTTTCACAATGAATGTAAGGCAAAGAACATTGATGTTATTACTGAAATTAGATAAGTTCCCCGAGAGTCTGTAAACGTGATGTTGTAGCATGTACATAAGAACATAACAATGTTTGACGTCAACAACACATGATGACATTCATCTCACCTAGACTTGTCTTTTTACCCTCAATGTAGAGAAAAATCTTTTGACATCTTAACCTTTGATCCCCCATAGAAATTTAATTAGTCATTTATGATAATGAGGTGTGTCTAATACATATCATTACAAAGGTGTTCAGTGGTGAGAAAATGTCCCATTGAAACATAATATCATAGCTCCTGCTCAGCTCTATTCCCCATCATGGTTTTCTTATAAAGCACATAGACACTGGTATAAGATTTTTGCAGTGTGTTATCACAAGCATACGTTTTTTACATACACACTGGATATTGCAATGTCTTGTAATATCCAGATCTCCACTAAATAAAAATAAAACATGGACAGCATTTGCTACTTGTCCAGGAAAAGGCAGTCCATGTTACTTCCAGACAACCACTTATGTAATTACATTTTTATTTAAAATATACACCCTGACAAATATTAATATTTGTATTTTCTTGGTAAATAAGCACTTGACCTGCTAACAAACTAGTTTAAATTGTCACATCATTGTCTAGCCAGACATTCATAGTTAAAGTCTGCCTCTCAAGCAGATTATTGTAAAGGTTTTCTGCTATCAACAGAGCGTGGTTTTCCTGACAATGTTGATTCACTATTGAGTAATTCAAAGTAAATCAATAGAAATAGACTATCAAACAAGCAAATCATTTGGGTATAGTTATTTAGCCACTAAAAATAGAATATCATAGAGACTTAACCCTGGTGTCAGACTTTCAAGAAATATCTAGTGTTGACAGTAGTAGCTATCTGAAAACAGAGGTAAGGGAAAGCATGCTGTTAATAATCTGTGCCTTCATTCTCCCACTGGGGTGATTATTCTTGAGAATGTTGCCAAATATTTATGAGTTCCACTTTTTTAAATGATAAAGAAAAGAATTGAAGGTCTTCATAGTTTGTAGTGAGTCACCCAGGAAGAATAATTACAGTAGAATGTTCCAGAGGGATCTGAAATGTTTTTTGTTGTTCTTGCTGATTAATTGCATTAGCATATAAAAAAAGAAATTCTTTATTTAACAGGAGCTTTTCAGACCGGATGCATGATATACATCAAACACTGTGCACTGTTCTTTATTATTTGAAAACAAATATTCATAAAGTTCCTCATGAGGAAATCATTATTCACTTTGTCAATTTTGACACTTGAATGGCAAAAATAATTTGCAAAGCGACACCACTGCTAGGACTTCAGCCCTTGAGGGTGGCCATTTCTGCGTGGTGTGCTCCCTCACTGAGCAAACATCTTGAAAGCCTAAACAATAGCTCAATTTGATTGCTTCCCTTGGGACTTCCTTGTTCCAGCACAAAATTGCAGAATTGCTGTACTTGTCTGATAACAATGCAACCACGATACACAAAATGCCTGAGGGTTCAATATCAGACTTCCATTGAAAACAAAATTACTGCAAAATCAGGGCATATCTCCTTGAATCAGTGAAAACTAGAGTTGATTTTCTGCATGCCTCAAGTTGGATTAATAAAATCCATTTATGATATATGCTGTTCCTTATCTTTCATTAATCAAACATGGCAATATGGAAAATAAAAATATCATCAATGTGTTTATGTCACCTGGAAAAGACACTCCACTGAGAAAAAGGAGAATTTTAGATTTGGCACATAATGATGACTGCAGCGAAGTGCTTTCTGCCACTCCACACCAAACATTCACTGCCCAAAGGTCACCAGATTGCATTTTTCTATTTGAGAAATGAAAGGACATACACTATAATCATAGTTATAAAGACTAAGGAACAATGAATAAAATTATGATTTTGGCATGATCACTAATAGGCACAAAATCAAAAAGGAATAAAACACACTTCATGAGTAACTCCTGATGTCAAGGTGAAATGTATTTTCTGTAGTTACTGTCTGTAGTTCCGGGAATGTTATTATGATACAAATACTTGCTGTGTTGCACTGTTTTACATAACTACAGCTAGCCAGGCAAATTAGATATTTGTTACTTTTAACATGTTTGAAAATAGCTTGTAAAAGTGTTCAATACTTCCTTTCATTTTGTGAAAATTGAAATATACGTTCAATTGTAATATATATATATATACAGTATATCAAGAAATCTGATTATCTTCATCAGGTGATCAAAATATAAAATAAAAAGATCAAATGAATTAACCAGAGATCACTTACGTATGTTGTTTGCCTTGTTTCTGGCTTGCATGTTCTCGTAATGCTGCACATGCATGCCCAGGCTGTCTTCCCTCTCCAGATGCTCTCCTGGACATGGGCCTTGCTGGCGCATCACATTCGCAAGAGCTCTGCAGAAAAAGGACTGGTTCAGTCAGTCAGTCAAAATGCCAAGTTCATGTGGTATCTATTTTATACATAGTATTGGGGTAACTTAGGGGTGGCTAACATGTTTCTAGCAGTGGCTTAAGCTATGCAGCGTTGCCAACCTTTTCACTAGATCTAGTATCTTTTTGGACCCCCTTGTAACTTATTTTCCTAAAAGGTACAGGAACAAAACTTTTCAGAATGATTTAGGAAACTTTTCATAGTTGCCCTGGCAACTGTGTCTCTAAGAAGCTAGAGGGACAACAATATCATCAGCACCCCCCAACCCGCTCAGCAAATGTCGTTTCAGCTTCTTAGGCTTTCATTACATCATCGAGTGGCTTATAGTGAGGAGTACTTGCAACAGATACTAAGTCTTTGTTAAGTCAGCCATGTTTCTTGAGTTAACACTGCCTTAGTTCCTCCAAACAATGTGCCAGGCATGTGAGGTGCCCATAGGCTACCAGTTATTGTCAATGAGAGTACTGTGGACTGTGTGGACTGTAGTGTGGAACATTGTAGGGATTTGAGAGGTGCAAACTGCCATACCAAATTGGGGAGGGAAAGAAATGAAATGAGACTTCACAATGTATTAATATATCCTTTTAATCTTTCTAAAATTCTGTATGTATATAGTTTTACAGTCAGGCATATGCATAAGTAATCATATATTACTACAGGGTTAACTGTAGCATGTTTCTATCCATCATATACCCTAAACATATTTTACAGTGCCAAGTTATTTTCTTTTACATTAGCATATACAATATATATATATATATATATATATATTTCCTCTTAATTATGTAATATGTAGCCCATATCTATGAAGTCAATTAATGGACAAGATAACTGTGGGTACAACACCTGAGAGCCTCACTGCTTGCAGTTTTAATGGGTGAGGCCATACAGGTCTGAGAGACAACAGAAAGAGCAGAACTGAAAAATTATAAGCAGGTTCTTAATTCCAAAAGTAGGCCAATAAATTAACAGCCTTTCTTCAGTTGACCGTAGCCAGAACAGTTGGGGAGAGCAGAGGAAGATGAATAAGGAAGATGAAACCAAATATTATTTTGTGGTAGCAGAGAGTGATTGTGACAAGTGTGCAAGCTGCTGACACAGATGTTCAGGCTGTAATAGTTCCAACTTTAACAGCAGTGGTTCAATCTGACGCAGAATTCTCAGTCACGGTATGTACTAGTTTCATATATTTCAAATTCAAGTTATTTAGTGAAATATTTAATGTGTTGCCTCAATTATTTATTACAGTAAATACAATTGTTTCATAGTTGAAAGAAAATAAACTATGGGGTAATGCATCAATGTTTATTGTGATGATAAACCTTGCAGAAATGATTGTGTATGGATGCATAAAAATCCAATACCAGGGACTGTTCCAGACACATGGGCATTTTCTGTCAAAGACCATAATACCGACCATAACGCCAAATTTATGAATTGCATGTCGTTAAAGTGATGCAAAAAATAATATTGTCATGGTTTTACGATTAAACTCTACTGTAATACCTGGCCATGTCTAGTCTTAAACAGACAGTGAGCACAGAACAATATGCCATGTGTCTTATTGATTGGTGATTTTTAAATAATTTGATGGTCATTTGAAGGTCATTTGAAGTAGCAGTACTTCTCATCTCATCTCATCTCATTGTCTAAGCCGCTTATTCCTGGTCAGGGTCGCGGGGGGGCTGGAGCCTATCCCAGCATGCATAGGGGCGAGAGGCAGGAATAAACCCTGGACAGGTCGCCAATCCATCGCAGGGCACACACACCATTCACTCACACACTCATACCTACAGGCAATTTAGACTCTCCAATTAGGCTAACGTGCATGTCTTTGGACTGAGGGGAGGAAACCGGAGTACACGGGAGAACAGGAGGAAACCCACGCGAGACACTTGGGGAGAACTATCCACTGGCAAACTCCACACAGAAAGGATCATGTCCCTTTCAAGATAGTTGCCTGGATTCAGAAGTTGCTTCATTGCAGACCAGTAGCATTCTTGAGTTTAGTTGCTAGCATTGAGGTAATGGGGGGGCTGGCACAGAGAGTTGCTTCATTGATCCAGACCTTGTCTACAGCAAAGGTGTAATAAAACAGTTATCAATCAAGCAGGAAAATGGATCTAGTCACGTTGTGCCGGTTGTCACTAATAATAGATCAGTATTTGGTTTGCTTCTTCTCAAAATGGTTGTGTTTTTCTATTCTAAAGTCTATCCTGCCTTTTGGAGATAGTCTGGAGCTGTCCATAATCTATATGTAGAATCTTGTGTGGCTCTTTCCAACCAGCCTGAGCAACTCAGAGAGCAGCAGACTGTGACTGAAGGACCTGTGACTTAATATAGGCCAAAAAGATGGTAATACTTGGGTAAATGAGGGATGCAAAGTATATTGAAACCACACCACACAGGTCCATTTAATTAATTAAGCAATTAACATTCCAGAATGCTCAGAGCCAAGTACAAAACTGCTGGACAGGCTTAAAATATGGCTACCATGGCTAGCTAGAAGATGTGAACTCAGTGATTTCTAAAGAGGGGTGATTGGTGGGTGGGGGGGCCTTGGGAGGAGCTTCAGTGATGAACACAGCTAAACTGCTGATGTTACACAGGAAACAGTGTTTCAGGTGATGTTGGCATGGAACTTTGAGGGAAAGACATGATCAACAAAAGGGTTTCATAAAGCACGGTCCATTGGGAACTCTACAGAGCAGGATACCATAATCGTATCATATCCACATTACTTGTACATACAGTATATGCTCAAACACAAGAGCAGGTGGTAAGGCTCATATGCTAAATTACATCTTTATTATAGAGATAACACCAGATTTAAAAATACACTGATAAACAGATTCCAGCTAAATTAGAAAATGCCACTCAGCACCCTCAACATTAATTTGCCTTCACCACTCATCCCTATCACCTTGGCATCCATTGTTTGTTGAATGCGAGGTATGGATACATTTAGTCTTAAACCTTTAAAAAATTTATTCATGCTTCATTGGGAAGATGAGAAGCTGCTTCACTGATTTTTAAATTGGTATTCACTGTGCAGATTTGCAGTGATCTGGGAAAGGACCGTTGATCTTGTGTACCGTGGCATGTCTTGTCCTCTAACAAGTAATAAATACCTTAGTATCACCAGTTCTGGCTAGTCCAGGACTGTCAAGTTGCTATGAAGATGGCTAAAGGTGTTAGTAACCAACACAAGTAGTTGTAGTGGTGGCTCTGTGGTGTAGATATTAAGGACCTTTGGATTAAAAGTTTGATTCCTAAGTGAAGCACACAACCTGGAGCAGGTACAAAGTATTTAACTAACATTGTTTGTTAAAATATCCAGCTGTATAAATGGATAATATGTTTGTTTTTAAAGTAAGTGCACTATACGCATTGTTGTATTGGACAGGTATGGTATGCAGCTGCCAAAAATGATGTCTGCACTGATCTCTTGCACGAACAATTATTGATCATACCATGTATAATGCACATCTTATAAGTCGCTTTGGATAAGTGTCTGCTAAAAATGCTTAAAACGGAAAATGGAAAATGGATAAATATGGCTGTCGAGCAAATTAAAAAGGTAGTCACAAAAATACAATATACATTTTAGTGTTAAGCCTAAATTACACATATAATTTAGCGTTCTTGTGACAGGTAAAGCCAGGTTTTTGTTAATAATTCTAGTCTAAACTACATAATGAGGGACCATTCAGACCTTGTCTGACAAGATGCCATTAGGCATTACAAGGAGGCTTAAATATGTGTTTTCAACTGTCTTTTCATGATGCTTCGTGGTTAAGCATATTCCCTAAAGCAGTGATGCTGTCTTGTTTGTGTCACCTTGCAGTGACAAATAAACCTGACCCTGCTTTTACTTACATTTTCAAGCTTTTACAAACCCTTGTGACATCTAGCTTGCCACTTTAACTCAAACCGAACACTTTGCACAAACATGGTTATTTATTCTTATTTATATTTGGGCTGTTGTTTGATAAACACTGTATGTATGTGTGTGTGTGTGTGTGTGTGTGTGTGTGTGTGTGTGTGTGTGTGTGTGTGTGTGTGTGTGTGTGTGTGTGTGTGTGTGTGTGAATGCTTGTGTGTGTGCATGTGTGTGCTTGCAGTTTTCTGTGTACATGTGTATGTATTCTTGCAGTTTTATGCATATGTGTGTGTTGGTGGGTAGAGCATTAAGGAATGTCAAAGGCTAGCAAAAGGCTAACTGTACAAAACAAAATGATCTTATTAGTTATTTTTTCAGGTGCAGGAAAACCTGACCTTTCAAATTATGAGAGAGCATCCAATATTTCCCCTAGTGTATCTTTGACAACCATCAATCAACAATGCTCCATTGTGCCTCAAACACTTCTGAGGTGTCATCTCTTCTAGTATGACTTCTGGTGCCTCAAAAGGAAGGCTACAAGAAATAGATTTTCATCCATTTCATTATTATACAGAAGGTTTACTGAATACATATCTCCTTCTAAATGATATTGAGGAATAAAGAAAGTGCAACAGGTACATACAGTATATCCACTGTTTTCTTTTATTTTCTTACTATCATATAATTGTAATTCTAGAGGACACAACATAATTAGCATGATCAAAAGTTAATGATCTAAATGTTTTTTGTTATATAAAAAGCAAATATTTTTCACTATTTAGTACAGGATTCCCCAAATCATGGTCCTCACGGGCTGAGCCTGCTGTTTCTCCACCCTTCCTTTACCTGGGAGTCAGGTGTAAAGACAAACAAGCTAATAAATTACATTAATTGTTCAATTAACTACCTGAGAGAATGGAAAAACAGACCTGAATTTGGACTTCTGGGCCAGATTTGAGGAACCCTGATTTAGTGCCTCACACACAGGTCACTAATCAAAGGTCAAACTCCGCCAAGTCAGTAACTCGGGGTACAGAATTGTAACAGTTTCCCACTGTTTCCTACTCGAAATTCCAATAAGGAGGCTCAATAAAATGGTTTCTGAGTGGCAAAAATGTTTTATTTATGAACACAGCATAGGTCCTCCCAATTTTACAAGGATAATTAAATTTTTAAACCAATCATACATTTTGGAAAGGCAGTGGACATCAAGTAGAGGTGACTATTGCACCTGGAAAATACAGAGTTTCTTTTGTCAGTACAGCCATGGGTCTTTAAAACGTGCCCTATTACCACTGAACTATTCATTACAGTGAACCCCGCCTACAGTAAATCAATGTGCTAGCTTGCTGAGCTAATACCATGGCACTTGCCTAAGCTAACAATGGCTCAACATTCACAAGTGAATATTGATTCTTTCAAAATTAATCTTAAATGTATGTCACATTTGTGAGGAGAACTACACTGTCTGGAGGTTTTGATTATTTGAATGTGTTTTATGACCATTGTAACATGGCAGAAGCCAACAATCAATGCACAATGTGAATGTGGGCTTATATAATCAACCAGGCTATTTTGTAGCCTATTTAACAAGAACAGTATCACAAGGGTAACGCACTTGTTTTTGACCAGAACAAACAGATAGATAGCTAAGTGGGGGAGATCAGTCAATGTATTGCTAGCTAGCTAATAGCCTGATACATTAGAATGATAAGGTAACTTAACAATACTTATGATTAGGGCTGTCCCCAACTAAAACAAATCTTGGTCGACCAACAGACGTCCGTTTTTCCGATTGGTCGATTGGTCGCAATGCAGTTCACAATAGCATTGGTTATCTCTCTTTTTCTTTTTTCTGAGATAGCGGCGGGCTTCAGGTCCAATCTGGTTTGCGTTAAACCTGAAGTTGCAGCGGGACTGCTCGCAATGTACTGGGGATGCACCTATAAAATACAGTTTCAAATTAATTATAAATAACTCGGTACGCATTACTAATAGTTTACATATAACAACTCAATCTGAAATGTTCACCTATAAAGCACATAAAACACGTTTATGCACGGAAAGAATATAAAGTAGGCTAATTTACCATTTTCAAGTGGTAGGTCATGTTCGTTGTTGAACTGTGGTAAGCAAAGCGTTGCTTGCAAAGTTTACATTCAACTTTTTTTGATCGTCCGCGACTAAAATAAAATGCTGCCATTCTCCAGATTTTTTCTTTGACATTATGTTCTTAGGTTATATCGAAATGAGTAATTAAAGTATGCCTATATCACTAATCTTAACTGTAGGCAAATCTAAGGCTACAATTAAAATGCACATTCGCATGCCTAAAACAAGAAGGATACAATATAGGCTACATGAAAGGGGGTGTTACGCATGTTAGTTATAAATATATAAACCATACAATTAGCAAAACACATTTATTATAAAATGTTACTTTTATTAGTTTTGCAGAAATATTCACAACATTACTATTACCTTAACTGCCTAATATAATTTAAAGAGAACATTTATAGGCCTAGATATGTTAAGAGTGAAGGACTGTCACTGCCATACCCGCAGCATCCAGAATGGATTATTCTACTGACAAGTGCGCCGAACTGTGGCGCGAATCTAGGTGTCTCATGCTGCTTGGAGAATTTTTTTTTTTTTTTTGCGCGACTGCTCAACCAAAACAAATCTCAGTCGACCAACAGCCCATCAACCAAACAATCAACCAGTTGACTAAATGGGGTCAGCCCTACTTATGATAGCTAGCTAGTTTGGTCCAAACAATAGCAAGCTAATGTTAATTTGTTCTGGTATCTTAATACTTTATTTTTTTCTTTTTTTTCTTCTTTTACCCTGTTTTTTAATCTCCCAATTTGGTGGCCAATTGTATACTCTATTTATTCAACTGACGGGCGGCGGGCTAGTGGGGGAGGATTAAATCATTATTATAAATAATTATTTATTAATGGTTTTTCTAGTTTTTTTAGTCATTAACCACATCTAAAAACTCCTCTTCACATTTACCCTGACCTGACAATACTTCCCTTTTTTAATTGAAGTTGCCCATTATTAATGTTTCCCCTTTCCGTCAGGCTTGTTTTATGCTTCCATAGACTATAGTATTTATGTTGCTGTGGCCAATAGCATACTATTATATTAATACTCATATTCTCCCAGGAGTCTAATCCAGATGTCCTCACAAGGAATCCGAGAGTTAATTCCTGGAATTTCCTGCACATTGAGATTTTCAAGGCCCACACCCCCATGTCTTTTAATTGTTCTGTCCTTCCTAAACATTTTGTAACATTTGTAACCCTCCACATTATATTTGTCCCCGTCCACTGCACCAAGCCTTGTCTCAACAATAATTTCAACAATGTCAAAACCCCCATTGAACATGAAAGCCTCCAGTTCCAAAATGTTATTTTTATGCTTCTAGCATTTAAACAAAGGAACTTCAAAGTATTACTCATACCTTTATTCTCTTCCACTAACATGCCTAACTGTATCAAACCACCTCTATTAACAGTATGCTCTAAACAGTATTTATTAATTATATCCTCTCAGGTGTTCATTATACTTCGCCCTGTTATCTTCCATTTAGGCAATCTGTGCCTCCCTATCCTTAATACTAATACTAATTCCACTCCCTGCCCCCCCCAGTCCCTAGTTTAAATACTCCTCCGCTACCCTAAGCATATGCTGGCCCAATGCAGTTGTACCCCTCTAATTCAGGTTTATCCCGTCACGCTTGTACAGGTCACCCCTGTACAGGTCACCCCTGTTCCAAAATGAGTCCCCGTGTCCCAGTGTACATTCAGTTCTGTGGTCATTTTTCAGGCCGTTGTTTTGTGGTTTTTAGCAACTATCCAGTTGCTGTCTATCACTGTTGAGGAGCTTCGACTTTATGCTGTCATGATTTTAAACACTGTTCCCCTTGACAGATTAAATAATTTTGATATATATAAAATTGAAACACGTGAAACACGTGTAAATTCATTCTTAATTGCGATTTAGTTACTTCAAAATACGAGTTCTTCTTCATTGATGTTTCCATTATTTTGTCTACCTCCTATATATATATATATATGTATATATATATATATATATTGTATATGAAGAAGTGAAGCTAGTGACTCACTGACTCCTAATATGAGCTCAACAGCGCCCCTGCGATCGATACAAGAACTCCATACGCTGTATTGGTTGGCAGTGAAAATGCGAGTCAGTGGATGGATTGAGAAAAGAGAGGCATGCGAATATATTAGTTAAGAGAAATGTGGAAGTAATGTACATGATTTAATAAATGTATTCACTGTAAAATCGATTAACATTTAAGAAGACATGTATAATCGTGGACATAATGTAAATATGCAAATAGCTAGTACTAATGCAAGTAGCATTCATAATTGGAGACATCTACAGTCTATTTATGCATGCTATATTTTGGTATACTATAACCAAGAGTTATTGGTCAGAAAAGGTTCTGCGATATCGGCTGGAGGTCGACTGGCATGTGCTCAAGACGCGTTTGAGACGGGAGGAAATAACTCATGAATAAACTGATCAGCATTTAATTTAAATCCACTGTTCTTAAATTGTACAATTTGCTAAATAATCCGAGAACAGAGTGCTACCTATTACGGTGACCCAACAGAAGCAACACTCAAAAAGAGGCGAGTAAAGCAGCATTAAGGGTTGGCATAGCCATATATTTATCAACACCGCGAAACGAGGAAGTACAAATTATCCCTGAGCACAATATGAAAATGTGTGAGGGAATTGGTATGTGTATATTTAGCAAACCCGATCTGAAGTTTTACATCTGCCGTAGGCTACTCTTCATTTAGCTTTCATATGTAGGCTATCTATGTGCATTTCTCAATAATAAATTGTGTCGTTTATCATTTCCAGTAGCCTAGCCTACAATCCGTATTCAATTATTACGGGTACTTATTCGCAACAAAAGGTCCGTGAAATATCTTCTTTACGTTGTAGCCTATATGTAGGCTACTTGGGTTGGTTTTAGAGCACTCTAAAAGGGAGTTCCAGTCCCAAATGATTTTTAATTAATGAACGACACACATTCGTCATTAAGAATACATTAGGAGTAAAGGACAGGTTGTATTTTTCATCAGGGGTTTATATGTCTCTAATTCCGTCTACCACTTGTAAACATGCCCATCACCATACACCATGTCATATAATTTGTTTAGCACACAGACTCAAAAACTATTCGAGCATATAAAGTTATCGAATCTAAACTGCTTCTAATGTAGGCTATTATTTTTTGTGTTTTCAGAGTGCTTTCAGTGAGTTCCATCTTAATCAGAATCCAAAGCGCGTTTCTTTGAACGGTTATAAGAAACATACAAGTGTATGTAAAGACATGTAAAGAAAATAATCTAAGCACCAATCATTTAAACAATACAAAGCATACATGATTATAATAATAATAATTATTATTAGTAGTAGTAGTAGTCGTAGTAGCAGTAGTAGTAGTAATAGTAGTATCTTAGTCGTGGTGGTGGTTGAAGTAGTATATTCTTCGCAAGAGTAGCCTACATTCCGATAATGTTATTGAGTGTGTAGGGTTGTGTTCATTTTTTCAGAGACATATATTAATGCATATGCATGGGTCATGGTGTGTCATGGGTCCTAAGTGTCCGTGGGGGGCCGGGAAACGTGTGGCCGCTGAGATGTAATACGATTATATACGGAAACTTTCTCAGTGTGACTGAAAGCATCTTTTCATAGTCCACACTTGCAAATCAAGTGGATATTTGTCAGAGATCGGAGGACTGACACAAACTAACACGGAACCGCATTTTTAAACAAACTGATTGAGATGAAGAAAGGCGACCATTCTACCTGTTGACCCTGACCTGTATGTTAGGCCCACTCAAGTACATCGCTGGGTTTTTAAAATAAAAAGCTATGTTGGTTTAAGTAAAGTATGCACAGTAGGCTACATCCTTGTTTTGTTTTTTTCAAAAGAACGTGCAGAATATGCGACTTTAACCGTTTATTTCAGTCTGACTAAATTAAATATAACATGTAACTGGTAACAATGAAAAGCTAGACATTGTTTAACAACATAAGAATGCATTTATACACATAGTATATTTCATATATTTCGTTCTATTCTCGTTGAGGAAACATGTAGCTTTTAACTTAAGTGCGTATTATTTCCTCTCCACGTGTGCACAGTAGGCTACTCTCAGGTACCCAAGCAAAGCAAGTGCGCAGAATGCAGACAGCAGCGACAGTCTCGGAGAATAAACCTACCTGGACATGTTTTCTCTCTGAGGTCGGTGTGCCTTCTCCAGCCCGAGTTTCGTGAATATCCCAACAAGTGCCATGATAGCCACTACTCCACAGATTATGTAGACGATCAAGTTAGTTTTATCCTTGGTGGAGTCGTGTCTGGGGTCATTTGTCCTGAATGGGGTTTGACCTGTCATCATCCATACAGGAGTATCGTAGTTGTTACAGGTGCTCTGATCCAACCTCGAGCTCTTATACGCGCAACAGAATCGGAAGCCACAGGTCCCACAGCAGTACAAATAATTGCTTGTTTTGCACACAAACGGTGGGTCCCATTGGCCCATCACATCATAGTATCCCCGACAACTGCCTTCTGTGTATGGGGTTTCAGAAAAGCCATTCTCTCCTTCTCTAGATCCGTTGGACCCAGTAACCATAACGAAGCCATCGAGCTGCTGACCGGTTTCACCCTCTGCGTTGCACATAAGCGCCAGAACTTTGACCAAAAAGTAACCAAACAGCAACCCCGTGTTTCTCATTCTGCAATCCTCTTATTAGTTTTCTTTTGCGCGGGGAAAGAAAGAAAGGAAACTGAGCGTGAAGACAATCTTGTTTCATAAAAAGTCAAGAAATATATTCCCAATGAGAAGGACACCGCCATTCGCGACCATTATCATTTTAAAAAAATATCTGGATGCATTTTTCAACAAACGAAGCTCAAAACTGATTTGTTTCGTTGATACTATGTTGTAAACGTGTAGGTGGTATTTTCTCTACTGCGGGTTCGACGCACACACACAGGTGTATTATTAGAGAGAAGTCTCTCACGTGACAATTGCGATGTCTGAACAGTCTCCTCGCTGAATTTCTTGCGTTCCTTCCCTTGGCAGTCGTCGTTATGTGCGCTCATATGCAGTTCACTGGAGAATCGGTAGAGATAAAACTGAACAACAGATTCAAGAGTGACTGAGTGAATAAGAGAGAAAGAGGAGGGGAGAGTGTGTCAGAGGACCTGGTGAGGGAGGGAGAGAGAGAGGGATGGAAGAAGAAAGAGATCATCATAGCCGTCAATGTAAAAAAAATGTTAAAAAATAAAAACCCTGTCTGTCGATTAACTGAGAAGAAAGCAGCAGCATTGTTCGGTACAAGGTACTGTTTTAAACTAAGTTTGGGTATCACACAGTCGGCGGTGCCATACCCCTACCGAATTATATTCTTTGCAACCATGAAATAACATACAACTTGTTACGTTTGCCTAAATTACGCCAGAGTTGTCTAGTGAATAAGCTCACCTGCAGTAATGTAAAATAGGACAGCAAATGTGTGCCAGTGGAACACGCGTAACCAGAGACAGAGTAAGGCTCTATAGCCTACTTGTTTCCCTGACGTGATAGTTTCACTAGAATTATAAGACATTGTGAGTGAGTTTCAACCTGACAACCAGATATATCGTAATAAACAGCAAAACTTGTTTTATATTACATTTTATATTTAATTTACCGACATGGTACGGGTTTTTTATTTTTATAAAACCACCTTTAAAGACAGACCTTCATTAAGTGAAAACAAGTTGTATTACAGGTGTTTGTTTTGAAGTGAGAGTCAATTACAAGAAAAAGCCTCCTGACAGCTCCCAATAGTATGCCATCCTTCCCCATTTCGCTGGTGCGAGCATAACAACTCGAATCATCATATATAGTACCTATACCGTACAGACAAGATAATTACGTAACCCGTGTTTTCACAGACAGCTGGGATAATACAGTACTTGTATTTTTTGTTCCTTGACATGACACTGATCAAATTTTCACCGAAACGATACACTGTTTCTGCGCTTCAGTGCATGTGTTTGTTAGTAGCCCATCAACCCAGTTTTATTTATTAATTTCTGATAACTTGTAGTTCCAAATATAATTATCAGCTCCGTTAGTAAGATGAATCACAATCCACGGACCTGGTGATTTATTATAATCAGGGACATATCTATTTTAGGTGACAAATGTATTTTGGTTCAACTGAAAACAGAACCTTTGATTTACACAGCGGCTTAAAGGGTGCTCTTGTCCAATGTGCTGAAAACTGTTCGGCTTCAATTTATTTCATGTTTTCTCCCCTTGATGACTTGTTTTATGCTCTACTTTTTCACTGCTGAAATGCAAATGGAAAGTTGTTATACTCTTAATATTACTTTAACATCTATTAAACACTGTTATTTTATTAACGCTCTGGTATGGCCACTTTCCTGAAGTTACATTTTCAAATTCTTGCAACATGTTTTACTGTTAGCATTCAGTGCCCTCCCCTCTCCTGGGTTCCTCTTTATGCTTCACTGATTACTGTGTTACCTAAAGTAATATGTTTTCCATTGTATTTGGTCCTCACTCTCTTCTGCTTCCTGTCCACCATGTGTCAATGTATCTTACCCATCCATGGCTCTCATCCATCCTTTCTTCTATCCTACATTATTTTCTCAAAAATCACACCTCATTACTCCGTGGAAAGGAGATTTAATCAGTCTGCATACATATGTATTTGCCTCAAACATTAGCATATTATTGTATTGTATTTTTTAGTTTGTTTCTTTTGCTTGCTCTAGTGTCTGAAATGATTTTGTTTAATTCGGTTTTGTTCTTTCACTCTGAGATGTGTTATAAGTTATTAATAATACTAGTACTACTAATAATAATGATAATAATATTTTCCTTCTTCCTGTTTTTATTTCTATATTTATTTTATTTCTGTAATTTTATCACCATCTCTCTTGGTGGGTGTGCCACATGGTTCAATGAGTGATTGCTCTTCTCCGTCTACAGTCAGGTCCAGAATTATTGGCAGCCTTGATGAAAATGATGTATGTATAAAATAAACAATGCAGGTTATGTAGGTTATGTATGTATTTTGCATGGTCAAAAAAAGTTACAATTATTTTATTTAAATGCAATTATTCAGAGAATACACATTTATTTAACAAGTCTTTAAAAAAAAAAGATATGTGTCACAATTATTGGCACCCCTAATTATTATTTTAAATAAAATTCAAGAAAAATAAATTGCATTAACACGTCATCTTCTATAATGTTTCATGAGATTGGTGAATATATTTGAGGGATCTTGTATCATCCCTCCATACAGAATCTTTGAAGATTCTTAGGTCCAGTCAAAGTTCAAATGCCGACTGAAACTGGGTGTTATGATCAGATGAGACCAAAATGTAGGTTTTTGGAATTGCACAGTAGTGGTGGGTTTTTGCCTTATGTTGAAAAGGCCCTTATGGTGAAATATGACTGGTCCAGGGGCTCATGGAATCATAAAATCCAACAAGTACCAAGAAATTTGGGCCAAAAACCTGGTTCCCCCCTGCCAGGAAGCTGAAACTTTCAGCAAGACAATCCCAAGCATATCTCAAAATCAGCCAAGAAAAGGTTAACTGACCACAAAATTATTGTTTTCAATGCCCATCTCAGTCTCCAGACTTGAACCCAATAAAAAAAGTGGTTTGAATGGAAGAGGGCAGTACACAAGCACAGACCGAAGGACTCGGTCAAGCACAGACTGAAGGATCTTGAAGGATTCTTTATGTAGGAATGTTCAATGACCACCCCCCCCCCCACACACCCAACATGTTCACAAATCTCATAAAATACTATAGAAGATGGAATGTGAATGCCTATTTATTTCTGTTGGATTTTATTGAAAATAAACATGGGTGTGTAATGCTGGGAGGGGAGGAGGGTGGAATGGAAAGGGTTGTGCCTCCCCTTTGGCTGCTGTCAGGCATTCCTGTTCCCTCCCACAGCCTGGAGAGGACTACAGGACCTTGGACAGCAGCGTCCTCACCTACAAGCAGGCTCACCTGAAGCTGATCAGCAATCAACTCAGTTGTTAACCATTGTCTTTGTTAGGCCTTTATAAAAGTACAGCCCGTCCTGCCTGAGGGGAGTTTTTGGGACATGGAGGAAGAGGTGCTGGGGTTTTCATTATTTTACCCTGTATAATATAGATTTTGGTTTAACTTTGTTTTTGTGTTTTGCTTTATTAGATTTTTGTAATAATAAAATAACCATAAACCGGCTGCTGGACTACTGGAACACTGTCTTTGGCTTTACACCCTCTCACCACCTGGCATGATGGCCATCCTGCGGCAGGGTGGCAATAATTGTAACACACATATTTTTAAAAAAAAAAAAAAGATATTACTTGTTAAAGACAATCTTTTTTGTCTGAACAATTGCATTAGTATAAAATAATGTCATTCTACAATTTTTGAGCGTATGATATAGTTCATAACCCAAACTGTTTATTTTATACAGCCTTTTTTGCACATTTTCATCAAGGGTGGCAATAATTCCAGACCTGACTGTATATGCGTGTACTTGAGGTCATAGCATGTGTGAGCACACGGGTATCCACTACAGTGAGTGACATTGCCCTCTAGGGCCTAGAGCCAGAATATTAGTATTTTTTTCATACAAATTGTTCAGTTGTCTAAGGACCTAGGTCTCTTGGTATACCGTACAGAGGGTCATACCCTCCATTTGAACTCTGCAGTATGCCTGCCTCCATTACACAAGATCCCATGGGCCCCTCATAGTCTTTCATGAGCTTTCACATCACTTTCATCATGTTTATATTCATATGTTTCTCTATATTCATCATTCTGATGTGCTGATTTCCTTGCTGGTCAATGACCTTGATTTAATTTGTGACCACCACACCAACATAGCATCCTCATGCTCTTCCAGAACATTATGTTGTGGGCTGGCACTAAACACTTACTTCTGCCAAACTGTTATGTCCTAATCTATCAACTGGATATAATACCCAAGAAGAGGATAAATATATCCAGAACATATTGGCTGTATGGTTTATCCCCACTGCAATATGCCAGGAAACCTTGCAGGCATATCAGCCAATTTCCACAATGCAGCCACGTGAAACAGACAGTCGATAGATAGTTTGGTTGAAAGGAGAGTCATCAATTTTAGTCAGAGACAAAAACAGGTGAGAGCAAAGAGGAGGGCAGTAGAGCACAGAGGAGAAAGGGAACTATCGGACCTAAAGTCAAACCAAGATAACATTTGGAACTAAATCACATGGAATATGATGGTTGGTTTCAAAATTAACTACACTGTAATCTCAAATCAAAAGCCAAGAAAAGGATTACTTCAATTACTGTTGGTATTAACCAATGCACTCAATTAAGTTTTTGGAGGGCAGGATGTTTTAACCTTGATTAAACAAATTCAGTTTTGATGGATGTCATTTAAAATACAATATTTGCCATGTGAGCATTGATTGCCTTTAAATAACAGTTAGAATATGGTCCAGGAAGACTTTTGAAAAAAATATTTGCAGTTTGCAGTCTGTTCTTCCAGGGTGTTTCAGATGCATGATGAACATTTCCTTGCTCTCCTACCTTTCATTAGTGGCACAAAGTATTGTCATGCTTTCTTCTCTCTAGCCTGATGACTCTTGCAAAATATTACAAGTGAGATACTACTGAGTAACCAATAATTTAATTAAACAATTTATTTTTAACATGCAATGTCATTAAATTCAAATATGTGTAAATGTGCAAAAGCAGTTTCAAAACATTGAAATGTGCCTCAAAATCCTGATAATGGGATAAGTGCCATTGCTTTCTATAAGCCTCAAATTTTCCATGTGTCTCTCGGACTTCAAATCTGTGAAAAAAATGTAACCATCTCTGAAACTTGATTGTAACATTCTCATGTTATTTAATACAGCATAACAATTAAGATAGAACACACAAAGAACGCATGGACCAACAAGCCAAAGGGTTCTCCAAGAGATTTTTAATAAGAGTTGCAGACAGTGTTGGAAGTATATGCGTTAAAATCCAACATGTCCATTAGCCCACATGAATACTTAGAGCCTGAAAGTGAGTATAAAACATAATTGACTACTATGCTTCACCTTAGATAATCACCACCATTTATAGCAATTATGCATACATTTGCAAAGAGCTCTCATTTAATTTGTTCATTGTAGCCATATCATACATTTAGCAACTTTTTCTTCTAAATGTTAACACGTACTGTATTTAATGCAATTGGAAAGGTAGGCCCTGTCCCATCTTTTTTTCAACAATATATTTCAGATTGTTCCCATTTTCTTCTTATTTTGTGACCAATTGTACCCTCTTTCTAATTGAACTATCCCCCTTGTACTACTAGTTCGCCGCTGCAACTGACAAAAAGGCAGTGACAAAAACACTGAACTGCCTCCTCTGAGACGGACCTCGCCGAGTCATAAACTGTAACTTCTGACACACACAGAGCCTCTTTTGCACATGGCAAGCTCATGCCGGCTTCTCTCCCCCCTTCCCCTGGGGGCAGACATCCAATTGCCACCCCTGAACAAGACTCCCAGCCAGATAGAACCCCAGCTGCAGTGGGCAACCTGCACTTAGAACAAGTGTCTTCGACAGTTGCGTCAACTGGGGACCCAGGCCTGTCCCATCTTTGCAACATCCTCCATTGATTTGGGAGAGCACACACTACCATCCCTCCCAAATTCATACAGCCAGCCACTGCTTCTTTTCACTCAAGCAATCCACCAGCTGAGGAGGTCTGGATATTGATTAACTGTCTGTGAAAATGTTTAAAGTATATTTCACACAGTCCAAATTTGTATATGCATAGGGTGTGATCAACTTAAAATTTGGCTCAGAGATCCTAGATATCAGCTTATACTCCTGTTAGAAACAGCACGTTCTAAATTATTGTTCAGATTTTTACATTTTGTCTATACTGGCTGCCTGCTTGGGTGCACATTTTCAAAATTGATTTAAGTATATCCTATATCTTTAGTGAAAGTAATATATTGCATATATTACATTACATTACATTACATTACATTGCAGGCATTTGGCAGACGCTTTTATCCAGAGCGACGTACAACAAAGTGTTAACCGTAGTCAAGAACAGTTTAGCTGAAAGCCACCCTAGCGGGAAGTACAGTCCCAGGTGCTAGGAGCAACCACATAGTTAAGCTAGGACCCTGTAGGTAAATCTGTAGCCACAATTCAAAGGCAGCAATAAAACAAACACAGTGGAAAATAGACAAAATAATGCCTAAACCTAATCCAATACATAAACAGGTAGACAAGAGTGCAATACTAAACAGCTACATCCCTAAGCTTACACAACCGGACTACAGGGAGAGGTGCACCCTGAAGAGGTGAGTCTTCAGTCGTCGCTTGAAGGTGGCCAGGGTCTCAGCTGTTCTGACTTCCACAGGAAGGTCATTCCACCATCGTGGAGCCAGAACCGACAGGAGACGTGACCGGGAAGCACAGGTGCGGAGGGGGGGAGGTGCCAGGCATCCTGAGGTAGCAGAACAGAGAGGTCTGGCAGGTGTGTAGGGTTTGAAGATCTTGAGGAGGTATGTTGGGGCTGATCCCTTGACTGCCTGGTATGCTAGGACCAATGTTTTGAATTTGATGCGAGCGATAACAGGCAGCCAGTGGAGGGTAGTGAGCAGGGGGGTGACATGGGAGTGTCTGGGAAGGTTGTAGACCAGGCGGGCTGCAGCGTTCTGGATGAGTTGCAGGGGTCTGATGGCAGATGCCGGAAGGCCAGCCAGAAGCGAGTTGCAGTAGTCCAAGCGGGACAGTACCATTGCTTGGACCAGGAGCTGGGTAGAGTACGTGGTAAGGAAGGGACGGATTCTCCTGATGTTATACAGGAAGAACCTGCACGCTCGGCTTACCGCTGCAATGTTCTTTGATAGGGACAGCCTGTTGTCCATCACCACACCGAGGTTCTTAGCGCAGGGTGATGATGTCACCAAGGTGTCACCTAGAGAAATGGAGAAATCAAGGTGGGGAGAGTTTAGGGCAGGGATGAAGATTAGTTCCGTTTTACCTGGGTTGAGCTTTAGGTGGTAACTGTCCATCCAGATCTGAATGTCCCTCAGGCAAGCAGAGATGCGGGTAGAGACCTGGGTGTCTGATGGGGAGAAGGAGAGAAAGAGTTGAGTGTCATCAGCATAACAATGGTAGGATAAGCCGTGGGCAGAGATTACAGAGCCATGGGATCGGGTGTACAGAGAGAAGAGAAGGGGACCGAGGACTGAGCCCTGTGGAACCCCGGTGGAGAGGGAGTGAGGCAGTGATACTTTACCAGCCCAGGCGACCTGGAAGGAGCGACCGAAGAGGTAGGATTCGATCCAGGCGAGGGCTGTACCGCAGATCCCTGTTGCTGCCAGGGAGGACAGGAGGATGGAGTGCTCCACAGTGTCGAAGGCAGCTGAGAGATCAAGCAGGATCAGGATGGAGCAGAGGGAGGCTGCTCGTGCAGTGTGGAGTGCCTCATTGACCGAGAGGAGAGCGGTTTCTGTTGAGTATGTATGGTGTTTATGTTATTTGGTCATGTTATAGTATTATTTCCCCCACAGACTCAAGCAATGAAGCTAATTTGAAGCACATATTGGGGCTTGGTAATAGCCATGCCTAAATTCAGATTATAAGTTAGAAAAATTGTACATAAAATCATGAGAACATGGTGGTGTGTATTGTAGGTCCATTTTATATTACAATGAATATTGTAATTATTGTTATTTTTAAAACACTGACTGGTTGACAAGTTGAATCATCTATAGTTCCAGGTGTCAATTACCTTCTGATAGGTAACCATTAATAAAACTTTAACCAAGTATCTTGAAGACCAGGAGTGGATACCAGTCTGAAGATAGAGTCTGCTCTTATTACTGTCTCTTTTTAGGAAATGTGGATACTGGAGGTGAAAATTACACCATGGAGGAATAGATACATAGTCCTTCAAGGTGGGCCTCAGAGAACAAACCCATTATGGTTGTTTAAAAGTGTGCTAAAGTGTGCAGAATTCCAAGAAGATTGGTGCTGAATCGTGTACAGCCTCTTATACAAATGAATGAAGGAACTATCTTATGTTTCATATTCAAATTCATAAGCACTTTGTTGTGAAATATAAATTCAATTTTTAATTTATAGTTTTCTCTTGAGTTTTCTCTATGGTTGATCACTGTGAATACCCAACCATGCCCTTTTGTTGTCAAAATGTGTTCATCTTAAGGCTGAGTAAGAGAAAATAAATAAATAGGAATTTAAATGGAACCTCCACAATAACGACATTAAGATGGTGAACTTTTTTGTGTAATTACTTGCATTTAATTTGTAAATTGAGTTTGAAAGTGGAGGCACATTACAGTAAAGTATGGCTTAGTTTTGAGGTGCTAAGTTTTTTGGATATGATTTGGAATATATCATGGACCTGTAAAGAAAAATACTGCAGTTAGTGTAATGTAGGGATCTAGTTTGAATGACATGGCTAATTTACCTTTTGGAAATCCTCAGTGTAGCTAAATGCTTGCTATGTCAATCATTCAAAGATATCATTCAGACATATTTGGAAATAGATTAAGAGACAAGTAAAATGCATCTGTTAGTGTAAATATAACTGAAAAGTTGCAACATCTTCAATCATGCCACCAAAGGAAATGTTGTCATTCTTACTTGTTGATCTGACTGCAATTATGAAATTCAGGGTCCCTTTTGCCATAAGCTTTCCCTCATTAATCAAATTGACAAATTAAATACTTTTGAAAGTGAAACTTGCTGCTCAGTTGCTTCAATCACATTGTTTGGTGGATAAATTAATATCCTGCCTTGTCAGCAGTGCTGAAATCTCAAGGTAAATGGTTGTGTTCTACTGTTTCAGAGCATTCTGGGAATAAGACCCTGGAGGGGCAAGCCAACTTCTAAAATACATATGCTTATTTATTTAATTTCATACCAAATCAAACAGTATGCAAACTGATTCACAGACTGTCATTGAAGTAACCAGAAAAATTAAGCCAACTTGTTTTTCACAATAATGTTTTTCCCCTTGTCTCCTCCTTAAAGTAATCAAAACTACTGAATCATAGACTTTTAGTGATCCCTAAAATGTAAAGATATATTTGTAATTTGCTAACATGTTTTTATAGTTTGATAGACCATAGCTGCCTCGGTCATAGATAACACCATGACTTCAGTGTTATATTTACATTGATGACTTTATCGGACATTCTTATCCAGAGTAACTTACAAAAGTGCAGACTAAAGAGGTTAAGCAACAAGCAACAACGATTCTAAGACAAGGACAAAGGACAAAGACAAGGAGTGTAAGGCTTGGTGATAGGTTGGAGGTATGATCGTGCAGTAGGAGTCCTAACGTCAGTATTTTGGCTGGTTATGTACAAGACGAGCAGCAGATTTTGTTTTTGTACAACTGTCAGTTGACAGGTATTTTATATTTGTCAATTGACAATTTAGTAAAGAAAATATGTGCCTGTGTTTTCTTAGCCTTTCCTGGAGTTTTTGTAAGGATGCAGGAAAATGAATCAAAACCACTACAGCTCTTTATATGACCTACCGTAAGTCCTGCTCACTCTTTCTAACTGGTACAGTACTGTATGTGGGTTAACTTTATTCACCACTGAGAAATTTGACGCGTTTATAATAATTGAAATGTTGTCTCAAATAGCTTGTTCAGCCGTGTAGCCTATACCATTTCATAGGTTTGAGGTTTGAGGTTCTGCAGGACAAATTTACAGAATTAGGATCAAAGTTAAGGGGCAGAACCTCCACGGTGGTCTTCCTTGGAATTCTGCCAGTAGCACGTGCTAGCAAAGGCAAGCATAATTGTATATGGAGATTTAACACGTGGCTACAAACCTGGTGCAGGAAAGAGGGGTACAGGTTTATGGGGCACTGGGACTCCTTTTGGAACAGGTAACCTGTACAAGTGGGACGGGCTACACTTGAACCCGAGGGGTACAGCTGCATTGGGCCAGCGTATGCTTAGGGTAGCGGAGGAATATTTAAACTAGGGACTGGGGGGCAGGGAGGGAAATTAGTAGTAGTAGTATTATGAATAGGGAGGTACAGACTGACCAGATGGAAGATACCAGGGTGGAGTATAATAACTCTGAGGATATAATTAATAAAGATTTTTTAGATCATAATGTGAATAGAGGTGGTTCGGCACAGTTACAGTGGGGAAAATAAGTATTTCACCCCCTGCTGATTTTGTGAGTTTGCCCCCTTACAAAGAAAGGAACGGTCTATAATTTTCATGGTAGGTTCATCTTAACAGTGAGAGACAGAAAAAATCCCAGAAAATCACATTATATGAATTTTAAACATTTATTTGTGTTTTATTGAGGAAAATAAGTATTTCACCTCCTAGCAAAACATGACTCAGTACTTGGTGGAGAAACCCTTGTTGGCAAGCACAGCGGTCAGACGTTTCTTGTAGTTGGTCACCAAGTTTGCGCAGATCCCAGGAGGGATTTTGGCCCACTCTGTTATGTCTCCGTCCCATCCTGTCCACCTCCCTTGTGTTTCCTGACAGTTTTTCCCTTGTTCCTGTCTCGGTTTTCCTTTTCTCCCTTGTGATTGTTGTGTTAATTGTTTTATTATTTTCAATTATCCTGTTATCATTCCCTCGTTACCACTCATCATGTTCACCTGTTGCCTATTCCGGCATACCAGCCTCCCATCAAGTTCATCAGCCCTGCAGAGTATATCTACCCCGGTTTCCCCTTCATTCTTTGTCAGATCGTTGTGTGTTTTCCCTGCCTGGCTCCTTCCCCGTTGGTATCCCAGTTCCTGTAAGTTTTCGACCTGCCTGTCCTGCCTGTCCTGCCTGTCCTGCCGCGTGCCCTCGGACCAGCCAGCTCCCTGCCCTGCCTCCAAGCCAGCTTCCCTACGTGCTTGCCTGCCAGCCAGCTTCCCGGCCTGCCTTCGTCTGCCCTTACCTCTGTTCCCCTGTTCCAGTCTTCGTGTATATATTTAATAAATACCCTCACCTATCTCATCCCCTGTGTCAGCGTCCTGCGCTTGGGTCCTACCTGTATTCACCTGCGTATCTACACGTAACAGAACGATCTGACCAATCATGGACCCAGCAGTCGATGACAGTTTCCGCAAGACCTTAGAAGAAATCAATGCCAACATATCCCAGTTGGGGAAGCATCTGGACCTTATGAAGCATCACCGATCTTCCCCGGAAACCCTGCCTAACTCTCCTTGCTTGGCATCGCAGGCCTCCCTGTGGGTCCCTCCTCGCTGGCTCCTGCCGGCCTCCCTGGGGACCGCTCGCCACTCGCTCACCGGCCTCTCCAAGGGCCCCTCCTTGCCTGGCGTCGCAGGCCTCCCCAAGGGCCCCTCCTTACCTGGCACCGTCAGCCTCCCCGAGGGCCCAATGCGCCTGCTGCTCGCCGGCCTCCCGAGGGCCCAATGCGCCCTGCCTTCACCGGCCTCCCGAGGGCCCAATGCGCCCTGTCTTCGCAGGCCTCCCGAGGGCCCAATGCGCCCTCGCAGGCCTCCCGAGGGCCCAATGCGCCCTGTCTTCGCAGGCCTCCCGAGGGCCCAATGCGCCCTGTCTTCGCAGGCCTCCCCGAGGGCCCAAAGCGCCCTGCCTTCGCCGGCCTACCCGAGGGCCCAACGCGCCCTGCCTTCGCGGGCCTCCCCGAGGGCCCTACGTCCCTGCCGCCGCGGGCCTCCACGAGGGCCCAACGCCCCCTGCCGCCGCGGGCCTCCCCGAGGGCCCAACGCGCCCTGCCGTCGCCGGCCTCCCCGAGGGCCCAACGCGCCCTGCCGTCGCCGGCCTCCCGAGGGCCCAACGCGCCCTGCCTTCGCCCGGCCTCCCGAGGCCCACCGCGCCCTGCTGCCGCCGGCCTCCCGAGGCCACCGCGCCCTGCTGCCGCCGGCCTCCCCGAGGGCCCACCGCGCCCTGCTGCCGCCGGCCTCCCCGAGGGCCCACCGCGCCCTGCTGCCGCGGGCCTCCACGAGGGCCCAACGCCCCCTGCTGCCGCGGGCCTCCACGAGGGCCCAACGCCCCCTGCTGCCGCGGGCCTCCACGAGGGCCCAACGCCCCCTGCTGCCGCGGGCCTCCACGAGGGCCCAACGCCCCCTGCTGCCGCGGGCCTCCCCGAGGGCCCACCGCGCCCTGCTGCCGCCGGCCTCCCCGAGGGCCCACCGCGCCTGCTGCCGCCGGCCTCCCGAGGGCCCACCGCGCCCTGCTGCCGCCGGCCTCCCGAGGGCCCACCGCGCCCTGCTGCCGCCGGCCTCCCGAGGGCCCACCGCGCCCGGTCCTTCCTCAAGCAACACTCCTGTCCTCTGTGCCCTCCAGCCATTCCCCTCCACCCGCCCGGGTCATCTGGGATCCCTTCCTCATCCGGGATTTTCATCGGGAGCATCCCGATAGGCCTGGTGGGTCGCCAGGAGGCTCCCGTTGAGGGGGGGGTACTGTTATGTCTCCGTCCCATCCTGTCCACCTCCCTTGTGTTTCCTGACAGTTTTTCCCTTGTTCCTGTCTCGGTTTTCCTTTTCTCCCTTGTGATTGTTGTGTTAATTGTTTTATTATTTTCAATTATCCTGTTATCATTCCCTCGTTACCACTCATCATGTTCACCTGTTGCCTATTCCGGCACACCAGCCTCCCATCAAGTTCATCAGCCCTGCAGAGTATATCTACCCGGTTTCCCCTTCATTCTTTGTCAGATCGTTGTGTGTTTTCCCTGCCTGGCTCCTTCCCCGTTGGTATCCCAGTTCCTGTAAGTTTTCGACCTGCCTGTCCTGCCTGTCCTGCCTGTCCTGCCTGTCCTGCCTGTCCTGCCGCGTGCCCTCGGACCAGCCAGCTCCCTGCCCTGCCTCCAAGCCAGCTTCCCTACGTGCTTGCCTGCCAGCCAGCTTCCCGGCCTGCCTTCGTCTGCCCTTACCTCTGTTCCCCTGTTCCAGTCTTCGTGTATATATTTAATAAATACCCTCACCTATCTCATCCCGTGTGTCAGCGTCCTGCGCTTGGGTCCTACCTGTATTCACCTGCGTATCTACACGTAACACACTCCTCTTTGCAGATCCTCTCCAAATCCTTAGAAATCCATTTTCAGTGTCCTGGCTGAGGGAAGGAGGTTCTCACCCAAGATTTCCCGGTACATGGCCCCATTCATCCTCCCCTCGATCCGGTGAAGTCGTCCTGTGCCCTTAGCAGAGAAACAGCCCCAAAGCATAATGTTTCCACCGCCATGCTTGACGGTGGGGATGGTGTTCTTGGGGTCCAAGGCAGCTTTTTTCTTCCTCCAAACACGGTGAGTCGAGTTGATGCCAAAGAGCTCGATTTTAGTCTCATCTGACCACAGCACTTTCTCCCAAGCCTCCTCTGAATCATCCAGGTGCTCATTGGCAAACTTCAGACGGGCCTGTACATGTGCCTTCTTGAGCAGGGGGACCTTGCGGGCACTACAGGATTTCAATCCATTACGGCGTAGTGTGTTACCAATGGTCATCTTGGTGACTGTGGTCCCAGCTGCCTTGAGATCATCAACAAGCTCCAGCCGTGTAGTTCTGGGTTGTTCCCTCACCTTTCTCATGATCAGGTTCACTCCACGAGGTGAGATCTTGCGTGGAGCCCCAGACCGAGGGAGATTGATAGTCAATTGGTGTTTCTTCCATTTTCTAATTATCGCACCAACAGTTGACTCCTTCTCACCAAGCTGCTTGCCAATGGTCTTGTAGCCCATTCCAGTCTTGTGCAGGTCTACAATTTTGTCCCTGATGTCCTTAGACAATTCTTTGGTCTTGCCCATTGTGGAGAGGTTGGAATCTGATTCATTGATTGATTCTGTGGACAGTTGTCTTTTATACAGGTAACGAGTACTTAATTAGGAGTACTAATTAAGTAAGAGCACTAATCTGTGTGCCTCCTGGTCACATAACCGGTCTGTGGGAGCCAGAATTCTTGCTGTTTTGCTAGGGGGTGAAATACTTATTTTCCTCAATAAAACACAAATAAAGGTTTAAAATTCATATAATGTGATTTTCTGGGATTTTTTAAAAAATATTCTGTCTCTCACTGTTAAGATGAACCTACCATGAAATTTATAGACCGACCGTTCCGTTCCTTTCTTTGTAAGGGGGCAAACTCACAAAATCAGCAGGGGGTGAAATACTTATTTTCCCCACTGTATGTGTGGAGGGGAAGGACAACGTAAGTGTGAGTAAGGCTCTGAAGTTTGTGTTTAAATGCGAGAAGCATAAAAAATGATTTTTTGGAACTGGAGGCTGTCATGTTGAATGGGGGTTATGACATTGTTGGGATTACTGAAACATGGCTTGGCGCAGCGGATGGGGATGAATATAATGTAAAGGGTTACAAATTGTTTAGGAAGGATATAACTAATAAAAGAGGAGGGGGAGTGGCCCTTTATGTGAAAGACAATCTTAATGTGCAGGAAATTCCAGGTATTAACTCATTCGTTTCTTGTGAGGACATCTGGATTAGATTACTGGGAGATCATGAGAAGGGCCTTAATATAGGAGTATGCTATAGACCTCCAGCTTCAGACAGTAACATAAATAGTATGCTCTTTGGTGACATAAAACAAACCTGTGCTGAAGGAGAGATGATAATAATGGGCGACTTCAATTACCCCTCTATTAATTGGGAGGTAGTGACAGGTCAGGGTAAAAGTGAAGAGGAGTTTTTAGATATGGTCAATGACTGCGTTTTGGTACAGTCTGTTACTCAGCCTACGAGAGGGAAATCAATACTGGATCTGGTTTTGTGTAACAATCCTGATAGAATTTGCAGCACAGAGGTAGAAGAACCACTAGGGGCAAGTGACCACGGTGCAGTTATTTTTGATATTGTTTGGCAAGTTAAGACAGCCTCCTTGTGGAGGGCGTTGGTCTTGGCAACATGGGAGTGGCAGGGTTGCCTTTGTTTTCCATGTTATGGAGGCCTTTGGAGCAGTGGGACTTTCCAGGGGCAGGTTTGACACTCTCAGGGTGTGAGAGTGTGAACTGTTGCCCGGAAGGTTGCTCCAAAGGCCATAATGGATTGAATTATTATTTAATTGATGTTAATTGGTAAGTGATTATTCACTTACCTGTTTGTGTGTGAGAATGTGAGTGGGTGTGGTCTGTCAATTGTTTGGTGTTCTGTGATTCGGTGTGTGAATGTTAGACCGGTGATTGCCTCACGAGTCTCACCTGAGCCAGGCAGGAAGTAAGCCTATTTAAGAGCAGGTGGGGTGAGTGGGGAATCAGTTAGTCTTGTCTTGCCATTTGTGTGTGTATCTTGCAGAGTTGGTCTTTGTCTGGTCATTTGTGAGTGCGTGTGCACGAAAATTGTGTATTATTGTGGAGTGTTTGATGTTTGATGTGACTCTGTCGAGCATGGTGGCGCGTGTTTGTAATCCAAGCTTCTGGGAGGTGGAGTCTGTGTGGAGTTTATGTTGAGTTCTGTGTGTGTTTGTCGAAAGTGACTGAGTAGAGTGCTTCCTGTGTGTGTGGGAAAGAGGGAGAGAGGGCGCACTAAGAGTGTCCGCCTCTCTCCCTCAGTGTAATCCTGAAAGAGAGCGAGAGGGCGCCCTGAAAGAGGGTCCGCCTCTCGCCCTCTGTGTGATTGGGAGAGCGAGAGGGCGCTCTGAAATAGTCAGCCTCTCGCCCTCGGTGTGATTGGAGAACTCGCACTCGGGCAGTGCAGAGTGTTTCTGGACAACGGCCCGAGAACTCTCACTGAAAGAGTGGAGAGTGTCTCGGGGCTGGTTAGAAGTAGAGATGCACCGATCGATTGGCCTCTGACCGGAAATGGCCGATTTTCAGCTGATCGGCCTCAATCGGTGACTTGATCCCGATCACTCCACATAGCCGATTCTGTGCGCCGGTTGGCTCCTCGCCCCCCTCTTTTTCACGTGACGTGCGCGCGTACCCGTGAGCCAATGCAGACAGATCAGATGAGCGCAGCGCTGAACACTTAAAGCTTTCAGTTTGTCATACATGTCAATCGAAAATAAGCCGCGGAGGAACAACCTCAAAACGTTCGAACGACCAACCTAATCATTTAGGTTGACCAACTCGTTTTTCTACAGTACCGTAGGTACCGGGGTTAATTAATAATTAACTTCGTTGCGCTAGTTCGGTTCCTCTGAACCATTTTCCATTAATAGAACATGGTGGTAGTGCATACACTTGACGTAATAATGCCCTGCTGAAGCACTGAATTGCACTGAAATCATTATGTTCGCTAATGAGTGACGTTATGAAACAGTGCTATTCACTCATACAAATCTAACTTATTAGACCTAATGATAAATTCATCTAACGATTTCTAGCTAAACCACAGCTGTGCGTTTCCACTATCAAACAAACTCAGAAACAGCAAGCATCGCCTCTTTTCCAATTACTCCTAGTTTGAAACATTTTTATCTAGGCTTTGAAGCTAGTTAAAGTCGTAGTCGTTAGGCTACCTGACTCACGCAAATAACGAAATTCTGCTGAAGAGCGGCTTGTTTCAATGCCTTTGACAAGCTCCGCAACTGAAACATCCGCCTTATATCGCTACAAGTGTTTTCCATTGCACTATATAGAATTGGGATCTACTCTAATCCACCTCTAGCAAACAAATTAGTCTAGCGCATCATAGGTTCGAACTAACCTGTTTTCCATTAGCATTGTCGCAATAACTTTATGATGCACATCAAGTTGAAGCCATATAATTATTTAATGGAAAAAGGGCTTGTGTCATCTGTCATCAGAATATAACGTTAGTGTTTTAAATAAATATTTCCGGACTAATGGTCTGTCACCATGTCAGTACATTTAAACTACTCTTGTTTCTTTTTATTTATTACTTCAAGGCTACATGCCACTGTTGTTGGATTCTCTTTTATTCATCATTTAATTTAATTTGCACAAAAAAGAAAAGCTCTGTCCAGTAACCTGGAACACTTTTTTATTTTGAAATGTGTTTTAGTGAGACCTACCTCATGCTTCTGACCTACCTCAGAATTGTCAATCTTAATTTTCTATTAAAGCAAAGTTACAAAAATGTTTGTGTAAGTTGTCAATTATTGTTTTTAGAAAAAAAAAATCGGAATCGGCCAAAATCGGTATCGGCAAGTCAGACTAATCAAAAATTGGAAATCGGAATCGGCCAAGAAAATCGCAATCGGTGCATCTCTAGTTAGAAGAGAACTTTCCCTGTGAGGAGTGGCGAGGGTCTCTGTGTGTTTGGGGTAAAAGAGAACTCAGACTGAAAAGGTTGAGTGTCTCTGTGTGCATGGGTTTGGGAAGCACTTGAAAAGTCACTGGGGAGGTTTTAGGGGAACTCCGGCCTGAGGAGGCACGGTGTCTTGTTGAGATGTGTCGGGACAGTGCGTAGAGTTCTACCCTGTCCCGTAAGTGTTGATGTGTGTTAAATGTGAATTGAATTGAATTGAACATTGGATTGATGAGAGCGGTGTGGAAAGCCGCTGATTGTCTGTGTTTGTTGTGTGTTCCCTGAAAGGATCCCCCTCGGAGGAGGCGGGCTTTCGTTGAGTTTTGATTATTTTAGTTTCTTAATTTAGTTAATTGTTTTTGCCCGAAAGCTTTGTGGCAAGTAGGGTGAAGACTTTGTGTTTGTGTTTGTTTTATTTTAACCTGCTCTCCCACTCTCTCTCCCATGTCTGGGGGGAAAGACAGAAAAAAATTAAATAAAATCCGGTCCGTAGACTGGCAAACCCCACTCCTCTGCCAGTTCTTACCATCCACTGCTCTGCTCCAGTCCACTCCTCTAACTCTAGAATTTTACATTTCAGATGAGCTGACTTTAATAAAATGAGAGAGAATTTAAATAATATAGATTGGGTAAAACTTCTAGATTACAGAACTGTGAATGAAAAATAGATTATATTTAAAAGGGTTATTGTAGATGTACAGTGTAAATTCATCCCAAAGTTAAGGAAAAATAGGATGAAAAAACTGTCTCTGCAGTGGATGACTAAATCTTTACAGGAGATTTTGAGGCAAAAGAAGCGACTATACAGAGTATATAAAAAGGATAACTCAAAGAGAAACAAGTTAGATTATTGTAATATGCGGGCTAAGGCTAAAAAGGAAATAAGATCAGCTAAAAGGCGGTTTGAAAATTTGCCAAGATGCAAAAAGTAATCCTAAAAGTTTTTTCAATATTGTAGTAGAAAAAGGAAAGTTAAGGATGAAGTTAAGTGCATTAAGAATAAGGAAGGAACTTTGGTTTTTATAATAAGGATATTGCTAACACACTAAATAGTTACTTTGTTGAGAGCTTTACTAGAGGTTATAAATATGCCTAAATGTATACCCAAGGTACAGAATGTTTTGGAGGACTTTGAGATTAGGGACGTAGAAGTACTACAAAAACTACAGAAACTTAAGACAAATAAGGCAGCAGGCCCTGATGGCATATATCCCAGAGTACTCAAAGAACTTGGGGAAATTATATATAAACCATTAACAGATAGTTTTATGCAATTCATAATCACTGGAGAAATACCAGATGACTGGAAGCAGGGTAGTATAATTCCAATATATAAGAAGGGGGACCGTACTGACCGAGGGAACTATAGGCCTGTCAGTTTAACTCAGTTTAGGCTAGATGCAGAACTAGATACTCTAGATTAGGACATGACAAGCCTAGATGGGCCGAACGGCCCGTTCTTGTCATTATACGTATTCTTATGTTCTTATATTATAACCATCCACAAAATGCATGCAAGCAATTGTAATTAAACTACAAATGTGTGCCACATTTCATTACCTACCAGTATTAACTTATTTGTATTTATTATTGTTTTATGATGGCTACACCCCAGAGAGAAATGATACAAGATCGTCAGACACCACGTCATCAAACACTTACTATTGGATGGGTGGGGAACTTCTTTTCTCCAGGGTCGGTGTGTATGCAGGTTTTTGTTTCCACTTATTACCATGCATTTGTTAATTAGTTGTAGGCTATACACCAAGGTCGGTTCACTCTTAGAATAGACCACACCCACCGTAAAACATTTCATACAAGTACACAGGAACAGTATTCAGCTGTCATTCAGCATATCTTGAGTTTATGACAAATGTAACTAAAATAGCTATCAGATCTGGGCTAATTAAATAATTAACAGCAGAAATTAGCAGGAAATCCAGAAACAGATACTGAACTCCTTATGTTCTGTTTTATTAAAATAATAGTTCAAAAACGAAGAATTCAAAAAAATCTAAAACAGATTAGATAAGAAATAGCACTGTTTTTTGTATTAGCATATTTGACATCAAAATATATATTTTTTTATTTAACCTTTATTTAACCAGGAAAGGTCCCATTGAGATTAAAAATCTATTTTACAAGGGAGTCCTGGCCAAGACAGGCAGCAGCACAAATAAAAACACAAAAAAATGTTGCAGACATAAACAGAACAAACTACAGAAAATAACAAACTCAAAAACCACAAGAATTCAAAGCACCGACATCCTAAGGACTCTGCCTCCATGTCCTTCATATTGGATTTGAAAACATTCAAAGAAATCAAATGAGTAAGTTTTAAATCCTTCTGCAACCCATTCCAGTCTGAAAGCGCAGAGTACATAAAAGCCCTTTTCCGGGCTCTGTACTGACATTTAGGACAGAAAGCGTTAAAATGTCCTGAGACCGCAAGGCGTACTGTCCAGAACTTTTCTGCTTAATAAATATGCACAGGTAGGATGGGAGCAGACCAATAATTGCCTTATATATAAAAGTGTACCAATGTGTGAGCCTACGGGTTGCCAGCGCAGGCCATCCTACCCGAGAGTATAACTCACAATGGTGAGTCAAGGCTCTACAATTTGTTATAAATATAACATTAGTTATGTACCAAATTTGTTATTCAGTATTTTTTTCAAGATTAAACGTTTTTTAGTATCCCTTTGAAACCAGTGAGCAAATGGTAAACGGTATTTGTTCATTCATTTCTGAAATAGTCAAGGGTAATGTAGCTTCTGACGTTGTGGCATATAATAGGCTATTTGTTTATAGGCTATTTGTTTACAGGCTAACTGCCAACAGAAATTCAGGGCAGTTTCAGGTTAAGAGCACCCAAACCAAATGACTAGCTAACTAGTTAGAACAGTACCGAAAGAGCGTCTTTTTAGGTTGGGTCGCGAAACACGATTGTCAGTATGTGGAACACAGTTAAAGCTCCCAGGCAAAACTAATGTACAGCCGGTGTAATCGATTAATAAACACGGAAGCCAAACTCAGAAAAAGCACTGGACTGAACATAAGAACATAAGAACAGTTCATTCGCTGTCTATCCTTAAAAGACACAATCAGTCATGGCTGCAGACGAAAACATGTTTCTAAAAGCTAAAGATCGGACCTTTACCGGCCTGACTGAAGGTATGTGCATTTCCACTCCGTTGTTTTCTGGATCTGAGGTTTGCGTAAGCCTGGAATCAACTTTTGTCTTCCACTAGCTAAGTAAGTATACTAGCTAGTTAGCGTGGAACTACAGAGTAAAGCAATAGCTTTCTCACGAGCTAACCGCATTCTGTATCTGCTACCTAGCTAACAATATGTCAGATACAGCCAGTAGGAGCTAACTCATACAGAATGCCCACTGTCTGAGAATTATAATTCAGAATGTAGCTACTTGGAGACAAATTTCCATTTCAGATAGAATTGAGCCTCTAACTAGTGCTAGCTCATAGCTCGCGCAGCTGATTGCCCAACAACTTGCTATGGTAGGTTTATAGGTCTATGCAATTTAGTTAGCTAAGAGTACTCTGTTTAGGTAACGTTAGAGATAAAGAGAAAGCAAACAAACAAGAAACATAACTACGTTATAAGATTACCTTCGAACGAGTACAACGTACTAAATTAATAGCAAATTCGGTCAGCGCTTGTGTACTGCCCTCTTCAATTCGAATCACACATTTTTGATTGGGTTCAAGTCTGAAGACTGAGCTGGCTATTGTAAAACTGTCATTTTTGTGGTCAGTTAACCACTTCTTGGTTGATTTTGTGATACGGTTGGGATAATTATCTTGCTGAAGGATACATTTTTGTTTCAGCTTCTTGGCAGGGGGAAACCATGTTTTTGGACAAAATGGTAGTTGCTGAAGGCCATGATTCCATTGACCTTAACAAGAGCCCCTAACATCCAGATCCACCCCCATATTTTCATATTTGCACATTGCAAAAGTGATGGCAAGACTACAAATTGGGCACACATCAAAAATAAATTAAAACCACTAATCATGTTTCATGAAATCTGGGTAGTCCCTGAACCTACGGAAATATGTTTTTGATATTAATACCATTTTTGATAGCCAATGTATACATGGATAGACAACCAACAAGCTGACTTTGTGTTATTATTATATATTTTTTAAAGGCCAATAGCAATTGCCTTTTGGATAGCATTGCCAGCATAAATAAAGCAAATACATTGAATATTTTTTGCTTTTATTTAGATATTACATGCTCAGTAGCTACTGATAATAGAATTAGGTGCAGTACTAAATTGCACTTGGGATTCTTATAAGCACTGTATATAAATGTATCTTTCATTTCTAAGAGGGTAATGAGGGGCATAAAACTAAATTTCACACAGCGTCTTGTTAGAAATCCAGCAGTGATGCTCATCTTTGAATTAATCAAAGCCCTCAGATGCCCTAGCTTTGATTAGAAGGAATTAAATGGCATTCCTGTCTGGTGCTAAACTTTGAATTGATACCAGACATTGAAATCAAGAGTGAATGGCTGAGAAATCAATGTATTAACAGAAGCTTACATAGATTGTTGTTTGGCCTTTGTTATACAGAAGCTTAATTAAGTAGATTGGTGTTTGGTCCTGCTTATATTTCAGTCAAGAGCCTTACTTCCGCTAGCCACTGACTGTAATGAGTTTTTGAATTCCTTTTGGAATAGAAGTGTGAACACTTTGTTTCACAGACACAAGTTTGCCTTAAGGCATTGCACATTGAAGAGAATTGGGTTGTGGTATTGAAGTGGCTGGGGAAAATGTATTTAATTACTTATTTGCATCATCATGCAAATGAGTAGAGTTGTTGTTATAATTTTTGTGAAACAATGTCGGCAGAAAAGGCCAGAAATTATGATACAAAAGCTTCAAGAAAAGTGTGTATTGAAAGTGTAGCATCCATTTAGGAGTTATCTTTAAAGTTGCTATCTTAAATAGGGCACATTCTCCAATTTTCATACATTTGTTTGGAACAACATACACCATTATAAATGCAGCTTAATCTTGAATTTGCTTGATGTCAGTATCTTATACACCAGCCTTATACAACAGCCATTTGTTGATTGTCCTGCAGTTTTTCTGAGTAATAAAAAGTAAAATACAGAGTTCCTTACCTTAAGCATTGATTTAGCCACAGATGTGATACAATTATGTCATTAAGGATTTAGGTGGAATAGAAAGCAAAGGCAAGTTGAGCACCCCAGGGTTGCTTCCATTTGCCACCCATTGCAGATCGGGATAGGTTTCCTCATATCTTTTTAATAACATTAGTAGTACTTCTAATGTACTGTAGCCTATTGTTTCTTATTATGAGAACATATGTTTAGCATATAATACTGCTTACTTAAAGTTACTTTTAGTGTTTAGAATATGTTCTTCTCAAAGCTGATATAGCCTACGTATTTATTTAAAAGCAGGATCTGCTGCAGTCACATGGGCTTGCAGGGTGATGTAGCCTAATTGTTAAGGAGCTGGACTGTAAATAGATGACTGGTTCAATTCCCATGTGAGGCATTTCCATTGAACCCTTGAGCAAGGTACTTAACCTGAATTACTTCAGTAAATATCCATCATTAATGTATTATGTGTATATATATATACACAATTACCCTTAATTATTTTTAATTAATGTTCAGCAATTTTGAGAATTTTCTATTTCACTTGGAAGTTGTAGGGTAAAATGTGTAAACAATGGTCGAAAAAGTCTGATTTAATGTTTTAATTTCAGGCTGTAAGGCAACAAAAGGTTACAACTTTGAGATGGGATGTAGACTTTAAAGGGCCACTGTAGTCAAAGTGTTTTATTTATTTATCAAGTGTATGTATGTATGTATGTATGTATATGTTTCCCTGGATAAAGGCATCTCCTAAAGCCCCTTTCACAATATATGTGGTCTGCCCAGCGCCCAGCGCTTGATGTCAAGCAGAGTATAGTGTAGACCAAAAATGGCATAAGGTTGAGGGTGTGGGTTAAACAATGGGTGGTCTGAAAATGTGACATCAAGTAACTTTGAAGGGAGATGAAACGGTGGGAGGCTTGAACTACTGCAATTTCAATCAGCTGATGTAGCTTACTGGCTTTGTGAGCAGCAATAGCCACATACCTGAGCAGCTACCCCTGATACAGTCTTGATAATGTGGTCCTGTGGGACCCCCCACCAGAAAATTACTCAGCTCGGGCATCCAATCTCCTGACCTACTGACAAAGACCATACTGTCTGTATCATGGTACTGCGTTCGTCTCTGTAGTTTGCCCATGAGACTGTACAGCTCAAGGCAGGCGTAGGCGGTGGTGAATGTGGCGATGAAGATGTTCATGTTACCAGGAGCGACCGGATATTTATTACTGTACCACCGTTGTACTAAGGCCACACCCTGGTTCAAAAAAGAAAAACATGATACATTGCACTCACTGGAGAACATGTATTGCAGAATGATCAACATGTACATTTTACATTACATTTAAAATTTTAAGCATTTAGCAGACGCTCTTATCCAAAGCGACTTACAAGATGTGCATTAATACATGGTAGTTTATCATGAACAAAATCATAGTTTGCACTCGAGATCAGTGCAGTAATACAGCGATAGACATCATTGTAGGGAGCTGCATACCGTACCTGTAAGACTGGGAAGGAAAAACCTAGTAAATGTATTAAAAAAAAATTATTTTTTTTATTTTTTAATTAATTGAGTAGGCAGGGATGCATATGCAAGAAGTGTTGAGCAAGTAGGCAGTGGTGATGACAATTGGGTAAATGTACAGAATTCAGTGGTAGTGGAGTCTGAAAAGTGGGTTTTGAGTCTCTTGCGGAAGATCGCAAGTGATTCCGCGGTCCTAACCAATTGCGGAAGGTCGTTCCTCCATCGAGGGGTCAGGACAGAGAAGAGGCGAGACTGCGAGGAGTGGCTGCCAGGCGCCCAGAGGGATGGGAGAGTCAGTTTGCCAGAGGAGGCTGAGCAGAGGGGTCTGGTTGGGGTGTTGGGTGTGATGAGTGTCTGGAGGTAAGGGGGAGCAGTTCCTCTAGCCACTTGAAAAGCAAGCACCAGTGATTTGAATCTGATGCGTGCTGCGATGGGGAGCCAGTGCAGAGAGGAGAGTAGAGGGGTGACGTGGGTGGACTTCAGTTGATTGAACACCAGACGTGTGGCGGCATTCTGGACTAATTCCAGTGGCTTGATGGCACAGGCTGGTAGACCTGCCAGCAAGGAATTGCAGTAGTCTAGACGTGAGATCACCAGGGCCTGGACCAGGAGTTGTGTGGCCTCTTGGGTGAAGAATGGTCGGATCCTCCGGATGTTGTGGAGGGAGAATCGGCAGGCCCGGGTGATCGCTGCGATGTGGCCCAAGAAGCACAGCTGGTCATCCAGGGTCATTCCAAGGCTCCTAGCAGACTGGGACGGAGACACTATGGAGCCTTCCACGGTGATTGAAGCATCAATCATCGGGCAGCCCTTCGCTGGGAGGAAGAGCAGCTCAGTCTTCCCCAGGTTCAGCTTCAGATGGTGGGTGGACAGAGATGTCAGCCAGGCATGCAGAGATCTGTGCCGGGACCTGCGTCTCAGATGGAGAGAAAGTGGAAAGTGTTCTACAAAGTGGAAACATGAGGTTACCGGCAGTTCTGTATGGAAAAACGGGTAGATATAAAACCAAATATTCCAACCACTGAATGGGGGCGTTGGAAAAATATTTTTGTCACTTAATCTAATTATCCGTTGATGTCATGGCAATAGTGTCTCTCTGCAAAATATTGGTTTGGTACATTTTCATGCATACTGAAGCAATAGTAATACACTGCAGAGGGTCAAGGCAACCACTGCTCAGCACCTCAGCTCTACACCTTAAATATGTTTCCCGCAAAATGATTACATTGTTCTTAAAGTATTCGCCCATTTATTTTCTGAAGTTAAAGACACCACCAGAAAGTGTGATACTAGCTTAGGAATTTTGTTTGTTCTTTCTCCATCATGGCATTGACACCATCGTGAGGAGCTAGGTAAGGGCCTCTGTAACGTTGCTTTTTGGCAGTGTTTCAGAAATGGGGGAAATATCCCTTCTTGGGAGTTTTCAGACCCCATAGCCTGTGGCATTGCACTCAGTTTCAGAAGTAAAAAACTGAGGGTGTCAATGTACCTCTGTTTAAGTTTGGTGTCTACAAAACACATACGTTGCTGCCTTGAAGGGTGGGCAGTGCCTTTCTTAACTAATTGATTCATCGATTACCGATTGTACCCCTTTGTTGTGCGCAATGAATTTTTAATGACAATGAATGTATAACCTTTGTAGTGCAGCTGTCTGTACGTCTGCAAAAAGTGGTCAATACGTGTCACCCTCTACAACCCAACGTGTCCCCTTAAAATCAATACAACTGACATAGTTGGCAATATGCATACCCATATCTTGCCTGCCTTCAAAATAAATAAAAAATTTACTTGTCACAGCTCTCCTTGGTTCCGGCAGGCTGGATGAAACACGTGTGGTCGCTTTCGGGGGTTAAGATCTTCTTTACAGAAGATGCAACGACCACCTTGAAAAAAAAGCGAGACTTACAGAAATGCAGACAGTCATCACATTTATTTGTTCGGGTTGGCTGGAACACTGAGCATCGAGACAAATGTTGCAATGATATGATAAGAGTTTCACAGGGATCCGGCAATGATTGGTTCGCAATTCCCATGACTACTGCTGTGTCCTCACTGAGGGGTTTGGCTGGGTTTTGCGTTGACAGGGGGGAAGGAGTTTGTGTGAGATGGTTCTTCATTTGGATCCTCAAGACCAAGAAGCTCCAAGTTGCTTACCTCGGTGTCTGGAAAAATTAATAAATAAATAAAAAACGAATGGGCCACACAATCCAACAACAAGCAGGGTATGCATATGACCGACACTTACCGTGCTGAATCACGACAGTACTTTCTAATGAGGTATCTTTGATCTCCAAGAGAGATTTTGTCAGTAGTTTCTAATTTCATAAAAATGCTACATGTAGGCTATAAATATAAATACACCGGTCTTCGTAAATTGCTATTAAATCACTTTTGAAAAACAAGTGTGTACCATCTTTGATAACGGTTCTCATTTTTTTCAGAGGATCCTCTGAGAGACCTGCTGTTGAGGCTGTCTTTGCGGTTTCAGGGCTTACTGTGGGTTCCGGGGTTTGAACCGTTTCTTTGTTTTGTTGGCCTAAAATGTATAATATAAAAATATATATCAGTAAGTCAATTTATAAAGCAAACAACAATTACCTATTAGCCAAATATACTTACACAAGTTTAGAGAGTCTGGAGCCTTTCAGGCTTGGTTTACTCTTCGAGGGAGTGAAAAGACACAATACAAACGACTGTTGGTTATTTTCCTAAAGCCCTGAAGAGAAACAGAATATGTGTATGAAATCCTTAGAAAATGTATTTAGTAAATTGTTTACCTATTTCTATCTCGACAGAGTTTGGGGCCTGTAAAAAGAGGAATATAAAATAGTATTACAAAGTTCTCTTCAGATGATTAACAGGAACTCCAACCTTTAAAAAGCAATTAAAATCTGAGTACACATCGCTACCCAAAAACAAACCATCAAATATCTTGCACAATTATACTTATGAAAAAAAGTAGAAGAAGAGTTTCAGACATAACAAAAAGAAACATGAAATATAATTATTAGAATGGGTTTTGACTGCAATTAGGGAAGTAAGCCCATTTACCATATAAGCCCACTTGCTAATTTATTTTGAAATGGCAAAAATACAGGAAGTATTGGATAGATAATATGTTTTACAGTCAATGCACAAAGATGTTATTGTGGTGTTCATTTTTATTTGGAGTGAATCAAATGTTTCTTTTTTTAGTTATGCATGATCTTGTGCTTTCACTGCATAGCAGCCATTTTTGAAGTCACCTCAAAACTTCCCTGCTGCTGGAGCCCTCCCAAGAACCCATTTTATGTAATTTTGTGACCAAACTGGGCGAGTATTGATAAGAATTGTAAAATGAAGAGATTCATGAATTAAATTATACTTTGTATGATTTATTTGCTTGGTATTTAAAAGCACTATTTTGTAGTTGAAAAGATTGATTTTCTGAGTGTTCAGTGCTAGCATATGACACTGACAAGAATGGTGGTCTCACAGATAAATGCAGTAGTACAATCAAAATGGACAAAAAATGTTGATGACCATATGAAATCAAAACATTTTACAAGCTGTTTCAGACTAAATTTGAAAAATATTTCATTTATTATAAAGATATTACACTTTTACATAAACTCTATAATTGACCATTGTTGTTCCTAATAAGCCAACTAAGCCCAATATCCATTGTACCTCATATTAAAAAGCCTTGAATTTATAACTTTTACTCAGAAATGTTGTTTTTCATTCATTAAATTAACTATATACCTTATTTTCACACAATGGGTTGGAAGAGGAAAACTAGAGGGACTGCCTAAACATGACAGAAGCCTACCATGAGTTTCATGCTGGAAAGTGTCACAATCTGGCTGTATTGGCAAAGAAATACGTTGAGTTGATAGGAGACCCCAAGGCAGAGAGTGAAGGATAGTGTGTAGGTTGATACACAGTCAGGGAAAAGACAGTACCTTGATGGAGCAACAGAGAGAGAGATAGTCTACAATCTTAAGGAAAGGTGTGGTAGCTGACGCTGTGACCTACTGAGGGTAGGCCTAGGCAACATTTTTCCAATCTTCAACTGTGCAGTTTTGGTGGGCCTGTGCCCACTGTAGCCTCACTTTCTTGTTCTTAGCTGACACGAGTGGAACTCGGTGTGGTCTTCTGCAGCTGCAGCCCATCCACTTTAAGGTTTGACATGTTGTGCGTTCAGAGATGCTCTATTGCATACCACTGTTGGTTGAAATACTTACCATTATAGGCATGGGGCTTGTTTCTTATGACACGCACGCTTCTGTCAAAATTCTGTTTTACCACCAGTAAAACGAATGACTTCAATGCATTTGTGGTGTGGTATGAATGATTATAAAATACTTCTTAAAGTAGTTGGAGGAGTGATTTCGTGGGGACAAAACAGTTGTGTCAGGAGAGCATGCCCTATTTATAAGAGTGAACTTGGTTGGATATAGGTTAACACATAACAATAGCATGCTGAGAAACAACCCCATAGCTAGTTACCTCAAATGTGAAATATACATTAATGCTGGAGACATTTCAGACTATAATATAGTATTTTGAAGATTTACATTGCATTTAATATTACTGTAAATTGATTAAGTCAGAATTTTAAAATCAATTAAATATCAAGTATTTAATCAAATATAATGTCTGTAATCTTGTGAGTTTATATGGGACACGTGGGTTTAAAGGGTACACATGTTCCTTATAAGCCCAGTCCGGACTAAACCTGCCAGGTGTGTTTAAATGAGAGATTCATCTTCAATTTGATATCCAACTTATTGGGAAAGAATTCAAATGGCTATAAGAAAACATTTAGAACATTTAGATTTTTGTGGGGTTTGATTGGGTCACTTTCCCTACGTAGTTGTTTGACCGTGTTTACATCTTGAGCCATATTTATACAAGGATCTAAGTTCTCGTAGACCTCCACATTTGCTCTAATCATTCTAATATTGACTCTTAGAGAGTCAAGCCCCAAGAACCAAGCCCCTCCCACTGGAAGAATTCCTTAGGGCTTTGGTGGTAATACAATGGGCCTCATGTTTTCTGAACTACTTTTAAAACTATGTTTAAAAACCTCTAGCTAAGTAGATCTAAGGAGCTAATGTCGTTCTTATTAAAATAATCTATACATATACATAAAACACACCATTATTTAGCATAACATATTTAAAATGACTTTTCATTCTGGGAAGCAGCATGTTTTAGAATAAGTTCTTATAAACCTTTTAGACATTTGTGTAGTAGTATTAAAAGAAGGCATTTACAGTGTACAGTAATCAAATTAAAGTTGGTTCAATGTTAATATTTGTGATTTCAAAGTTACATAGAATACATGAGTGGTTAGCATGCATTACTCTGTATTAAACATATTGTCTGGCAATTTTATTTTTATTTTTTATTGATAACCTAGTGAAGAAGGGTTAATACAGTGACTTGGTTTCTGAGGCCCTGTTTTTCATCAAGAGTGTTAAAAAACCTGAGGCCTGCTGTTTTGTTCAATAAGTAACGTGTCTCTTACAAGACTGTGCCGCATGCTTTGCTGACCTTTCTTAAAATGAGCCATTGCAAATTGTCTATCACAAGGGATTTGGGGGGAGGGGGGTAGCATCATGTTTAGCAATAAGAACTAGGCTAGTTAGAGAAATCAGTTACAAATCTAATAAATATATATTTTTAAATGTAACTACATGAAACACATTAACAATTATGATATATATATATATATGGCTGTCATTTTTCTGTATGGAATGATTGACATGCGGAAATTGTATGTTCACAGAAACCATCTGAAGGTCAACCATTTCCTGCTCAGACCTGAATGAATACATGTCAATACACTGAGGTCCTGTTCCATTCCATTGCATATCACTTGATAGTGGATGGCTAGTGTTGTGAGAAGGTGGATTTTCATTGTAATTCCCAGTTTAATTAACATTTTCAAATACCCACTCAAACATCCAAGAAATAGCCCAAAATATGACTACCCACCCAAGTTCATTTTTACCAGCTCAATGGTGGGAAACCACCCAATCTGGCAAGGCTGGTCTTCATGTACACATAAATCACTTGCAGATACATTGACTGCGATCCACAGCATTTATAATTGCAATTTTATGGTTTCTTGGATTAAATTATATGACCATGTGGTTGCTTGCTGTTATTTGTATTTATCATTAATATGCCACAGCATCACACACTACTTTTTGTGAACAGTACTTTAGAGATGTTTTTGTCTGGAGAAACTGCTTTATAGAAACTAAAATCAAAGCTTAAGTAAATAATTAGTAATGTACTGAATCCACATTTTTGGGTATGAACCAAATACCTAGACCAATAATAAAGATTAAGACAATTCCCAAACTAAATCCCGGATCCAGTACTTTCCACAATCATGGATCAAACCAAAAACATGTAAAAAAAAAAAAAAAGATGTTACTTAAAGTTCATCTTTAAAAATATCTATATATTTCACCAGAATGTTTCAGCACCACTTAGTACCAATAACCAAAACAAAACATCAATGCTGATCAATTTCAAATCACTTGGAAACAAAATCAGTCAAGTTCATTTTCACTGGCCTATAGCATAATCAATAATGCAGTTAAGCTTTAGCCCAAGGGTTGCCTGATGTGCACTGTTGTTAAGTACCTAGGGCAGGAATTGTAGCATTGTTGAGTTACATTTTGAATGTGAGCCACATCTGTCATAGATTCAGCAACATTTTGACCACTGCTAATGCTAACCTTGGTTCATTTGCCCCGAGTCCATACCATGCTTCAGATGCAGATGCTTTAGCAATTGGTCATGTACTGCTTAGCGTCGTTGTCATGACAAAATAATTCAGTGTCACAAATTGTGAATATTGCTTTGCTGGAAAAAGAGGGGGATCCTCTTTCACTTTGAAATATTGCCATATGGGACTTTTTGGCTGCAACTTCCATTGCTTACCATTAGGCTACAATATTTCAATGGCAAAATATAGCAACAGACAGTCACTCGTACAACAGGAAGACCCATTTTAGATTCATGTTGTTTGGTTCATCAAACTGTATGGACTCAGCCAAATCCGAACACTGCAAAGACAAACTGAATCCTGGATTTGTTGTATCCCTATAAATAATGCATAGGTGTAGCTTACTAAATCTTTGTAAGCGATGACGAGAATTAATGTACTTAGCCAGAGGGAACAAGTAGATATTTTGAGTGATTGTGGAGTTTCATTAACTTGGAAAACGGTTACAAAGGTGACAGACCTCCAGTAAATGCAACACTTTTTTTTGTGTTTTTTTTTTTTTTTTTTTTTTTGCTGTACCTGAGATAATATTTCATTGAAAGTACACTTCAACATTTCCAATTATAATGTTGGACCCTCCTATTACTTTGCAGTCAGATTTTTCAGTAGAGCCATTACCACAACCACCATAGGATATTTCACAGTCCAATAGGCTGGGCATTACTTACAAAATGGGTGTCAAGCCCACAAGTGCCGTTCTGAAAAATTTCTCTCAAACTTGCTACATCTCTCCACTTACAATACAACCTCAGAGCTATTTCATTTAACAAGCAAGGTATATCATGTGCTTTCCAGCAGATTCTTCAAGCATTCAAGTGATTATGGTTGGAACATTTGAATATGGAATTATAGTCCTGTACTTTTTCAGTCTGTCCCCACCTCTAGGAGGTTTAGCTTTTTAAAAATAATACATTTGACACCGGCAATGCAGTGAACAAACTTTGTCAAGTGTTTTCTAATGATCTTTACTAGTGGAAAATAAATGCTGAAGAAAGCTTAGAAGAGCTTCTTTTTATTTGGGTTTTAATAATATTCAAGACAACATGCAGGTTTTTCTTCCCAGCCCTTATTTGGAAGTAAAATGTCCCTCTTTCAACAACTACCTTTTTCCTTTACTCATTCATTTACACTAGTGGAAGGGGTTTGATCAAGTATGATTTTCCGAAGGTTTTACACACATACAAGGGGTAGACAAAATAATGGAAATACTAAACAATGTATTAATATTTAAGGAGTTGGGCTGCCCTTGGCCTTCAGAATGTATACCACAGCTTGGATGAATACTCAATTCTGATTGAGTATATGGGCATTTCCACAGTAATGTCAACCTGTCCATGAAAATATAAAAATTAAACTTCTTTCACATACACCGTAAATGTGTATATTTTGACAAACTGACATACTTAGTTTCCAATTTATTCCATAAAATATGTCATTACATACATGCAGGAAGTGGGGGTGCTGCTGGTGCTGCCTCACCCGCTATCATGAACAGTTTTCTTATATAGTATAACTATGTAATATTTACAATAAAGACAAAATGAGTGTGCATCTGTGTCTGTGTGTCATATCTGGCGTGAAACTGCAGGAAATGCTGCATGGAGCTTTGGGGGGTGTTGGACAGAAGTAAAAAAATAAAAGTACATAAGAAAAAAACATTTAATCAATCAATCACCTGATAGGCGTGTGAAAGAAATCTGTAGCAATGCAAGCAAGTGAGTTAGCTAGCTAGCTATCAAGAAGTAACCAGAAGAAGTAACACATTCCACAATGCCATGTAATGATTTGTTTGAGCTGTTGTGTTTTAAATTCAAAATGTCTCAAAAACGTATTGGCGAATTCTTCAAAAAGCCTGCAACAAAAAACAAAACACCACCGACGGCAGCACCATCACGTCCTCATCGCCGATACCTCTATACTCAACCTCTGAGGCACAGCACCCGATTTGACCACAATCACTCCATTAAATGCAGCACTTTGTTGTCCTAATCACCCCATTTATGGTCCTATGTGGTACCCAACGCAGCACACAGAGGGTTCTGAGGCCTTCACTTGTGATTACGACCCATTTGTCAATGAGTGGTTGCAGGAGTAGAGTGTACTATCTGACTGAAACTTTCTCTGCAAAGTTGTTTTATCAAGGTCAAATATTGCCTAAAATGAGTCTTTCTCTTCAATGTCTATTTCCTTATTCACTGTTACTGACATTACCATTATGGACGCTTCAATACAGGACCATGTACTTCCTAGGTAATATGACGTGATCATAATAACAAATCCAAGTATGTATACAATGAAAACGTGTTGATTCTAACCATTGTAAGTTCAAATCCAAGTAAGTTCAAATAATTAAGCTAGTTGCAGTAGATTTTATCAGGGGAAGTCTGTATCTCTCAATACACATACATTTGTTTAGACGTGGATCTTGCCCACTCCAATATGGCGGCCGTGCAGACGCATCTGAACAGCAGAGCTAGTCATAGCTAACACGCTGCTTCAGTAAAGCCACACTCTGGAAGAAAATGATTTTCTAAAGTTGTTGTTAGCTATCTGTCTATCCCTGCTCAGAACGCAGTTGCAGGGCAGAATAACGTATTGTAACGGTGGGCAGCTAGCTTAGCCACATGAATGCTAGCTGCCCTCCATTCAGTTTGTGTGTAGCATGCTAGGTGGCTACATATTCGTAGGCCACGAGGCTACGAGGTCATCACATGTCCCAGGGGCCCTTGCGGCCAGCTAAATTTAGTGTTCGGCTAGTTATGTTCATAAATGTTCAAGTATGAAAACCAAGATGTTTGAGTGAAAGCCCCTTTTTTCCCTCGTACGAATGGTGTGTGTTTGAGTGTATGTGATGACATCACCGTCACTGGGTGTGTATGCGTTGAGAATGACCGTGTGATTCTGATGCATGGGTACTTTCCCTCTGCTACATGCTTTATTTTAATAAAGAAGTAGTACTGAAATGAAAAAGCAAAGTGTCTCGACTCATGATTCATCAATCATATGCAGACACGAAAAGGCGTCATATATATATATACACACATATACAGTAAAACATATTTTGTTTTTGTTTGCAAACTTTATACTGCAAACTTTATGCTTGAAAATGTACTGCACATACAAGCATTGAATGTTAAATAAAGCTGTGTTTGAATATCTGTATATACTCAGCTTTTTTCCGCATACAAATGATCGTTTTAATTATTTTTGCCTATATCCCCCAGCTCTAGCTTGCATCTTGTGCAAGACTGCATGGAGTGCCAGAGTGCTCATGTTAGCTTGTCAATTGCAGCATCGTCACAGGAGTGAATATGGTTTCAATCAGTTTAGCCTGTAAATAAATGATGCTGCCGTTCCATTCAAGTTTGAACATTTAGACCAGATTGATACAACACAAAATGACGAACAATTATCGGTCACTGCCATAGATAGATCAATCAAATTTTATCGGCCGATAATCCGATTGCAGTCAACAAGGCAAATATCGGTCGATACCGATAGTCCACCGTTATATCGGTGCACCACTAGAAGCCGCTATTCACACACTGCGATGTCTGTTTGCACATGCAGTCTCGAGTAGCCTATTCACCATATTCTGTGTTGTACGTTTTTAAAAACTGTTTGACATTTTCTGTCATTTTTTACATTTTCTGCTAGATATGAACATACACTACTCTCAGACAAGGATTAACATTACATTACTGCCAGAATTTCTCATTTCTAAGATCAGGATTCCAAATTGAAATGGACACAGCAGCTCATCTGCAGATCTGTCATGTTACGGAAGTGAATGTCCAGACCATCGATCAGAAAGCCTGTGTAGATGTTTGCTCAAGCAAGAAGACTAATTTGCTTACAGCAAAAGCTTGCAAGATGTATGCTTTTTAACTTACTCAGAAATATGTCTTGCTAGTTGGTCAGCCGGCTTCTATAACTTAGAAGCTCACTTACTTGGCTCACTATGATAATGTACCGTACTTAGGTAGTTTACAAGCTTCTTTTTTTTTTCTCTTAAAAAATAAATAAAATTAACAATACAATATGACAGATGCAATGGGAAAATCCACCACTATAGCATTTTCACTCTGGTACACATTTTATTCTTCTCTTTAATATGATCTTTTTCTGTATACCACATGTGATTTATACTGTATGTTCAGCACTTTGAGATTCATTATAATGACAAGCACTAAACAAATACAATTTATTATTATTATTAGTTTTATTATTGCTATTATCTTCCCTGCCAGTGGTGAGGCAACAAAGACATTCCATCTACAGATATTCAATAGCTAAAAAATAGACGAAGTACATACTTGTGCACATTTCTGTATCTTGCCTACCCTTTATACATGAGTACATGGATTTCATGTGCAACAGTCATTTAAATAAATTTTAAAAAATGGATAAATAACAATCTGTCACTACTCTGTGTTCCATTTCTGAGCTTTACACAGTTTTTCCATTTTGTAATACAATTGTTCTCCTTCCCTCTTCTAGTGGCAATTATTCTTTCTAGAACGTAATTATGTCTAAGAAATGATTCAAAAGCACTCAGAAATAAAGATTATGGTTTTGGGGCCTTAAAAAAATATATAGATCTTTCCAAGCAAGACAATGGTATTCAGCAATGTATTGTGAGTGCAGCGATCCCCCCCAAATAATTATAAAATGATTTACAGACAAGTTAATGACCTGCAGAGAGAGCCACTCTGCTACGTGCAGCCAGGAGGAGGACAGTACAGGTCAATACCAAAACAAATGCATGATGTCCTCCTCTTCTTTGTGCTAGCATCATTTTCAGTTTTCCCTATGTGTTACAGACTTTTTGCAGACAATATCGTATAGAATATTTTAACTGAAAAGCCCACAGGTGGGTACAGACAGATGTTCTATACATAGTAGTAAAAAAAAACTTCCAATGAATAGGTGCATCAAAGATCTCTTCCCAGTATGTCTGAAAGTGGTATGGAACCGAGCATAGATTTTTATGATGCAAGGCAAATTGATATATCTCTTTGTTAATTTTACAATTAGAAAGCCATTTATGATTCTTCATGGACAACCCACAGTGAAGCGCCCTTTTGTGTTTTTGATCATTGTTTTCCATGCCAAAGGTATTGCAGACACTAATTGTCTGTAACAGTCTGTAAGTGTCTATTTACACATACATATATTTTTGTATTTCTAGAACATGTTATAAGTTTACATATTTCCATTTATATCAGCAATATCATTACGAAAATAAATACAGTGCCACTTTAAAGTCTACACATTATCTGAAAATTGTCACCTTTGGTTGCCTTACAGCCTGAAATTAAAACGTTCAATCAGACTTTTGCCACTTTTATTTACACATTTTACCCTACAACTTCCGGGGAAAAAAAATCTCAATTTCTGAACATTAAAAATAAAAAACGATAATAATTTGGATTACTATTGTTTCACCTTTACTTTCAGCGCTCAAGCCTCGTCACGTGTTTGCTGCAGTAAGTCTGTAGTAAACTCTGCTGTCTCCTTCAAATCTTTAACATCCTCTTGTGATGTTACCAGAATGTAGAGTTTCTGGTAGCTTTTCGTTTATGGCTTCAAGAACGTCCATTCTGTCCTAGCTGAGTTTTCTGGGCTATGTAAGTCCCAGATAAAACATGTACATTTAGCGGGCTGATCAGAGGACTTTATTCTTGAGTCTTCCACTCTGCTTGAATCACCTGGCATCAGCTTAGAAATTTCAGTGTCCTCCTTGTCTTTGAACAGCTGAAAGTTTGTTGAGACAAAATAGATTTGACCAAAAATGGTCTCCTCTTGTTCATTAATACTTCTAATAAAAAGATCAGCGTTTTTAATACTGATGTTTAAAAACCCGCCAGGTGTTCTCACTCTTACTAGGACAGTTTACAAGATTTTTAACATTAAGGTAATTTATCTTAGCTAGATAATGTTAGCACTGTTAACTTACATCTTTTTTTTAATCTTCTTGACAGCAAGGATATGACTGGAATAAATGTCAGTTTCCATCACATTTTGCCGAATATATCTAATGTTTTATTTTGTATGCTGGCTGGTCTTTTTGGCTTATTGCTGCAAGCAATGAACATTTATTCTCTTCCTGAACCTGGGAAAATGATGAACTATATTTCTTGGTGAATTTACACATCAAAATATGATCATTTTTACTTTATAAAAGTTCGATTTTTTTTAAATAATTTTGCTTTTTAATTGTTTTTGTGGCATGTAGCCATGGTATAAGCATATAGTCATGGAATAAACCACTCTCCGGGTATATAAGCACTTCTGTGGTGGCATAAGCGGAATAAACCACTCCCAAGCTGTGCGTTCTCAGATATATATACTCACTCACTGTGGTGGGGAAAGGCACTCGGCTTTCAGCTTTATGCCGTGTCACCACCCCAGACATGCGTATATAAATTTAAATGTTGCCTGCTTTCATCTTGAATTATGATCACCATTGTTTGAAAGCGCCATCTGCCAACTGATAAATCTCTCTGATTTGTGTTTGAAGTTGGCTGGGTGCAGCCATAGAAAGCTGCTTTTATTTACAATCAGCTGTCAGGGGGTATTTGGTCATTCTTTTTGATTCATGTTTTTAAAGTTGCCAGAAAAATAGTTCACACGTTCTCCTGGGACTTTGCAGTAAAGTTCGTTATAACAACAAAACAAAGCTTTTGGAGCGTGTCAGAAGTTCCAGCTTAATGCTTAGCCAATAAGTTATGAACTGGAAAACTGCAGCACACTAGCTTCCTTTGTAATTGACGATTGCAATAGTATTCAGTAATGAGAATGGAAGTGGTCAAACTAGGGGAATTTCATTAGGGATGGGCATTTGGGAGTATTTGGGTATTAAAAGTTTAAACATGGCATATTATAATCATTGCTATTGTTTGATTATAATAATACAAATAAAAAAAAATAAAAAATAAAAATTCCTTGCTATTGTAGTTTTAAAGCAGAATAAATTAAGGGATAGCTAGCTTGCAGCACATTAAGTTGTGTCCCATCTCTCCCAAAACATGGTAACCTCCCCTCCTTGAATTCAGGATTTGGTTTGGCATGCAGCCGAACCTTAGTGCTGGTTCTGCTATTTGGTCAAACCCCAAAAATTCAGCCCTTGTGCTTCCATACTTCCCTTCAAAAGAGGTTCCATTTGCCCCTTCATGAATATTTATAATGAATAGGCAATGAGATCAAAATTAGTCAGAGTGAACACTCATTAAAATACCATTACATAAACACCATAATCTAAATTAGCCTGAACCAGCCCTTTCTGAATGACTATTTATTTTCTAAATGAAAGGGTTGATGAAATCTGATAATCCATTCAATTGGAGAATAATAACACAGGCATGTAAACACCTATTCAGAATACTTTTTCAGAATGCCTATTTTTTTTTCTTTTCATGTTTACCAGTGTACGTGACGTGTACTTCATTCAGAAACATGGTAGTGAAAGTGTGAAACAGAACCGGTCTGATGGGGAAAACATTTCTGCCTGAGAGAATTGGACACAATCAAATGGCTCGATGGTCAGAAAGTTCATAACAAATAAAGTTTGTCGGCTATAACTCCTCGTAACAAAAGCCTCCTCTTCTTATGCTATCTATGAGAAGCACTTGCGATGTGATAGTCTTGTTGAGCCTGACTATTTCTGAAGAATAACAGAAGCAACAGAAAAATTGTGCAAAGCAAACATTGCATTTTTACAAGTTGTTGTGTTGAGAATCATTGAGTTAGGTATAGTTTTATTCAGGTTATGTGATTCAAACATGTAAAGATATACCTCAATAGTTCATTTAATTTTACGGACATGAAAACAGTTCATTTGGAATTCTGATTGCTCAAACATTCCATATAAAACTAGTAAGTGATTTTCAGTGTTAAACAGAAGGAGCTAAATATCTCGTCAGTATGCAGAATATCTAGTAAGGTAGGAATAGTTCTTACCAGCTATCTAAATCTAACAAAGAGGAAAATTACATTGCTAACCATTACATTTGCTTGCTCTGTCTAGCTGATGGCTATAATATTACACAAAAAGGCTGTATATGCTACCTAAGAAGTGTGATTGTTTATATGAGCATACAGAAAGCCCTCATCCTCCACCATTGTATGTATTGAGTACACATTGATGCTGTGGAAAGCCATCTGCTCAAAGATCCATAAATCAATGAAAGATTTTTGTTCCACATCCTGTGCATCCTTAAGAATCTGTGAGGTAAAAGAAAAACATTTAAAAAAATATATACAAAAATATATATTATGACCCATGTTACAGCTACAGTAGCTATCTAGCTAATTAAATGTTACAACCAGCCTATCATGCATGTGCCAGTTTGATTGTTAACCAAATACATGCATCTCTTTGTTTTAGGTATATCTTGTAATTCCAGCATCCACTAATGTACTGAATGGCTGTTAAATATGACCTGTGACATATGACCTGTGCCAGTTGAATTGGGATATTGCATATGTAAACATCACTGAATACTAATACTAATTCCCTGCAGTTGTGTCAGTGGTATTGGGGCCATAATATTGAGTGAATACACTTTACATGAACCACTAAAGCATGCACATATTTGTGGGCATCAACCATACAAATTTCAAACAAATTTGTTAACTAATTTTGTCCTCTTAGTTCTTAAATGAACATATGGATTCCATTTGCTCTACACAATTTTGTGGGATTCAGAGGCGGGGTGGGGTGTCAAGTATACACCATCACAGGTTCCTCTTCACAGCTGTTTTTGAGTGATTTTTTTGTTTTGAGACTGAGAATTGTCTGTCCTTGCTACATTTAGTTGTCTGCAGAGTGTACCTATTTAGAATTTCAGTGCTTGGAGCTGAACTGGTAATGAATGGTGTAAAAGAGGAGGAGGAACATACAGTCAGGAAAGACCAAGCAAGTGATACGGTTTAAACATGTAGGCGGTGCTGGGTCTTATGTGAAAAGAGAGATCCATTTTTTTTTTCTCTGATTACCATCCAAGCAGAAAGATTTCTTTATTTTAGAGACGATAATTACAGAGTCAAGAACTTGTTAGGGAATTCCCAGTTGCTGGGATCTCTTTCTTTCTTTTTTTCTCCCCTTTCTTTTTCAAAAATTCTGTGTGAGAGTACAGAATTACCATAAACCCTCCGGAATGGGAAGCGTAGGCCGCATGTTAAACATTTTAGAGGCAGTTGAGCAGAAAACTCTAGGGACAGAGTGAGGGGAGTCACAGTGCGGAGCCCCAGGATGGAGATGAGTAATTCTGTGGGCTCCTGTGTGCATTCACTGTTCCTCTTAATAAGATGAGAAACACTAAGGGGGAATCAGCCACTGCTGCCCATTAGCAAGCAACAAGGGGAATATATTTGTACGGGTCTGTAGTGCGATCCCTTTTCAAGTTTTGCATGTCATCCTCTGACAGACTGAGAAGAAGAGCAGTGTTTTTTTTCATTTAGAAAAATAAATATTATTTTTATGAGTATTAAAAAGCAATTTGATTGCAAAGGCATTGTGCAGTCTTAAGTTTATGTAAAACATTTAATCGGGCATGCTTCAACGTTCATCGATGGAACGTAAATAATTGACGTCGGTTGTTGACGGGGAAATCTTGTCAGTCAGGACGGTTGAAAGGCATGTTCTCCCCCCTTTTATTGTCCCACAGATGAGCAGGGAGAGTGGAGGGGGCCATTTTACTTCATCCAGGCGGCAGACCCTCAGCTGGGCCTGATGAAGGCCTGGAGGGTGGGTGACTGTGATGGCGGAGGGGACGAATGGGCGGACGAGGTCCGCCTCACCAGACAGGCAGTGCAGGCAGTCAACAAGCTGAGCCCCAGGCCGCGCTTCATGGTGCTGTGTGGAGACCTGGTTCATGCCATGCCAGGTAAGCCAACCATTCATGGTTCACTGTTCCTGTGCTTTGTAGGCCTTGTTCTACAGTTACGCTTGCGGTAATGAAAATACACCGTTCGCCTTCAGTCGTGGTATCCCTTATCTATTTTTCATGCTCTGACATCAATGTTTAATCGCTAAAAGGAAAGTCCACTGACTGCGCCAGACGTATTAATGTTTAACATTTTTGTAATTCTTTTAGAAGCTAAAGTTTTATGAAGTGTTTTTTTTTCTTTTTCCTGTTTGTTTATTTACCTGAAACTTCAGGTAAAACTGTCATTAACTCTTTCTACAATTAATATCTGCTGTAGGATTGCAGCACTTGTTGCTAGCCGTTTAGCAAAGGCACTTGATAATTGTGTATTAGAAAGGTGATGCTACAAAACATGACTATTGAGAGATGTGAATGCCGTGGCCAGCTTCATCAGAACTTCATTGTGCCTTGCTGGGAAAGGAGGAGTGGGTTGATTGCAATACAGGATTAGAGAGCTTCCTGTATTGCAGAGTTCTACTTTGGTTTTGTATTGGTTCTTATGCTTCATAATATGATACTTGGATATGATATTTTATAAGTATTTTTCAGGAATGAGTAATCCTTTTAAACATTTTCCATGCTTACTCGCTGATCTAAAGGTATTATTTATTTTTATATGTGTTCTGAAATTATAAGGCAATTGGTTAAATATATATATTTACATGTATATACAGTGTATGTATATATATATATTAGAGATGCATATACATTTTTTTTTGTGCAAATTAAATTCAATGATGAATAAAAGAGAATCCAACAACAGTGGCATGTAGCCTTTAAGTAATAAATAAAAAGAAACAAGAGTAGTTTAAATTTACTGACATGGTGACAGACCATTAGTCCGGAAATATTTTTTTTAAACACTAACGTTATATTCTGATGACAGATGACACAAGCCCTTTTTCCATTAAATAATTATATGGCTTCAACTTGATGTGCATCAGAAAGTTATTGCGACAATGCTAATGGAAAACAGGTTAGTTCGAACCTATGATGCGCTAGACTAATTTGTTTGCTAGAGGTGGATTAGAGTAGATCCCAATTCTATATAGTGCAATGGAAAACACTTGTAGCGATATAAGGGCGGATGTTTCAGTTGCGGAGCTTGTCAAAGGCATTGAAACAAGCCGCTCTTCAGCAGAAGCCGTTATTTGCGTGAGTCAGGTAGCCTAACGACTACGACTTTAACTAGCTTCAAAGCCTAGATAAAAATGTTTCAAACTAGAGTAATTGGAAAAGAGGCGATGCTGCTGTTTCTGAGTTTGTTTGATAGTGGAAACGCACAGCTGGCACCTTCATGCACAACACAGTTAATACACCATTTGTGGTTTAGCTAGAAATCGTTAGATGAATTTATCATTAGGTCTAATAAGTTCGATTTGTATGAGTGAATAGCACTGTTTCATAACGTCACTCATTAGCGGAACATAATGATTTCAGTGCAATTCAGTGCTTCAGCAGGGCATTATTACGTCAGGTTTATGCACTACCACTATGTTCTATTAATGGAAAATGGTTCAGAGGAACCGAACTAGCGCAACGAAGTTAATTGTTAACTACCTACGGTACTGTAGAAAAACGACTATACCGTCACATTTTCAGAATTTGGGCATCGACTTGGTACCTGGGTGATGACTTTTCAAGTGTCTGATTAGGTTGGTCGTTCGAACGTTTCCCGAGGTTGTTCCTCCGCGGCTTATTTTCGATTGAATCGATCGGTGTATCTCTAATATATATATAATTTTGTACATTCTTTTTCCTGCTCATATGTCTATATTACGCTTGACTTTTTTGGTATGAACTCCATATACTGAATTTGTTAATCCGTAGGGTCAGTAAGACTAATTAAATGAATTGAATTATTCATCCATTAAATTATTACATTATTATAAATAATTACATTGATTATAAATTTCAAAGCTATATGGTGCCCATTAACTCTTCCCTTTTCCATAAATTACATGTGCCTAATCCCTATTGTCACCTTATCACAAAAGAGTTACTAATCTAAAAAAAATAATAATAATAATTCTTTTATTTTTGCACATTCCCCCAATACCACTACCGCAGAGCCAAAAATCACTGAGCACTGGAGTAGTCTGACTGTCCTTGCTCACTCTCTGCAGATCCTACCCTTCATTAATCCCCCTTTTCCCTTGTTATTTAAGCACATGCAATAGCCTCTAGTGGTTGTAACTGTGAATTTGACCAGTCTTTTATCAATTATTGCTTGAGTGTCAGAATAAAATGGTTTCTTGTGTGATTATTATCTCCTGTTCCAAAGGGCAATACGGGCATGTTAAGCAAAGAGGCAGTTTGATTTCTTGGTTACATAGATAGTGAGAGGGCTTTGGGCTGGATGAGCAGAAAGGGAAATATCTAGTTTGAACAAAGCCCCCTACAGGTTGTGTTGTGCAGTACGGGAAACTTAAGGCTTTCAATGTCAGCAGTTTCTTCTTAAATCTCCCTGCAGTACTAAGCTGTGGGGCTGAAATTAAGATAAGTCAAGAGTGTTAAGTAGCACTTCTTTCTGACCATTAGGAGAATGGTCATGTCTACGAGATAGGGACGGACATGCTTATAATGTGTAGCATTTAAACTGGAAAGCTCATGACATTGTGAAATAAATGCTTGTATGATACCACCTTAGAAGAAAAGAGGAGTCAGTTAAGAATATGTAGCGATGTCTACGGATGCATGGATATGTACGCGTGCTGTTTCGTGGTTTCAGATTCTGATGCAAATGGGTACCAGTTGGGAAAAGAAAACATATTTCCTCCGTGGAAATAAGTTTTAGTTTAAGAAGATGGATCTGGACCAACAGCGATCTTATGTAGACATTGTGTGACGAGCAAACCGAGTATTCACTACTTCCATGAAAAAAAATACCCTTGCTAACAGATTCCAGGGGACTATGAGACAGAGAAAACAATCATAGTAAATTGCATTTGTTTCTCAGTTCGCATATCCAGTGTTGCTACTTGCTATGCTGCCTCATCTTTAAAGACAAAATAAACATCATTATGCAGTATTTAAAAATAGCTCAGAATGCATTTCCAGAAGAATATAAATCAAAGTGATGCAGAAGTACAAACTCAAAGGCAAATCCCGGGCACCTTACTGTGTCATTCTTCAGGTGAGGCAGAAAAAGCTGTAAATGTGCTGTTGTTGATGCACAGTTTCATCATGTCACATTCAAGTTCTTTTGTGTTTTTTCTTTTTTTTTTAACCTGTTTTGGTCAACTTCCTGTGGTGTAGAAAGGCAGACATTTCATCTGTGCGTCTGTCCTGCTGTCTCTCAGTAGCTGTGTGAACAAGTAAAGCACAGATGAATGCATTTCGTCCTATCAGTGATGACAGCCTGGTGACATTGCCGAAGAGGCTGTTGCATATTAATGGCGCGGTAATTTGACGATGAGACATGTCACTGTATATATCAATCAGATCAAGCCGAGCGGGTGAGTGGAGCTCTTGCCTTTGTAGGGAAGAACATTTTGTCTCCAGCATTCTGCTCTCTCTGGTGGATCCAGTTGCAAACTCACCCTCCAAGTGAGTTATGTATTCCATCAGAGCTTCAGTTCCTTTCCAGGTCAAACCTTCATCTTACAGTCTACAAACCTCCACTCTCCCTTTCCAGGGGAGCTTCTGCTCGGTATAGCATTGCTCACTGGACTTCACCGTATCCCCTGTTTGTATAACAAGGGAACTTGGGGGGAATCAGAGTAACGTGGCCTGAGGGCAGTGATACATAGCCCTTTCCTGCATTCAGAATATTGCTCATAGAGGTAGAGTGTAGGGGGTGTTACTAAGGGTTCAACGGTGAGCGTACCATTCGCATCATTACAGGAATCAAAGGATTGAAGATACTGAGATGATGACTAAAACATAATGGTAATGAGTAACACAATATTACCATATATTTATATTTGAAAAAAATAATTAATAAAACAATATTGTATATAGAGAAATTAATAAAAAATAAATAAGTTAGAAACGGGAACATTTAATGCATCGGAAGTTTTCACTCTGAAATGTAAAAAGAAAATACAGGTTGGCCCTGACCATAACCATTGAGTTATGAAACGATGAGGTGATATAGCAGTGGTGTTTCTATTGAACACTGTAGTGTGGTGTGCAATATGTGCCTCTGGACTCTGAGCTCATTTCACACCAGGCATTTCCTCTTATCAACTGAACTGACACCAAAATAACTTCACTTTACACATACGCATGCATACACATCTGCATTCTTAAAATACCAGCTGTTGTTCACAGGCACACGTCTTCCTCTGCTGGAGTGGGAAACCATCAATCGGTTTAGACCTAGAACTCTGTTTTTTTCTCCATGCAGTGTATATCATAAACCACTGTAAATGTTCAACAAAGGCATTTCAGAAAGTGCAAAGTGCGTCCACGCCTTCCGCAGATTAGGATGAAAGGAGAGCTTGAGTATTTGGAAGACATTTTTGTCCTCCGGTACAAAGCACAGATCTGCCAATTTCCCAAAAGGCTGTGATTAAGCGGCCATGTAAGTGACGGACCGCATCATCAACTCCGTTATCTGCTTGCCAGGCCTATCCTGACTGCTGGCTAATTGGAAATATTAAATTAAATGTGATTCCTTGTCTGCGTGAGCTCTCATGTTCACTAGCAGCAGCTTTCCATCAAACGGTTCTGGCTGATTAGGATTCCAGCTGAGGAGTTCCTGTGGCTGGAGCGAAGAACCCTGGCCCCTGCCTGATGCCCCTGCCATGGAGTCATGATGCACATTTTGTGCATTTTATTGGGGGGAGGTTTATTCGGTATTCACCCAAGAAGATGGGTTGAGTTGGCTTCACATCGGACTATGATTGAGTTTGGCAATTCGGTTAATGACCCCCCCCTCCACATTAGAATCATTTCCAGGTCCCATTTTATTGTCTTGATTCATTAGTTCCAATGTCTTCAAACGATTGGGCAAACTGTGCGTTTATCCAGGTCAAAGGCAAAGCATTACCTGTCATATCAGTTTCATTGATACAAAGTTCTCTGCCAAGCCAATCAGGATTATCCCTGCTATAAATATATCTCTGTAAAATATAGCTTGCTAGCTAGCAACATTATATCAACTTTAATTTCAAATAAATTGAGACTGACCACAACAGAAGGTTGCAAATAACTAGTTCGCAATGACAACACATTGTGATTGTATGTATCTAGAGTCCAAACCAGTTTGCTAAATCTCCCTTTTATATGCAAGCAATCTTCCATAATTGAAAAGATAATAAAAATGTAATTGGATAATGCAAGTTTAATAGTTGAGTTTGCTTTTTAATTTCCTTATCTTATACGGATAACATTCATTAATTTTACGTTTCATTTGTTTGACATCTTAGTGCAACTCTGCCATGAAGCAAAATAAAATATCCATTTCCTTGTTCTGAGCACAAATGATGTGTCAGTACTAAAAATAAAATGGTTTATTCAGTTTGACAATGCTTTTTCTTTGCTTTCTGAGTACTACGCTGTCATAACTGAAAAAGAATGCTAATTGAGTAAATCCACTGGTATGTTCATGTTCATTGTGGATTGTCGCTCCAAACCTGTCACAATATTAATGCTTTTTTTATTCCTTTTTTAAAATCCGATTTTTAAAATTGGTTTTTCCTCCCAATTTGGTGGTCAATTTTACCCTTTATCATTCCCACTGTCCCCGCCCCACGAGCCTGCTGAAATGCCTCCTCCAAGACAGAACTCGGTAATTGCCGACCGTGATTCCAACACAGCCAGGGAAACTCTCTAGAGCGAGCTCATGCTGGCTTCCCTCCCCCTCCCTGGGGCGGACAGCCAATTGCCGCCCCCTAGTGGTGATTAATGCATTATTTTATACAAATTATCCATGGTGGACTGGGTTTCTGAGAGGGACTGCTCAAGCTAGTTGGCTGGTTAACCAGATTCAGTCTCTACCCTGTGATTGCCATGGCATGTAGCTAGCTAGTGGAGAGGCAAAATAATCGCTACAGATGCACTGTGAGCTATAGTGAAGGCAATGAGGTACAAGAGGGCTGCAGCCCAGTTCTTGTGGGAAGTGGCTGCTGCCTTATAGCAGGAACAGAGCTTGGACTGGCCGACTAGTTGCCTGTCGAATACTTCAGTGACTGATGGTGACGGATCACAGCAAGCTTTAATCAGCAAAGCCAAGCAGCCATTAACATTTTTCATTTTTGACTCCTGACCCAACATTCACAGACAAAAGACCAACAAATCATTCAGGAGCTATGAAACTGATTAGAATTTGCAGGCTGTCAAGAACTGGAAGAAATTAGTGCAAAATCACCATACCATGCCATAGCTCTCCAAATTGTTTATATCAGATAACCTGGAGACATTGTGGGTGACGGGACTCATAGATAACCATATTTGGAGTCGGATGTACAGCATTCCTATTGAAATGAAAGCACCTGCCAACATCCAACACAAATAGACTGTCTTAATGGAATAAAATAGATTTTGTAGCATATTTTCCTTGCAAATTAGTTTGGGGAAAACACGTGGGGTGTCTGGTAGTGGAGGATGACTTATACAGTAGTACAGTGTAAAGGAAGCACACTCCTGACTTACAGTGTGTTGGTAGCACTGCATTTAAAGAGTGCTGAATCCAATCAAAATAGGTTTAAAGCCAGACATTTTTAAACTTGATAATGGTAAATGCCTGTTGGTTGCTTTTTTGGTTTGGTTTGGTTTTACCATTGGATAAAAACAAACTTCTGTTTGGTTTGACTTTGGTTTGTGTGCCGTAGGCAACAACATGTTGGTGTGTGATTCTCAGGACTATATTTACTAAGATAGTGGCAGTGCAATGACGGTCACTGTGTTGTTGCTTCTATTTAGCGGTTGCAAATAGTGACACATTAACAACCAATTTACTAAGACTGGTTCTAATTACGCAATCAAAGAAATGAAACACCCTCATTCACAATTTGCAGAAGGATACACCCATAAAAAGGGTTGCTCACACGTCCAGATCACACCATGAAATGGAGTACGCAGCAACCAGTCACAAGTAGTGAGGGGACAATGAGAGAAAGAAAAGCTTAGGAAATAGAGATATTAAATATTTAGGTAAGGAAATATTTTACATGATGCAAGTTAAACTCACAGGCCTATAGTTCCCTGGGTCAGTATGGTCCCACTTCATATATATTGGAATTATACTACCCTGCTTCCAGTCATCTGGTATTTCTCCAGTGTTTATGGATTGTATGAAAATATATAATTTCCCCAAGTTCTTTGAGTACTCTGGGATATATGCCTTATTTGTCTTAGGTTTTGTCGTTTTTGTAGTACTTCTATCCCTTATCTCAAAGTCCTCCAAAACATTCTGTACATTGGCTATACATTTAGGCATATTTATAACCTCTTCTCTGGTAAAGCTCTCAACAAAGTAACTATTTAGTGTGTTAGCAATATCCTTATTATTATAAACCAAAGTTCCTTCCTTATTCTTAATGCACTTAACCTCATCATTAGCTTTCCTTTTTCTACTACAATATTGAAAAAACGTCTTAGGATTACTGAGAAGGCATGCACAAATTTCCATAGATCCATCATGAAATGTGACTCCTTTATTGCTTTTCAAACATGGGTTTCTACACAAGAAAACTTGTATGTTTGATCTTCGGCCCTTTAGGCTGCATTGTGTCCACATGCTCTTTGCACACCCCCATAAACTACAATATGTTTCCTTTCAAATGATACCAAATTTAGGCATGTGGCCATCACAGTTTTTGAGCTATGAACTGTTATATTTGGGGGGTGATGGTCCAGGGGTTACCAGAACAACAACAGTGTAAAAAAAAATGCATCTTGTACAGTTTGACGGGTTTATAGATGGTCTCTCTGTCTCATTCAAGTGCATTTAACCTGCAAGTGCAAAGCACAAATACTTTGTTCTGTTTAGCTGAATACAGATTGCAGTTAAAATGGTTTATTGTTTATTGAATGATTTGTCTCAGAGTGAGGTGAAATGCATAACATCCACAAAGTTTTGTGTGACTGGATTCATCTGTAGGTTGACCAGATTCAAACAGTCCAAATGTAGGACAAGCAGCATGAATGTGTGGGACATTTTATATTATAAAAAGTTCATACTTTGTATAATGCGGTACTAATCCCAATGAAGCGAGATAGATATCTGATACAACATTTATTGACACGGGGGGATGATATCCGTTATGTTACAAGACTTACATCTTGTAAGTCGCTCTGGATAAGAGCGTCTGCTAAATGCTTAAAATGTAAAATGTATGTTGTTATTTTATTAAAATGCAGGACTGTCCTGTACAATGCGGGACATCTGGACACCCTATGTATGTGCCCTGTTTCATATGTGCGCATTATAACATCACCAAACAAGCACGTAAAGCCTGCGTTTGGGTTAAGAGGGTGCACGAAAACACAAACAAACTATCACATGCGAAACTAGTTTTTTAGGCATTTATCAGACGCTCTTATCCAGAGCAACTTACACAGTTGACATTTCTATACAAACCATTTATACAGATGGATATTTTACTGAAGCAATTTTAGGTTAAGTACCTTGCTCAAGGGTACAATGGCAGTGCCCCCACCTGGGAATCGAACTAGCAACCTCTGAGTTACAAGCCCAGTTCCCTAACCATTACACTACACTGCCGCCATGTCAAATGTTTTTATTGATACAGCCCCCCTTTGCGCTGCCAAACCCGTGTTGACACAAATGCCTTTATTGCACACCATGGAACTATCAAACTGGGCCGAGTGGAGAAATACTCTGTTTGCGAAGGACGAACAAGCAATTATACTGCCACCCAGGTGTGTTTTTGCTACTGTCCTCACCAAACTAGAGCCCTTAATCTGTGATTTAAATTTTGTTCATGTAAGCAACAAAACCATTTCCTAGGGTTTGAAAAGCTAGATTGTGAAGTTTTGGTTCTTTCCTGCCCTTGAATAATAGTGTCTGCTGTGTCACACGGCCATGCACTGCTGGCAGTGTTTGAACATCCCCTGTCTGTAAGCCTTTGTTGTCCCATAGTCAGCAGTGGGGACCAGCCAAGAGATGGGATCAAATCAATTACAAGGCTTTCCGCTCCATCAACCCTGGCACCAATATGTCGGGTCTAATGTGTGATTTCTGCAAGGAGTGGAAAATGGGGCCGTGTTGATGTGCGTGCACCGGAGGGGGTGGGGTTGCATCAGGGCGGTGTATTGGTTACACTGCCTTATCAGCCTTGGGCAGCGGGTGGTAGGTTGATGCATTGGTGATTTAGGCACATCCTGCGACCCTAATCTGATCATTGGATAACTGGAATCAGCACCCCTACACTCTGCAGAGACCCTGCCAATGAAACCGCTTTTATGTGCTCAAGACAGGAGAGGACACTGTGTACCTTGGAGTACTCACACACAAGCAGGAATAGTCAATAGAGTAACAGGTCAAGATTTCAACACCTTATGCTCTTCGGAGACAAGAATGTGTGTCAACACTTTACACCTTTTTATACCTTCATACCACTAGGAGGAAATTCACGGTCAGTAGATAGTAATGTACCAGCACGTCTGGGGGCAGTGAGGCCGTATTGAGTGCAGTGTCAGCCAGGCCATATAATGTAAAGACCAGTGTATCTGCACAGTGCCTGTTATTGTCTGATTCCAGTGAACGGTGCATATTTGAATGGTAAATTAAATGATCAAAGTTAAATGTGGGTTTCGTTTTACAGATAGATGAGAGATTTAGTCTGAATTTTAATCAATGGTAAAAGTCTAAACTACTTACACTTTTGAGCTTTAAAATTGACTGTCCTTCCTAATCTTACTAGAGTACTAGCAAAATATTAAAATGATCTATTTGACCAAACAAAACAGATAAACAGTGACAAGTGCAAGTAATATACGTAGGTAGCTGGCAATGAAATGTGTGTGTAGAAGAAAATAAACTGCTGTTAACTTGCCACCTAGCTACCTTCTGCTCTGCCCTCGGAATGTAACCACCCAGCCCATTTGTCACTAAAACTAGTTGTTCTTTTGTTTAGGTAAATATAATTTTGGTCCACATATGGATGTCCAAGGCCAACACAGCTGCTCCCTGGTAGATGTGCACAAGCAGAGACTGTGTATTCAGGGCTCTGTCCTCTGGCAGTGTTACTGCATCATTTGCATTCTGTTGATAGTGATGCCAACAAAGCTAAGTGATTTTGAGTTTGTGTCAACTGACTTTTCCAGGAGGCTGTGTGTCTGCTCGCTCTCGTTCTTGTGAGTGGGCGCCATCCAGTCAGCCAGGTAGACTAATACTTGAATACTTTGGAGAAATTTATGAATTTGGTGAAGGTCAGAGGAGCCAGCAATATTCCGAATGGCAGCAATGTGAATTTGAAGACTCAAAGGTAAACCTTAGGAACTTGCAGTTGCAGTTTGAACCACTGGCCTGCGTTAGGTTGCTTGGTGGATGTAAGACGGATAAAATCCCTTGAATGGCTTCCAGGCAACTGAGTCACTTCAGTTGCCTGGATAAGCTGCTGATGCTCAGAGTCGAACAAAGGCTGCTGTCCTTCTTGGGGGGCAATGCGAGGGGGCTGTACTCCTGGGAGATGATATTTTGGAACCCTGGGAGGGCTGTTATATGCACTTCCTCTTCTACTCCAGATGGGATGAATAGAAGTGAAATGATTAATTACTGCATTTTAGATTTTGTATAAATGTAAAGGTCAATGTACTTAATTAACTAACTAAAACTTTGTGTTTTTTATCTTTAAAGCCCACAGTAGTAATTAACTCTCCTCTAGTTCACCTCTATGCATTAATTGGATATCCTTAAGTCCAGATTTTGATTGGAATTTTCTCCGAAGGCAGCCAAATGCGGATTTTAAACCGGTGTGCTAATGTGTTGTAATAGTTAAATGCTATTAATTATGATTTTAGCATTAGAGTGCAAATTAGGTTTTATTCTATAAATAAAATGGACATTTTACAATGGGTTATTTGCTTGTTTTGTTACACCTGACAGGTTCCCATTTTATACTCTGCTTTGTATTCAGTATCCACGTGGTGCAAAAGTTTTTCCGGAATTGTTTTTAGACCCACACACACATGCACGTAATAATTTGTGTTTGGTCTTGTTTTGTTTTTTACTGCATAGACGATGTTGAATTTACTTTGGAAAATGTATCTATTTTTTTTATTAGTCATACCTTAAATAACCTTTGGTATTTTTATGGTCTTGATACTGTATGTAGTTCTGCCATGGTATACTAGTGTAGGTTGAGGAGTCACAAAGCACTGGGCAAATTCCAGACCTTGACTTCCCCTTCTCCTAAATAGAGGCCAGGACCTTTGGGGCATTTGAGAATGGTAGCCTTTCCTGGACATTCAGCCATTTTTACACTCTAAGGGGAGCAAGAATTAAATGAATGGTGAGAAGTGATCACAGAATCCCATTAAGCCTGTTGACCTGAGTCATTCCCACTAAACAAGCACTAACAGCCACAGCTTGCCAGTACATCACATTCAGCTACCTGTCACTGCCTGTGCTTGTAGGACTTGTAGGCTATTTTTCTTTAAAAATAGGTGTCATTTGTAGATTTACTGGAGCCTTTGGATTTACTGGAGTGTGTGTGTTCTTGTGTGTTCTTGTGTGTTCTTGTGTGTTCTTGTGTGTTCTTGTGTGTTCTTGTGTGTTCTTGTGTGTTTGTGTGTGTTTGTGTGTGTTCGTGTGTGTTTTTGTGTGTTCGTGTGTGTTCGTGTGTGTTCGTGTGTGTTGTTCGTGTGTGTTCTTGTGTGTTCGTGTGTTGTGTGTGTTGTGTGTGTTCTTGTTGTGTGTGTTTGTGTGTGTTCGTGTTGTGTTCGTGTGTGTGTGTGTGTGCGCGTGTGTGTGTATTTGTGTGTGTGTGTTGGCATCTAGGCAGTCCACGGTGTCATAGACCGCTTTCATCGGCTTTCTTATCTTATTATCTCAATACAAACAGCGGAGCACAGAGGGCAGACAGCACAGCTTCAGAGAAATAACACACTTATCTTGTATCGGATGAGTATGCCTTTATTTGTTTCCAATATCTTTTTTCTCTTGCAATGAATGAAATTTAGCCTATAAGGTAGACACCGTTTCACAGATAAAATCTGTGTATTTATATATTTTAGATTTGTATCAATTCCAATTTTCAGAACGACGTCACGGTGTCGTGTGTTGCCAAATATCAGTCATTTGAAAATAGACAATAGCAGTGGAATTCATAACCTTGTGATGAAGACTCCTCCAATGTATTAAAATACTTGGCTACTTGATAGGCAAATGGAGAGGTTTCAGCTGCATTGTACTGTTTTACTCCCCTTAGCCAAGTAATCCTGCATTCAGGCAGCAGCCTGGACCAGCAACAACATGAATATCTAAATAAAATATAATGCATAATGCATGTTCATTAATGTACGTTCATTAATGTACATGCATATTTTTTATGTCATTATGATGATTTATATTAATTTGTTGCGTCACGTTTGCCCCAGGGTTTGTCAGTGGTGTTTGGTATGTGCACCAGCAAAATGTCAGTATCCCCCGGTTAGCCTTTTTGACAATTGTAGACTCAAATTCAGGGTGCTTATTCAAATTCAGAGTTCTGCCTAGACTTTCTTTTTCAACCTATTGTTTTACCATGCGGCTCCTCCGGTACTAACAGGATGCATTGTTAGCAAACTAAATATCCACAGAGATATCACTATCAAAGGTACAGTATCAATAACTACAGCTGTATGGTTAATATTATTTCAGTGCCCACAATTGTTATACATGCACAAATCAAAAGTAGATCAAGTTTGACCAATTTGGAATGCCCAATGGTAACCTAAGCTGCTCTTGCTGCAACCTCCGCTGTGAATTTGGGAGAGCGTAGACAAGCATGTGCTCTCCTCCGATGTCAGCCACCGCTCACAATGCAGTCTAAAAGTTAAGCTTGCCCAGACACGAGTCGGAGGAAGAAAATGTTTTGCACAGCTTTATGCCGGCAGACTGTGGGCATTTGATTGACTAGCGGGGCTGCGGGTGTGCGACGAGACACGGGGCAAACCAGCCGACTGAATCCCTCCCTCCCCGAGTGATGCTACCGCCAATCATGTGTCGCCATACGGGGCTGCTTTCCATAGTCCGCACTGGCACGGTATGGATTCGATACTTGTCCACACACTCATCCACAGTGCCTTAACAGGATAAGCCACCCAGCAGACCCGAAAATCAAGTTTCAAGCATAATTTCACAGTGGTCCCTAGATTTTTTATTAATGTATATTAATATTTTGGCCATCTGAAGGAGATGATGTTTATCACGTATAACTGATGATCCTGGAAAGGATCCTGGAAAGCTTGGACCGAGAGATTGCTGCCATGTTATTATTTTTTGCTAGCACAGTTCCGTCAAATCTGGTGGACGAAAGATGGTGTGGGAGGAAAATTGAGAGGAGACTTTGTGGTTGCATCCTGTTGAGTTGCTTTGGCCATTTGGTAAAAACAAGTAAACTACCATATCAGCGCAATGCTGATGCTGAGTGTGTAGTTTGGTCAAAATAAGTGACCTTTATTTCTAAGAAATAGAGGACACGGAAACAATGGCAGGAAGGGAAATATGAACAGATGCAGATGGAGATATGGGTATGAAGTGAGCAACTGCCTTGTGAAGCCAAGGAGATGTCTTCTCCTTACCCCCCCATGCTCTTTCTAAAACAAGTTTTACAGAAGCGGTGCAGAAATGCATGATTGGGTCTATGCAGTTTATGTTACGTGCAGTGAATGCAGACCTGGACCCAAATGCAGACTCGATGCGAAGTTTGGAAGTTGCACTCCTCACCGGAGGCGTTTAATAAACGCGGCAAATAAAAGTGACGGAAACAAGCCGTCAGAAAACAAACACACAAAAAAACAACGCAAGAATAGCCGTGCGGCTACTAAACAAGAAAACGGATAACTGGTTAAAGCACAGACAAAATAAACGGGCAGAATCAGGATATAAAATAAACGGGCAGATTCAGGATTTACGGGTAGACAGGAACAAGGGACCAAACAAAAACAGTGCTAGAAACACTAGTACGCATTGGCAAGGAACTGAACGTGTGCTGGGTTTAAATAGGCAAAATGAATTAACTAATTGGGGCAGCGTGCAGAATGTGCAGGGGGAATGAATGTGACAGGCTGAAACATAACGAGGAAACATGAAACAGATTGCGGCGAAGCCGCGCCCCGCAAAACAGACAACACAGGGAGAACGCAAAAACCAGACATGACACGCAAGGAACAAAGTGGCAGAAAAACACAAGGGAGGTGAACAGGGCGGACAGCAATGTAACAGAACCCCCCCCTCAACGGGAGCCTCCTGGCGACCCACCAGGCCTGTTCTTCTGAGGGTGGGTTCGGTGGAAGTCCCGAATGAGGGAAGGGTCAAGGATGAGCTGGCGGGAAACCCAGCTCCTCTCCTCGGGGCCATAACCTTCCCAGTCCACCAAATATTGGTGGCTCCGACCCCTGCGCCGAATGTCCAGGATGCGCCGGACGGTGTATGCTGGGGCGTTGTCGATGATCCGGGGGGGCGGAGGGGGAACGGCCGGAGGGCACAGTGGGCTGGTAGTGACAGGTTTGATCTTCGAGACGTGAAAGACGGGGTGAATCTTGAGGGCTGGAGGGAGTTTGAGTTTGACGGCAGAGGGATTAATGAGTGACAGTACCTTGTACGGACCGATGTAACGTGGCTGTAGTTTCTTGGAGGTGGACTGGAGGGGAATGTCAGTGGTGGAAAGCCAGACTTGTTGACCTGGAGAGTATTGGGGGGCTGCGGTGCGGTGGCGGTCCGCCAGGCATTGAGTGCGCGCGGCGGAGAGCGGAGCGGGTGTCCTCCCAAATCCGATTGCAGCGCCGGATATGGGCCTGCACTGACGGGACGGAGATCTCCTCCTCCTGGGCCGGGAACAGGGGGGGCTGATACCCTAGGGAACACTCGAAGGGGGAGAGACCGGTGGCAGAGGTGGTTAGTGTATTATGTGCATACTCAACCCAGGGTAGCAGCTTGCTCCAGGAGGAGGGGTTCCGGTCTGTGATGCACCGCAGTGCAGTCCCCAGGTCTTGGTTGGCCCTCTCGGTCTGGCCATTCGTCTGGGGATGATAGCCGGAGGACAGGCTGACGGAGGCCCCCAGGGCCTGGCAAAACGATTTCCAGAATTGGGAGGAAAATTGGGGGCCACGGTCCGACACCACGTCGACGGGGATCCCGTGCAAGCGCACCACGTGCTGGACCAGGAGCTCAGCGGTCTCAGAGGCTGAGGGAAGCTTGGGAAGGGGAATGAAATGGACCGCCTTGGAGAACCGGTCGACGATGGTCAAAATGGTGTCATTACCTTCAGAGGGGGGGAGTCCACAGACGAAGTCCAGACCAATGTGACTCCAGGACGACCAGGGATGGGTAGGGGACGGAGGAGACCGCTGGCGGGCTGATGGGATGCCTTGCTCCTGGCGCAGGTGGTGCAGGCCCGTACGAACGCCCGGGCATCCGCAGCCATGGACGGCCACCAAAAGCTGCGTCTGAGCAGCGACAAGGTGCGCTGGAACCCGGGGTGGCAGGCCAGGCGGGAGGAGTGCGTCCACTGCAGGACCTGGGAACGGACAGAATCAGGGACAAACAGGTGAGGGCTGGGTTTGGGTCTGGGGTCAGGTTGAGTGGCCTGGGCCTCCCTGATCTGCCTCTCAATCCCCCAGGTCACAGCAGCAACCACACAGGAGGGGGACAGGATGGTGTCAGGGCTCGCTTGTCTGGCTTCGGAGGAGAACTGGCGGGAGAGAGCGTCGGGTTTCAGGTTACGGGATCCGGGTCTGTAGGTGATGGTGAAATTGAAGCGGCCAAAAAACAGTGCCCACCGGGCTTGGCGAGAACTGAGTCTTTTGGCCGACTGGATATATGCCAGGTTCTTGTGGTCGGTCCAAACGATGAATGATTGTTCCGCTCCCTCCAACAGATGTCGCCACTCCTCCAGGGCGAGCTTGACCGCCAGCAACTCCCGATTCCCTACATCGTAGTTGCGCTCGGCGGGGGACAGCCTACGAGAGTAGAAGGCGCAGGGATGTAGCTTCTGGTCCTTATCCGAGCGTTGGGACAAGATGGCCCCCACCCCGGAGTCCGAGGCATCCACCTCCACCACGAACTGACGAGAAGCATCGGGGTGGACCAAGACAGGAGCGGAAGTGAAGCGGTTCTTTAGGTCGCTGAAGGCGGCTTCTGTTCCAGGGGTCCAGGAGAAGGGGATGGATGGGGAGGTGAGTCGGGTGAGGGGTTCAGCAACCCTGCTGTAGTCCCGGATGAACCGCCGGTAAAAGTTTGCAAACCCCAGGAAACGTTGCAGTTCCTTTACCGATGATGGTTGAGGCCACTCCACCACCGCCTGGATCTTGGCCGGGTCTGGTCTTACCTGCCCACACTCCACGATGTACCCCAGGAAACTCACCGACGAGGCGTGGAATTCGCATTTTTCAGCCTTGACAAACAGCTGGTTCTCCCACAACCTCTCCAAGACCTGCCGGACATGGGTAGTGTGTTCCTGTAGGTTGCGGGAGAAAATTAAAATGTCGTCAAGGTACACGAATACTGTGCGGTTGAGGAAGTCCCGGAGCACATCGTTAACCAACGCCTGGAACACTGCGGGGGCGTTGGTAAGCCCGAATGGCATCACCAAATACTCGAAGTGGCCTAGGGGGGTGTTAAATGCCGTCTTCCACTCGTCCCCCTCCCGGATTCGAACAAGGTGGTAGGCGTTTCTGAGGTCTAATTTGGAGAAGATAGTGGCCTCCTGTAGGGGTTCGAATGCGGAGTTGATGAGGGGTAGAGGGTATTTGTTCTTCACCGTGATGGTGTTGAGGTTGCGGTAGTCGATGCAGGGACGGAGTGACTTGTCCTTCTTGGCCACGAAGAAGAACCCTGCACCGACTGGGGATGAGGAGGGTCGGATGATGCCTGCTGCCAGTGAGTCGTGAATATACGTCTCCATTGCTGCTCTCTCCGGTCGCGAGATGTTGAAGAGGCGACTGGAAGGCAGGGGAGCCCCGGGAAGCAGGTCGATGCCGCAGTCATAGGGCCTATGAGGGGGCAACGAAGAGGCTCGGCTCTTGCTGAACACCTCCGCCAAGTCGTGATACACGGGGGGAACCAAGGACAGGTCTGGAGGGACCAACCTGGCGGGAGGTGAAGCACCCTCCGCGGGTGCTCGAGCCGACTGAAGGCAAGTGGCGTGGCAGTAGGGACTCCAGTTCTGGACCTTGCTGGTGATCCAGTTCAGATGAGGGTTGTGGAGTTGGAGCCAGGGTTGGCCGAGAACCAGAGGGGACTGGGGTGAGGAGATGACCAGGAGCTGAATGGTCTCACGGTGGTTGCCGGAAAGGATGAGTTGTAGGGGTTCGGTGGTGTGTGTGACCTGGGCTAGGAGGTTCCCATCCAGTCCGTGGGCCCGGAGAGGGACGGCAAGGGGACGAGTGGCGATGCCAGCCTGTCGCACTAGCTGGGCATCAATGAAGTTACCATCCGCCCCGGAGTCCACTAGGGCGTACAGCGACAGGGGTTGACGGTTCCAGTTGAGCGTGGCTTTCAACTGGAAACGAGACTGGGCGGTTGTGGAACACTCGGTGTGGCTCACCAGAAGGCCCAGTCTTACTGGTGAGCCTTGGCCTTTTGGTCGCGACGGGCAGGTGACCAGGTAGTGGCCCGTGTTGCCACAATAGAGGCAGACTCCGCCCTGAGTCTCCGCTTGCGCTCCTCCTGGGAAAGGTGAGCTCTGCCCAGCTGCATGGGCTCTTCCGTCGTAAGCCCCGGGACGGGTCGTTGTTCGTTGGTTTGGGGTAGGAAGGAGGGGTCAAGATGTGATTGAGGAGAAGAGCTCGCTGGGGTGAGGTGACCGGTCCTCTCCCTCCGACGCTCCCGCAAGCGGTTGTCGATCCTGATGGCAAGGGAAGCCAGAGCGTCGAGGGAGTCAGGGTAGTCCCTCGTAGCCAGCTCGTCCTTTACCGCCTCACCTAACCCGTTCTGGAAGGCCCCTTGGAGCGACGCGTCGTTCCAAGCGGATTCCGCCGCCAGGATTCGGAACTCCACCGTGTACTCCGCCACGCTGCGGTCCCCCTGACGGAGATGGAACAAGCGCTGGGAGGCGTCCTTCCCACCCACCGGGTGATCAAAGACCTTCCTCATCTCTGCCACGAATGCGGAGTACTGGGAGCTGGCTGGGAGCTGGCTGTCCCAAATGGCAGTGGCCCAATCCAGCGCCTTACCCCCAAGGCAGCCCATGATGAAGGCGATCCTCGCCGGCTCAGAGCCGTATGAAGAGGGTTGTAGGCGGAAGATTAGGTCGCATTGCAAGAGGAACCCCTTGCAGTTCCCCAAATTGCCATAATAGCGATCCGGGTGGGGAATGCGGGGTTCCCTGGGTTGCCCAACCGGCCGGCTGGCAGGTGGCGATGACGCAGGGGGGTTGGCAGAGGCCGTCTGCTCCGGAAGAGGGACGCCGGTGCGGAGTTGGGACATTTGTTCCCCCAACTGGGAGATATGGCAGTTCAGATCCCTCAGTGCCTCCCTCGTCCCCCTTATGCGTTGCTCCTGCTGGTTTATGCGAGTCTCTTGGCAGGCAAGTTGTTACGTGCAGTGAATGCAGACCTGGACCCAAATGCAGACTCGACGCGAAGTTTGGAAGTTGCACTCCTCACCGGAGGCGTTTAATAAACGCGGCAAATAAAAGTGACGGAAACAAGCCGTCAGAAAACAAACACACAAAACACACGAATAGCCGTGCGAAATAAAAGTGACGGAAAACAAGCCGTCAAAAACACACACAAAAAACAACGCAAGAATAGCCGTGCGGCTACTAAACAAGAAAACGGATAACTGGTTAAAGCACAGACAAAATAAACGGGCAGATTCAGGATATAAAATAAACGGGCAGATTCAGGAACACGGGTAGACAGGAACAAGGGACCAAACAAAAACAGTGCTAGAAACACTAGTACGCATTGGCAAGGAACTGAACGTGTGCTGGGTTTAAATAGGCAAAATGAATTAACTAATTGGGGCAGCGTGCAGAATGTGCAGGGGGAATGAATGTGACAGGCTGAAACATAACGAGGGAACATGAAACAGATTGCGGCGAAGCCGCGCCCCGCAAAACAGACAACACAGGGAGAACGCAAAAACCAGACATGACACGCAAGGAACAAAGTGGCAGAAAAACACAAGGGAGGTGAACAGGGCGGACAGCGATGTAACAGAACCCCCCCCTCAACGGGAGCCTCCTGGCGACCCACCAGGCCTGTTCTTCTGAGGGTGGGTTCGGTGGAAGTCCCGAATGAGGGAAGGGTCGAGGATGAGCTGGCGGGAAACCCAGCTCCTCTCCTCGGGGCCATAACCTTCCCAGTCCACCAAATATTGGTGGCCCCGACCCCTGCGCCGAATGTCCAGGATGCGCCGGACGGTGTATGCTGGGGCGTTGTCGATGATCCGGGGGGGCGGAGGGGGAACGGCCGGAGGGCACAGTGGGCTGGTAGTGACAGGTTTGATCTTCGAGACGTGAAAGACGGGGTGAATCTTGAGGGCTGGAGGGAGTTTGAGTTTGACGGCAGAGGGATTAATGAGTGACAGTACCTTGTACGGACCGATGTAACGTGGCTGTAGTTTCTTGGAGGTGGACTGGAGGGGAATGTCAGTGGTGGAAAGCCAGACTTGTTGACCTGGAGAGTATTGGGGGGCTGCGGTGCGGTGGCGGTCCGCCAGGCGTTGAGTGCGCGCGGTGGAGCGGCGGAGAGCGGAGCGGGTGTCCTCCCAAATCCGATTGCAGCGCCGGATATGGGCCTGCACTGACGGGACGGAGATCTCCTCCTCCTGGGCCGGGAACAGGGGGGGCTGATACCCTAGGGAACACTCGAAGGGGGAGAGACCGGTGGCAGAGGTGGTTAGTGTATTATGTGCATACTCAACCCAGGGTAGCAGCTTGCTCCAGGAGGAGGGGTTCCGGTCTGTGATGCACCGCAGTGCAGTCCCCAGGTCTTGGTTGGCCCTCTCGGTCTGGCCATTCGTCTGGGGATGATAGCCGGAGGACAGGCTGACGGAGGCCCCCAGGGCCTGGCAAAACGATTTCCAGAATTGGGAGGAAAATTGGGGGCCACGGTCCGACACCACGTCGACGGGGATCCCGTGCAAGCGCACCACGTGCTGGACCAGGAGCTCAGCGGTCTCAGAGGCTGAGGGAAGCTTGGGAAGGGGAATGAAATGGACCGCCTTGGAGAACCGGTCGACGATGGTCAAAATGGTGTCATTACCTTCAGAGGGGGGGAGTCCACAGACGAAGTCCAGACCAATGTGACTCCAAGGACGACCAGGGATGGGTAGGGGACGGAGGAGACCGCTGGCGGGCTGATGGGATGCCTTGCTCCTGGCGCAGGTGGTGCAGGCCCGTACGAACGCCCGGGCATCCGCGGCCATGGACGGCCACCAAAAGCTGCGTCTGAGCAGCGACAAGGTGCGCTGGAACCCGGGGTGGCAGGCCAGGCGGGAGGAGTGCGTCCACTGCAGGACCTGGGAACGGACAGAATCAGGGACAAACAGGTGAGGGCTGGGTTTGGGTCTGGGGTCAGGTTGAGTGGCCTGGGCCTCCTGATCTGCCTCTCAATCCCCCAGGTCACAGCAGCAACCACACAGGAGGGGGACAGGATGGTGTCAGGGCTCGCTTGTCTGGTTTCGGAGGAGAACTGGCGGGAGAGAGCGTCGGGTTTCAGGTTACGGGATCCGGGTCTGTAGGTGATGGTGAAATTGAAGCGGCCAAAAAACAGTGCCCACCGGGCTTGGCGAGAACTGAGTCTTTTGGCCGACTGGATATGCCAGGTTCTTGTGGTCGGTCCAAACGATGAATGATTGTTCCGCTCCCTCCAACAGATGTCGCCACTCCTCCAGGGCGAGCTTGACCGCCAGCAACTCCCGATTCCCTACATCGTAGTTGCGCTCGGCGGGGGACAGCCTACGAGAGTAGAAGGCGCAGGGATGTAGCTTCTGGTCCTTATCCGAGCGTTGGGACAAGATGGCCCCCACCCCGGAGTCCGAGGCATCCACCTCCACCACGAACTGACGAGAAGCATCGGGGTGGACCAAGACAGGAGCGGAAGTGAAGCGGTTCTTTAGGTCGCTGAAGGCGGCTTCTGTTCCAGGGGTCCAGGAGAAGGGGATGGATGGGGAGGTGAGTCGGGTGAGGGGTTCAGCAACCCTGCTGTAGTCCCGGATGAACCGCCGGTAAAAGTTTGCAAACCCCAGGAAACGTTGCAGTTCCTTTACCGATGATGGTTGAGGCCACTCCACCACCGCCTGGATCTTGGCCGGGTCTGGTCTTACCTGCCCACACTCCACGATGTACCCCAGGAAACTCACCGACGAGGCGTGGAATTCGCATTTTTCTGCCTTGACAAACAGCTGGTTCTCCCACAACCTCTCCAAGACCTGCCGGACATGGGTAGTGTGTTCCTGTAGGTTGCGGGAGAAAATTAAAATGTCGTCAAGGTAGACGAATACTGTGCGGTTGAGGAAGTCCCGGAGCACATCGTTAACCAACGCCTGGAACACTGCAGGGGCGTTGGTAAGCCCGAATGGCATCACCAAATACTCGAAGTGGCCTAGGGGGGTGTTAAATGCCGTCTTCCACTCGTCCCCCTCCCGGATTCGAACAAGGTGGTAGGCGTTTCTGAGGTCCAATTTGGAGAAGATAGTGGCCTCCTGTAGGGGTTCGAATGCGGAGTTGATGAGGGGTAGAGGGTATTTGTTCTTCACCGTGATGGTGTTGAGGTTGCGGTAGTCGATGCAGGGACGGAGTGACTTGTCCTTCTTGGCCACGAAGAAGAACCCTGCACCGACTGGGGATGAGGAGGGTCGGATGATGCCTGCTGCCAGTGAGTCGTGAATATACGTCTCCATTGCTGCTCTCTCCGGTCGCGAGATGTTGAAGAGGCGACTGGAAGGCAGGGGAGCCCCGGGAAGCAGGTCGATGCCGCAGGCTCTTGCTGAACACCTCCGCCAGGTCGTGATACACGGGGGGAACCAAGGACAGGTCTGGAGGGACCAACCTGGCGGGAGGTGAAGCACCCTCCGCGGGTGCTCGAGCCGACTGAAGGCAAGTGGCGTGGCAGTAGGGACTCCAGTTCTGGACCTTGCTGGTGATCCAGTTCAGATGAGGGTTGTGGAGTTGGAGCCAGGGTTGGCCGAGAACCAGAGGGGACTGGGGTGAGGAGATGACCAGGAGCTGAATGGTCTCACGGTGGTTGCCGGAAAGGATGAGTTGTAGGGGTTCGGTGGTGTGTGTGACCTGGGCTAGGAGGTTCCCATCCAGTCCGTGGCCCGGAGAGGGACGGCAAGGGGACGAGTGGCGATGCCAGCCTGTCGCACTAGCTGGGCATCAATGAAGTTACCATCCGCCCGGAGTCCACTAGGGCGTACAGCGACAGGGGTTGACGGTTCCAGTTGAGCGTGGCTTTCAACTGGAAACGAGACTGGGCGGTTGTGGAACACTCGGTGTGGCTCACCAGAAGGCCCAGTCTTACTGGTGAGCCTTGGCCTTTTGTCGCGACGGGCAGGTGACCAGGTAGTGGCCCGTGTTGCCACAATAGAGGCAGACTCCCGCCCTGAGTCTCCGCTTGCGCTCCTCCTGGGAAAGGTGAGCTCTGCCCAGCTGCATGGGCTCTTCCGTCGTAAGCCCCGGGACGGGTCGTTGTTCGTTGGTTTGGGGTAGGAAGGAGGGGTCAAGATGTGATTGAGGAGAAGAGCTCGCTGGGGTGAGGTGACCGGTCCTCTCCCTCCGACGCTCCCGCAAGCGGTTGTCGATCCTGATGGCAAGGGAAGCCAGAGCGTCGAGGGAGTCAGGGTAGTCCCTCGTAGCCAGCTCGTCCTTTACCGCCTCACCTAACCCGTTCTGGAAGGCCCCTTGGAGCGACGCGTCGTTCAAGCGGATTCCGCCGCCAGGATTCGGAACTCCACCGTGTACTCCGCCACGCTGCGGTCCCCCTGACGGAGATGGAACAAGCGCTGGGAGGCGTCCTTCCCACCCACCGGGTGATCAAAGACCTTCCTCATCTCTGCCACGAATGCGGAGTACTGGGAGCTGGCTGGGAGCTGGCTGTCCCAAATGGCAGTGGCCCAATCCAGCGCCTTACCCCCAAGGCAGCCCATGATGAAGGCGATCCTCGCCGGCTCAGAGCCGTATGAAGAGGGTTGTAGGCGGAAGATTAGGTCGCATTGCAAGAGGAACCCCTTGCAGTTCCCCAAATTGCCATAATAGCGATCCGGGTGGGGAATGCGGGGTTCCCTGGGTTGCCCAACCGGCCGGCTGGCAGGTGGCGATGACGCAGGGGGGTTGGCAGAGGCCGTCTGCTCCGGAAGAGGGACGCCGGTGCGGAGTTGGGACATTTGTTCCCCCAACTGGGAGATATGGCAGTTCAGATCCCTCAGTGCCTCCATCGTCCCCCTTATGCGTTGCTCCTGCTGGTTTATGCGAGTCTCTTGGCAGGCAAGTTGATATTGGAGCGCAGCCGAGTCCGCTGGGTCCATAATGGCCAATGCGTTCTGTTACGTGCAGTGAATGCAGACCTGGACCCAAATGCAGACTCGACGCGAAGTTTGGAATTGCACTCCTCACCGGAGGCGTTTAATAAACGCGGCAAATAAAAGTGACGGAAACAAGCCGTCAGAAAAACACACACACAAAACACACGAATAGCCGTGCGAAATAAAAGTGACGGAAAACAAGCCGTCAAAAACACACACAAAAAAACAACGCAAGAATAGCCGTGCGGCTACTAAACAAGAAAACGGATAACTGGTTAAAGCACAGACAAACGGGCAGATTCAGGATATAAAAATAAACGGGCAGATTCAGGAACAAGGGACCAAACAAAAACAGTGCTAGAAACACTAGTACGCATTGGCAGGGATCTGAACGTGTGCTGGGTTTAAATAGGCAAAATGAATTAACTAATTGGGGCAGCGTGCAGAATGTGCAGGGGGAATGAATGTGACAGGCTGAAACATAACGAGGGAACATGAAACAGATTGGCGCCCGCGCCCCGCAAAACAGACAACACAGGGAGAACGCAAAAACCAGACATGACACGCAAGGAACAAAGTGGCAGAAAAACACAAGGGAGGTGAACAGGGCGGACAGCGATGTAACAGACCCCAGCCAGGGCCACCTGACTCAACCCCAGGGGGGGGTTGAGTCAGGTGGCCCTGGCTGGGGTCAGATTTCTCCCACAATGGCCCACACTATCATGGAATGAAAGGCAAAATGCTTTGACTGGCAAAAAGTTTGTCATTCTGCTTGCCCTGCAGCGTTTCAGCATGATCAGCTGTGTCTCTGAGCCTCCTCTGCCAGCCACCTGCGATCAACGGGCCGAACCACCCAAACCCAGCACTCCTGCCTACTGGCTCACAGGCCTTACCCCTGTGATTGGGGGGTAATTCTAGTACGAAGGGCTTTCCTCTGCTTCAAAGGAGATATTACATTACATGTTGAGTAGACAATATCTTGAGTTACTATGCACATGAGTGATGAGAGAAAAACAAATTAAATTGTCTGGCCTGTGGTTTACCATTTTGGCCGTTTCTACATCTATTCAAGCAAGAATTTTTTTGTTGTTTCATTTTATTTTTATTTTTTTCTTAGAAGAAAGCTTTCAGTTGTGTTGTAGGCTAAACACCTGCTGTTTATTATTTTAAGAGGGGTGTTCCGAATATTTCATAATCGTTATTTAAAATCATAAAATGTTCAAAGCTCATTTTGACCTCTCATGCACATCCCTACTCTAATGTTCTCCCATCTGAGGCTTGCTACCTCACCGTGTCGCGTAATCTCACATGGGCAAAGGAGCAGCTCATAGTCTGACTCTCATGACTCTCATTGGTAGCTTGACTGTGGTGCATCAGTGCTGTTAGTATTTTTGCTATTGAATATAAATCTTTAAAACGATCATTTTCCATCAATTCATCAGATGCTCATTAATTTTTTTGTGTTTTTCTACCCAACTACCCAATTTCAATGCTCAATTTGTATTCGCATTTGTGGAAGACCATTGCTTTCCGAATTATCAAGCATTCGCTTGAGGTCCAAGCAAAAACTGCACTAAATAAAAGTGGTTAAATAGTTAATAGTCCATTAATATGAAGCCAATTGTGTTACAATCACAGTCACAATCCAGTTAGTAGAATGTACCCATTTTTATCTGCACAGCAATATGGATTATTAATAGGATTTATGTTTTTCTTGAACTGCTCATGAAGAACTCCTGGAGCTGTATGTGCTCTCTTTTTTCCCTCATATGCGATAGTTTGATCCATATTGTAAGGAGCTGACATTAGTCCCTGGGGCTACCGCTGCACTGCGGCTCTGTTTAATGTGTCTTTCCTCAATGTGATGACCTTTTCTTAAGCAGGAAGATGAAAGAGCGATGGGAACCTTTAGTAGACAAGCTCTAGATGATGTTAAGGTCCGGAGATGAATACAGCAATATTCTTTCTTTATCGCTAGGTTGGTTGAGCAACTTGCTCACATGCTTGGCAGGCTGGATTTTTACCGTAGTTTTCGCACTATAAAGCGCACCTGAATATAAGCCGCACCAGCTAAATTTAGGAAAAACAAATGTGTACATATACAAGCCGCAAATAACAGGTGTTTTAATGTTTAATTACCATATGTAAGGGTTCGTGCACAGAGTTTAAAGGTGGTGGATCGTAAAAACAGATTGACTGTTGTATGAGGGTTCAAAGCATGGGAAAAAAGTAGCAGCTTATAGTCCGAAAAATACGGTAAATACGAAATTAAATCGCAATCACAGATTGATGTTGTGACACACAACTTTGTCCATATGGGATATCATTCTTATCATCTTTTAACTGAACAGCCTAAGTTGAAAAATGTTACATCTTATTGCCCCACACAACTGAGCCAAGAATTCCTTAATAGTTAATGATTACATATTTGGATTTGCGTGCTGGATGTCATAAACTTTTATGGGACAACACCTGCCTCAGATGATTTGGTTCTTATTCTTTCCTGTCTTCTGTTTCATATACAATGATATAATCACTACTTATAGTCCAGCTCGCGGTCATCTTCGCTGGAGAGTGGAGGCGGGACAATCGTGATCTTGGTCACAGTGGTCCGTCTCGGGTTTCTCAGCCAATTAGGCAAAGGGATTTTACTGGCCTCGAGGTCCTCCTTGGACTCTCAAGATGATCTGAGCCTAGGGGTGGGGTTGACTGTGAGCTCACGTTAGGAATGTAACAGGTTGAATTTATCATGCCAAGGGATTGGAGGGCATACGAGGTGGGGGGTTCCCCCACTTATCCTATAATGGATGTGAAGTACGATTGCTTCAGAGCTTTTGATTGTGTTGATTGCCTTCGAGCTGCTCTCCCTGTGTATACACTGGTCAGTAAACATCTGTTGTTCGAACCTGTGGTGGCCATCTCATCTTTGGGTCTGCTTGGATCTCAGTCGCCATTTCCATATTCATTTCTCGTCTCCATATGGAAGTCCATGGAAAGTCAGGAAGGTGTTCAAAGCGGTCTCCTCTTTGTCATGAGTGTATGCAGGACTCCATCCTGTAATTTTTTTGTTATCTATTTCATTTCTAGTTTAGCCAGACATAAGCACCTGGGGCATTTAAATGACCTTGTGTCAACACTCATTACTGCCAGAGTCTCTTACAGGTTGTGTATGCCAGACACATTATACAGCACGACCGTTACAGCCCGGACTGTCCTCCACTCTCTAGGGTTTTTAACAAAACCTTTGTCAGAACCAACCGTTCTGCAGACATCCCTGTTTGGTGCCAGTGGAATGAACGAGATCATTCATTTGCTCTCTGGTGAGCTGCTGCTTGTGGATCCACGCGGACATCCTGACTCAGGCACCCCATGTTCACGCTCATGATCGGAAGCTGGGCTCTGTGCTGCAATCTCATTTGCCACTCGCTGGTAATAAACCTTAATTAGCTATTAGCGATGGAGCCTGACCATCTCTGATATGAATTACTTCTGATCGTGGAGGTGATCTTGAGACAAGAGGATTTGAAGGACTGTGAGGCGAGGATTGATCAAGCTTTTCTGTCACCATCAGCCTTCATTAAACACGCCCGGTCAGCATGCACTGAGGATCCATGTAAACCAAATTTGATTAAATTTCGCAACCCCCTGCACAAGTCTTTTTGTGTAATGATCGGCCCCCATAACATGTAAGACGAGCGCCGCTTGGTAATTGATGGCTCGTTCCACCTTTCCAACACATGTCCTTGAGTTTTTGATCTCCGGGGGCCATCTCTCTTTAGCTTAAAACAAAGTGTTGATGATTAGATCAAGTATCTCGCTCGAGTTTAGCCCTAATGAGCGTGCCTGAGGGATTATGTTGGCGATTGGCAAAGGTCGGGAGTTGAAAAGGTGAAAGAGAGGTCATTTTTTTGAACGCCTCGGCATGCGAGCCTTGTAATTGATGTTGAAAGTGGATAAAGTCAGGATCTCAGTGGAATTCCAGCACTTCAGTGGAAATGACTTGCGGGAAATCAGTTAGTGGAGGCACACTCTGTGTGTTTTGCTGATGGGAATCTATCTGGATCTACTTTTAATGGGTTTCTTTGGGGTTTGGGGAAAGCACAGATACACGTGGAGCTGTTGGGGGAACCGCAAAGCAAGAACAGTTGCCTGCCAGACCAGTCCCAGCACTTGCTTGTACTGTGGTCGTGCGATGAATCCTTAATCCTACCTTTCCTCTCTGCTTAACAGCAGCATCAGTCAGCCTCGTGTACTCTCTAAAACTTTGTCGCAACATGCGTTTCCCCCCACGGATCTAGTTATAATCATTACAGAAGCTCGATATATAGGGATTAAGTTACAGTACTCGCATTAGCCATACATGAATGTAAAGGTAAAGCTGAGAAGGAGTTAAACTGATGAGAGATTATATGTTTGCCTAACTGGAGGATGTATAAGTAGAATAACAGGAATAACTCAGGACATTTTTTAATGGAATAGAAATCAATATGTTGTATGTGTTCAAGTTGATCAGGACTTAATGGGGTCATGTACTACCCAGCAGTGGCCCCGCATTTGTATTCCATCAATGGTCATTGCAATATCGCTAATTCAGATTGATGAGGTATTTTTACCTCCTGTTTAGACTGATGTCCAGCTGTCGAGTTATCATTGAATCACTAGGGAAAGTCCAAACGTGGCAATGCACTCAACTGCACAATACAGCATACACGTGTCAGTATGTCTGTCATTCCAAGGGTGCCCGGAGGTCCGTATATCTGTGTTTTTACTCTCGTTTAGCTGTGTCGTCATTTTCTTTCACAAGTCATTTTCACCACTTTCATTTCCAGCTCTTTAAACAGTCAGACTTGCCTGTCACCCTGATTCACAGATGTAATGGCAAGTGTCGGCTGGGCTAAAGCAGAATTTCTTTAAAATGTCTTTAAAATCTGAATCGATTCCATTTTCACTCTTTTTTTTGCCCGATGTCCATTTTCTTTTTACCTCGTATAGTTTAAAATGTTGTCCACTCTGTAATCAGACATTTTTGAGCCCTCAATGCTTCTGTATCTCTGTAGAAGAATTAAAATAATTCAGTAGAGTATGTTTTGTGGTTAGGGAGGAGGTGGGGGGGGTTAGAGAGTCTGACATGAACAGGGAGAATTGTGATTCTATGTATGCTGACAATGAGCTGACACCTGTACTGAGCTGGGCTCACCTTTTGTTCTAAAGCAGCAGGAATCTGATGTTCACAGCTAAATAAATACATCCTCCTGGAATATTTTGTTCGCCCCTTCACTGGATCCTTATCGACAGCATCCCCCGACAGCCTATGGACGTGCGATATGCTTTGTTTCCCATTACAAAAATAAGAAGCTTCTTCTTTCTGGTTTCCCACTGCAGATGGGAGGCTTTTAAAAGCATGGCTCATTCAACCCTGAGTCTGTTTTTTTTTTTCCTGCGGGGGCTGAGAAGTTTTGAACAGAGCTGTTTGTAAAAAAATAATGGCTGAGGCTTATTTAATTCCTAAAGCCTGACTCCTCAGATCTCCCCCTGGCTCCACCAAGCACTGGGTATTTGATTGTTATCATATTTCATTTTATTCTCTTTCTCACTGGAATTGGTTCTCTGATGGAACAGTTTGATTTTACCCTGGTGGCCCAGATGTCGTCTTGGCAAAGATTTCTCTCTCTCTCTCTCTTGTCTCTCTCTCTCTCTCTCTCTCTCTCTCTCCGTCTCTCTCTGTCTCTCTCTCTCTCACTCATGTCTCTCTCTCTCTCTCTCTCTCTCTCTCTCTCTCTCTCTCTCTCTCTCTCTCTCACTCTCTCACTCTCTCTCTCTGCCCCCCAAAATCATTAAAGGTACACACCATGTCTTAAGCGACACAGCCACAGATGGTACCCCTGCCGCGATCTGCCATTGTTAATAAAAGCGCACTAGAATGTGATTTGCAGTGATTTCTTTGTCGTCACAGATGCTAAAACGGGCAAAAAAGGCAGCCGCTTCACTCAGCACCAGGTGCCGTTGCCCTGATGATTCGCAGTCTTTGTTTAACCTTGTAAGATTCACTTCATACAATCACAGGTTCTTCAGAGCAGAAGACACCACCCACCCACCTCCTGAGTGCAGTGTTTATTGAAAAACTACGTTGAAGGAGCCCGTTCAAGGTCTATAATTGAGCGTGTCATATAATATGCATCCAATATTTACATCCATGATTGACAATCCGGCTCCAAAGCCCTATGTGTGCCGCAGAGCTGAGTGTCACTCGGCTTTTGACGAGGCGTCTGGCGTAACTGCCATATCAAATTATGCCCGCAATCTGAAGTGTATGTCATGTGTGCATGCTAAATCCTTCATTGAGTCTTGCGTTTGTATCAGCAAAAACACATCTGTGGACATGCTACATGTTTTCATTCCCAGGTGTGGCATATCTCCTCTATATTCTGGGGTATATCTTTTGTGACCAGAGGTCTTTCTGCAGTTAATAGATAATAATGAATACTGTTCTCTAAATAAAATGTAAAAAAACGCAGTGTACTGTTCGTGATTGGCAACAAGATTTGGTTTTTGAGCTAGTAAGTGACAACATTTGAGTATGAGTCACTCAGTCGTGGTTGCATAAAGTTGAAACACAGAACATATTCTTTTTTTTAAAACAATTTTGCATGCTGTAACTGTTGTGGATTTAACCAGAGTTGGGGTGGAGTGCAGGAGGGGGAAGCTAGCGATGCAGTGAAGAGAAGAGAAGTGCCTGCGCATCTGAAAATATTCCCTGGGGTGACCGTGGTCTCCTCTAAACAAAGCTAGTGGAGAACCCTTTTGTCAGAAAGCTCCCGATTAAAACTCACACTAACCCGACTAGCGCTCAGTGAGATTCGTGCAGAGGGAGAGAATCCTACTGTTCCGTCATTTGTTTCACAGGCATGCCTTACAGGGAGGAGCAAGAGAGGGACCTAAAGGAGGCCCTGGAGGGCGTGGACCCCGCCATCCCGCTGGTGTTCGTCAGCGGGAACCACGACCTGGGGAACACCCCCACGGCCGACACGGTGGAGCAGTACCGGCGCGGGTGGGGCGACGACTACTTCAGCTTCTGCGTGGGCGGCGTGCTGTGCCTGGTGCTGAACTCGCAGCTGTTCTTCGACAGCTCGGCCTGCCCCGAGCTGAGGGATGCCCACGAGGTCTGGCTGGAGGAGCAGCTGCAGCGCGCCGCCCGGGGGCCCCGCCGACACGCCCTGGTCTTCCAGCACATCCCCCTCTACCTGCGCACGCCGGACGAGGAGGACGACTACTTCAACCTGGAGCGAGGCGTGAGGGAGAGCCTCATCAAGCGATTCCGGCAGGCAGGTGCGAGCTCTCCCCCCCCCCCACCTTCACCCCCTCACCGAGTTCCCATTAATATCCAATAACCCACAGCCTTGAAGTGATGAGTGTTTCATTCACTGACCCAAGGGCCAGAGTCCATCACCGGAGGAGCTGTTTTGCACAAAGGCTTTAAGCTGCATTTTGAGAGTGATGAGTTTTTCTTCTTCTTCTTCTTATTCTTCTTCTTCTTCCTCTTCTTTTTTAAGCTGTAATGATATTCATCTCTTCTGGGGAGTGCTCTTTAAGATTACATTATTTAAGTTTAGACAAGGCATGGAACATGGAGCTCTCTCATTTCCATGTGTGTACTACATGTTACAGAGTTCTATCCCATTCCCACACATGTTCCCCATGTCCTGATATCAATTATGTATCCGGTTTACGTTGAATGCATGTTACCGTGCATTTTAAATATAGATCACAGGCGTGCGCATGTGGTTAACGGGTGTGATTCAGAGTGGGTACTGTTTTATTTAACACCAACTTGGACCAACTTGGACTTCGTCATTATGCTTAGTCTCTAGTGTGTTTTTAATGAGCGTTCTCCCAGTTACAATTTCTATAGATCTGAAAGCTGGAAGTGGATGATTTGATGCCTCTGAAATATTTCCTCAAAGGTCCAAAATCTAAGGAGCGCAGTAGTTCTGTCTATTGCCAATGAGAACTTTTGGGAGTGATCATATCAAATCAAATCAAATCAAATCAAGTTTATTTGTATAGCGCTTTTCACAACAGAATTGTCACAAAACGCTTAACAGAGGGGGAACCCAGGCCTAGACCCCCCCAAAAGCAAGCCTGACGGCAACAGTGGCAAGGAAAAACTCCCTAGGTAGGGAGAAACCTTGGGAGGAACCAGACTAAAAAGGGGGGGAGCCCATCCTCTTCTGGCCGGCACAGGGTATGTCCAAAAAAGACCATGTCATGGTCAGTCCAAGGTTAGTCTGAGTTAGGTAGTCAGCGGGGGGCTAAACCACGCGGAGAGGGTCCAGATCAAGGAACTGGGGTTGGCGTGGGGGTGAGGGTTGATGGGGCAGCTCACACTTCTCGCAGGACCTAGGGCTCGGGGCAGGTGCCCCGAGTCAGAGGCCGAGGCAGAGAAGAGAACATGCAGTCAGAAAAAAAGCAGTGCTATAGCCAGTAGCATTATGTAAGAGCAGGGGAGCACAAGCATAGGAAATATACAGTTAGCCCCAACAGGTGTAAGCTATGGCAGCATACCTATTAGGAGAGGGACAGAGAAAACACGCAGCCATGTGAGAGTTCCAAACAATCCACACCTGATCAAGGATAACCAGCATAACAGTGGTGGTAACACATTGAGGAGGTGACAGTATGGAAAGTTTCTCACTCCATAAGACACTAAGGCACGGCCTTCTCCATCTCTCCACCTAGACTATGTTTGGCAGTAAGCTAGGCTGAAAAGATATGTTTTTAATCTACACTTAAAAATTGAAACTGTGTCCGAATCCCTAACATGCCTTGGTAAACCGTTCCACAACAGAGGAGCTCTAAAAGAGAAGGCTCTACCACCAGCTGTGCTCTTCAAAATTCTAGGGAGTAATAGATGGCGGCTTCTTGTGAACGAAGCAGTCGTGTCGGCTTATAGGGGGCAATCATTTCGGTCAGATATAAAGGTGCAAGTCCGTTTACTGCTTTCAAAGTTAGCAACAGTACTTTATAATCAGCCCGATATTTAATAGGAAGCCAATGTAGTGATGCTAACACTGGAGTAATGTGCTCATACTTTTGGATCTAGTCAAAATACGTGCCGCTGTATTCTGTACTAGTTGAAGACTCTTTAGAGAGCTACTAGAGGAGCCGGATAATAAGGCATTACAATAGTCTAGCCTCGATGCAACAAAAGCATGCATCAAGGTTTTAGCATCCTCTAATGACAGAAAGTGCCGAATTTTAGCTATGTTTCTTAGGTGAAAGAAAGCTACTCTGGAAGTGTTTTTAATATGAGTGTCAAATGTAAGGTCCTGATCAATAATAAAACCAAGGTTCTTAACCATAATACTTGATGTAACTATGCAATCACCTGCATTTAACTGCAGATCCAACTTGTTCCTTAATTTTTTGGGGCCCAAAACCATCATCTCTGTTTTATCTGAATTTAAAAGCAGGAAATTTACTGTCATCCAGTTCTTTATATCAGAGATACAAGCCTCTAATTGAGTGAGTTTAAGTGTTTCACCTGGTTTCATTGATATGTACAGCTGTGTATCATCGGCATAGCAATGGAAATTTACACCATGTTTACGAATAACATTACCGAGTGGTATGTGTGTCATATGTTTATTTTATCTCCCTGATTGAATTTTAATATGGATAATAATCCATTTTCAGATATTGCTGTTGTATTGCATATGCATAATGTGTCAATATGTATCAATATACATATAGTTCTGAACACTGATCTATAATACTACACCAGGTTCAGGTGTCAAGAGCTACAGTAGGCATACGATAGATCCTGGCTCTGGCAACCAAGCTGTACAGAACCTTTAAAAAAATATATATACGTATATATATATATACATTTGTTTCAGATTTGTTTCCCTGTTTTTCCTCCAAATTTAGTAGCCAATTCAACCCTCTTTTTATTTTGATTCGCCTTCCCCTCACAAGCCCACTGCCCGTCCTCCAGTTCGAGCTATTATCCCAGAGGCCGGCAATGGTTCGCCTCCTCCAAGACGGAACTTCCCCGCCTGCTTTTTAGGAACGCACTTACCGCTCCTCAACAAGCTCGTGCCGACTTATTCCTCCCCCCACCCCCTGGAGCGGACAGCCAAATGCCGCCCCCAATCGGGGCTCCCGGCCATAGTCGGACTGACGCAGTCGGATTTCAAGCCATGACCGCAATAGGTAGCTCACACTTGCAAAGCGCCAGTCAATGCGGGTGCGTTAGACGGCTACGCTATTCGAGGCCCTCAAGCTGTACATAATCTGAACAGGAGGACCTCAACCCATTTTTGTAGTAGGTATTGTTTTTATTGGATCAACTGAGAGAAAACGCTGTGTTCAAGGGTATAAAGTCTGTGTCCCATCCTATTTAAACTCACCACCCCAAAGGGCCCAGAAGATCTGACCGCTGCGCCCCATATTTTCACATTCTGTCATGGAGACTGTCCTGTTAAATTCGATAGCAAATAAACAATTGGGTCATCTAATGACAAAACGTCCAGCACTAGGAGTGGTTACCGCAGCCCGTCAGGCATAGCCTCTGAGCTTTTTACAGACAGTCTGAAAGGAGTGTGTGAGAGGTAACGCTGTGAAGTGGCTCCCTTCTCTTGGCCCTGGTTCTGGTGTCACTTCCCCATCAGTTTGTCATTTGTCTCCAGTCTCTGTAGGTTAGGAGCAGATGGTAGAACTGAGTGCTGTAGTCTAAATTGGACTTGCTTCAAAAGTGGGTCAATTTTTTTCTCCCCCCCTCACCCCCCACGAGGTCACCTGAGAGTTAAGGAATTGATTGCTCGCACCTACCAAACATGATGGATCATCAGCCAGCATTGGGGTTAAACTCCTATGGCCAAGTGAGAGTTTTGTCAAACTTTCCCCCCCTGTATTTCTTCATGCATCAGTCATGGATATACTTTCAGCCTTTAGACTTACCTTTTTACCCTCAGTTCCATTATGAAATTGCATATTTGTTTAAGAAAAATGGTACAATTGATGGGTTTATTGTTCACTGCCAAAACGATAACTCTCACTGTTGTCCTAGCAAGAATCTATCCGACTTTACAGTCTGAGTGTTTGAGGGTAGTATATATATATATGGTTTTCAGGTGAAAGATGAGAGGAATTTTATGTTGACGTGTAAAGAAACAGAATCACATTTACCATTTTTATGGTCCAAGTAGTGGTTTTGGTCTGGGCCCAAGTGAGATTTCTTGAAGTAAAGCCCAGCAAATTCAGGCAGCCGCTGCCCATTCCAAGTCTCATCTTTATCATCTGGGACGATGCACCAGGTGTCAGATTTTAAGACTTTAGTACTAATCCCGCTCCTCCCAGAGGACACTGTTACCTAGGCGCCAAGTCTCAGCATTGACAGTCACGTCAATGAAGGATTTAGCCCTGCTTTTTCCCCTCATCCCCATTTTTCTCCGCTCTGAATTGCTTACTTGCTTCTCTGGCCACACGCCGCATCTCCCTCTCTTCCTATTCGCGGTGCCGTTTCGCCTGTCACCTGAAGCGAGAAGCCACTGAAATGTAAAGGCACGACGCTGGCACCCGGCATTCATCCCCACACCTGCCCGCGATTCACGGTTTGAGCTATCAAGAAATTAATTCCTATTTATTTTGATGAGAATTACTTTCCTCTTTTGTTACGCCCCCACACTCCCATTGTGTTTCCCTCCATGTCGATTGCATTAGCTGGACGGCACTGGTGGAGTCAAACCCCTTTGAAGGACAGAGCTGGCCTTTTCACATGCCTGTCAAAAATTATAGCCAGGTAGGCAAAAATGTATTTGCAGAATAAAATATGCTCATCTGTAGCATTAATGTTGTTTTCCCGTATTACTGCTCGCAGCGATATTGGAAGAGCAAACTGGGTCTTGTAACACACAGACTCCACACACTATCCACACAGACTCATTTCCCAACTTTATTGGAACTTTTGGATCTAATATAACAAGGCAATTCCATCCGTATGATTTGAGCAATATTTTATACACGGGCCTGGGCTTGGTGGTGGGAAGCTCATTCAAAGACATTTGGCCCCCAGGCTGTGCTGCTGATCACTCTGTACTGCGCTATCAGGGGTGCTGGAATTGCTTTCATTTATAACCACATTCATATTCCATTTCTGATTTCCCGTTTTGTTTATATGGACTTTCACACGTCACCTCATATTCTGATTCTGGGAACGTTCTGTGTTTAAACGACTTATTCCACCCTAGTTCCTAGTTATGTTTTTCTTACCACTGAGAATGCATGCATTGAAGTGGGTTCCTTGTGAAAAAAATTTTTTACACTTAAAATCACCGAAAATATGAATGTCTTGGGAAATACAATATGAGTCATTCATATGTTTATTTAAAAAAGAAAAGTTAATTAAGTTATCAAAAACCCACTTGTGCAGAAGCATTTGCCACCATTGTGAGAGTGGGCATTTCCCTCATGTTCATTTTAATTCTCCAGCCTTTTAATGCCACACACATACTCATTAGGAACAGATTTACAAAGTATAGTTTTCTTGCAGTAAGATAAAAAGATTTACAGTACAACCAAGATATTACATATAATGAACATGTATACTATAGACATACACTACTATACTATACTATACACTGCAAGCAGTGCAGAGACTCTATTATTGCAACCATTTATAGCACATTTCCCAGGCATCGCAAGTTATGGTAATGAGTCTGTAGCACAGGACATATTATGGATGCGTATTCAAAGTTTGGTTTTAATGATGCAAATAAATACCGGAAGAGATTCTGAGTTTTAAAACCATTAAAACCATGCTCTGAGAGGTGTTTAGTGAAAATAAAATTTTAGCGAAAGGAAAGGGTCATTATTCTTCTGTGTTCCAAGCATTTTTATTGAGCATAATAACTGAGAATTGTCGATGATTGTTCATGAGCCACCCCTTTTCAATGCTTTTTTGTTTTTTTCATGTAAAAATAGGCCAGCATCCTCATTTAAAAATATTCTTGGAGATGTCAACACCAAAACCCCAATTTGATTTAGTTTTAAGCAACTCACAAAGTCAAATCAACTCCCATCTTTGATGGGAAATGTTATTTGAACAGTTTATCCCCCATTGCTGCTGCTCACAGCCTACATGCCCTTAAAAAGAGCAGAAATATTAAATATTAACTCAGACCTTAAATGGGTAGCTTGTTTAATAGCAACTAATACAAAATAATATTAGCTTTAACTCAATTTCCTTATGGATATTGTATTCATGTGTAATTAGCACAGATCAGTTTTATTTGATTTGCTTTTGTGTTTGTAGCAGCTTTCCATTTTATATTCACAACGCAGAATGCATATTATTTCACTTTGATCCAGGGGGCAGAGCATGCTCAGACGCTCTTGGAGAGAGACACGGCTATTGGTTTGAAATGATGTGATTTAATGAAGAAAAACATGACATGCTTTTGTGGGGTGTTTGTATGGGTTCATAATTCAAAGTGGCTTTCACTGCATGCTCTAAGACAAACAAATACAAAATGAATGTGTAAACTGTAATAAGGGAGTTTTCAACTCCTACGAAAACATTTTTGGGTGTCAGGTTTTAACATGCGTGTGTGTGTGTGTGTGTGTGTGTGTGTGTGTAAAAAATTAATTAAATAATAGACTACATGATATGAATAGACTCAAGGCCGTAACCATGGAGTCAACATTGTGTGACATTTGTGTGTGTATTGGGGGACATTTTGAGTGTGTGTATTGGGGGATGTGTAAAAATAAATTAAATAATAGACTGAATGATATAATAGACTATATGTGATAAAGGCTATTTTTTTGTTGATTTATTCTTTTTTTCATTTATGGATTCATTTTTCCTTTATAATTTCCTGCCATGTCTTGTAAATTTTTTGTATTGCCATGCCTTTTTACTTGTTTATCATTTTACTTGACCTCTGCTAACATGCAGAAGTATCTATCAGTCAAAGTCCAATCGGTGCATTCCAGCATATTTGTAGTCTCAAAATGATGGCAGTTAATTTTCAGGCACTTAATGAGAATCCCTTAAAATACAAATTTCGACGAAGGCGTCAAAACTGTTAACCTGCTGTGACTGCTGTAGTTAATTTTTCCTCATCTTACGCCGTTATGTCCCATTGCTCTTGTGGTGATTGTGGATTCTCCAGATCGGGAACACTGCTCACAGTCAATCCAGAAAGAGTGTATGATTCAACATTACAAAGTCGGATCCCCAGATACATGCAGATCCTGCACTCCTTGCTGCAATCGAACTCATTGTCATAGTGAAGTTAGCATATGTGTTCTTTCCCGAAATGGCTCATCAACATCAAGTTAACAGTTGTCTTTGTTAGAGGGGGAAATATGCCCTAACCTCTCTTTAAATTATTCAGCCCCCAAATGGCCAGGCCCCCTGAACAAGCCATATAAATTGATAATAGTTCTACTTGTTCACAGTTCAGCATGTAAAATGCAATGACAGTGTATAACATTTTTTGGAGTATAGCGTATTATTTTAGTTGCAAAAAATTACTGTGCTACTGTGAATGAGTGTAACATATATATATATATATACACCGATCAGCCACAACATTAAAACCACCTGCCTAATATTGTGTAGGTCCCCCTCGTGTCATCAAAACAGCTCTGACCCGTCGAGGCAAGGACTACACAAGACCTCTGAAGGTGTCCTGTGGTATCTGGCACCAAGACGTTAGCAGCAGATCCTTTAAGTCCTGTAAGTTGCGAGGTGATGCCTCCATGGATCGGACTTGTTGGTCCAGCACATCCCACAGATGCTCGATCGGATTGAGATCTGGGGAATTTGGAGGCCAAGTCAACACCTTGAACTCTTTGTCATGTTCCTCAAACCATTCCTGAACAATTTTTGCAGTGTGGCAGGGCGCATTATCCTGCTGAAAGAGGCCACTGCCATCAGGGAATACCGTTGCCATGAAGGGGTGTACTTGGTCTGCAACAATGTTTAGGTAGGTGGTACGTGTCAAAGTAACATCCACATGAATGCCAGGACCCAAGGTTTCCCAGCAGAACATTGCCCAGAGCATCACACTGCCTTCTTGCCTTCTTCCCATAGTGCATCCTGATTCCCCCAGGTAAACGACGCACACGCACCCGGCCATCCACATGATGTAAAAGAAAATATGATTCATCAGACCAGCCCACCTTCTTCCATTCATCGGACCAGCCCACCTTCTTCCATTGCTCCATGGTGCAGTTCAGTGCAGTCCATTGTAGGCACTTTCGGCGGTGGACAGGGATCAGCATGGGCACTCTGACTGGTCTGCGGCTATGCAGCCCCATACGCAGCAAGCTGCAATGCACTGTGTGTTCTGACACCTTTCTATCATAGCCAGCATGAACTTTTTCAGCAATTTGTGCTACAGTAGCTCTTCTGTGGGATTGGACCAGACGGTCTAGCCTTCGCTCCCCACGCACATCAATGAGCCTTGGGTGCCCATGACCCTGTCGCCGGTTCACCAGTTGTCCTTCCTTGGACCACTTTTGGTAGGTACTAACCACTGCATACCAGGAACACCCCACAAGACCTGCCGTTTTGGAGATGCTCTGACCCAGTTGTCTAGCCATCACATTTTGGCCCTTGTCAAAGTCGCTCAGATCCTTACGCTTGACAATTTTTCTGGCTTCCAACACATCAACTTCAAGAACTGACTGTTCACTTGCTGCCTAATATATCCCACCCCTTGACAGGTACCATTGTAACGAGATGATCAATGTTATTCACTTCACCTGTCAGTGGTTTTAATGTTGTGGCTGATCGGTGTATATACTTCATTTATTGTGTTGGTGAATAAAATAATATACTATAAAATGCAATAGATTTTTCTCAGTGTTTGCCAAAGATTCCTCAGCCTTACTACTTCTTGATAAAGAGTTTATTTAATTGGCAGTCTGAGTCTTCAAACTGGTATCTCCATGAATTCAGTGTTATGGCAGACAGAAATTGATGAGTTTTAAAATAAAACGCACATTTCACTGACACGTAATCACATCTAGATTTTAACATTCCCTAGCATTTGACCAATATTGTATATTTCAGGAGAGTCGATGCCAAGTTACTTTCGGAACCCTTTTATTTATTTATATATCTATTATGGTTTATTTATTAGGGACAGATACACATTGACAGGTTGAATAAAAGATCACCTGATGCGTTGCACCATATTCTGTATAGCTTATGCTAATGTTACCAACACATCCCTAGTTGGGCTTTTATGAAGTCAAATATAAAGTCTAATATTAAAAACTATAGATGGTTTATCTGACTATAGATAGAGAATAAAATACCAAAATAAAATAGCATGATTCGATTTTGACATGATTACAAAGAAAGATTCAGGCATCATTAGACATCTGATCTTGTAATTACTAGGTTTGCATGTTTTCATATAGACTGTCAGTCATGAGTGGGTCATGTATAGATACATTTGTGATTCATCTTTCAGGGGGGGCTACTAGGTAGATAATGGATAGCTATCACTGGCTTGTTATTGCCAAGGTAATGTTATCTGTTACCGGCTAGTTAGCAGCTGACTGGGCTAAAGCTAATGTTGCCTCTGAGTAGTGGGGGGGATGCTGAGTGACCCAGATGTCCCTCCTACAGCATACATAGGTGTACATTGAGGTTTAGTGGGGATAATGGACTCCACTATTACATAATTAAATATCTGAAGGTGAATTAAGTGCATCACGTGTTGGGCTAGTCTAATGGACCCTTAAAGTTGCATACTGTAATGTTGCATATTGAATATATTTTTTCAGGTACACTGTCACAGCCATTTTATTTTTACTTTTACTGTGCTACTAAATGAAGATAATCCTTAACGTTTCTAAATTCTTTCTTAGAAATTTGAATCGTGAAATCAATCTCATTTTAAAATACTAATTATTGCTCACTTAAGTGGCACTTCTAATGAAGCAAGTGAGACAACTGCCACTTTGCTCTGTACTTTCCTGCTGGATAACTGCTCGTTACCCATTCTAAATTATCTTTATAGGTAATAATGTGTTATATTAATTTTAAACTTCCTGGAAGCGTATACAATATTGCACATCATACTAATTAGGTATTTTGAATTTTCAAATGTTATTTGATTTTATGTCTGGCTTTTGTTATATGTGCAAATAATGATTTTTTTCCTACAAACATCTTCTATTTGTTTAATTTTGTATTTATCTCCTCTCCCTGGCGGTGTGCTGGTTTGTGGCTCCATCACTGGCAAATATGGGCCTCAATGACAACATAACCATTTCAATAGCAATTCTCTAACAAAATAGCAATTGATAATAATTGGTATTACAGTTCAATAAATACATTTAAATACTCATTTAATTCTCTTTGCCCTAGAATACCCGGTTTTATTCAATTATTTTTGATGAAATGAAATATTTTCAGAATGGCATAAATAAGAGAGTTATCAAGGTGAAGCAGCTTCACAGATGGGAGGCGACACCAATTATTCTTCCTCCCAGCACGCTGGCCCCTGTATTATCAAGTGCAGCTCCTGGTTTTGCAGCAAAAAGGCTTCCTCCAGCTTGGATGAGTATATAGAGCAGCAAACCGGTTTGCCAGATAATTACCCTGGGAGCATTTTCAGCAGAAATATGTTTGTAGCCAGGCTGCCATATGCTTTTCTGGCAGGTCTTATGCCCTTTCATATGTTTATAGAGTATTTATGATAGTTCTTCTTAAGTGTATGTAAACAACTGGATTATGAAATGCATTTAATTGGACAGGCTTTGTCTTTTTTGCACATTTAGTTGAAATACAAACTTTGTAGCAGCTAGTTTTTTGTGCCGAATTTTGATATCCGAGGTGTAGTACGCTGAATAATTTATTGACAATGCTTTCTGCAATGCATTTTCCCAGGTAAAATGGAAGAAAACGAAGGGAAAAATAAGCAGAGAAAATATACATTTATTCAGAATCAGTGACAAATATGAACAAAGTCCATCAAGCTCCAAGGTTCTGTGAACTACCAAAATTCAGCAAACAATAGATGTGGAAAATTGATCCTGTCAAAAAGTGTATATCTACTTATGTATTTTTATTTGTAGCTTGTCTGTCTGTCGGTGTCTCTTTCTGTTGCTCTTTCTCTCTGAAAATAACTTATTAGACAGATTTATAAAGGACACAACATTGTGTCTAATTTTTACTCTGAAGATATGAAATATCTATATAAATATATATTTTTTATTTATTCATTTATTTATTCAGCATTCCCTATGCCTACTCTGCCAGCATTGCTTTTGATGCCTTTGTCCATTTGCCATATATGTCCATTGTTATGGTCATGCTATGGCTTGCATTCCTCTTTCTATAAAATGGAATGCAAGATTGGATAAGATAATAAAATAAGTAGTCAAGGTATTTCTTTTTTTATTACTTCAACCCATTTCAGTACACTTGGTACTGTAGCTTTTTCCCAGGTACAGGGTGTTCCTTTTTTGCATCCTCAGCTTAGGCAAGGCTTTATTTTTTCACCTTTTCCCTATCAGCCACCATCTATCTTATTTGCCTATTTTTCTATTTTCCTCATCTGTAATGTTGGACCATTTAGACACTGAAGCTGTCGATTTGAAATAATCATAAGGGTTTGTATGCATATTCCAGGACAAAATGTTGTAGGTTTATTACAGAAAATGAAATGGGAATCACTTGAACGTAGAAACTAGTTACCATTTATGCCATTGCAGGGCTCGAAACTGCCACCAATTTGGTGGCATTTGCCACTGAAAATCTGCCCAGTGCCACTAAAAAAAATAACCAGTGGCAATGTTGCCACTAGAATGTTTTTTTACATTTTTATTAAAAAAAAATTTATCCTAAAGTAATATTTTGGTCAAACAGTTGGACGATTTTGTTTGATTATTTGATCTCACATTGATCTTGTTATGTCGGTTAAGTTGTGTTTATGTCTGTTGTCTTGGCGACTATTTAGGCTACATGAGGTCTGGGCGGAGCCCGTCCGTTCGGGCGGCATTTCTTTCAAGTTTTCCCGAGTCCCGCGCAAAGTAGCAAGAGTCAGACACAACGTTAGAGCAAGCTAGGTCATCATTGCCGATCACAAAACCATAGCCTATGAAGAATAATGAAGCGCATCGATACGTTTTTCGTGAAGAAAAATGCCCCACCACCACCACCTGAGGTTAGACCAGACGCAGAAATAGATTCAGAATCCGATGAGCAGTCACAGCCGGCAGAACAGGAATCCGAGGTAACCGAGCAGCCACCCTCCGCTAAAAAGCCAAGATGTAGCCCTAACTCGAGATTTCGCCCTGAGTGGCTTAAAGAGTTCACATGGCTAAGGTACGAGAAAACAGGAAAATATATGTACTGTGTGTACTGCAAACAATGCGGGCCGACTGTTGCAGGCAGTAGCAAACTTGCGTCTGCAGCAACCCGTTTTAACGCAACCCCTCGCTATCCACGGCAAAAGCCACAAGCACATACAGTGCCGCGACAGGTGCATCGAGCGCTGCTGCCCCCTCTCCCGCAGCGCTCCAACGGCCAGAAGCAGCAGCCCGATCACAACAAGAGGCAGAGATGATCGTTAAGTTCAACACCGCATACATCATTGCAAAGGAGGAAATGCCGTTCACTAAATTTAGGTCACAGATACTGCTCCAAAAGAAGATTGGTTTGAATGTAAACCCAACGTATAGCAACGACAAGTCCTGTGCGCTATTTATTGGAGTTATTGCAGACACTGAAAAAGAGCACCGCGGAGAAAATAGCAGCAGTCCCATATCTCTCATTCATGATAGACGGGGACACAGACATCTCAACAAAGGAATGCGAAATCGTGTATGCACATATCATGGCCAATGGAAGACCCATCAACATCTTGATAGGCCATGTTGAGGTGAAACATGCCAATGCACCTTATTACCGCCTAAACATTTTTTTTACGTACATTTACCTCCAAAATGTTGTGCCACCAAATTATGTGCCACTGCCACTAACAGAAAAACTTAGTGGCAACTGTGCCACCAGTGTAAAATGTTAGTGCTGAGCCCTGCATTGGAACTACATTTGAGTGGAAGCTCACTTTTAGGAACTTTTCCTCTGCAGTTTTCACCTCATTGTAAACTTCCTCTAAGTGCTAACCATTTACCAATGAAGCAATCTGAGCCAAAGAGAAAATGAACAGGTTTTGATAGGCAATCCCAGAAGGAAAAATATCTGTTCAGTTAGCTTGATGTGCTTGCTATGAAAATATGGTGTGGGCGCTTGTGGTATTTGTTCTTGATTGGATCTGTCTCTCTCACACCTAAGTGTCTAAGGAGCTCCCTGCTTTGAACAGCCTCCAAGATGTATTTCATCATTAAAACTATGTGAATGCAATGGAGGTTGAAAATTCTACTTTTTCAAAGCACCCAGGATTGATATCTATCAATATACATCCTCGGTAGTAGAATAGTGCCTGTTTTTTCCACTTTGTGATAAGCCAACATATAGACATGCCCATTTATATTTTCCTACTTTCATAGAACATTCAGGATGTGATGTAGTGTCGGGCATTTGTGAACATTCTGTCAATATGAGTGGGTGAGAAAACATCCCTGATGTTGAGCTCTCAGACAATGAATATGAGACAGAGAACTCCCTAGTATGGGCACCAACACCCAGGCAGTATATGCCTTACAGGTCTGCGCTGTGTCTCTCATCAGCAGAGTCTGACACAAACTCAGAATCAGGGTCAGATATTGATGCTGCTGCTGCTCCTCCTGCAGCCGTAGCTGGCTAATGTGAAGTTCCAATCAGCAAGCTCATTGTGTACCTATGGTGTTTTTATTTAGCACATTCTTGTGACAATTCAGAGCTGAAGAAAGGTTAACCCCATAACTGTCACTGGCCCTCCGCAGGGCCTTCTACATTGCATAGCATGTTCTCCTTTAAATATCATGGTTAAATGTACCAAAAATATGGACATTTGTTATATGCATAAATCAGGTGGAATCTTGTCTTTTCAACAATGCATGCCAATGTTGATGTCGCAAAAACAATCTGTCCCGATTCAAGGCAGGGTACTCTAGGAGAATAGCTGCTCCTTACCTTTGGTGAAGTCTAAAAGTCCCCAAATATGACAGATCATTGATAATGTGGACATCCTGATCACCGTAAGGGTCTAACGAACAAAGGTAGTGATGCTGTTTTTTCACAAGAGCAAGCCAAATCGGGAGAGTTCCAATGTTTTCTATGCACTTTGTATCACCAACAACAAAGGTGTCATTCTCCTGGGTGTACGAGATATGTGAGTATGTTTTGTTTACGATCGATGAGTAGCTACTGGTCAGCTAATAGGCGGAAGTGCTGGCTCTGCCAACAGAAAGCACCTATCAAGTTCACATCCAGTGACGGAGACTGCTTCAATGACTGGCATAACCAAAATAACCTATAGCTTTTTCTGTTGCCTGACTAAAGAACACTAACCCTACGGTCTAACAGGGGGCAATACTAGGCAATAAATTGCCCAGTGGGCGTTCACCACGCTTGACTGGCTTCCTCAAAAATGCTTCCGACGTGCTTACAATTTTTTGGCATGGTAAACGAATAGTTCATCATAGATTTTGAGAATCTTTATTGTAAATATTAGTTGGCTAGCAGTATTGTTTCCTTCAATTATGAACCGCAAACTCAAACTCAGAAGGCTTTTTGCAATTACGGCCATATACTTGCGCTGGAAACAGCTCGCAATTTCTCTCGGTTTCCAAACGTACCCATGCGATAAAGAAATAGCCTTTTAACCAACACAAACATTAAATAAGATGTATGTAGCCCATATAAGTTTAGCTAGCTATAAATATTTATGCTTTTAGGATTAAATAAAGTATGGGGTACTGCAAACCGCTGTTAAGTTTCTCCTCATTCATGTTGAAGTGTCGGAACTAGGAACACAATTTTTGCATGGTAAACGAATAGTTCATCATAGATTTTGAGAATCTTTATTATAAATATTAGTTGGCTAGCAGTATTGTTTCCTTCAATTATGAACCGCAAACTCAAACTCAGAAGGCTTTTTGCAATTACGGCCATATACTTGCGCTGGAAACAGCTCGAAATTTCTCTCCAGTGCGTTTTCCAAACGTTTTTCCAAACGTACCCATGCGATAAAAAATAGCCTTTTAACCAACACAAACATTAAATAAGATGTATGTAGGCCATATAAGTTTAGCTAGCTATAAATATTTATGCTTTTAGGATTAAATAAAGTATGGGTACTGCAGACCGCTGTTAACAGTTTCTCCTCACTCATGTTGAAGTGTCAGAACTAGGAACAAAATTTCGGTGTTGTGTTGGTTTCCGCGTGGAAGGTAAAAAGAGCAAGACATGAATTTGATTGGCTCTTCCCGGGCAACATTGCCCGAAAGTTCAGAATTTTCAACTTTTCTGGGACACCGAAATGCCCACAAATCGGGCAATGGGTCAGGCACCGAAGTCGCTCACTCTCATAGAGAATCAATGCATTTCCGGCAACTAGTTGCCGAATCGCCCGCTGTTAGACCGTAGGGTTACTGATACTGTAAATAGTTTTGTGCAATGAGGGTAGACAATTGCCAGAAGTTCAATTTTGTCTTGGCTAAACAAATGTGTTATATTATTTATTTATTATATATTATTATAATAATTATATATTTTTTATATTCGTGCAATATTTTTATATATTTAATTTATTTTGCTAATATATTTTTATATTTATTTATATATTTATATATTTATTTTGCTTTATTTTTTTTAAGTTGATCATGGTAAAGCCTGCCAGTTACTTGTTTACCATTGAGGGGGAAAACTTGTTGCTGTCCAATTCTTTGGTTTGACTTTGGTGTGTGTGTCTCACAAACAAAAAACGTGTTGTAATGTGATTCTCAGTGTCACAGAAGTGAATTGGGCCACTTGGAGACATTCAGAGGCTATTTGAGCCATCACATTAGTATCTGTTTTGTGAGCAAAATAACGATCCATAATGGTTTGGGTGATAAAAACAGGTTTTATAGTCATAAAAACATTTTAGTATGTTTTCCAGTGTCACGGAAGTGAATGGAATTCATTGGGCCAATTTGGCCACCTTGGATAGGTTTTGGGACACTTGGAGACCACCGGTGACACCACTCACAAAAAGGCCTCTAGTTAGTTGACATATCGTACGAGGCATGCACAAGAATCCACAGGTGTATCATGAAATGTGACTCATTTATTGCTTTTCAAACATGAGTATCTACACAAGAAAACTATACAACGCCTACTTTATTCTATGTTTGATCTTCGGTCTTTTTGAATATTTTATGTCCACATGCACACCCAGATAAACTACAATGTGCTTCCTTTCAAATTATACCAAATTTAGGCATGGGGCCATCACAGTTCTTGAGCTATGAACTCTTATATTTGGTTATCTATTTGGTCCAAATAGATGTGAATGCCAAAAATAGGGGGTGACAGTTAAGGGGTTAATAGTATTTTCCACAACTCTCTCCTCTTGTATTGGCTCCTGTTACAGTTAAGGTTAAGTTTTTCCTCATCGAATGCCCGACAATTTTAAAAATGGTTTAAACATTAAAATATTAAAATATTATTATTATTATTATTATTATTATTATTATTATTATTATTATTATTATCATCATCATTATTATTTTCACCAGCATAGATGTTGTTTTCATTTATTTTCCACCAAATGAACTAGTTCCATAAAAGCTATGCAGCTGTATACCATACAGTGCAGTGGTCCTGAGGCCAAAGATGTACAAAGATTCTAAGAGTAGGAGTGCTGATCTAGGATCAGTTTAGCCTTTTAGCTCATAATGGATATGGACAGGGGCCACCTGATCCTAGATCAGCACTACTCTTAGAATCTTGTACATACGGCCCCAGAACATAACTCATCTGAACTGACACAAGGCCTAAATCTCCACTATCTCAGAAAGGCTGGGGCTTGATAAATAATAATATTGTATACAAGCACAGCACTTTGGTAACCAGACAACTTGCTTTTCATCCATTGAAAATGAACAATCAGCAGATTTGTCAGCAGAGGGGTTTGAATGCCATTATTTTGGTTTAAGAGAGAGGTGTAGCACGGCAATGGGGTTTTTATATGTGATATAGGTCAGAACCATGTATGGTTAAAGGTGACAGACTCAGACTGAGGCAAAATTCGACCTCAAATGGTTAACTGTCCACAACATTTTTCAATGGTCACCTCAGTCTCCAGACTTGAACCTGATCGAAAGTTTGTGGTATGATTTGAAGAGGGCAGTCAACAAGCCCCAAGCAGTGCCCCTGCTTGGAGAAGGAAGATCTGGTGTTTTCCCAAGCATGCTCATGATGGTACACTGGTCAAAAGACAGCACTGATCATACCATTTGTTTCAAAGGGTAACTAAAATGGAACATGAAGTCATCCATGGAGAAGAACAATAGCTTTTATTAGCACGCCAAAGTAATTTGGAAATGATTGTATATACAGTATGTCCTATACTATTGATCATTATGTGATTCACAGGCTAACCTGAAGAAGATTGCATACATTCACAGAACTGAACACAGAAAGATGCAGATTTTTTGAGTTTGCTTTCTACTTTCTGCTTAAGAAAGGAGCAAGCACTTGAACATTATTCCGGAGAGAGAAAAAATAGACAATGCTTTGATTTTTTTTTTATAGGTGGAATCTACAAAAAAGTTGGTTGCTTGTATCTACTTTGCATTCATTATTTAAAGGGTATTGGTTTTATGCGCCCATGGGGCTACTGGCATTACCAGCACTGTAGAATATCAAGTAATTGCTTCCCTTCCAGGATTCACAGTGAACAAGGGCCAGTGCTACAAAATGTACAAAACTGAAGGAAGAAAATAATTAAAAAAGTAGCATTTTGAGATTTTGGGGCAATGGAAAACAAGATAGTACTTGTGTACAAATTACAAATGTAATTGTGTAATTACTTCACAACCCCATTTTAAGGCTTTAATGTTATACCAAGATCAACTTACTCTTTCCGACAGGAACAAATGCTGGGGTGGGGGAATCCGGATGGATCAGCCTTGACCAGCTGTATCTCCTGATCACGATCATCCAGGTTCAGCATTCTCGCTGTAACCTGATCTCCCATAGGACAGTTCCATTAGTGGAAACCTTCGCTGTATTCAAAAGGGGTGAGGTCAATTGCCAATTGATTTCAGATGGATTCACCCTTGAGTAATATGAGATCAGATTCATCTGGCCTTCAGGGCTTGAAAATGAGGTTTCCTCTCGGGTGGCTCTACGGTTTCTGTCCGTATGAAAGGACAGTCTGACATTTTGTCTAATGTGCCTCTGCTGTAGATGGAGGTAACCAGAGCTACTGGACCGTGACAAACCAACAAGGTGGATAGGTTGTAAGACAATGTTTGTCTGCTGTTATGAATCTTCATGGAGTGTCCCCCCCTAGAGCTCTAACAAAAGGTAAAAATAGAATAGAATGTGTTATATCTATAGGCTCCATTTGGTCTGCATATGAAACATTGCAAGACTACTGTTGTCTTATGGATATAGTTATGATTTTGTTTATGTGCAACTGAACTGAACACTATTTCCTCATACAGCTTGCAAACACCATATTTGGACAAGATATATTACTGCAGGGGTCCCCACCCTTGGTCCCAGAGAACCACAGTATCTGCTGGGAACATTGTTACTGAGAACATCATTGATTTTAAGGTGAAAACAATAACCAGCAGACTCTGTGTCTCTCTAGGACCAGGGTTCCTGACCCCTGTATTACTGTATCCAGTGACGCTTCACTTATTGTACCTATTTAAAGACACATTTTACCCCTTTGCTAACTATAGTTGAATTCCAAGGCAACCAACAGGTCCGTCATTTGTGCTCACTCATGGACAACACAGTTGAATGGATTTCACAGCTGAAGTTTTACTATCCATACTGCTAAATATATAATCAACAACCTGAAAACTTGATGAGGTAATTAGCTTGTGATAAACATCAGGCTTCTGAAATGCCATTTGCCTGAGGGGGAAAACAAGATTTAATTTGGCATTGTAGCCTACCTTGCCAATTATTCTGTTGAAAGACTGTCATCTTATTTGTATAACGTTTTTTAAATTGTGAATTATCCTCGGGGAATGATATTTTCCACTTTTGTTTAAATGTAATCATGTGCTATTGAAGTCTTTGGGGTTTTAGCTCCTTTGTCTGTCATTCCTGGGGAGTGACACGACTCCAGATCTAATGCTGCCTTCTTTCATTAGGGAAAGATTAGGGAAATTATTTCCTGACCCCAGGAAAAGGTGGTCGAGAGGCACTCCAGGAAAAAAAACAAAGAGCGCGAGAGAAACAAATGGAGGCTTATAAATGACATTATACCATTATTTCAATGTATAACTATAGACACGATTTGGTGGCTGGAGGGATGAAAATTATGTTCATGTAATTACACAACCAATTAAAATAAAAACACTATTTTCACATTACTGCGATATTTAAATGATGAATTCACATTTGTTATTTTAGACATTTAGGGCTGTAGTTTATTTGGCAAAGTGCAATGCGCAGACGGTAGTGTTAATCCAGGATTAAGGTACATTAAGGTCCAGATAATGTCCAATCTGGTAGTTTTGTGACAAGAGACGGTAATTTACATGCAGTGCAGTTGTAAAAGTGGTTGGTTTAAGAAGAATAAATTACCTGTGGGTTTGGTTCATTTTGGCCAATCATCACATCATCAGTTTTTTTCCCCTTTTAATACCTTTGCCGGAACAAACTGGCAATTTTGTCATGTCCGATGAAGAGGTTTGGCTTCATTTTGGACACCATCAATCATCAAGATGACCCTCAGAGGTATCACTGTTAGAAGGATTTTTTTTTTTTTTAAGTTTGCATTGGTTGTTATAAAGTCATGAGACTTGCTATCACTGTAATAAAAAACATAATTTCGGTAATACTAAACTAAACTAACATGTGCTTTTGATTTTGTCAGTAGGAAACTGGTTTAGTTGTCCGGGAGGGGGAGGAAGAAGAGGGAGACGTGTGGTGCACATTAGTTTAGTTTAGTTTGTCAATTGATGCACTTGTGATGCTCCACAAAGGGTGACCAGATGTCTGCCATAGTGTGGGACAGTCCTGCATCTTAGCCTGTTGTTCTTTTGTGGCCCACAACAACGGACGTTGTCCCGCATTTGAACAAAATAATAACCCAACAGATATTATTTTATTAATATTGCATTGCTGCATGGTACACCATCCAGTTATGTACTCCATTTTATTGTAGTGAACGTTTAATATTTAACATAACAGAAACCACTGTGCATACAGACATGCATATCTTTATCTAGAAAAACCTGTATCTTACAAAATTTGATGTGTGTACAGATCTCTCTCTGACTCAAGTGCATCGAACCACTCCTTACAAGTGTGAAACTCATGCTTTGATCTGCTTAGTTGAAAATAGATTTCAAATAGCACAAAACTACCAAGCTGGGCAGAGGCGAGAAATGTTCCAATTGGGGAAGAACAGAACGAGCAATTACAATGCCATCCAGGTATGTTTTCGCTACCGTCCTCACCAAAGTATTGTGGAAGGGAAGACATATGGCTCATTTAGAATACAATTGCACACAGCGTGTTAGGTTTAGTTAACGGTGGGGCATGAAATGTGCTCATTTGCAGACTAAAATTGCAGTCCTTTATTTTTATTTTGTATCTCCTTCCCATAACTCTTTTTCTTTCCTGGCCAGTATTTTCCTTAGGTCTGCATTTTTATTTTTTCCTCAACTAATGGGTGAAATAAAGTATGTAGAGCTGAGGTTTGCTGGGCCACTGTGTATTGGGTGAGGAATGACAATGGCACAGACCACACACTATCTGCAGGCTTTTTCTCACCTAACAGTACTATCAATGGCTCCAAAGGGATAAATGAGTTAGATTTATTGCCAGCCCCTGCAATGCGTGTCTCCTGCAAAAATCATTTTGTCTCACCTCCTGTCATACAAATGATCTACAGGCTTGGCTGCCTGATGAATTATTTCCGGGACTGTAACGAGCCCCTACTGGCGCATTGTTTTAAATAAGTCACACATGCTCCCCTGTTTGTTTTTTGCATTTTTGTTGTGTTTTCATGTGAAGCAGGAGGAACTGATGATTTTCTTTTCATTCAGGCTTTGAAAACAAATTACATTTGAGAGTGACAGCCCTGTAGTGTTACGAGGGGCTCGGGACAGAAATATTCAAGACAGCTGACAAGATTTGCCAGTGAGATCAACCTTATTTTTTCCCACATGGACTTGAACTTAATTTGGTGTGGGGTAGCTTTCCCAGAGCGTATCACTTTCTGTACTGTTTTCTGGGCTGTTCACTTTCAGTTTATCCTTGCACACATTCCCCCCCTCTGCAAGGATGTCCCTAGTTTCTCGTCTCTGTAATAAGTAGCCCATTTAATGGTTGACAGTTTCATTGGATTGTCGGAAGTCCAGAACAAGTTGTCAAATTGTTATCATTTCAAGTTACCCCAGATGAGGGCATGCGCGAAGCAAATAAATACTAAGAATGTTGAGAGGGGTAGGAGAGAAGCACAGTCAGTAAGGAGGATGGGGAAATGAGAATACCCATCAGCTCTCTGATGGCAAGTGTGTCCTTCCTTGTAACAGAATCACGGTTGCAGTCTTCAACATTATCGCTAAAACCAACAGACTAAAACCAAAAGTACTAAAGACCTGTGTAGTATTGTTAAAGTTCTGTCTAAACAAATCCTTTATTATTTTGCATTTCATTAATGTCCATTTGAGTAAATTAATAGCAATTAGAAGAGTATTCTTGAAAGGACATTTCAGGTGTGAGTACACTTTTGCCAAGAAAATTGGCTGAAAAGCATTACAGTTATTCTGAACTGTGTAGGAAAAGGTAGTATTTTTATACAGAAGTGTTTTGTCATCGGCAGGAAGTCTGTGATCTCTTAGATGGCCGGTGCGTTTTTTTTTTCAGTTCACAATGCTGTTGAAACGCAGTGGTCTCTGTTAATGCTTTGCCTGTTTCCCTTTGTGATGAAAGACTGCTTTGTTCAAAAAACACTCACTGTAAGTTAGGATTGCACATGCTTCCTGCTGGGGAACCTGAAGGAAAATAATGCACGGATAAAAAAAAAAAAATGAAAACGCTCCATCAGTCTCAGGCAACTTAGTTTGTTTTAATTGTAAAAAAAAGAATAACGGGCACAGAAGCTGAAGATAAAGGATCCCGTCCTTCCTGCTTATCAAGACAGATTAAGACAACTGTTATAGCTGGAGTTTCTTCTGAAGAAGAAATAGCATATTGCCACTGCGTTAAAATATGGCTGAGAAAGGTCTTTAGGATCAGTCGTCTGGTGTATATATAGATATTTAAAGAACTTGTTGCAAAGCTAGGCCGGAAGCCAGTGTCTGTGTTCTGTTGTTTTCAAGAAAGTGGACACTGCAGGCAGTCTTTGACCTACAAAATCTTAAGAAAGCTTTTTCATGTTTCTTTTGAGTCAAAACATCACCTTAGCTTCACTCTCACCAGACTATGCAACAAGATCTGTACACACAGAATTCAAAGCACCAATGCAACTTTATTGTACTCACGTAGATGGTTATACGCTGGATGTTGGATTTGCACATTTTGCACATCAGACCCTTTACAGCCCCTGACAGGGCCCAGGTGTCAATTAAAACACTGAATTCATAATTCACATCCTCTTCCTGTCCTGGAGAGAAAGCGGCTTCCAGAACACTTCCGTGGTCTTGCTCAGTTTACCATGACTGATTAGAAGTCTTTTATGCTAGAAGTGCAAGCCTCCTCTTTGTCATAATTCAGTTAACTTCAGATTGTACGCGAAGGTCATTGAAGCTTCCATGGAGAACAGGATTGACAGCAAATTTTGTATCCGTTGTGTGCAAAGCTGTTTTGGATGTCTGGATGTCAGTATGCTTCATCAGGCCTAAAGCTCCCATCACGTCATTTATGATACATCAAACACTTTCCTACTATTCACCTCTTTGGAACATGGAGCATCATTTCAATAAAGTTAAGGCAGTAGACTTTGGGCTATAGTTTAGTTGTCAAAGCACAATGCGCACTCTGTAGCGCTAATCCAGGATGGAGGTGCATTAAGGTGTGCCCTTGTGTATTTTGGTAGTTATGCGCTGAGACGGTAGTGTAACTGCAGCACAGTTGTAAAAGTGGTTGGTCTAAGAACAATAAATCACCTGCAGGTGTGGTGAGGGTTTGGTTAATTATGGCTAATCAGATCATTGGCTTTTCCTTTTAATACCTAATACTGGCAATTATAGGTTCTTCATACCTAATGAAGAGCAAGCGCCGTGGCTTGCAAAGACCAAGTTGTGAGACTTGCTTTCACTACAACAAAATGAAGTGCATAACTGGACGGCGTATCATACGGCAATACTAAACTAGTAGGAGGAAGAGGGAAAGGCGTGGCGCCGATCGATAGTTTAGTTTGTGTATTTTTGTGTTTAAAATGTGTTTATGAACTATGTTTCATTGATGCGGTTGTGATGGTCCGCATAGGGCGACCAGTTGTCCCACATCGACAGACATTGTACTGCATAATAAAATATTTTTGCTGTTATTATTTTATGAATGAATAAATTGTTCATTCATTTACCTCCACTAAACAATATAATCGCCCCTGTGTCAATAAATGTCATTTCAGAATTCTCTCACTGTTATTTTGACTATTCCCACATTATAAATAAAGCCAGAAGGCAGAATAAAGCGGACATAAAATACAGTTATGATACCCTGCCCCACAGCTCAACAGTATCATCAGCAATCATATCCAACCTCTGCAATCGCTCAGGGCATTTGCCGATGATACACCCGCCACAGTCTACATTATATTGTAGTGAATGTTTAGTATTTAGCCTAACGTGACAGAAACCAGTGCACATACATACATACATGTATTTATTTGAAAAAATACATAATTTGACGGGTGTGGAGATGGTCCCTCTCGTTCAACTGCATTGAACCGCTCCTTATAAGTGCAAAGCTCAAAATACAGATTGTATTTTCAAATAGTAGTTTATTGAATGATTTGCCCCAGAGCGAGGTGAAATACAGAACATCCACTGAACAGTCTTATGTGATAGGGCAGATATGCAATAAATACCCCATCTGTTCATATGTGCCTATTAAGAATGTCACCAAACTAGCACAAACACCCTGCTTTTGAGTTCAGAGGTGATCTGTGTGGACAAAAATGCAGACAAATGATCACATACACAACTACATACAGCGCCTAATGTTTTATTGACACACCCTCCTTTGCACTGCCCAACCCATGTTGATGCAAAAGCCTTTATTGCCGACTACAAAACTACTAAACTGGGCAGAGGAGAAATATTCCTTTTGTGGCGAAAATAGCAATTACACTACTGTCCAGGCGCTACTGTCCACCCCTAACTAGAGCCTTTAAAATCGAGTACAGTTCAAATCAAAGGGCAGTCCATTTAATTAAATGGTGTTTATTTTATTGGTAATAAAAAAGCCCGCTTTTTCAAACTGGTTTCTTCAGCTTAGAATGTGACCACAACAGGAGGCACTTGCATTTTTAATCGAGTGCTCCATCCTTCGTAAGTTCGAGTCGACCTACATTTTGGGGACAAAGGACAATGCATAGCTTTTTATGGATTTGTCATTTCCAAGCTTCTTATAAAAGAACAATGAGGGAGGACAATTACTATATTTCTCCTTTGTTGTTTTTGTTCAGACCTTTCTGACAGCCAAGCATCAATCTTTGAACATGGATATAAATTGCGCCCGCAATATATAGAGATATAATATTTATATCATTTGTAATATAATATTTGAGCCATTCCTGGTTTAACCAGAAGCAATTTTGCACATTGAGTGCCAGCTGCTTGTTTGGGGGTTTCTACTCACTGACCTGTTTCCAGTGAAACCTGTGGTGGCTCAAACTGCTGTGTGTTGGGCGTGCTGTTATCACCCCTGTGCTAGCGAATAGGGAACAGGGCTTCTATCTGAAATGTTACAGCTTCAAGCCTGAGGTGGGGCTCTGCTGTTTTATTTTGCTACAGTTATTGAGCAAACTACTTAACCTAAATAGCCTCTGTAAATGTCCAAATTTATGAACGCATAATGTGCCAAATGTAAGTTGTGCCAGTCATCCTGTATAAGGATGGCAGTCTCAACAGCCAACCATTTTGTGCCAATACATTTATTAATAATGTAATGAATAGCGACTGAGTGAATTGCACACTATGGAATCCAGAGCACCTGCAGTGTATTTGACCCCTAATGTAGTGCTCCTGCTCTGAAACATAGTACCATACATTTTATTGCTACCATATTTCAGGGTTAATAACTTTTGTCTCCTGGCAACTCTTGATGTTGGCAGGAGACTTTAAGGTCATGTATCAACAACAACAAAAGCAATCTCTATAGCGTATTCCTGGGTGATTAGTTTACCATGAACTGACCAGAGTAATGAGAAGAACCTTGTTTATTTCTTAGAGGAAAATAAATGTCTAGCTAATTCAAATTTTGCACAGTCATTAGCAGTGTAGTGCTTCCCTAATTATTGTCCTCTGCCGCTTGACAGAGGCAGTCCTTTGTGTGAATGAATTGTTTAAAACATACTTAGATTTTTCTGCTGTTTCACGTTTGACTGCGCCAGATAATTGCCCATTATTTCATTTATTTTTTGATCGTTGCTTGTTATGATGCTGGCGTTGTCTGTTTTATTTTGCTTTTTTTCCTCGGGTAAGAAAAAGGATGCCGACACCCATCGTTGTTGTTATATTTGTTGAAATAAGAATAATGTCAGATGTTTTCTTCTTTGAATTAGAAATGGATTATGATTCATCCTTTTAATTCGATCAAACATTCAATTTCTTGTTTAATTTGTCGCTCTAGTACATACTATGTATCATGATCCAGCGAGCACTTGGGGAGCAAACCATGGCCCTGGGTTTTATTAATGCTTTAATTATGCCTGACTATGTCATAATCAAACATTTCCAATTCATTTCAAGCAAGATTCCATGAATTACATTCAAAGTCAGCTGAATAGAGGAACGGTCTGTAGGTATTTTCTGGATAATGGCCATTATCGGCATGCATCTAAGAATGAGTGCTCTTATATGTGGACTGCAGTTTTAGGATGATGCTGGGTGTGCTAATAACCCCATGTTAGTAATTTTGTGAGAGGCCCTTCAGTTCAGTTTTAATGTTGAAGTCATCGGTTCCCTTGGTACATTATTGACTTGCCTGGCCAACTGGCCTGTACAATCAGACCACAATTCCACCTTACAGATCCGGCAGGAGAAGAAAATAAAAACTACAACAACAGTAGAACAATTCTAAATCCACAAACTGCTCCAGGGGACAGATGGAAGTCATCTCGATAATGATGTTTTGTAATGGAAAATAAATAGCAAAAAATTCCATCCATGAAAAAAGTTTCTATATACTTTTTTTTTTTTTTGCCCTCTTTCTATAAATAAAGGCAGTAGCTCCCTATATTTCTTATATTTTTCGATATTTTTTTTTAAAGGAAAAGGCAGCTATTTCATCCGAACAATGAAATAATAAACATTAATTCCAATTTACACCATAGATGCATACTGAAAACACCAATTCAGTTATGACCATGTTCTAATATGCCATATCATGTATTTCCATGACAAATACATTCTGTTGTCTGTGAGAAGTCACTTATTTCCTGTTGTGCTTTTATGTGCAGATGAAGGAGAAATGTCAGAGCGCTAAACAAAACATTTCTGCTCTGATGGGAAGATGCAAATTAGCTGAATAGGTTACACTTTTACTGAACACAGTACAAATAAGCTTGTTGTAGTAAACGAATATAGTTATTGTCAGACTAGGGCGCTCTATCCTTTCTCTGAATTTGAAGTAGACTCTGACCTGACCTGGCCGTAGACTTGAGGTCGTAGGACTTGTCAACACAGTGCTACAACATTTTTAATCTTATTGATGTGAAGAATATGCCTCTTGTAAATGTATTTCATTCTATTTTGTAATTATTGTTATATTATACTCCTCTTTTTGTGTTTTTACCAAACAGTTTGATCACTTACTTATTGCCCATTCAAAGCATCACTGAACGTCATGACTTCATGTGATTTTATTCATTTAAGATAACTGCTCTTTGTTTTATTTGACTAACCTTGCACCGTTGCTTTAAAACCAAGCCTGCCAGGTCACCAGTGCCTTGAACACACACACTGTTATGTCCCAGGGTAATCATGGTGTCTTTTCACCCTACCTGTGATTTTTGGTGAACTGGGTCAACACAGTTTGTGCTACAGTCACCTCATATTTACTCTCTCTCTCTTTGGTATAGGAGTGAAGGCGGTTTTCTCTGGACACTACCACCAAAATGCTGGGGGGCTGCACGATGGCTTGGACATGGTGGTGAGCTCAGCCATCGGCTGCCAGCTGGGAACTGACACTCACGGCGTTAGGGTGGTGGTGGTGACCGGCGACGAAGTAGTCCATCGCTACTGCAGTCTGGATCAGCTGAGCGAAAACGGGCTGGACGAAGATCTGAAGAAGCTGCTGGCATGAGTGTGCAGCCACACACGGTCTCCTCGGCCCATTTTTCGTTCCCATTTAGCGCTAAAAGCACCAGCACAGGCTCTTTTGCCGAGGTCTACTGGGAGCTATCACAAAAAATAATAATAAAAATCACACTAGCCTCATCATCTTCAGGATTATTCCTTTAGGTCATTAATGTGTTCCGTCTCACTGCGCAGCTAAATTTGTGTACAGGAGTATGCTCTCAGAGGAAGCCTTGAGGAATCCACAAAATAATGGCCAGCCCACCATATTCTGACATAAATGTACACTTGAATGTATTTCAGTACAGTAGCTGATAGCAACAACAACAGCAACAAAAAACGGCTTCATTAATCAAGGGCTTCTCTCATCAGCTGATAAAGATAAAGCTCTCAGGTTACTTGTTTAATTTTAATTTGTTTGTGATTATTAAAAACTGTTACTTAAGAAGAGGGGGGACATGCATGTACTTGATCGTACATTTACATTACATTTTAAGCATTTAGCAGCCGCTCTTATCCAGAGCGACTTACAAGATGTGCATTAATACATGGTAGGAACAATCATAGTTAGCGCACGAGATCGTCAATGAAGTCGCAAGAACAGAGTTTATGATTTGCAGTGCTGAGTGTAAAGGTTATCTTACTCTATAATGTGTATGCATTCCATTCCCATGCACTACTTTTATAGATATTTTTTTGTAATGACTACCCCTGTCCAGGGGTCTACTGAGATGGTATTTTGGATCAGAGTGTGCAGGGATTAGACAACTACACAGTTGTTTATAGATTTAGATGGTTGCTGTATTGTGATATTGCTCCATATAGCACTAAACCTTCAAACAGGAGAGCAGGGAGTAAGTAAGGAAGGAAGGAAGCAAGGCTTGAATGCAGGACTGTCAAAGGCCAATGCCTTGGCCCCATTTTACACTATAGCATTTCACAAAGGCTCTCCATCTTGTTATAGCAGGAGTAAACTCTGAGAGTGCTTTATCAAGATTGCAGTATTAAAGTAACTAGCCAGCACACTTCTATATCCTTCTATATTCTATATATTTTTCACATGCTGAATCTGAAGTACAGTACACTGTTATGATTTTGTGCTATCTGTAGACTGTTAGCTGTCTGATAGTGGGGGTTTTTACTGTCATAATTGCAGTTTCATGTTAGCCCAGAAATACTTGTGCATATTATTATTCATATTATTGAAATATTGTATATAGTGTGTTCATTGAAAATAAATCGTCATTAAATCAAACCCATTTAATTGATCATAACTGTCATTTCATTGCACTTTACTACTACTGGAATTCTAAGCTACTGTATGGAGTTTGTACCATATGAAATTAGGTAAAATGGAGTTCAGCATGAATTCTAAATCAGACTTCTGAACTCAACACTTAAAAAGTGTCAGTTTCTTTCCAATGCTCTCAGAAGAATTTGTGAACAAATTGCTTTGCAAGAGGAAACAAGGTGAGAGAGAATACCACAGGGAGTGTATTAGTGGGGAAGGAAAAGTGTTCCATATTAGGTCTCAAGTAACCAAGTATGCCATTATACATTACACACATAACAGAAAGTGTCAGGATGACATTGCTGCCTAGAAAGGTTACAGAGAAGAGGAATATATTGATTTTGTGCACCTCACATTTGGTCACTTGGAAGGCGACTGAAGCTTTTTATAGGGGGGTCGGTGTTTAATTGCTTGCCACATGGGTAATTATCAATGTCTAATATTTGGATGGTGTTGCAGAGACTCCTTGGGGTGATGGCCATCAGATGCCCCACCACCCACCCCACCCCCCTTCCTCCTGACTGACACATTTTAACAAACTTATCTCTTCCCTCCCTTCCCCCGTACTATCAAATCACATCCCCAGTCACACCACTGTCTCACACACTCTGTCTCCTCTTTCTTTTTCTATTATGGGCGACACTGAGCAGGCTGCTCTATTTAGAATGTATTGAACGCCTTTCGTTTGACGGCTTGCCTGAGCTATGGGTCTTATTACATTGCAACTGTGCCCAATGAGAATGGCCTGGGATAAATAAGGAGGGGGGAAGGGGGAAGGAAAGGTGAGTTATGAGTTTTGGGGGAGTTGGGGGTCAACGGGGGTAAAGTGTCATCCCTGACCCATTTTGTCTTAGTCTTGTTAAGGGATCATTTCATCCACCCCTCTCCTCTTCTCTTAATGCAGAGGTAATACAGGGATTTCACAGATTCCTCCTGGGGTACCATTGTGCAATCCAAAACTGGCAGTTGTCTGATTCTCCCAAGTTATTGTTCTTTTGTTTTAGCCTTCACATCGCCTCAGGACATTCAGGGCTATTGCAACAATTCTCAATGCTGTAGTGAGGAGCGCCGGTGTTTACAGGGAAGTCAAGGTTAACTCCTAGCTTGTTCCTGGATCAGTGTAAGGGGGAATCCCTGGTGGTGCCAGATGAAAGTGAGCAGCACCTTATCGATCACGCCTGACCCGTTTCCGTCACCTTTACCATCGGCACCACCACAAGTGACCTGCCGTTGGATAGCTTTAATGGAACAATGCTGTAACACAGCAAAGGTCTCTCTCTGGCTGTCCTCGCTGGGAAGTAAATACAAAATCTAGAAATGGTGCAGCCAGAATATCTCAGTGTGCCTCTGACCCGTGTCAGTAATGCGAGGAATCAGTTGAGAGCCAGTACATACGTCAGGCTGTCCTCACTGACAGGAAGGCTTAACTCCACTGAGACACAGTGGGCTTTGCTTCCCTCCTCCCCGCGTTCTGATCTTGTCCCTGGGGTGTCCTCACTCAAAAGAGCGCTTTTGTACGAGGAGAAAAATACGTAGCCGGTTATCAACAGGGGCACAAGGCAGTTCGGGCTCCTCGAAACGGAACGTGTGGAAAAACTGACAGATTTTAAAGATCAAGCTCTGCTTTCTTCTCCCGTTAAATTGAGAGAAAAAATGTTTTTGCCCATGGCTCATTATTACAACACCTGTCAGTTTCATATGAAAAGCAAACAATGTAACTTACTGAAGGCCCAAGCCTTTAAAAATAAAATTAGTAATCATTGTCAAACAGAAATGATATAGCGGGATGGGAATATGTAATGTATCTGGTCCACTGATCATGCACAGTATCCTACAGTAAATGAGTGAAGTGAGAATCCTTTGCTATGAGAATCTATTGCTGTGACCGCAATGACAGCAGATAGCAGTCTTAACAAGTTCAGCACAATCACTTCCCGCAAACGTTATACCTTCACACGTTCCAGCATAACACATTGTCATCACTAAGGACTCAGTTAGACTGGACTGTTCTGCAAAGTGCATTCAAGGTTTCTGCACCACAACTGTGCCTTCTCAATCTGAACCTACTTTTCCACATTATCGGTGTTATGACAAGTATGTTTTTGATGCACAGTTGTTCTCGAAAATACTGATCTTCCATCAAACCCGATCTCTTTTGGGTGAAACGTTGGCCGGTGTGCGCATACTCTATTCTTTCTCCCAACCCCCTCTGCGAGACACTACATGTAGCCACGCTGTTCGAGTACACAACACCTTATTCCAAAATGCTGTGTTTTGCAGGGTGAGCACTGTACTGTACCTCCTCAAGGCCTTCAAAGTTACACCAAAAGCCTAGAGGAAATGATACAGCATAGAGCAGGCTGAAGGCAATGCTGTCACCTGTCTTACTGGCCAGGTGTTTTAGAACCACAGGAGTAAAGCAGTGAAGGCACAGAGAGGAAGCAGGCCTGTCCTGAATATATATTAACCACAGCTTCGTCTCACAGCTCTGGCTAGGATACTTAATGAGAGCTGACCCACAGTCTTTATTTGAGGGCTCCACCTACATCGTATTCAAAGACTCATGTAACATAGTGGCATCACATAAGAGAACTCTGGCTTATCAAGTGGCTAGAGAAACTGCTCCCCCTTACTTCCAGACACTAATCACACCCTACACCCTAGCCAGACCCCTCCGCTCCGCCTCCTCTGGCAAACTGACTGTCCCATCCCTCCGGGCGCCCGGCAGCCGGTCCTCGCGGTCTCACCTCTTCTCTGTCCTGACCCCTCGGTAGTGGAATGATCTTCCGCACTTGTTCAGGACCGCAGAATCACTTGCGACCTTCCGCAAGAGACTCAAAACCCACCATTTCAGACTCCACTACCACTTAATTCTGTACATCTAGCCAATTGTCATCACCACTGCCTACTTGTTCAATACTTCTTGTATATGTATACTTGTTTACTCCAAAAAAAAAAATGTACTAACCTTTTCCTTCTCAGTGCGACAGGTATGGTATGTAGCTGCCAACAACAATGTCCATTGCTGATCTCTTGCGCGAACAATGATTGTTCTTACCATGTATTAATGCACATCTTGTAAGTCGCTCTGGATAAGAGCATCTGCTAAATGCTTAAAATGTAAAATGTAGAACTTTGTGGAAACTGTAGAACTTTCACAATCACCCAAATCCTTTATCTTCAAGATGAGTGAACAATGGCCTGCTTTACAGCTGCCCTGAGTTTCCATACAGCCACATTTAGTAACATTATTTGAGATGTTACTTGAGGACACAACAGAGGATAAATCTGAATGCAACATTATTTTATTACATTACTAATTTCTTATTAGTAAATGAGAAAACAAATGATAACAATGTATGTATGGGTTACTGCTATCCTGTAAAATGTAACTCAATGTTATGCATAAATGCTAAATAAACTGATTTGATATAAATGTTTGTCATGGGTAGATTTTATAGTACAGTGCTAGATATCTTTGCAAAACTATTGTGAATTGTTTTTGTTATGTATAATTTTGTTGTTATAAGTGTTATATGTGTCTAGTGCCTAAATAAGCATATTCTCTGACTGGCAATCATCTGGGCCCATACTCTCAGCACTGATAATGCCTCTTATGTGAGTCAAATTCACAGAACAATCTGTTTCTCTTAAGTATAACAATCTGTTTCAAAGTGATTCATAAAGCCTTTTAGCACTTGAAAGGCTTCTTAAACCAGCAAACCATTGAGAATTGTCTTAACCCCAGAATATGGCTCTTTTACAGACATAGAAAAAAGAGAAGAATGCCCACCCGCACACTATTTAAATGCTCCCAAACTGTTTTAATTTCTTAGACAGCAATGTTTCGACCCAGCGGTGTATTGTTAGGCATAAAAAAAGAGCATTCTTCTGTTTTTCCTGTTGTACTTTTTTGCCCAGCAAATGGATGTAGTGCATTTATGTAATGTGCGGTATGTAATCAACTTAATCGATGATGGCTCTTAATGGCTCTACATGGTATTTTTCACATGGTCACATGTATAACTATTCCTCAAACCTACAGGTATAAATATATCCCTTGTTTGTGGGCAGCTATTTCTAAACTATACAGTACATTATATCAATTTTTCTTGTTCTCCTTGCTAATACAGTAGACAGAAAGGGGAGGCAGTGTTACTATACTTAGGAACATTATCCCTAGTTCTGGTGACCACAACCTCTAAACACTAAGGTTGATACTTGGAGTCTTGTTCCAGAAGTATTTCTAACTTTTTATTTTATTTTTTAATTTATTAAATGGTCACTGCCTGTAGGACAAATACTGCATAAAGGCAGTGGTCAAAATATTCATAATCATCAAGTCCGTAACGGTGTTACAAAAAGTGTTTTAAAAAGGGATTTATATTCCAACTTCATTCCAAAGAAACAGAATTCTACTTCCCATTAACCCAAACGTGCACATTACCATAGTGAATGGCGGCTATAGCATCAACCTCCATACTTTGGAGATTATCCCCAGCCCCCTTGGAGATTATCCTCAATTTCCATTTTATTATAGTTTCCTCAATATCCTCAACTAACTCTGCTAGGGGCAAACGCTGCTTCTGTGTCCAGTTGGGTTTTCAATGTTTATTTTCTTGGCTTATTGTGAATTTACAAGGCTATTTTAAATATTGCATTTACTGTTTGTTTATCTGCTTTGCAATAGCATGAACAAATAAACTGCTGTATTAAGATGGATGAATAACAGTACGTTATTATGATGGAAAATGATATATGAATAACATTAAGGTTGTAAAATTAAAACATACATCCACAATTTAGACTGTAAATACCTTTGTGCTTTACCTCGCAATTGGTTTATGTTTTATATTGTTTTTTATATTAATAAACTATAATTATGAGTGTAGCAACACCATTGTGATCCGGTGCTTTGAACAGATCATTGCCTAAACTGACACGTTGTTAAGTGCACAGTAATTAAAACACTGCAAGCTGTCATTTCTATGTACCTATCATACATCAATTCATTAAGAAGGGAAGTGGAATGTTTTCCTCTGCGGTGTCTTCACAACACCACTGATTCCCCAAGAGGGAGAAGAATGGCTAAATAATTGCATCCACAGAGTGTGGCTGGCAGTACATCCCACCCACAGTTACACCCATGCTTGCCCATATAAGGAACCCAGCTTCACAATGCTTGTTCATAAGTCTCACGTGGCTTTTCTAGCAAGGGCACCACACAGTCTGAAGGACTTTCTTATGACTTTGCTAAAAGTTCCTCTCTGCACTGTTATATGTCTTGTGGGGTTATTCGGATATACAATGCAATGTGTGGTTTCTCTGAATATTTATGAATATAGACCTTGTATATTGTCTTTTATATAAAATGTCTCCACATATAAAATGGCTGCCTACCTGGATTTGAACGCGCAGTTTGTGGAGCAAGGCTATGTTTGAACAAAGGGGGTTTAGTCAGCCTGGCTGGAGGGCTAGTGGGTGACCTCTGTGGTTCCTATGCAGGCCCAGTTGAAGCTGCGCTCATGCACTTCAGAGAACCTTTGATGTTGGAAGAGTGGTTGTTTCAGTCAGAGGAGTAGCTCTTTCTTGTTTGTTGTTTTTCTGAAGACTGGGGAGGATTAATACTTCTATTTTCTTCCAAAACATCATCTGCTGGTTCACTGTTTCATGAAAGAGAAGAATAATTAGAATAGGTTTACTGGAACAAGAGACTGTAAAGATCTAGAATTGAGTGATAGCCCCAGATATTTGTCATGGGCAACACTATCTGTTGGAGTTTGTTTATATTTGTCATTCTTAGACATTAGGCAAATTGTTAAAAGCATAGCTGTGCATTTTTGTTTGTTTTGTTTTTTTCTTTGGTTATTTTTCATTGCTGTAATTAACATCATTTCCTCTGAAAGAATGGAATAATGATTCAGAGCAGTGTCTCTGAAGCAGTGGGGTGTCGTTTTTTGACAACAAATAATTACCTGTACAGGAAATATTAAATCTGGCGTGAACAACCAGATCTTTATAATATTGGTGCAATGATTTACCAGAGTAAAACATATCTGACAACACTGAAATAGACTAGACCATAGTGTGGCTCAATGAAGATGAAGTAGCACATCATGCCCCTTCTTGACCGTTAGTCTGACCGTTAGTCTGACCCACAGGGACTGGGGTGGTGCTGTGTGGGGCTGTGACTTTGTGACGTGCCCGGTCTCCAATCGGCCTGCCACGTGGCCCTTGTTTTCCAAGGGGGCCAGGTGTTCAGATTGTGAATTAAAACTCAGCGTCCACCTACACTCCATGGCACGGTCACGCCACCCTCTCGCCATCTGCCCCTAGAGAGAGCACCATCTGGTGACCAGCAGTCTCTAGCCTGCCCAACCACTCAGCCTGACTGGCCCGCCGCCCACCCACGCCAACATGAGCTACCGGGGATTTCAAGGTTCTCTGTCATTCCTGCACCACTCCAAACCCAGCGCTAATACCTTATAGTCTAATAACATTAACAAGATAATGGAGAACTCTCAACTGTAATACCGGTCACTGGTAAATTATCACTGTAATCAGTAATTTATATAAAAAAAAGCTCTCCACTCGCCATTATATAAATGCTCTCCATTTGGCAGGCTGAAAACTAGGTCATTGGTCATATATGAAAGGATGAAACTGTGAATGTTGGATGGGGGGGTGGCAGGATGCTGAAACAGTCAGGTTGTGTTTTTTACTTAGTGAGTTTTGTTGCAGGTTCCACATTTTCAATTCTCCTAGTTGCCAGTAAGCAAAATCTGACCCCAATAGTTCTTAAAGTGTAATTCATTCACTGAAAAGACAGAAATAGACACATACAGCTATGTATGTGTTTATTTGCAGGGCTGGGTGATTAGTGGCTTAGATCTATGTGAGGGGGAAAACACCCGTAAGTAGTAAATAATAGTTTTATCTGGCTTTTGGGAAGTGTTAATGTAAATATAACAGTGTTTGAAAAGGATCAGTTGTTGGTGTATGGGTTCCAAGGTTGGACAGATGATACTTGGGATGTGTGGAAACATGTATCCAACAACGGTGCATATACAGTACAATCTCTCCAGTGCCCCACAAGAGTAAATATCCATTACTCTAAATAAGGGTACAAGAGATAATATTTAAAAACAACATGATAATAGATGATCATGTTACTGTGTTTACAATCTTTCCTGTCTCCCACAAGAGTAAATATCCGTGGCTCTAAATAAGGGTACGAGAGATAATATTTCCAAGTAGCATGATAATCAAAGACATTTGATGTGTGTCAGTGTGTGCTCGTGTGCGCGCGTTCATGTCTGCGTGTTTTCCCTAGATCTAAGCTGTGAAAGAACAGTTTGATTAATGCCTGAGTGATGACCTTGTGGAAGACTGACATGCCTCTTGCCCCCACCCACTCCTTTCTTCCAATGCAATAACCATCACAGTGGTAGCAGCAAGCTTGTGTGGCACCAGCAGGCATTATGGCTGGCAGGGGATGGTTTGTGGGTTATGATGGTGATGATGAAGTGCTTCAGGGGGGTGGTGGAATGATCTGTCCTGGCATATGTGTGGCTTTTCCATATTAAAGGCCCAGCAGGGCAGCTACCGCATACAGCATCAGTCACATAGGGAATTTGGATATATATGGAGGTTCCTGCTGTGGGCATCTAACTTGCAACAAGTCCAAAATTATTCCCAACCCTTGATAAAGATTAGCAAAGAAGGCTGTATCAATTAAACAATACAGGTAATGATGTATATTTATGCTCAAAAAATTTATATAAATGTATACTAATATAATTGCTCAGTGAAAAATATTTTGTTTGAGAAGTATTTTTTTCCCCAAAAGATGTGTCACAATTATTCACACCCCTATTTTCAGTACTTTGTACAGTACATCCTCACAAGGATAACATTGCTGAGTCATCTTCTATAATGTTTTATGAGATTGGTGAACATATTGGAAGGGATCTTTGACCATTCCTCCATACAAAATATTTCAAGATCCTTCAGTCTGTACTTATGGGCTGCCCTCATTTTTCACGGGGTTCAAAAACTGGAGACTGAGATGGCCAGTACAAAACAGTCATTTTGTGTTCAGTTAACCATTTTCTGGTTGATTGGTCTTGCTGAAAGATCCATTAGTGGCCAAATTTCAGCTTTCTAGCAGAACCAAGTTTTCGGCCAAAATGTCTTGGTACATTCTGGAGTTCATGATCTCACTGACCACTGACTGTCTCATCTGACCATAACAGCTAGTTCCAATACAGAACAGATTGTTTCCCTCATCTTTATCAAGGGTTTGAATAATTTGGGATTTGACTATTATGTATTTTTCCTCCATTCAAACTTTTTCACCCTGCACCTGATTGTATAAATAGATGTGCGTATGTTCAACTTTCCTTCTGTGTAATGTAGGAAATATATCCGTATGTATTTACAATAGTAGTGAAATCCTGGTATTATCAGCTGCATTATCATTCTGATCAGTCTGATGGTTAGTGGTGGTGGTATATCTTGGCAGGACTAGTCTGACATCACCCCGTTGTTCCTTGCAGATGATAGGCCTCCATGCCTGATCTCCCCTCCATTTGCATGTTTAGTGAGCACATTGGAAGAACAGAAGGTCCTCTGACATTTAGCAGGTTTCCTTGCTTCACACTCCACATTCCAGCACATTACAAGCCTCATTGGGTTAGGATGACATCTTGCTCCTTTCACCTAACTAACCGCTTGTCAACCAGGAAGGATTATTCCTGCTGATGGAATATCTCAGCCCCCTGGAGCGTTCTACCCCAGCTCCCTACATGTCATGCTGTCAGGGGTAGCATGCTGGGTTCGCCTCTTTTTTCCCCTCTCCAATGAATTGCTCAATTTTGAAGATGTGAGCACAATTTATTTTGTTCACAGTCTAGTCTTTTGCACGGCTGAATATTAAATCTACTGCAACAACTAGAATGAAAATCTAGTGACTGCTTTTTAAATGCAATATATTATATTCTAAAATTGTAGCTCCCAACAACCCACAGTAATACCCCAGTAATTGTTTGTATAGTTTAAAATTATTTAATCAAATGATTGATGCAATAATGTTACTGAATATTCACTCATGAATGCTTATTAATTTGTTATGATATTTTGGGATGTCTCACTTCACTTCCACCTGGGAGATTACAGGAATAAGTAATGTAACATAATTGAAGCTTTCCAATAGTATTGCTATTTCCAATACCAGTATAGGGCTTCATGTTTATCAGAAAAAATACTTTGAGCTTAAAAACGGGCACAGGTCTTTGTAAATTGACATTTAAGCTCCAATCCCTCATATTCCCTGAAAGTTCTCGGAAGCCAATTCTCAGCACTGATTTACTGACTGCTTGTTTTCTTGTCCATGGGCTCTTCCTGGAAAAATGACAACCGAAGGTGCTTATTTTAAGCTGTCAATCATGCCTTGCCTCAACTTTGCAGGATCTCTTTGTTGGCAGCTCATCTGCATGCCATTATGGTTGGGGTTCATGCTAATGGAGCCATTTTCTGAGTGCAGTATGACTGTGGGCCACATTAGCAGAGACGAAGAGAAGAACTCTCCGGAAATTAAGTGGTGCGGACGTGCGGCACATCACTGAGAGTCCTAGCAGGCAGCTGAAGCAAAAGGACTGAGCATGGCCACATCTGAAAATCTGTCACACCTGAGCGAGGCGCAGTACAGTTTACGGCACTCATCCCAATTTACTTCAATTCAGTAACACGTTATTGTCCCTGACGGGCAATTCATTATGCAGCCTAGTTATGAATCACGACATAAAAACAACAGAACAACAGGCACTGTACTTAAAAACACATTGAACACAACGTGGGCGTAAACTGGCGATCTACCCAAACACAGTGCTCAGCCCATTTTCTCCAAAGGCCCAGCGCTCCCTTGCTTCTCGCTGCCTCATTGACCAGTGCTCAGCTAATCACACAATGAGATCACTTGCTGATCCCTGATCTGGGATCAGAGGGGACTTAGAGAGGCGAGAGCAAAGGAGACGTTTGAGATGCTGCCGAGGGATTCATCACAAGGGAGTGATCAAATGACTCTGTATGTCAATGATTTTTTTTTTTTTTTACATTGGCCATGTTCATTTAATTGCTTCTCTTCTGGGTTTCTCTGTGCAGTATTATAATCCCCAGAGATATAACGGGGAGACGTTTAAAAAAAAAAAAATAAATAAAAAGACATTTTAAGACTGACCCCAAAAATAACCTGCACACACTACTTGTGGGTGGTATGTAGTCATTCCCTAATGCAACATTTTCTCCCCTTTTTTTCCCCCCAATATAGAAACGCCAATTGTGTTGACTCATTGATGCGCCCCCTGCAACCCACGTACTGAGCCCTGCAGCTGAAGCACATGCAATACTCTGATACACTCACTCTTGAGCTAGTGACTACTTTACACTCTACAATCAACACGGTACCACAGAAGAACAAGCACTGCTCAGGAGTGGTGCATCCCTCACTGATGACAACTGGCAGCCCGTGGGCACATGCCACACTGTTAGAAGGAGTGAATGCAACAGTAACCAAAAAAACTCTGTCTGAAAAAAACTCCCTACCCTGGGCAGGACAAAGCCAATTACAAAGCACTGCATTATAAATCATGACTTCCATTGAGATTGACATTGACAATTACAGCTCAGACTTGAAGCTGCAATGTCGAGGCTATAGTGTCCTATCCTCCATCCTTCATGAGTGCCTTACCTACTGAGCTACCTTTGCGACATTTTAGTCTTATCAGTACCAGCATATACACCCTACGCTTGCCCAGTGTTATCTCTGTGATATCTGCCACTCCAGCCCTTTCCCCGTTCATCAGTGTCTTCCTCCACTGCAACTGGCCACGCCCAATCTGGTGATGATGCAAGGGCTACCACCATTTCTCTTTCTGCCGCCTGTGCCTTTCTCATTTTGCAAAAAGAAAAGGCATAGCTCTCACAAGGGGCTTTTTTTCCAAGAGTACTTTTCATATCAGAACAAACGCCGAGCCCTTGCGGAGTTCCAGCTCCCTGGGGCTCAGCCTGTGCGGAGCCGCAGCAGTGCTGCAGGCTCATTGATCCAATCCTCCTTACAGGAAATCAAAAGGGCTGATTTTCCCACTGACTGATGAGCTGACACTGTGAGCAACTGCAGCCAGCATGCACCCTCCCCTGCTTCTAGATGGAGCTGTGAGGGAGCACAGCACTGCTCTTGGACAATGCTTTTGGACAAAGGACTACTTTAAGGGGGGGGGGGGGTATGATCCATTATTTGTTACTATAGTTTTCTGGTTTCTGGTTCGCAATACCAATAATACCCATAATCCACCGCACATTCATGTTTGTGCCTACACTTGCTATGTCTTTCTAGGACCGTCCCTTGTCTTTTTTGTGAACAGATGTTTTGCTATTTTTTAAAGAGGAAGATATGTTAAGTATTAATACATACAACAATAGCAATACATTCAGAGGTCGGAAAGATTTTGGGAGATTTATTAAGTTGAAATGGAATGAGTGAGTGACGTTTACTGGCATTCGTCACAATTAAATGTGACGTAAATGAAATGTGAATTCAGTAGACATTTATCTGTCTACAGCATCTACAGTGGTCAGTATTGTTAGGGCTAAATGGGAGTAGGCAATCCAGATACTTTCCCTCCTCAGCTTTAGACATGACAGACAGGATGACAGACCACTCAGAGCAAAGCAGGCCAGTATTTTTTATTTATTTATTTATTTATTTTCAATTATTATTCAATATATTCAGCAAGAAACATAATACCCTTAAGCTGCTTTCCCAGACAGGACAATCGAAGTATGAAATAACACTAGCCATTTTTTCCCCCTCCAAATGGTCTAATCCAGTTTTTCTTTCCCTCTTTAATTTGTGTTTTAACATTTAATGTTAGTACTAGGATTTAAGGGTATTACAGAGTAATACAAGTTATAAACAAATCCGCTTACGTGATATAAATGATATCTCAACAAAAGTGGTGACAATGTAATAAAAGTTACTTACATTTGCAGAGAATATACAGTACAATTCATAAATTTGTTCTGCGTACCAAGTTATTGAGAATGCTGCCAAGTTCATTTTCATCAATATATTTCACAGAAACTGAACAAGCGCTGTTCCAAAGCAATGCTTCCCATATTTTTCTACATTCGTTATCCGACATTAGGTTTATTCAAATGTTATGTCACATCCAAAAATGTCTAAATGTGTATGAAATAATTTGTATGAGTTTCAAATTCTGTGTTTGAAAATAGCACACTCCATAAACCATATGTAAATCCTTCCTATGATGTTGATTGATATTTAACATTACTACCTTAGAAGTCCTAAAACATGACATACAATACTAACACTTGCATTATGTAACATGAGCACCATCATCAAAAATAGATACTGCATATACCCTAAATGTGAAGAATTACACATACTTTCCAGTTTCAATCAATACTATGAGCAAAGGATCAACCAACAACCGGAACAGCATATCGTTGTTATGAACACATACAGGTAACTGCCTTAAGCAGAAGATGAAGAAGATGAAGATGATAAGGAAGAAACACAAAATAACCCAAGTTTGGGGCTTTATTGTGTGGCTGTGTGAAGTTGTATCTGGATTCTGTGTGTTTACATGTGGTCAGAGGGTACAGAAGTTAAAGTTTGTAAGGACTGTGCCATTGTAGTTATTTCTGTGGGAGACCTGAAATGTGCCAAACCCTGCATAGGTTTGTGGTATGCCCCGTCAACCTGTAACTTGGCGGATGACATACCTGCCATTCCAATAATGGAATTCAAACTGAGCATAAACTGTATTTGTGTTTTGTAATGCAGCAAAAAGCTAACAACTACTCATATTTTAGGGAACAAAATGTATCTTATGAGATATTCATATTTCAGCCCAACGTTGAGCACTGAGAGGCTAAATAAAGAGCCTTGTGACAGTCTCATTTCAAAGCAGGCCTCTTTTGTTGGACCTGGCTTTTGTGTTTCTGTATCAGTAACAAAATCATGAGTCTAAAGATGTGAAGAGGCAGGAGAGAGAATAGGGATGCGCTGGTTCAGGCAAGATGGGGGCGGTGTTGGCATTGTTCACCAACTGATAAATTTGCCATCATTCAGTGGGCCGGGCTCTCATGAGCCTTCTTGAAATGCTAGGCACCTTGACTGTGTCAATACCCAATTGTGGAAACAGCATTAGGGGGATTCTGTGATCACATGGTGTCAGACACCTATGAGTATAAAATTAAGAAATAGATTTTACTTGTTTTCCCCAAAAATTTTAAGATTCACACACTGACAGAGTTGCTCAAATTCTTTAGTCTGCATTGATGCAGTGGTTATCAAACCGACATCACTGCATGCCACGCTAAGCGGCAACTTCAAAAGACCCCATGGGTGATTAGCGTTTCAGCTCCCCCACTGTAACGCTACATGAAGCTAGCACGCACCCATTGCCCTCTCCCTATCTCTTTCTCTCACTCTCACCTGATTCAACTAATCAGTCTGCTTAGTTAAGTAGTAATGAGTAATTCCTTGAATCAGGTGTTTGCTAGTTAATTGCCCGACCAACTACCTACTCCAAGAGAAATGCCTTTTTTTCTTTAACAAACGCTTCACCATGGACGGAGGGCAAAAATACAACTGGGGGTCCCCGGCATTGTAACAATAGGTTAATTACCCCACGAAAGACAAGGCAATATTTAACTTGTTGCCTCACGCCACCAAGTTGCCCAGGAGGACTCCAGTAACATCTATCCCAGGTAACAGTAGCCTGTTCTTTTTATATTTTTTCTGTTTATGCTTTCAGTAGTTACCCTTTTTTCTCCCTTTATTTTTTTTAGTTACCCAATTATAGTTGCCTCTCTCTTTTCATGTCAATTATCCCCTCCCTCGTATGAGTTAGTTAGTGGGCACTGTACCACCTCCTCCGAGCCAGAACCCGAAATGGTCACCGTAACACACAGGACCACTCATATATGCAGCAAGGGGTGGACAGCCAATTGCCGCCCCCTAGTGGCACCCCCGGCCAGAGCTGAACTGCCCCGACCTTGGTGGAATCAAACCCCCCCTTTTAATCCTTTCTAACTTCCCCAGTAACTAACCATCTTTGCTACACATATGATCTCCGTATTTCACAGGATTGAAATAACTCGTTAGAAGTTTTGTCGGTAGTATGATTTGCACGCTGAAGCTACGCTTCTCTTACATGCAGTGCTACTCCTTATAAAACAAACATAACGTTATTCACCAAAACACAACGAATCCATTGCGCAATCACGCTATTCATGTGTACACACACATAGTACCATTTTCCCTTTTCAGAGAATTATTACAATAGATTGTCTGTGTCTTTCCATGCCACTTCTATGTCCCTTTGTTAAGAGACAAAGCACACAAATACTGGCTACTCCACATAGTCATTTTCAAAGCTTTGCGTCTCATTCATGCTCAAGCAAAACACCCCTTTTCCTTGTTTATTTAATTTAATCAATTCAACGTTAGCTTCCCTGTTCATTCCTTGGTTTCTGTTGATTTTGTTATGTTTAATAAATATTTTGTGTTAAACATAGTGTCTGTTTTGATGTTATAGAAACATGGGAATATAGCCAAAATAGTCTATTCCAAGAACTCCTTCATGCTTGTGCATTGTCAATAGTTGTAGCTTCCATATATTCATAATCCATAAGTGAATAATCAAGTAATTATTTAACTTTATGAGACTGATTCAATATAACCTGGTGTGATAAAACCACACCTGCCCCCTACAATGCACATCTACTGTATACTCCATCCTCAATCAATCAAATGTATTAATACACTGAGTGCACCACAGAAAAGATGATGAGATGAATAACACTTGACAATGAACAACACTAAAGAAGAAATATAAATACATGGGAAAGGTTTGAGCTAAGCTGAATTGTACATAGATATTGGATAGTAATTTGTAATTTGGTGAGATCTGGGTGAAATTTTTTTATCAGCATGTGGAAAATGTGGAAATTCTTGTCAATCTCCAAAGCAACTAGAGCAAGACTATAAGGACCGATCCATGTTGACTTTTGATAAAGTGTGGAAGCATTACACTGGGTAGAAATTGGGATGTGACACATTTGAGCTCACATTTGTATCAGGTGTAGCACTGTAGGAGCAGATGGAAATAGTCACAATAACTTGCATAATCCACAGTATCAGAGGTGCCTGTCAATAGAACAAGGTCTATGTTGATACTGCAGCATTCTGGATGAGGATTTCTGTGTGTTGACAAGGTGAACATCATGGGGTCCAGTTTTGGTGCTCCCCCAAGGCGGGTCACCCAAACAGCAACACGTGGGGGAGAAAAATATAAAGGTTATCAGATCTTAAGATTTCGTTAATGAGAAATAATACATCTTAGTAGTGCTACACAGAATACAATTCCTTGCATTATGTACTATCATTAATTAGCTCAAATTAATTAATTACACACTAATTTTTTATTATTTATTTTTCTTACTAAGAACAGACTGTTCTCTTGGTCTTCACTAAAAGCAATGGACCACCGGTATTTGCTTTTACCTTAGACACAATCAGTTTACCCTACGGTGGCTATCAGCCAATTTTAGCAGCATGACAGGCAGCCTCCCTTGCTTTAAGGTAAAACATGCATTTAGATTCACCTTGCTGATATACTGTACCTATAGTATACTGCTGAAATCCATGTGTGTGTACTGGCTCCACTGACTGCACTTATGAATTTTAAAATGTGTTTTGAAGTTAACTTGCTAGCTTTTAAAGAGCTTAGTCAACTGGCAGCTAATTATTCGGTTGTTCCACCAATGTGAATTCTCATATCCTTTGATGTTGACATTCCAAATTCTGAGAGTAAAATGGAAAAAAAAAATCACTATTTTTAACACACCTTCACTTATATCCCTATACGGTACATTGAAAGCTCATACTTATGGAATGGTTTGCATGCTTGTCAGTTAGTCAGTTATCAGTGCTAGGCATTTATGTGCTCCTCTGAAAGATACTTAATTGTTGAATGCATGCACTATATTTGTAGCTGATTTTATTTGTACTGTATGCCTGGAGTTAATGGCACTAGTAATGTGCCCTTAAGAGCTGTATTTTCAAAACAGCAATTTGTTTCTAACTTATTCAAATCCCTTCATTTTTGTTTATTATGATATGAATATTATCACTCCTACTAAAGGCACAGCAGGGTGTGCCTTCACAACAGGCTTCAATGATCAACACCTAACTGATTGCCAACCTCAGATTCGTGTTCCTGTTGGGGGAGACGATGCTCTCCATGGTCCTGAAGGCCTCCCAGGCTTGGGGAGGCAGCAGGAGCAGCTCACTTGCCACATCCCCAGCATCACAATACGCAATCTACAATACCCATCGACAAGACAAAGTTTCATCCAAATTAGGATGCACATTCTTAACCCTGTTTTCTTCCTCTCGATTTGGAATGCCCAATCTTACTTGTGGCTCTGTCTCATCACTGCAACATCCTCCGTCAACTCTGGGGAGCAGAACAAGCACGCGCTCTCCAGCCGACACTTCTTTTCACACTGAGTTCCAGCAGCTGAGCGCTCAATCAACCGAGGAGCTGCTGGTCTGCGATGGGATGAGATCAATCCCGCTGACTGAAACCCCTCCCTGGGCGAGTCCACAGCCAATTATGTGTCATCTTGCAGAACTTGCTGACCACAGTCGGCACTGGCATGGTCAGGATTCAATGCCAGACTGTGGGGCGCGTTACACACTGAAATACAGTGTTTTAGCAGGGTGAGGTACCCTGCAGCCCAGCAAATTAAGAAACCTATTGACAAGGCTTTTGTATTCATAACAAAATGATGCACAATCCTATGAGAAGGGGTGAGTGATTGAAGTGATATTAGTCAGTGAGTGTCCTCGTTGGTGCCTGCCAAGAGTCAGCAGTGAAGAGAGATGAATCTGCCCTCTGTCCATAAGGCACTGCTGCTCTGTGTCTCTCTCTACAGGCTCACTTGACCCTCTCTCCATCACAAAAAGGGTCTCGTGAATTTGAATTTGAATGGAATATATTTTTCTTGTTTTTATGTTGTTGTTGTTGTTTTAGATCAAGGTATGATTTTGTATTTATTACAGCTCATCAATCTAGTATGCTTTGATGTTGACAGAAGCGATATTGTTTTCGTCTTGGTGGATTCCTTCGCTTCTTTTAATGAGCTGACGTCATTACATCTGCCACACAGTGCAGCCCCTGTCACTGTTTGACACTATCTTCAAACATTTGCAGACTGTCTCCGGGCTGCCAGACCTTGCTGAATTATGCATCTAATATGTTTTCTTACAACTCCAGTCACTGCAGTATTTCACCAATGCCAGGATGTCTATTTGTTTTGGTCCTGTTTTCTTATTCTCTGCAAATTTACTTTCCCAAGTCATATATCTCCCGCCCCTTGCCTCCGCAAAATATTTCTCAGTTTTTTATTTCCATTCTACGTAGATCTGTTTTGCTAAAATGGATCTGACAGACTGAGACGTTGGTTCATACCTCATGTCAGAACCATACATTCGATAGAAAAGGAGGCTGTTTGCCTTTTTCTGCTTTTTACTGGGGTTTTTGTACAGCTCTGTGTGGTTTTTAAATGATGCTATCAGCTCATCGCACTCTAATATTCAAGCTCCCTGAAAAGTAGGTCTCATCTTTTTAGTGTTCCGCAACACATTAAGTAAATAAAAGCAGTTGACAAGTGGGGTTTTTATTGTATTTCACTGAAGCGAAAGAGCAGCTTGACTTTGAATATACTAATCGCTATCAGTGTGAGTGGGTGCCAAAGGGACTAAGGTGCGTCACTTCATTCATATTTGAACAGACAGGGAGGCAATAAACTAAATGAATATCTAATGGAAGTCAAGAACCCACAGAGGAATACAGTTTTTTCATTGCTTAGTAATGCAGAGATACTGTGCTAGAGGTAATGTGCAGTAGGAGTCAATGCAGCCCTTATTTTGACTTGGAGTAGCCAAACCTTGTTTTGCTCCCTCTCTGTAACTGTGTGAACCGGCACTGAGAAATTCTTGATATCTAATCTGTACAAATCTGTGCCCCCATTGTGGGCAGAAATAGATGAGCTCGGCATTCTCTCCGCTTCATCTCCAACAAATAATAGGCCCTATAATTAGTTCAGCATGTGATTTGTATCTTTACTTAACACATTGCTATTTAAAGCAAATTAATCAGCACTCACTGAGTTCTACAAAAGATGGTCCACTAATTTGTATGGTAACATACCACCATTTATCATGGACTGACTATCATATTTCTTAAGACTACAAAGAATCTGCAGTGTATTGAACAGAATTATTTAAAGAAAACTAACTGGATTGTAATAACTGTTAACTATATACATTATATACATTATATACAGTATATATATATATATATGATTCAATATATATATGTATAAACTATATCAACACTCCTCAGGAAAGGGTTAATACATGGATATTGTGTTCCATCTCCTTGACCTTTCTCTCCCTTTATTTTTCTCTCTCCTTGTTCACCAGTGGCCCTCTGTGCATTCCCCAGAGGTACTTTGCATCTAGTTGCAATGGGGTGAGGTTTCAGTTCCTGGCCATCCACTATTGGGAGCCAACTTGATAGCCACCAGGCAGGCACATAGCATCCATCAAGTACGGCACCTCATTTCAAGTGTATGTATATGTGGAGTGGCTAAGCCAGTAGAACGCATGAGTAAGAACATACACAAGAGAGACAGAAAGGGGGTAAAAATGGCCTTTGCCTTTCCTTAATCCTATTTGCAATAAAACACCTAAAAATACGAGGTCATTATAAGAACAAAAGAAGGACAGATTATTTGTCTATTTCCCAACCATTCGAAAGATCCTGGGCATTGCTGTGGATTCAACAGCAATTGGTCTCCTGGTGTGGATTGAGAACCAGCTTATCTTGGCACAGTTTTCTAAAAGCTCAGACTGAATTGTTAACCATTCCTTTGCTCTGCTCCCCACTATAATTATGAAACATTTGATAGAATTGAGTGTGTGGTTTTCTATAAATATTTATATTATTATCCTTTGTCAGCCTACATTCTTAATGTGCAGTGGCATCACTGATTTTATAACATATGGAGCTGAAAAAAATCTGTTTCCAGATGAGTATCTGGAAGTATGGAAATCTCCAACCTGTGATTTCACAGTCAATTCATTTTAATTCGCATGGAAATGTTGATACAAGTCCATCTGGACCCTGAATTCTCTTGGCTCTCCCTTCTAGCTTGCTCACTGGGGATAGTTGAGTTTTTGTCCTTGTGGGAGACAGCTGTGTGCACATTTAGATGGAATATTGAGGAAAGATATAAAATCAGTTGGAATGGCCTGGCTTCACTCTTGGCATGGTGATTACATGAGAAATACAAAGCAAGTATTTCAAAGGGTTCACGTAGCTCTATTGTACATTTCTGTTCAGTTGCAGCTAACATAAATGTCAGCCTTACCTCCAAGGAGTTCCATGCCTTTATTCCCTCATGGTGAAGAAGAGAAATAATTGCGCCTACTTTTCCCATTTAGCCCACATTACTGAAGCCAATTCTTAAAGGCTTGCCTCTATACCCTTGAGCTATGCATTGTCTCATTTTATTCTGTCTCATGTATACTTTTACTAATACAACTGGTCGGTCTGTCAGAAGAGTATTACCTGTATATACTGTACATGGACCATTACCACTGGCTTCATCTATGATGAGACAAAACAACACACAAAATGTATTTAGACTGAACCAGAGATGAACGTGGACATACATAAATATTCCCTAGAAAGTATGACTTCTTATATTCGAGACCAGAACTGGCCGATAGTCTCAATCGACAGGTACTCGTCCATTTCCTTGTGTGAATGAATCACACCAGAGAAGACTGTGGCTGAGTTCAGTCCTTCTGCTTCATTTCTGTGTAATTTAATCTTTTTACTTTCATAACATTTCTAATACATTTCAGTGAGAGATATAGTGATACTGAAATATTTAACACCAAAATGAATATATTAAAAATTGTGCAGAAGTTATTTGAAGTAATTCCATGTATGTGCTATTCAAAGTTCATTCCAAACCCCAAAGCAGAGGAGGATATAGACCCAACAGAAGGGTATAAAACCGAGCATCTAATGAAGGGAGCCGCTGCAGTGAAATATTTCAGAATCATTTGTCCAGAGATTTCAAACATAACAAAATGGCCAGATTAAAACTGGCAAGAAGACCGGACTGTGGCTTATAGCGATTTGTTTTTCAAAAACTTGAATTTTGTTCTGGTTGTTTTTGAGGGAGGAACACGCCAAATTAAATTTTCAATGTGTCCAAGATCAAAGGTAAAACTGAAAGGTTTTTTTATGCCATATGGCAGCTACAAACAGTCCTCTACTGCCCTCTAGTCGTTCTTCTAGGAAACACATCCTCACTCCTTTATTTCATACTATAAAACAACAATACATTTGGAAACACAGTGAAACAATTACAGGGATGATATCTAATACCTTTTTCCATGGGTAAAGGTTTCTAGTTTGGTACTAGAAATTTCAGCAAGAGGCAGTTAGCTTCAGACTTTAAGATAAATGGTATTCAGGCTTCATTCCTTCCTGATTTCAACATTTTAAATGATAACTTGGATGAGCCATTATCATTGTCCAAGTCATTAATGCACAGTCAGTAATAGCAGGACAGTGTTCTAATCCAATCCCAGCTATGGGTGTCCACACACCTTTCAATACTGCTACTGTGCCACTATTCGTATACACTAAAGTGCACATGCAATTACAGCAAAGTATCTTCAAATAAATTGTGTGCTGATATTGCAACACAGATTTATTTGTAGAAATGTAAAATACACATGGCAGTAAAATGCAATCCCACCACAGAACAGAATGCTGCAGGGACTAAAAGCTTTCCAGTCAGGCTGGTCCTAAATCTCAGCACAGCTGCGCCTTACGCACTCATTTTTGACAGGAGCGTATCCTGAAAACTGCAGACTGACTTACTCTCATGTTTTACTTCTTGCACCGCTTTTGCCTCATGCCCGAGTTTGGTACTGCAGAGGGACTTTGTAAATACAGCAGAATGATGTTCTTGACTGGAGAATGGAGAGGAACTTTTCACGTAATCAGTTAAAGCATTGATGGAGACATTATTAATTGTTTTGTGCCCCAGTATCTGCATGATTCCCTCCTATCTCACCAATGTAATCATTCAGGAAAACATTTTGAGTGGCCCCATCTTTGGATCTATCCCCACTGCTAGACTATTTCAATTCCGAGCAATGGGCATGTGACTATATTGGATGCAGTCACTTGCCCGGAGAGCCCACATTGTTACTACACTGACTTCAAAAACGGTCTCACACTTCCCAGTTGACACATCTGTCAAGCGGCATTCGTCTGGCAGCTCCCTGCTGGTATTACTGTCCTCGTCTGCTTTAAATAAGAATTTAAGGATGATATCACCGGATAAAAACTTTACGAGACTTTTGAGCATTTTAAGAGAGAGAAAATATGTGGACTGAATCTGGGCATAATAGGACTCATGCGGGCCAAACATATATTCGTGTAAAGGGGCCTCGGGTAGCATAATGGTCAAAGCATTTGGCCAGAATGCCAGTTGCCCACTGCAGCCACAGTTTGAAACCTCTGGCCGAGAGCCGGGCTCGCTGAGAAGCACGAAAGGCATCCCTGTATGAGAATAACTGGCTTGCCTACAAAGCGGTGGGCTTGTGGGGGAGGGTAAATTGAAGAAATAGAGGGTACAATTGGCTACCAAATTGGGGGAAAAATGGGAAAAAAATAAGATATAATTGTGCCAACTATCTTTAGAATTGCAAAGATATTCTGTGGTTGTGTTCATGTAACTAATACATCAATGCATAACTGAACACAATTAATTTACTACATTTAAAAATTACACCAAAGTTCATTATACAATTACAATGATGGGCTGATGAGATAATTGCCTGTTATTTTGCCTCCAAAATATTTTTGCAAACACAAACATCTGCTTATATACATATACGTATATTGTAGTGCCACCGGGGGTGGGGTGATGCACAAGGACCTTTCAGAGGGTGTAGGCTATGGAAGAACTCCAGAGGAGGCAAGATTCCCCCAAAAAAGAAGATTGTTTTCAACAATAAAGTCACAGAACTATTATGCACATAAACTCACGCAAAAACAATTTCTTCTATTTTTCAAAGGCATTATTTTAGTCTTAGTGCAACTGTAATGACAACTTTATCTAGCATACAATATAGAAAAGTGTGTACCATTGTCATTAAAGTAGCAGCTTTATCAAGCATAAAATATAGAAAGGTGTGTACATGTACCATTGTCAATAAAATAACTTTATCTAGAATACAAAATAGAAAAGTGTGTACCATTGTCAATAAAATAACAAGACAATACATGCAGTCATGTCCATGGTCTCCAAAGATGGAGAAAATGTATTTCACTGCAATAACTCTGTAGGGAAAGTGTGTTTTTATTGAAAACAAGCAATGCATGACTGGCTGTTCTAGAAACTGGTTTGAGTATTATTGTGTTTGTAATGTGTTTGTTAGTATCCAGGTGGAGTGGAGAACATTTATCACATTAATCTCACTAACAGTAACAACACATCAGTTGTTCATATTTTAATGTAACATTATTAATAAATCATTATGTGGCATGGTATCAGGTGGAACCATTGTGTGAGCAAGAAAGTCAAAGGATGCAATGGCTTTTGGCCAAAAGGTTTTATTTTTATGGATTATCGAAGGGAAACAACACCAAATATTGAATGAACCCCACCCCCCACAGAACAACATTCCCAAATCTAGCTAGCTGAAGGAGACCTTTCCTAGGCTGGGAGGACAGGGAGGCATTGGGCAGTCCTGAGGGTTATGGAGAGACAACCCCCACAGCATCAGTGCTCATTAAGGTCTCTTTCCAAATCCACAGCATGCTGTGCCATCAGATACAGGCTTGATGCAGGCAACAAGCCAAAGCTAGACTGGTTACAGCACACTGTCCATGGTGCTGATGGCCTCCCTGGCTTTGGGAGACAGCAGGAATCACTGACAGAGGCTAAAGAGGAGGAACAGCCCTTTCTTCTACTCCCTCACCAATCCTGGCATCACACATTATTGAAAACCATTACAGTAAAATAATACCATATAAAACCAGTCATGTTCTTATTAGTTGAGATGATGGAGCCATTCTTTGTGTTCTCATATTTGCCATATGATAAAAGGATGCAGTGCCAGGTTTCTGAAAATGATAAACATGAAATTGAAGTTGAAAATATATAGTGGATATCTAGCACCTCCATGTATTCCATGAATACTGTTCACTGGCTCTGTTATTTCTGCTCATGGTTTTTCCTATCACTGTTATGCTGATGACACTCAACTGTTTCTCTCCTTCCCTCCATCTGATACCCAGGTCCCGGCACGGATCTCTGCATGCCTGGCTGACATCTCCGCATGGATGTCCACCCACCACCTGAAGCTGAACCTGGGGAAGACAGAGCTGCTCTTCCTCCCAGCGAAGGGCTCCCCGATGATTGATGCGTCAATTACCGTGGAAGGCTCCATAGTGTCTCCGTCCCAGTCTGCCAGGAGTCTCGGGGTAACCTTGGACAACCAGCTGTGCTTCTCGAGCCATATTGCAGCGATCTCCCGGACCTGCCGTTTCTCCCTCCACAACATCCGGAGGATCAGACCGTTCCTCACCCAAGAGGCCACTCAACTCCTGGTCCAGGCCCTGGTGATCTCACGTCTGGACTACTGCAATTCCTTGCTGGCAGGCCTTCCGGCCTGTGCCATCAAGCCACTGCAACTAGTCCAGAACGCTGCTGCTCGCCTGGTGTTCAACCAGCCGAAGTTCACCCACGTCACCCCTCTACTCTCCTCTCTGCATTGGCTCCCCATCGCAGCACGCATCAGATTCAAGTCACTGGTGCTTGCTTTTCAAGCGGCCAGAGGTACTGCTCCCCCATACCTCCAGTCACTCATCACGCCCTACACCCCGTCCAGACCCTCCCGCTCCGCCTCCGCTGGCAGACTGACTGCCCCATCCCTCCGGGCGCCTGGCAGCCGCTCCTCGCGGTCTCGCCTCTTCTCTGTCCTGGTCCTCGATGGTGGAACGACCTCCCGCAATCGGTCAGGACTGCGGAATCACTTCCAATCTTCCGCAAGAGACTCAAAACCCACCTCTTCAGACTCCACTACCACTGAACACTGTCCATCTAGTCAATCTGTCATCACCACTGTTTACTTGTTCAAAAAAACAAAACAAAAAAAAAAAAAAAAAAAAAAAAAAACCCACTAACCTTTTCTTTCCCAATGTTACAGGTATGATACGCAGATGCCTGCAATGATGTCTTTTGCCGTTTTACTGCACTGATCTTGTACGCTAACTTTGATTGTTCTCACCTTGTATTAATGCACATCTTGTAAGTCGCTCTGGATAAGAGCGTCTGCTAAATGCTTAAAATGTAAATGTAAATGTACTTATGCTGATGTAACTGATCTTCTCGAAATGTTATTCCTTTGCACTTTAAATTCCATATTAAAGGAAAGTAAAGTCATGGAGTATTACCTGGTAGCCAGGCTGAATTGAAGGCAAGTGACTCCTCCATCCTCTTTCATTTCTTGGTTGCAAGATGCTCTGTGTTAGTCTTTTTCCATCTCATGATATAATCATTCCCTCTAGCCCCAAGAGCCTTTGTCACACCCCCATTATCAGATCCACCGCTGCTCTACTCCCATACCCAGCATCAAAGAATAAAAGGGCACAACCGTAATGCGATGAGTCACTTAACACGTTACCGCTCACATCGTTCGGAGACAGGGCTGGTGATGAGCTGCTACGTGCTCTTCCGTCAAAGGAGACCGCTGGAGTCAGCCCTCTCTGCTCCCCTCTGCCAGCCCGCGCTATTCTGGGCCGCGATCAAACTCACACCTCTGATGATAGAGTAGCGTGGGCTTACAGAACACAAATATCAAGCCTGCCTGGGCAGGATCGGCAACAGCATGGAAAAGAGGAGAGGTCCTTCGTTCCTCATTTCGCCACGCGAGCAACCTGCTGTTTTACTACTGGTCAAATCCTGTTTTGACCTCTGCATCGTGAGGGAGAGAACATTTCCCTCGCTCTTTTTCCTTTTTCCTTTGTCTGGTTGTATTAATTGCTGATGCATGTTTTCATGTGACTCCATTTGATTTGTTTTCACAGGTGTCAAACTGTGAACAATGGCCTATTGGACCTATTCTTGACACCCTGTAGTTAATGTGACCATCAGCAGGGGATGTGAATACATTGTTTCACAGCTCTCCTCCCATTCTTTAAATGTTCATGTAAGTGCACACTTCTTAATCAAGCCTATCCAAAACAAAATCATGAATTACACTTAATCAGACTAATCAAAAATGTGACATGCCATTCAGAAGGTCCCATACACAATACCTTGACTGAACGGGTAAAAACACTATAACTTCTGAAAGAGTTACCATTTAGCCTGTTGTAGAAACCGACACTTCTGAAAAATATGTGTATACCAATGTGGCAGGGTTTTCTTTTTTGAGAGAACAGTGAAAGGAGACAGACAACAATATATTACGCAGATATCACACACTATAGAAATTAGATTTGATACAAGAGGCTGGAGTTTGTTCAATCAGGGAAGAAATTATCCGGTGGATATAGTATAGTCAATTTGGCTCCTGAAAAATATATGATGCCCAGAACATGTTTATGTATCCCGAATAAATTATTTACCATTTCTGTGTTATACAAAACAAATAATTACAAAGTAAGAGATTGCATAAATAAATAACCCAAGCCTTTATTTTATCTTTAATTTATGTTGGGGCTTTTCTGAGAAACTACACCATCATCCAAGAATCACCCAATTTATATACTGGTGAAATACAGAAATGTAGCTCTAATGTGTGTTGTTGTGTTCCATTTCTATGCAGTTTATAAACACTGTCCATAATGATGTAAACAGAATATGATAATAAATCCACTGCAATTTATTATGTCATTGGTATGAATCTGATATAGTGGTGCACAGCTGCTCAGCACTTCTGTTGTGTCAGCAGTTCAGCATTTTGTTCATTTTAGTGCTCCTGCTGGTGAGACTGCATGCACTGTATGATGTATTTCTACATGGACCTCTCCCTCAGGCTTTCTAGGAGTGGTGTTATGCCTCTCCATTGTGATATTAACTTGACGGAGAACATTTTTCTTGGGTTTTGGTATATGTTCCCACAGAAGCCTGCTAGGCTGATTTCCTTCATCTTTGTTTCCTTATGTCGCACCACCTTATATTATTATAGTCATTTTTCATTGACTATAAAATATATTGACTTTAGTACAGTAAGTCTGTAATATGTCTTTCCTGTCTCCTCACCTCTCCACTTTTTTGCTTCTATTATTTCACTCTTTCACCTGTTGCAGACGGACTACCTGGGGTGGATTCAATTGCTGCAATATTTTGAAGGGCTGTGAACATTGTGTTCCTGAACAATCAATTAATTTGAAACAGTTTGTGCCTTCTTGTAACACCCATCTGAGATAGTGTTCTTTATCTCAGTGTGACTTCTGCTGACAGGAGGTTAGGTAACTCATACATTATTGGGATGACAGGTTTGACATCCACCAAATAACACATTGGTGAAGCATAGCCTACCTCTCCCCATAGTGCACCAAGTGTTTCTTATTTATTTTGCTTGGTACCACTGGTGTCCTTTATTTCTTGAAGCAGCACACTGAAGACAAGCACACAGTACTGGGAGAACTTTGTACCTGGACATTCAGTTTAGCTCAGTTTCTGCTGGCCACTATCTTGAATCTTCCCCTCCAATTATTATTTGGTCAGCGCTATCTTTGTTCAACTGCCAAACACGACCAGAATCTGTACTCTATCAACACCACCAAGCACTAGATGGCAATGTTTTAATTTTGCCATCATTTTAAAAGAATGTTGTCTTGACACAAAACGTAACATGTCACGTGACAAATATTAGGTAAATTCAAAACAATCCAGAATCAAATAGCACGCGACGAATCGATCTAAATGAGCAAATTAGAGCCCTAAATTATGATCTGGCTGGTTTGTTTTCTTCATTGAATATTATTTTAATCGCGTTAATCTTGCTAACTCTAATAGGTTCGTGTTTTAACATGTCTAACATGTTTTAGTTCGCTAGATGAAAGGTTTACCCGAATTATTTGCTTACACAATAGCTAGCTACCTGGTTAGCTAAATTTTAAAGTTAAGATTATACATTGTTTTCGTAAAAACAAATGTAGTTGCCTTCTAGTTAACTTAGATAGATATGCAATAACACGCGTGATGAAATCATATACAAGTATCGTGAGCTGCTTGTAACTCTTAAGATAGGAAGTTAGCACTAACTAGCCAGATACATTGTAGTAGCGTTAACACTGAAAAAATTAGAGCCTGGGTGAACACGGGAAGAGAACTTCAGTGATGGTCAATAATTGTTTAACAGGTTTTTACATGTTATTTTGCCCAACGTTAGCGAGCTAAGTTACCGATCTTGGCGAAGGAAGAGGAGGTACATGTGGAGCTGGTTATTATCTGACATGTACAATGTCCTGTCCATTGCTGGAGTTTGAGACCGAGATGTTTCTCGGTCTCTTCGGTACGGACGGGCTGCTGGTGACGGCAGAGGGAATGGGTATTGACCGCATACTGCTCCAGTTCCTGCGGGTGTACTCCGAGGAAGGGAGCCTTGTGCTTTTGTTAAACACAACCACGCCGGAACAGGTGAGGGCGTATCACTGACAGCGTGTATGTTCACTGCCCAGTGCGTTATCATTTCTAAGTATCTTTGCAGTAACCATACAGTAACTAACGTCTGTTGGTTGCAGCATTATTTAGAGCGAGCTGTGTAGATTGTTATCTTAATATAACTAACCAAGTAAAACCAAACACTGAAGAATATAGTCAATGTTAAGTTAAGCGATATATTTATGTTTGGGTATATTTAACTACTGTATATATTATTGAACATCATTTTATTGTACAGTCCAAAAAGAACATACTGAATACAGGTATCGAGCTAGATAAGTAATTTAAAGCAACAGCTTGAGTGTATGCCTAGATAGATGCTGCTTATTTTATTTTCCGTAGGTATTTGCATACGAAAGAGAATTTTTAGATGGATATAAAACTTTTTTGTCATTAACAAATTAAACAAACTTTTGACTGAAATTAGTGGGGACCGTGCACCTTTCCAGGAATACTTCACTGAGCAACTGCGGGCAGAGGGAGTGAGTCACCTTCCGCAGACAGTGACTAGTGAGGTCCAAAGCAGCGAGCGCTACCGCGTGTACACACGAGGAGGAGTCCTCTTCGTCACCAGCCGCATCCTGGTAGTGGACTTTCTCACAGACAGAATCCCTGCACATCTGATCTCAGGTATACACAAATCCCTTCAGCTTGTGTGCTTATTTAATACGTTCACCTCCCTCTCGCCCTGTCTGCTTGTTAGTGCATAGTTTCAATTGTTACCTCAGCATAATTATTCTTAAACAATGCTCATCTGTAACATTACAGATAATTCCTATAACTAAACTTTTTTCTCTCCAAGAAAATCATGCACATCAACGTTGATCTGCTAACAGTGTGCCTCAAATAATCAATATGCAGTTTAATGTCCAATAGCCTGAATACAGTATGCTGAACTGCAGTGTTGTTTACAGGAATCCTGGTTTATCGGGCCCACAAGATTATCGAGTCCTGTCAGGAAGCTTTCATCTTGAGGCTTTTCCGGCAGAAGAACAAGACAGGTTTCATCAAGGCCTTCACAGACAAGGCCATGTCTTTCTCTTCAGGATTCTGCCAGGTGGAGCGTGTTATGAGAAACCTCTTCGTCAAGAAACTCTTCCTCTGGCCCAGGTTGAGAATCTCAGCTCTTACTAATAAAACCCATACTACCGAAGGTCTGTACTTACAGACTGTTTCACGGTGTAAAAGTGAGTGTGGTAGACTACATCTACAAATCAACCAAAGAGGTGCAAAATACTGGAGGCTTAGGGATTGGGAAATATACATTTGTAGAATGTTGTATGCACCATTACATTTATGATATATTGGTGAATAATAATGTAACTGCTGACTGAACTGCTGGCTTGTGATCACTGTCCAGTGCTTTACAATTGAAAGGTTGCGTCATCCCTGATTTTTTCATTTTTAATTTGTCAGATTCCATGCAGCTGTGAACTCTGTACTGGACCGACATAAGCCTGATGTGGTGGAGCTCCATGTGTCCCTCACCCCAGCCATGAGGGCCATCCAGAGCTCAGTGCTGGACATCATGAACGCTTGCCTGAAAGAGCTGAAGCGCTATAATCCCACCCTGGAGGCAGAGGACCTCTCCCTGGAGAACACACTGGGCGCTGCCTTTGAGAAGGTCAGTGTGCCCAAAACGTCCTTTTGGTGCAAAGCTGACTGTTTATCACCCTCAGAAATGTAATTTGTGCTTTTGGCAGACAGTTTTGTTCAGAGCAACTTGTATGGCTGTTATAGCAAACAACAAGTGCAAATAGCATGAGTAACTAGATCTACCAGAACAGAGTAGTTAGTAATGCTTGCACGTCGTGTAATGCAAAGGTGATTGGACTCTGTAATTACAGAAATGGAATTAAGTGGGATATTCACCTAAGAAGTGTGCCTTGTCATTTCCCCACTGTCAGTTGCACAATGAGATGATGGCTTTAGAATACCTATTTACTGAGGGGTCTGCTGTTTAAGTTGTCATGCACTGTGTCTTTCCACATTTGTGCTGATGACTGCAGTGACTGTCTGCATTTGGTTTCCAGGCTATCCGTCACTACCTTGATCCTCTGTGGCACCAGTTGGGGAACAGGACCAAGTCCCTGGTCCAGGACTTGAAGATCCTGCGCACTTTGCTGCTCTACCTGACCCAGTATGATTGCGTTACCTTCCTGAACCTTCTGGAGTCGCTCCGCTCCAGCCAGAAAGCTTTTGGAAGTAACTCAGGTATGGCTGACTGGGAGCCTTGTGAGTGACCAGGTTTAATAAAATAGGGTTAGGACAGACTGTATCCAAGCATTGGTACCAAACTAGAAGTAAATTAGCCATTTAAACTGATGGAGCTGCTTAGTTCTGGTTTGACACGAGTGCCTGAATGCAGCACTACTTGTCCTAGTCCTGTGTTAGTAAACCTGAAGAAGACCAGAGAATTAAGGTGCATATTCATTTGAGCCATTAAACCATGCAAAACAGTGGGATGTGGTCCGGAACACCCCAGACTGCTGCAACAGGATTTTCCCGCCTTGACTGACAATGACTTGCTCCACAGGATGGTTGTTCCTGGACTCCAGCACTTCGATGTTTGTCAATGCTCGTATTCGTGTCTACAAAGTCCCTGAGGCCAAGAAGAAGCTGAAGGTCGGCAGTGGCCCAGAAGAGAAACCGAGCAGCTCAGGTAATCCCTCCAGCTAACATTCAACGTAACACTGCATTGACCAGCTCATCCTCATTTGGGTCTGCTTCCTTCTTTACACCCATCTGCAAGAGCAAAACCTCTACTCCCGTGTCATGATTATATTTGATTGTGTTCTGTAAGCTGAAATGTCATTCATTCCAGAGCTGAGGACCTGATTAATGGGTTCAGTGTGGTCTCTCCCTGATTGTGTGTTTGCAGCTGAGGTGAAAAGGGTGCTGGTGCTTGAGAAGAACCCCAAGTGGGAAGCTCTGTCAGAGGTGATGCACGAGATCGAGGAAGAGAACGGCCAATCGGAGAACAGCCCAGGTCAGGAACTGCCATATCAATTTCTTATCAAGAAGAAAGCTATTGGAATGTCACATACATTATTTAATCACTTTTCATAAATCTATGTTTATAGGGTAACAGTATGTTGCCCTTGACACATGGTTTTTACTGACCCTATATTGGTTTTTTTCAGAGGTAGTGCTTGTTTAAACCAAGCAATCCATTTGAAATACATTTTGTGCATGATGAAGATGTAATTACCCAAAGCAACAAAACACCCCTATATCTGATGGCTACATAATCCCTTGCATTCCCTACCCACATTGATTCCCTACGGTCACTACTCCAAAGGAGAAATGAGTTATTTGTAGACCTACCTGTTTAAATAGAAGTGAAATAACAAGGGCTATTTATCCCTGTAAATAATTTATCTGAAGACATTGGAGGTAGCCATTATAAAGTACATTTTCCATTGGGATTAGTGCTTTAGTCTTAACAGGGTCTTTTAGACTAGAATGAGGGTGATTTTCTAAAGCATCAAATGCACAGGGGTGCCTATGGATTTCTTGGTGTCCAACTAGCTTTTAGCTCCTCATCGTTACACATGATTTTGCAAATAGTTCAAATGTGCACATTATTACATTTACTGATGGTAGCATTAGCAAGACGAAGCACGTTGTGTCTGACAGAGGTTTGCTGTAACCCTTAGGCCGGGTGTTGATCTGTGCCAGCGATGACCGCACATGTGCCCAGCTAAAGGAGTTCATTACCCGGGGGGCTGAGTCTTTGCTCAGCCGGCTCTATGCCCGCACCATCGGCAAAAACGAGGCTCCGTATGACTCAGGCTTCATTAAGGGGGGCAGGAAAGAGCAGGAGAAGGCGCCCAAAGGCAACAAGCCCAGAGCCAAACATGCCAAAGGCTGTAAGAAGAGCCCGAAGCCAGTGCTGACCCTCACCCAGATGGTGGGAAAAGAAGAGGGGGCAGAGGAAGAGCAGATGGGCAGCAGTGCAGATGAAGGAGAAACGGAAGAGACGATGGAGGAGGAGAAGCTTCTCCTAGACCTGCCCTCTGATGCCTACTATGGTATCCTGAAGGAGCCACTGACTCTAATCCACCCACTTAAAGGCTGCACTGACCCCTACAGCCTGACCCGTGTACTACATGAGGTGGAGCCCAGCTACGTGGTGCTGTATGATGCTGAGCTCTCATTTGTTCGGCAGCTGGAGATTTTCAAAGCCAGTCGACCTGGAAAACCACTGAGGTACACTAGTTTTTTGTGTGTCACTTCTGTAGTGAATAAGCATTATTCCAAACACCTGGAATATGTTTTAGATTTTGTCTGAGATGTTTACGTTACCACTATAACTTTAAACCACCTAAAATACCTTTCTAGTAAGTATTTTTGTTCTGTTACTATTAGTTTTTCTGAACAGTGTCTGGGACAACTTGTGTTCTCAGGCGGTAGCATGAGTGAACCACCCTAAGGGCCTGTAATCATCCCTCATTCAGGGTGTATTTCCTTATCTATGGTGGCTCCACTGAGGAGCAGAGGTATCTGACAGCCCTGCGCAAAGAGAAGGAAGCCTTCGAGCATCTGATCAGGTCAGCACAATGCAACTTGTCTTCTTTTAATAGTTCCATCACACCACTACAACCCTTGAAAAGGAATACGCACATCTGAACTGTAATATGTTGTCATCTCATTGTCTTTGGATTGTGGTCTCCAGAGGACCTCTGGAGAGGTGGACATTTTGTCCTTGCTCATGTACTGTAGCTTCAGTTACAGTATCATTGCATTGTACATTTTACTAATTGCTTTGTTGTTGAGGATGCACTGGGTGACACTGCAATGCCAATTCAACTGTTTGGCTACATTGAACAAGTTACGATGAAGTTTTTTAAAAGTGGCAGAACGCAACAACCAAACTGCAGGTTGTAATGGCTGTCTTCTGAACTCACACAATATTATGTTTTACAGTGCTAGGAACCACAATAAACCTACCCTTGTTGAAATATTTTTGGTAGGAAAAAAAAAAAGTAGGGTGTAGCTTACAGAGACTGACTTGTTGCAGGGAGTTCTAATTCATGTTCCAGCTCATGCAACATGAGAGAGGAATATAGGACTCCATTTGCATACTTAGAATGTAAATTCAGTGAAGGTACTCATACCATACCCCCTGCTCCCAGTATTCAGAACAGTCATATCTGCCCCCCTCCCAATAATGTCTAGACATAAAACATTCTCTTTCATTATGTCCCCCCCAATATTTAATGTGGTTACACCCTTGACTCATACTCAAGATTTATTCATTAATTTCCATTCAGCCAAATATTTTCCAATATCCTTGTTTTAGTTAAACGTCAGGGACTATATTGCCTCATGGGGTGACCAATAAGCATGATGCAACTCTGTAAAGGTTTATTCGATTGGTTTTCTTTTTTGATAGAGCTAATTGTTGTGGAAAGCGCTGCACACCTCAGTGTTTGATAGCTGTGGCGCAGATGGCTGTTGTGTGTGACTGGGCTTTCTGCGGGTGAGTGCAGGGAGAAGGCCAGTATGGTAGTACCTGAAGAGAGAGAGGGACGAGAAGACACAAATCTGGACCTGGTGCGCAACCAAGATCCTGCCAATGCCACCACAAACACGCGCAAAGCAGGTGGGCATTGTGTATTCACCTGTTTCCGTTTTTAGAAGTCGTAGCATTACCTTATCCTTTCAGTCGATTTTAATGTTGAAGTTTTGTATTTGTGTTCTTGCTCATTCTTAATTTTAGTGTGTTTTTGAAATAGGTGTTGAGTATGATATATTGGAGGAACAACAGTGATTTCCAGTTTCTTCTAACATTATGTGAGTGACATGTTTGTGTGGGTGTGTGCCTCTGTGCATGTGTGTGTCCACGTGTGTGTGTGTCTGTGTGTCTGTGTGTGCGTGTGTCGAAACAGGAGGTCAGGAAGAGGCAGCGGTGCCCTCGCGAGTCATCGTGGACATGCGGGAGTTTCGTAGTGAGCTGCCATCCCTGTTGCACCGGCGGGGACTGGATATCGAGCCTGTCACGTTGGAGGTGGGGGATTACATCCTGACATCAGACATCTGCGTGGAGCGCAAAAGTGTCAGCGACCTCATCGGCTCCCTGCAGAGCGGCCGGCTGTACACCCAGTGCCTGTCCATGACCCGCTTCTACCGGAGGCCCGTGCTCCTCATCGAGTTCGACCCGGCCAAGCCCTTCTCCCTGGTGGCGCGCTCCGACCTGCGGCAGGAGATCTCATCCAACGACATCAGCTCCAAGCTCACCCTGCTCACCCTGCACTTCCCCCGGCTGCGGCTGCTCTGGTGCCCCTCCCCCCACGCCACAGTCGAGCTCTTCCAGGAGCTGAAGCGCGGCCGACCCGAGCCGGACGCCGCGGTCGCCCAGGCCGTCACGGCCGAGTCCGACACCGTGAGCGAGTCTGCTGACCTCTACAACCCCGGGCCGTACGACTTTCTGCTCCGCATGCCAGGGGTCAATGCCAAAAACTGCCGGGCTCTCATTAGCAATGCAGCGAGCCTGGCAGAGCTGTCCACACTGAGCCAGGACAGACTGGCTGAAATCCTGGGGAATGCCACAAATGCCAGGCAGCTGTACCAATTCCTCCATGGTACCACAGATGTCCCACCTGCTCAGAAAGGCAAGCTGGCAGAGTCCCGAGAAAAGAGGTGACCGGGAAGACCAGTGATCTCAAACTTTTCCTGCACAAGGGTGTGGACGTGGGTGTGCCTCAATATGCATTAAACTCACTTTTATGTAGTCTGTAATATTGTAAGATATTTTTGGAACCAAATTTAGGAAACTCGATTAAGTTTTCACTTGCATGTCATGAATATAATAAAACAACATTATTTTTTCACATTCTTCACCATGTATTTATATGGAATGTGCAAGTGAGAAATATGAAATGCAGTGCAGGTAAATGTGAATATAATATACACATACATTTTTATAGCTATTAATGAAATGACTGAGATGCAGCTTTGTAATTATTCTCGGAGCTGGAGCCGAAGATTATTGTCAAGTGTGATTCAGTGTTCAATCCTGATAGACTAAGTCAAGTTAGTTTGTAGTGAAACCGGGTAATGGTACTCACGAGAGAAAAGAATGTGTAGTATCCCCTCGTTTGCTTTAGATGGCGATATCATGCAAGAAACGGATTGTAGCAAGTCCATTCTACCGATGGTCATTGGACTGTTCTTATGTGGTTTAGAATTGCAATTTGCAGTGGCCATATGTTATTTGTGTAGTACACCAGGTCCAGTGACTAAAATAACTATACTCTTCATTCTTTCACAAAGTCTGTCTGCAATGATGTTGTATGCTATAGCAAACGAACAGAATAACGTCCCAATGTTGGCAGTGTAGGTGTATGGCGAAACAAATGACGCGAGAAACATTAGTTAATTATACTACGTAGGTTTATTGTTCGATACAATAGTCTATTTTACGATTGTTGAGTATATTTAATGTTATATTTACATTTCTTTAAGATGTATGCGATTATGCAGTATACTGTTATTATGCGACATATAATACTAATCAGCATGGGTCAAAGGAGATTTTAATCAGGTCTCGGATAAGATGCAGCTCTTACCGCAAACATAAGCAATGTTCCTTTTGTCAATCGCGAACGATTGATCTGGTTTATCGATATTACTGTCACTGTTGAACGGACCAGATTATGTTTAGATGATATTTATGACAAATGTCACATTACACGTGAAGCTCAATGAGCCTTCCTCACGTACGGAAAGTCTAATCAAAGCACATGGTTTAAGGTTGAACACTGCTGCTATTCTTGAACGCCCCCGCATGCTGAAGCGCACAACCGCACTGCGGTTTTAGTACCGAGCTCACAGAACCTCTATTCTAGAACAGAACGCACCCGGACGCAACAAAATACGGACACTTGACTATTATAATTATGGCGACGAGAAAATATGTCGATTTAAAACAATTCGCTGTAGTTTACTCACATCTTTGAACTGTTATTTGGGCTTCATGGTCTGATTGCTCTCTACGGCGGTAGACCTCCTTGTTCCAAACATGGGTCACATAAGGTACTTACTTCATTTGCACGTAACTGGTAGTGCATCGTGAAACTATTTGAGCATCCAACAATCCAAATAAAACGTTTTAATAAAGTTAAGTTGCATTTATATAATGCACTTATTTTGACTTATAATATATACTATAGTGTCATCAGGTAATCTGTATTGTATAGGTAACAGTTGACACGAGTTGAGGGTACATTTCTCCAAATTCTCAAGAATGAAATTTATGAACTCAGCTCAGATTTGTATGTGTATTTTGAATGACACCATAACATGTGTGAACTAGGCATTGCATGCAGGGCTTGAGTTATAAGTTACACCTGACCGATTGACCCAAACTGGAAGGTTACCACTTTGAATTGTATACTAAGTTATAATGTTAGCTAGTCAGGTGGCTGGAGGACTTCAATGAGTTAAGCCAAATAATATCACCATTACGTCATTGAGTTCAGCCGCACAGATCACAGCGGCCATCTTATTCCAAGACCAACAACTTCAATTCCAGCTGAGAAGAAATATAAACATTTACATAAACGTTGGTGTACTCGTGAATTTAGTGATTGAAAATAGTCGCAAACCCAGAACAACAAATAAACCAGGTAAGGTACTCTTTCGATCGATCTTGATTAATTAGTTGTTGCTAGCTAGCTAACTGTCGTGATGCGGCACTCATGGTTGCAGCGATGGAAGCTGCCTGACGTTAGCTATTTAAATCCATAGCTACACACATTGCCAATGATGCTAATATGCCTAGCTAGCTAGCCATACTAGCTGGTTGACAGATACGATTGTCTTGCAACCGTAATTAGTTATTCTGTTCTATTTTGTTTAAATGCTGCTCATTATTCGTTGCATATACCAAAACGGTATTTTACGGCAAGCAAAACAGCAACAGCAAAACATTTTGCTAGCGAAGGTGTTCGCTAGTTGTCACTCCACTATCATTGCCATTGCATTGTTTCGTTTAGCTGGTTAGCAAGTTAGCTGTTTTGTATGGCTGTAAAATGTTTCGTCTTGTGAGATGTCGTAAGCTTGCGTATCTATCTACTTAAATCTAGCTAGGTATCAAATCTAACTGGGATTTTTTTGAATTGTCTTAAATTGTCTGATTGTACAATCAAAACATCACACTAGCTAAAAAATATCACCCAAGTGATGTTGATCTGTCTGTCAAAATTCAGATAAATGTAGCTAGCTAACGATATTATCTAGCAGTGAGGTCAGATAGACAACTAACTAACCAATAGTCTATACATATGTTCACTTGGGTCTAACGTAAACTAGTTAGCTAGCTAGCATAGATACTTTACGATTGGCATGGTAACCAAATTATGCGCATGGGTAAAACTAACTTGGATAACGTTAGCTAGCTATCTAAAGTTAGCTGTTGCCATTGTGAGAGAACTTAGCATGCATGAGATAGAATTCAGGATTAGTGTGCACGTCTTAATTACACTTATTTATTAACCAATAAATAAACGAATATATGCAGATGCCATTCTGAATTCTTAACGCGTTGCGTTGCTGGATAGCTAGCAACCCCACAGACACATATGTGTCATTGGATCAGCGAATTAGGATAGTTGACATGCACTTCAATTTGTACCTAACGTTTACACTTACCGATATAGCCTTGTTGTGACTAGATAGGTATTGGTAGCCTGTACAGCTACAGGGAATACCGCGCACTGTGTTAGCTAGCTGACGCGTTAGCTACTTTGTATTCCATTACACCTCTCGGCTGCATGCCACAGATTTTCTGTAGCTAGCTAGCTACCCCAGTATTCTTGTTTTATTAATTTAATTGCAAACATCTAGCTAGTTGCTATTTCCCAATGGTGTGATGGGCTGGTATTAGCTGTACACTAATGATGAAATTAATCATTTCCGCTCTAAACTGCTAAAAATTAAGATTATTTATTTACTATTGGATGTGCTAATGCCATAATGTGCCGAATCAAGCGTAATCGAGTATCATTAAATGTATACATGTGGCATATATGTAGTTAGCTGCATTTATGTATGTATTTTTAATGTCTAATATCCGGCTATGACTATCAATGGAGTTTGTCCCACTTCGTTATCTCAACATACTGACCAAATGGTAAATATAAGCATACTGTGCAGTTCTTATGGTGTATTTTATTCTGTTGTCCACATATTTAAGATGAGGTACCTTGTTTTTATCTGTATAATAATCCTGCTATATTCACAGCAAATAGTTGTCCAGAGGTGTTTGTATCAAAAAGGTAAGTTGGATAAATGTGGTTTGTGCACAGGATATTTGCATATAGCAATTTATTAATATTGGATTGGCACTAATCCTAGACCCATGTCCTATTTCAGCCAATTGAAAATGGCATATTATTTAAAATGATCCTGTAGTTATGTTAGATTCCAACCTCTCAGCGGAAAATAATTTGTCAATATCTGTGTTGCCTGTTTGAATACAAACATAACATGACAATATCACTATACAATATATATAACAATATCATACTTCTACCTAGGGTTCACGTTATCCAGCTTTAGTCCGGTTAAAATTTGAATTAATTTATTGCACACCAGGGAAAGATTATGTTTTAATATTATACCAATGTGTGCCAGTGTAGTCCACAGCTCTGTACTAAATCAGATGTAGCCTATTCATTGCAATAAGTCTGCAATGTGTTGTGCTAAATACACATCTGGATTGATGTTGGCCACTTTGCTTTAATTAGCCCTTACATGTTTGAGACATGACCAGTGTTCTTGTGAACACATTCCCACTCCTTCAGTCTTGTGAAGTTGATGGAGGATTGCTTCTGTAAAGCAGCGGTGTTCCTGGTCACCAAGTGCGAATGTATGCTATTTAATGGCACACACCCAGTGAAGTAGTGATACAGTTCCTATATTATATACTCTCTCATTTCTGTGCCAGTTTCTGTTGGTCACTGTGTAAACATCAGATATCCAGATAGTCCACTGCCTTTTGTCTGACCATTTAGTTTTCAGTATCACTGTTGGGAACTGGTTGCATCTGTGTTTACTCTTCCAAAGCTTTGTTTTCTGCCTAATTGCAAACAGCCACAGATGTGGACAATCTGAACATAAACTGCATTCAGTCATGATTCTTGCATGATGACCTACAGGAAAGGGAGAAAAGCAACAGCGATCCTCACCAAACAACCCAATGGCTGTGATTTCAGTTGTTATCAGTAATTTACTTGGCACAGAGCAAACAGAAGTGCACAGTGTTCCTGCCAGATTGAATGTGGGACCCGTACTGTATGTTCTGTATACCATTCACTCCTAAACCCTGGTGAGATTAGAGGTGGGTCTGCAGGTTTGGAATTGTCCCCAAATCATGTTGGTGGGGACCTCTTTGACCTCTCCGCTGATTGTCAGATTGAAGTTGCTCCCCTCCAGAAATCCAAAAAGCCAGAGGTTTTCTTCCACTGCCCGGAGTAGATGTTTTATCCTCATTTTAATCAGGGTGACATACACCTCACAAATTTGAGGAAGGAATAAGAGCAGCTCCTGGGAGATATCAGCCAATGGAAAAGAGGGAAGATGAAAGACGCAGCGACAGAGAAAGAGGGGGAGATGAAAGTGAGGTTTGAAGATGTGGCATCGGTTACGGATCAAACAGACTCTAGCGTGTATCACATGCAGGTGTTCAGGTTTACATCTCAGACTGAACAGTTAAAAAGGTGAAAAATGTCATTGCAATCAGACTTAGCATGATAGGAAGAAACAACCAAAGCCATTTTTTTGGTTGGTATAACTCCTGATTTTAATAGCAGTGTTGTAGTGTTATTGCTGTATTCCTGCACTGATCTCGTGCGCTAACTATGATTGTTCCTACCATGTATTAATGCACATCTTGTAAGTCGCTCTGGATAAGAGCGTCTGCTAAATGCTTAAAATGTAAAATGTAAATGTAGCTGGTGTGTTCACACAGTTCAGCCAGGTATCTGTCTGTGACGCACTCCATGACCAATGGCAGTATTAGTGTTAGCGTGGAATTCAAAGAGCACACACCACTGCATTTAAGAACATGCTACAACAGTTCAAGAAAAGAAAAAAATCCTGTCCATGATATCCAAAGTTCAATCTCAGGAATTTAGGGATGGCATGTACTGGTGGCCTGCAGGCCCAGGTGGCGGTACACATCTCTGTGCACATTTACAGGCATTGTTCGGTTGCCATTTTTGTGCAGACTTCCTGGTTCATAGCATTGTTCCCAGCTGCATCTAAGGTGACATCCAGGACAGCTTCTTCATTCTGTCCCCCTGAGGATCCAGTTCTACATCCTTCTTGTAACACAGTATTATTCAAGTCCAGAGCTAAGAGCTTGTCCAGTGAAATTTAATCTAACATAAAACCTGAAAGAGCACTGGCCTGTAGCTACAGTATCGAATGCCTTATGTTTCAGTGTGGTAGTCGTGGGAGTTAGCTTAACTAAATATTGTAGGGTTTAGAAAGTATGGTGAATATGAGCAAAAGTGCATTGTATTTTCCATCTTGAGTTTAGTCTGGGCCATGTGCATTATCTCCCCTAGAATATAGTTGGGGTTCCTCAACAGATGTGTTGTTACATTGGCTTACACAGGAGAGGGAAGGGGGGTTACCTCATGCTCAGACATTGTTTTTATTGACAGAAATAACAAACGATACCATGGAGAAAAAAAATGGCATTTGATCTTACTGGGTAATACTGTCTTTGATTTGCCCCCTTTGACAGGTTGTTTATGTTCCCTGCATATTTGGCAGAACATCCCAACAAATAACAACACTCAACCATTAGTAATAGGCTAATCATCTCAAATATTTTGTATTAGATAGGGCTAACGTCACTGAATATTTTAACATGGCACTGACAAGGATTAGCTCTCTTGACTGACAACAAATGGACAAATTAGCTATAGAATGATATTTTCAAGTTAGAAAACATCAGAGCACTAAAGCGTATAATTAGCGCCAAGCAGTGGAGGCTGCTCCAGGTAGGTAAATTAGGCACTGCCTCCTCAAAAAATAAATTAAATTGTATGGTTATTATGGAAATGAAGAGTAATAATTTAATTAAAAGATGAATTAAATAATGACAGATGTAAACGTGAGAGAAAAGGGGGTAATTATTTTGCGCCATACATGTTTTTTTTATACATCGTGGCAGAAACATTGACAAAAAGGTAAATAGCAGAGGCCAATCTTGAACTTCCATCTGATATACACATGTATCAAAGGCCTGAGTCACCTGTTTTTTGTTTTGTTTTTTTAGCTAAACGTAATTTTACGTGAATGGAGGCAGAACTTCAAACCAATCCTAGCTCCCTGTGATAGCCAGTCTTAAGGCCCCTACATGCTTCTGTGCAAGCAATGCGACTGCGACACGGCATTCCTCTGCAACATGTTGCAGAGCACTTGGCAATACATACTTCTGTGCAACCTACACAACATGGTGTCCTTACACTTCCTGAAGCTGATTAATTTTATACCGTGTTTAACAAATTATGCTAGCTATCTATATCGTTAGCTACTGTTAGCAAGCTTTATTTGGCTGTGATACCAGGTCGCTAGTTAGATAGATATCAATAGTTTTGCTTAGCTAACGTTGACATAAATATATACAGTTGTTGTTGTATATATCATTGTATGCAGCTGCCAACAATGATGTCTATCGCTGTAGTACTTCACTGATCTCTTCTGCGAACTGTGATTGTTCTTACCATGTACCTACTAGCATAATTTGATCAAATTATGCTAGTTATCTATATCGTTAGCTACTATTAGCAAGCTTTATTTGGCCGTGTTACCAGGTTGCTAGCTAGCGAGATATTGATAGTTTTGCTTAGCTAATGTTGACAGATATATACAGTTGTTGTTGTATATATATCGTTGTATGCAGCTGCCAACAACGATGTCTATCTCTGTATTACTTCACTGATCTCTTGTGCGAACTATGATTGCTCTTACCATGTATTAATGCACATCTAGTAAATCGCTCTGGATAAGAGCGTCTGCTATATGCTTAAAATGTTAAATGTTAAAAAATGATGTACTAGCTCGAATAACTATGACCATGACAGCTCCGCCTCCATTCGCGAACCAACCAATCAATGCTGTGCAACATCTACGGGACATGTTGCGAGTTTGATTTTTGTGCTAGGTACGCAACATCAACACAACCTCTATGTTGCGTTGCAGTCGCACGAGCATGTACAGGCCTTTACTGTCAATTGACCCTTCGCTAAACCACACCCCCCTTAGTTATTGTTGCTAAGTACGTCAAGCTTTCGTAGCCAGCATGGCGCTCCCACTGTCGCTAACTGCACTCCCTGGAGAAATATTGTCCAATTTTTGGAAAATAGAAAAAGCGATTTCAGATAGAAGCAGACAGAAGGGTCTACAATATGCATTTGAAGGTTATATTCAAGATATCACACTGACTCAGCAACAAAATGACGTTAAAAAAATTAAGATAGAAGCAACATCCTACAGATCAGAGTAAAAGTGAACCACCGCATCACCGGGCGATTGAGACAGAGGACAACGACATTAAGGAGCAACACTGTTCCTGTAAAGCTGGGTAGGTCTCTATTCACTATTACAATCATTAAAAAGCAAAAGCAGTAGGCCTATATAACGTTACATTCAGTAGTAAGTTAGCTAGCATTAGCTAACTAACGTAACATTAGTCGCCTATAGTGTGCTGTAACGACATTACTCTGGTTAGCTCCACAGGTAGCTCCATACCCTGGACCTCTGTAAAGCAAAAAATATCAGCAGTGTGTCAGCCCAGTCTTCCACAAGATTCGGGTACTCGGGACTGGGCTTCCCATTGACAAAGTGCTGAAATAGTAATGAAAAATAGTATTACATTTTGACATCAAGGTAACGTTACCCACTTGGTTTTCTAGAGCTTGACTGTAACATCTTAACGTTAGCAAGCTGTCTGGATCACGAATAACAAAGCTAACATTTAGTCTAACTTTACCAACGTTGCAACCCGGAGCTGTATATCCAGACCGTAGCCACGTTAGCTTAGCTGGCTAACACTTTTCAGGATTTAATTTAGGTTTTATAAAGGGAAACAAACGTATATCTCCTTCAAACCTCTGGGTAACGAGTGTCACTGTTACACGTGCCCCAGGCACAACGTTTAACCATAATTTGCTAAAAATCCGCAAAACCAGCTCGAAAATGAAGAAAATTTCTAATTTTTGCGTGAAAGTGAATGGAAGGCAAAAAAAACTGTCGGAGCCTCTGTCGGAGTATGTAAAACACGGCGCTGTGATTGGCCAGTTTGCGTTTTGGGGCGTGGTTTAGCGAAGGGTCAATTGGGATGACGGGTATGCCATCCGCAAAGTTACGGTTAAATATACGCGCCCCTCCCTTTCTGGTATTACAAAGTTAAACTCACCCTGAATTGTTGAGAAACGATAAGGTACTATGAAGTAAATCCAGTAAGCTAAATTGCTCCTACTAGTTTCCTACTAGCTTTCAAGTTAACGAACTAGTTGCTAGCTAGCTAACTAGATGCTCTAGAGCAGGGGTGGGCAATCTTACCCTGTGTGGGCGGTGTGGGTGCAGGCTTTTGTTCCAGCCGAGCAGTAGCTCACCTGATTTGACTAATCAGCTAATCAAAGTCTTCAATCAGGGCTTTGATTAGTGGCTGGTCTAGATGCTTGGTTTGGGCAAATCTTCTCCTTTAGCTTAGAATGCTAGATAACAGCAGTTAACCACTGCGGAAGGGCCCGAAGGGGAGGACATTGATAAGCTACTTGGAGCTTCTTTTGAAAACGCATCCTTCAATGAAAAACTTGCAGTGAAATACAGATAGTAAAGCGGTGACCGCTTGCAATCGACACTAAAACACGAGGCAGAGGGTATTTGCGGGCGGAGTACAACTGCAATATGCGACTACTGCATTGGGGAAATTTAACGTTAGCTAGGTTAATTTTTTGGGACAAATTTGTCTCAAACGCCTGTCTAACCCAATGCATTGTCTAGCAACAATTTGCCAAAGACGTATACAATTTCAGTGGGGGGTCACTACCCTTCCCTCGCATAAAAAAATACGACCAATGACGGCACAGAGAAGACTTAAAATAGGCGCAGTTTTATGATGAGGCAGCTGCCACAAGCCTTGTTAAATTGTAAAGTAGATCGCGCATTCAAGTTTCACTACAACAACAACAACAAATATATAGATTTCGCCGTCTGCCGTTACAATGTATTTTTCATACAAACACTAAAGTATAGCTCGCAGGGTAAGAAACCGAAGAATAGCTCACAGACAGCCAGTGGTTAGTTGTTTGCAAGTAGTCCTCATTTCCACCACTCATTGTGCATTGTGCTACGGTATTGACACAACATTTTCTCACATAAATTGTATTATTAATACAATGATTCAAAATGAGAGAATTTATGAGATGTAATGAGAGAAAACCCAGCTTTTTAAGTATGAACAGTCTAGTTTCAGTGCACTGTGTTGGATCCAATGTGTTAGAGATTCTAATGTTGCTCCTGAGCACGGGGGCTGGCACCCCCACTGAGGGTGTGAAACAGTGCAGCCACTAGCAAGCATTGTCACATGTGTTAACACATATTGGCTGGATGCTTGTACAAACATAGTGATCATTGTGCACATGCTCATTCCAAGGGGAATTTGAACTGCTTGTGCCCTTCATCCCAGGTCCTATGGCTGTTTCCCTTGGTTTTGGGGTAAAGGTTTGGGTAAATATTTGAATGCTTGCCATAATTTATTTTATTTAGAAGTTGGGGTTCTTCATCTGCATCAGGCCATATGTACTCCAGCATTGCCTTGTGACCCAACATAAACTTCTCCAAGGATTCGCTTAATATTCTAACAGGTTGTGTTACTCTAATGCCTCTCTTATGAGGAGTATAGAGTAATGTACCGAACAATTTTAATTTTAATTTTAATTTTTTTAACATTTGTTTCTGATTTTATCCCATTTTCTCCCAATTTGGTAGCCAATTAGACCCGCTATTTTTACGTCAATCCCCCCTAGTAATGTTCGCTGCCGTAGTCCTGCGACCGGTAGTGACGAAGACTCGCCAAGCCGTCGACCGAACCTCGGTACTTACAGGGCCACTCTTATACGCAGCGAACGTCACGTCGGCTTCCCTCCCCCCTCCCTGGGGCGGACAGCCAATCGCCGCCCCCTGGTGGCACTCCCAGCCAAAGCCGACACTTGGCGAGACGGGGAATTGAACCCCGGTCTCCGTGGCCAGCGTCGGACGTTGTAACCACTGGACCACGCGGGAGGCCCCAACAATTTCGTTTTTTGACATCACCAAATCACATGACTAAATAAACTTTGTTCGAGTTTCAGGGAGACCACAGGCTATGTGCACAGCACTGTCACTTGCTCTTCACAGGTTTTGTTTTCTCTGTTTGAGGAACACATTTGCAGACTTGTGATCTACTAATTAATAGCTGATCACAGTCAAGATTTAAGATCCTATATGCAGCTACAAAAAAATGGGAGTGCATGTTTTCAAGGTCATACGTTTGTCTTTTGTTTGTTGAAATTACATTGTTGTGTTGACAGAAAAAAAAGTGCATTGATTTAATGAAGCCAGTCACTTCAGTCATGCTTTCATCTTTTCAATATAAGAGGGAAACATGGCTTATTTTCATCACAGCCAGTCATCCAATAGGGCAAGTACACTTTTATGAGGTGTGTAATTACTCCACAGACTGTATGGCATAACTTTCAGTTTGGGATCCTCTTGTAAAGCGGATAAACTAATTAATTGTGGGGGAGACCATGTGATCAGTTGGCTCAAGTCCACGAGCAGCAGGGCCTTTGTATGAAGAAGAAAGATTAAATTACCATTTCTCAGAACACACTGTAACATAAAGGAATCAAACACAAACATGTCAAGAAGGGACCACCTTGAAAAGAAAAAGGTTTGTGAACCTTTGTCCTTTGCATGTAACCGCCCATGATTTTTAATGTATGGAACTAGGCAGGATTGAGAGGGGCTGTTCCGTTAATGGTGCCTGTGTCCTGTTTAATGTTCAGTTTTACTGAGGGGTTTCAAAAAGGGCACAGTTGTGTGTTTTAAAAGTTGTTTATGCAAGCAGTACAGCTGGGTAGCATCAGTTGTCTCTGCTCATTCACTCGTGCCGCTCATCCCAGTACAGTGTCTCCTGCCAGACTGAGGACAGTATGTCATTTTGGAGAAGGTTTGTCTGGTGGACTGGAGACACTGCAGAGTTGAAATGTAGGATTTTTTTTCACTCCAGCCAATAGGGCCCACAACGGTTGCTGCCATCAACTCAACTTGGAGTAGTGATTTGGAACATAACATTTCAAGATCATAATTCACCACAAATCTTTAGGAGCACACTCAAATTTTGTTATATATACTGTAGCTGCCCAACTTGCTAAATGATTTATGGTAGATATATCTTCCATAAAATATCAATTTATTGTTACTAAAAACCAAAAACCACCGCCATTTTTATCTCATTAATTAGCATGTGTGGCACTTAAGATTTAGATGGCACGGGTGGAACTTTTCAGCATACGCATGTCATGTCCTGAGAAATAATGATGTTCGCAAAACACTTTCTCAGTTTTAAAACACCTATCGGGAAGGTCAATAAACCTCCACTTCAGTGAAAACAGATTTACGCGTACTTGTGTACTAAATGAAAAAGTAAATATCTTTCATGTAATGCTTGGCAGTCTTGAAGTGCCGGTGCTGAAATCTCTGATGATAATCATTTTGGATCAGCCTCATGGCCATAGCTCTTGATGCAGTGTCAGTGTTTATTTGATTGGAATATGAATGGCAAGTCTCTCACAAATTCTTTGCTCTAGGGGTCAAAGATCAGTGACCATGAGCCCTCAGTAATGATTTGCTCCCTTTTTCATACTCAGCCCTAATATTAAGAAGCTCTGCTGGAGTTTCCCTGTCTGTGCTGTGGGATTGTGGCTGTGGGATTATGCTGCCCCTTGACAGGCTCTGAGTTGCTCCAAATGAAGACGATCTGCTCTGATTTTCCCTCCCGCGTCCCATCAAGATGGCAGTTGTGCTTTTCACAGAATAGAACAGGGCCATGCTTGTGCTCTGAAATAGCAGCGCTGGGACCTAGAAGTCTGGGTATTAATAGAGTATGTCTCCCATAGCAGTCTGGCCTTTGTTTTCTCTGCCTGTTGCAGTGGAGGGCGCAGATTTCTATCACGTCTGTCCCTCCGGGCGCAAAGACAAACTGGGGGTAGTCCCATTTCTGCAGTTACCGTACAAAGGCCAAGCCCCTGGTTTTTTTCTGGGGCCCTGTGTATGCACATCCCCTGCCCCTGGTTTAGGGCTTGAAATTGCACTGCAATCGGAAGTTTGTCAGGAAACACAGTCTGGCTGATAAATAATTACTGTACTGCAGACAGGCCCAAGCAGGAATTTTGTAAACATAATTCTGATTTGGTCATGACATTAGCATTTCTTTACCTCTTTATCACAGGAAAAGAGTAATGACCATCGTTGCTGAAACCAGAGCACATTCTGTGAACAGTCTTGTGTGAGTCACCACTACAGGAAGAGGACAAAGGGAAAGAGCAGTATAGCGGTGTCTTGCAAAACAGCATGTAACCCTTGCCTTCTCTCTGACTTTGTCATCTCTGCTCACGTGTCGTTACAGGCTTTTTTCACAAATTGTTTTTCTTCTCTTGTTATCCCCTGCTTATCTAAAGTAAATTCCCTGGCTCCTTCTTGTCGTCTGATGACCGCCAATAAATCATTGAACAAGATTCTCACACAAGAACAGGAATGCATTTTGGTGTGGATTCGGGCAGATGTGTGGGTCTGTGATTGTTTTACAGCACGTAAAATCTAAATTTTGCTAAATAAACCGTCATGCTGTGATCAGCCTGGTGGATCATACTGTGTTAAACAAAGGGTGTGTCAGGTAGCAGCAGTTGCTGCCATTGTCTGAACCTTTTGTACTGAAATCCATGAGACACGGTTTCAAATGTCACTTTAACATGCTTCACAGGCTCATAAGTATTCATGGCATCACAATTTGACACCAAGTTAGTCTCACAACATTCTGTGATTGTAGCTCTAAGCATATAAGCAGACAGGCAAATACCTTTGGTAAAACTTAATGCGTCCTAGTGGCAGTCTTTTTCTATCTGAGATTAATCCTGCCCCTCTCTACTTGACCCCCCCTGCTGGGGTTGGACAGGAAATGGCCCGAGGGTGCTGGGAAGGTTAGCGGTCACGCGTAAATTTCTCCTCAAGGGCCTCTTGAGAATTGCTGGATTTATGGGAAAGTCGCAGTGTTACAAACGCAGGGTCATTTTCAAGAGCAGATGTCCTCTTCGCTATCAGAACGGTCTTTAGCGCTTATAGGAAGCCTGTGCTATCAGTGTTGCTGTGGGCATACTTAGAGGAGGAGGGGGAGGCTATAATCCAGCTAGCTGTTCTGGCAGGCTCTGTAGTCATACTGGGGAGTTATTTTTAGTTGCACAGATGACCTCCCCCTGCTTTGTAGTGGTGATGGAGTACAGGGGGAGAGGTTACAGGGGCTGTTCTGTGTGTTTGTTTGTGCTCTGAGCTGGCAAAGTGATGGCTGAATGGGCAGACCCTTAATACATTCCACCTATTTTCTCTCCATGGTGGAAAACCTTCCCTCTCTTCGGAGATCATTGGTACTCCAGAGCCCTCTGCACTCCCACTCTTAAAACCTAAAGACTGTGCCAGCTCCCTCATAAAAACCCATGCTGTGTCTTAACGAATGTCCCTTGGTTCACATTAATGTGGAACATATTTTTGTTTTGTATACACTTGAACAGGCGTGCTGTATGCACCATTTAATGGAGTGCTGTATGCACCATGGACTGGAAAGCAAACTGTACTGGGTATTCTGTATGTAGGCAGAGATGGCAGAGTGGACCTCTGTGCATGTCTTCTATTTGGCTGTACTTTTAGTTCTTCCCACAAATTCCCGTGCAAGTAAAATGGTGGTTGTCAAAGTTTTTTGTTGTTGTTGTTGTTGCAATAATTACATGATTGCATTTAAAGTAGTTACATTATTGTAAAGCACATTAATAGCCATTTGAGATTGAAACAGATGGACTAACTTTAAGTTAGCTTGCTAATGATGACTTGTGCATAGGGCCTTGTTCAATTTGTAGGGTTTTGCTAAAATATTTTATATTCCAAATATTTTTTTAAATCTATGATTGGAAGATGGTATGATGAATTGGTCACAGTTACAAAGTAGCAAACAATTTCAGCAAAGTAGCAAACAATTTGCAGCAAAACCAGCTAGCATATTAGTTAGCTTGATAAATATTTTGATGACTTCCATTCTGAATCATCAGTAATACTGCATACAACTCTCCATCTCACTCAACTATAGCTCACTGGGGAAGGCTTAAATTCAGTGGAGTTGCACATGAATTACAATTTATAAATAACTTGGCTATTACTGTTTGCAACATTATTGTATATGGTATGGTGCATGTTGACATTATTACCATTGTGTTATCATGTTTGTAATATTTAAACTGCACTGCAAACATAATTCAATCGTTAACCACAAAATTCCTGTAGGAATTGTACTGTTAATGTTCACTGTTTAATTTAGAAGTCTGCTACCCTGTCCTCTTTTCATTAGGCTATCTCCACCCAGCATGCTTTGACCAGATTTAACCCTTGCTTAGAGACAGCTGAAGCCAGTCTACTTTTAGCCACACACGGTTGTGGGCGAGTAAAATTAAACTCCTGTGGCCTCCCTGTATTTCAGATAAGGCATATATGCTACACAGCTGTATAACTTGTACACTTATGCTACACCTATGGTATAATCATTTAAAATCTGCTACAGAAAAGACATCAATGAAATCTTAACAGGCCCTACCTGTTAGGTAAACCATTATTCCAAGGTCCACCTTTTGCACACAAGTTTTATCTTTTGATGAACACATGGTAGCTGTTTCTTTGTGCTTGTGGCAGAACGGCACAGACTTGCCATCTGCACTCTGTCTTTGATCCTCTGGGGTAGGGTCCTCACTGACCAGGGCGATTTAGTCATGCGTGAGGCTGGCTTTCCCCTCGTGCAAAGGGACAAGAGGTACAATGTGCTGTCATTACCCCCTGAGACCCACAGAGCGCTGTGTGGAGTGTAGGGGAGGCACGCTTGGGATAAATGGAAACAGCCCCTCTTGAAGTCTGTTTTAGCTGGGGTTTTGTTGCCTGATCTTTACACAAAACCTGCATGCAGATTTTACATCTTGCAAATGAGACTCTGTGGTTGCAGTTGGAGTGAATGAGATCATGTCAGGAGGTAAGCAATGGAGGTATTCACTTTTCCATACAGCCTACACCTCTTAGACACAATGGCTGTTGATCCTCTGCTATGGAGCCGCAGACAATCTCTGTGTCGGGCACTGTAGAGGGGGTTTGCCAAATTCACGGTATCTCTTCTCAGCATCACAGCATCGCTCGGCAGGGCTGCTATGATCCAGGCCTGTTTGCACTGGAGATTATTTGTACTATGATTCAGCTATAACACATCTGACTGGCGTTTGCAGAGCTGTAAATGACCCATGGTCAGTTGCACATCGGGATTGTTATCGTTGCTGAACAGTCAAGCTGTAAAAGGTTCCATGACTCCGCCCATCTTGCGAGCGCAAATTCATTCTCACCCAGCGTATCGACCTGTTTACGTTTTTGCCAGCCCAAGGATTTTTCCTTTTTCTGAATAAAAATTGGGATCGCAGGTAGCACGTCCTGCCTTTTTCCTTACTCTGTCTCAGCGCACTGGTGCCTTGGTTAATTTCTGTTACGTAACAGAGTAAGTGATCCTTGAATTCTCTCTGTTATGGCTGAGGGTGGCGTTCTGAGAATTAAAAGCCTCTGTGGTGTCTAATTGCTCTGTGAGACACGAAAGGATGCATCCTGTTTGCTGATGAGTGCACGGCAAGCTCTGGTGAGACATTCACCGGCGGGCCTGACCAAAAGCCTGCTGTGTGTCCCGACGTCCGGCCTCTTCCAGGAACCCCCATTTCTCTGATGCGAGAGAGAGGTAAACAGGACGCCCTGACTGTTTGATGTGAGCAGCTGCAGCACTGGCTTCCAAACACATGTGTGTCGCACAGACACCATTGCCGGGTCAGTGGTGTTAGTGCTCTAGACCTGTTGCTATCAGATTTTTTTTTGGGGGACAACATCAATTTCAAGTCAATAAATGTTTATCAACATTTCTTATGACATTTTCAGTTGCAATATTTTACCGGACCATTCCTCCCACTTGCTGTAGCCTACATACGCTTACATGTGACCCTGTCTATTAGATATGTAAATGTTTAGTCGTTGGTTGGATCTAAGCCCTTAGTGTGGTTCCATCAGGGAAGCAGATTTTGCATATCTCTTTTCATGAAGATAGCTGAGGACGGTAAACTACGATGTTGTCGTAGGGTGTGTTCTGTGCTTGCCCGTTGGGAAGGAGATGTTTTGTGCGAGGTCCTTCAATGTAGAGCTCCTTCTGTCTATAAAAGCCTGGCCTGGTATTGTCTCATCTGAACATCGCTGCCACCACCGCGGCGACTAATTACATTTCCATAGCAACCGCTGAGGAAAGGATGCAAACCAGCACCAATGTTCTGCCTAGTTTACATTTTGATTATCGTATATCATAAATTTTCAACGCACATTATCCCCACACTTTTATGTGTTAACTTGCAGATGAAAATTATGAATGAAACATATGAATGTATGTTTGTCCTGCCAATAAAGCTCTTACCTGCTCAAGTTGAAAATTATCAGGTAAGAGCTTTGAGTACAGTGCACTTTATTTTGGTCCCTGTTCCTCGAATATCTTCAGAGTTTAAGATCTTCCCTGCACATATTTATGAATATTTATAATATTTCTTTTCTTGTTTTTTTTTTTTTTAACGATAATGGTGTTAAATTGTTTCATGACAATTATTTCCCTAATATGTGCTGTTTCCTGTGTTGTTTTTTCAGGTTGATCACCATGGCCTAGTGTCTGGAAGCACAAAGTCTCATATCAGGTGCTCTCCTCTCTTCTTCCTTCACAGGTAAGCCGAGTTATAAACTGGAATAGGTCTCCTTCTGAATCGTTTCACTCCCATAATGGTTAAAAAATGTAAAAAAAATTTACAAAGTTGTTTCAAAGGCTGTTTGATCCTTCTCTCACTCCAGTACTCAAGCAATGGTCTGTAGTCAGTGAATGTAATGGCCTCTCATTGTAGCAATATTAAAAGCTTTAATTGTAAGAACGAGTTCCCCACAACACTGAAATACTTAAAAAAATGTTTACAATGACTTATGAGTGAACTCAATCATTGTGAGTTTTTGCAAGCATTTCAGTGTTGCGTGGAGTTCTTTATTACAATCAAATCAATCTTGTATCCTCTTGCACCTGAAGCCATTACACTTCTTGGATGGTTCTAATAGTCATAGAAATAGTAAGAGCAACAAGTAATGTTCTCGTTGTTCAGTCGTACCACTTTCATTTTGCATACTGAGGTAAAGACAGTGCCTGGAAGAGGAAAATGCGAGGTAATTGTGCTTCACCCACATCAAAGCTGTCGCAGTGCCATCTACTGGTGTGCAAGGTTACCTCTTCTGGTAATATGACCTCACTGTTGTGTGTGTATTCGTATGCATGCTTTACAGGGAAAAAATGAACTTCACTTGGCTAAATATTTTTACTTTTCCCTGGATAAAGAAATCGTAACCTGCCACAAGAAAACCATCAGGGGATAAGTCCAGAATCTGGCCTATTTGTTGTCATGAGGAAATAAATATATATATTTTTTAAGTTAACCACTAAAGTTTTGCTTTTAATGAATCATAGGTACCTAAATGCAGTGAAAGATCATAGTTCTGTGTGTGACAGTTGTTAACGCAGCCACAGTGTCTGGGCTAGCCAGTTACTGTAGCTTGATTTTCATTTCTTTTTTTAGATCTTGTTGAGTAAGTAACACTCTTAAGCTGGGAAACCATCAAACATAAACTGCGTTTGGGATTGGACCAGTGCACTGATGCATGATTGGATCAAATATGAAAAAATATTGATGGGGAAAATATAAACAGTGGATTTTGAAGGAAAGCTTCACTGCACTTGGTTCAATCCATACAGTGGATATAATAAGTATTCACCCCTTTGCCATTTTTCACATTTTATTTTCTTACTTCATGGAATCAAAACGGGATTTCATGGGATTTCTTGCCACTGGTAAACACAAGAAGCTCTATGATGTCAAATAAAAAAACAACTCTAAAGTTTTTTCTTAATTAATTACAAATAAAAAACAGACAATAATTGATTCCATAAGTATTTACCCGCCTTGGCTTAATAGCACCTTTAGCTGCAAATACAGCTGTCTATTTGGGGAAATCTTTACAAGCTTTGCACATCAAGACTGTGCAATTTTTGCTCATTCTTCTGTTTTTGTTTTTGGTACTAATCTATACCAAATATAGCTTGATTTCTTTTTGTAAGTTATATAAAATTCTGCCTTTCTCTTGAAAACCAGTCTTACGATTTGTCATTGTAATACCCATCAAGCATTTCACCAACATCTCACAGATATCATATACAGTCACTTTCCACTGAACTGTGGGAGTGGCAAGTGAAACTGGCAAGTGAAATTGCTGCGTACACTCTTTCCAGATTCAAGCTTTCACTTAGGACACGCCAAATTGCTTGATTAAAAGAGGACAATACCCACATGTCTAGATGATGATTTATTTTGAAATCATAAAGATAATGACCAGTAACCAAGAGCATGATTGCCAATGTACATATATTTTTCATATTAAACAGAGTTCTTCCAACCTACGTCATCTGGAGTCATTTGTCTAAATCTTAGGAGCGCTATCTTGTCAAGCAGGGTATTACACATATCCTGCTCTGCCTGTTTGTATTATTGTCTGCAGATGGTAAAAATAAATTGTTCACATTTTTGGATGAATTCTTTCTTTAACAACATACTACAAATTCAACTTTGCCAAGTGAGACAAAGGAGTAAAGGTGGATAGAACAGGACTTACTTAACTTGCAGGACTGGCTACTTCCTAAATAACAATATTGTCATCATCTGGAAATATTTGAGAGGGAATCAGTATGATGTCATTTTGACTCAAAAGGTGTGGTTTGGATTGCGGGTGCAACACACTGGGTAGAAGTGCTAAGTTGTATGCACAAGATCAACAGCCCCATAGTGAGGCTGCTTGAGCAAGAGCTGCACTGGTTCCTCACTGACATTCATTGACCATGTCGTACGGGCAAGATTGTTCATTCACGTGTGCCTGTTACGGGAAGCTATAAGTGAAGAAATGGCATCACGACAGTAGAATGTCGGTAGTGTTGGGGGGCCACTGTGGGAGTAGGTATTTTGTGTTTACTCTTGCACGGTGATGCCATGTAAGGGAACTGCATCGCACGTCACGCTGGCCGTATTCCAGTCAAACAGCGATTTTGTTTTTGTACTGAACCGTAACAGGTGAACGTTCACACCTTGCCGTTAACTTCGGAGTCCAGTACGCCAGTTCATGAGATATTTGCTGTCTAACGTGCCAATATGCACATTGGCTTATCTCATAGAGACTGAAATGTGATAGTATCTGAGACTGTTGCTGGCCTCTGTCCTCTGCCCCTGGCCTGAACGTCTTTCTTTTTCAGCATGCACGCTTGCTCTCTCGGCAGACATTAAAAGCTCTCTCTACTGTTGTGTTTTCTGGCTGCAGTTCATTTTCGGGTTGAATATTGCAATTTCCCATAGTTATGCTGCATATGCTCATTCTTTTCCTTCACTAGGGCAGGGTAAGAGCTGCATCTGCACTGTGATTGATTGGAAATGCAGGGCTTATACACTATATGGCCAAAAGTCAGTGGACACCTGACCATCACACCTATATGAGCTTGTTGGACATCCCATTCTAAAACCATGGGCATTAATATGGACAGCTGCCACTCTTCTGGGAAGGCTTTCCACAAGATTTTGGAGTGTATCTGTGGGAATTTGTGCCCATTCAGCCAAAAAAGCATCTGTGAGGTCAGGCACTGGTGTTGGACGAGAAGGCCTGGCTCGCAATCGGCGTTCAAATTCCTCCTAAAGGTGTTCAATGGGGTTGAGGTCAAGGCTCTGTGCAGGCCAATCGAGTTCCTCCACACCAAACTCGTCTAACCATGTCTTTATGGACCTCGCTTTGTGCACAGGGGCACAGTCATACTGGTACTCTGTAGTGAGTGATGCAGCAGATGATAGGCGATTTTTACGTGCTAGGCGCTTCAGCACTCGTCAGCCCCGCTCTGTGAGTTTGCGTGGTCTACCACTTCGTGGCCGAGCTGTTGTTGCTCCTAGGCGCTTCCACTTCACAATAATAGCACTTACAGTTGACCAGGGCACATCTAGTAGGGCAGAAATTTCACGAACTGACTTGTGGCAAAGGTGACGTCCTATGACAGTGCCGCGTTTAAAGTCACTGAGCTTTTTACGAACCATTCTGAATTCTAAATGTTTGTCTGTGGAGATTGCATGGCTTTGTGCTGGATTTTATGCACCTGTTGGCAATGGGTGTGGCTGAAACACCTGAATTCAATCATTAGTAGGGGTGTCCACTGACTTTTGGCCATATAGTGTATATTATCATTTCTCTTAAATAAATCACAATGCTGACAGCATACGTAATGCCCTTAACGTGTTGCGCATGACCTCCTGAGCATAAATATTCTCCAAGAGGCTTTCCACCACCTTTGGTGGGGTTGAAATATGAAGGCACAGCTGAAATCCACTTAATGGGCTTGAGGTAAACCAGTGCTGATTGCTTTTCATCCAAAGGCACTTTTTCTTCAAACAGTTTATACTTGAGTAATCCAGGTGAATGGCTTGTTTAGAGGTACAGCAGTTATGTCCCACACTGTTATCTTGGTTCCATCAGCAGTGTCCAGGGGAGGAATGCCAAGTTGGCTCATTATAGTTTAAGATGGTGGATCACATTCGCATTGCCTTGGCTAAAGCTATAGCTGGTCTTAATTCCATTACTCCGTTGATATTGCTCAATGGAAACATTCTTATGACTGTTGTTTCTAATGCAAATGAACGACATCTGCCCATCGAGGCTCACTTTGGCCACTGTGAGTACTGTACATTCTTAAAGCCAGCATGCTATTGGCCATGCTTAGCTGTTCCTGGGCTTGGTGGGAACACTCGTTCTTGAGGCTGCTAGTCTGAGGAATTGAAGGATTCAGGGAAACCCGCCTTGTATTCCTCATGCCAAGCATCCGGAGCATCGCTTACAGTTGTGGCAGCGCTCTCCTGCTTGAGCCCGGACTAAGACGGCAGACACTGTCACATCACATCCTTTCCTCGTGATTTGGGTTGTCAAGCGACCGTCCACTTGTGGCTTCCTCGGGCAGCTTTGATCAAAGAGCCTTTGCCGCTTGTCTCCAAAGAAATGTCTGTGATTGGCAGGGTTTTCCTTTTTAGCTTTCGCACCATCTAACTTGCCCTGCATCACACACAGTCAAAGAGGGGGCTAAAACAAGGCTTACTTAACAAAGATGGGAACTCAGGCCTTTGAAAATGAGAAACTAATGCTTTGGCTACATTCCTTAGTTCTGGCGTGTGATGCAGGCCACAGTGTTTCTTTCGGTGAATTGCTTTTTTAAGTGCCACTTCAATAAAACCTTTCCCTTGTTTATCCCAGATTTCACAGAGTTCACAGTCCACTGATCTGTAAAATGAAGCCAGGTTTTCTATTGATGTTTTCGTTCTCTAAAAAACAATACCATCGCCTTTCCTTCACGAAAACTTAACTTCCAATGTGCAATCTGTTGTTGCCTGTTAGTATTTGTTGATTTTGCAGGAGCCCTTACCCGGAGAGATTTATAGAGGCCTGCTGTAAGGAGATGGCATAAACAAGTTGAGTTTGCTTGGAATGCACCACTTCTAGGATTTGGGTTTGTCTGAGCATTAAGATTTGATGGAATACATACAATTCGTTGAGCCGAGCCCAAATACAACGATTTGTTGCAGTGACATGCTGCAAAGCGTAATGGGAGGTCCATTGGTGGTTATTTTCTGGTTGCCTAAAACACTGTTGTCATTGCAGAAGGGGAAATGTTTATTTAGTCTAAGAGTGATTCCGGGAAGGCAGTGTCCATTGCACTGTATCTAATTCAGAATGAATCTGTGGCGGTAAATAACGATACATAAACGGTACACATCTGCATGTTGTGGGACGATTTTGAGGGGATTGGTGGATTGGAACAATAAGTTGTATTCGGAGCTCAATTAGGGGTGGACATGAGTTCTCAATGACTCGATAAGGATGTTCACATTTTGGGGTTTTAGTTTTTTTTAAATAAATAATAATCTTGAAATGCTTTAATATAATTAAGATTATACATTTTTTCATCGTTTTTATGATTATGCCTCTCCCCTGAGCATGTGGATATGCTCATTTTTTGAAACAAAAATAAATAATAATCTTCTTCAGTTAAGATTAGTTTATGTTTTTTTAATGAGAATAGATTGCCTCATAACTCATAACCCTTGCCTTCCCAGTGTTACAGGTATGGTATGCAACTGCCTGCAACGATGTCTATCGCTGTATTACTGCACTGATCTCGTGCGCAAACTATGATTGTTCCTACCATGTATTAATGCACATATTGTAAGTCGCTCTGGATAAGAGCATCTGCTAAATGCTTAAAATGTAAATGTAATGTAATGCCTCAATAGCTGTTATAATTTGCTGTTATAATTTGCTGTTAGAAGTCAGTTAACTTTATTGAAATATTGGTGTTATTTATATTAACATAAAAGTCTTAGTTATGTTCACTGTTTAATTGATTGTTTAAAAGGCTAAAAGTGTCCTGGTTATGAGGAATGTGCCCATTCTCATGTTCTTATGACTTTCTGATTGCACTTGTTTCCCTTGTTGGCTAATTTACATAAATGTGCACACATGAGATATTATATATTCTCATGTACATTTTTTGTTCTTGCGAGCACTCGATAATAATTTCATGAGAGTACTCGATAGTGAAACAATTTAAAATCCTCATCCCTAAGCTCGGTGTGAGTTTTATTTATAATTTATTATTGACTTGCAGAGAAGGTTGAGCTCATAACTAACTCCATATACCTGGGCACCCTCTTTGACAACAAACTTGAGGAACTTTATTAAAACTTTATGACAACCTTTTACATGCAACATATTGGCAGGCAGGCTTATTGAAGTAATACAAGTTTTACATTTGGTTCAGTAGTAAGCCAATATTTAAATTTGTTTTCTGATTTTATTTTATTTTTTCTCCCAATTTGATAGCCAATTACTCCCGCTATTCTCTGGTCAATCCCCTCCCTCGTAATAGTTTGCTGCCGTAGCCCTGCGACCGGTAGTGACAAAGGCGAAGTAATGTCTCCTCCGAGATGGCATTCGTCATGCAGTCGACCATAATTCCGGCACCCCAGGACCACTCCTGTGCGCAGCAAACGTCATGTCGGCTTCCCTTCCCCCTCCCTGGGGCGGACAGCCAATTGCCACCCCGGTGGCACTCCCGGCCAGAGCCGACTCTGGTGCAGACCGGGGGATCGAACCCCGGTTGCCGTGGCCAGCATCGGACGTTGAAACCACTAGACCATGCGGGAGGCCTAGTAAGCCAAATATTTTGTATTGGGTTCAGTACATGACTGAAACATACAGATATAGATTTTTGCATCCTTTTTTGGTGTTCATTGAAGGTGTGTAATCCACACCAATTAGATAATGTCTTAATGGAGGCTCTTCGTGTGTTGCATCCCGCTAAAGCACTAGTCCTTGCATCCCACATTACGGAGTCGAATCCTGACCCAGCCAGTGAGTTCAGATGGGACAATATGCTATATCATCTCCCAGGGAGGGAGGCTTTTGGTTGGCAAGATTCCCTCCATGTAGTTGTGCAAGACTGCCTCTAGTGGGCGATTGGCACCTGCAGCCTCCCTGAGCCTGCTGTGCAGGAAGTTTAGACGTCCGCTTGGTGGACTGCAGATTGGAAAGAATCAGTGGCTAGTCTGCGCGATTCAGAATTGACAGCCTACAAATACAAATTGGCATTCCAAATAAAAAAATGCTTCTTCAAGACAATAGAGATTACACTGTTGTAGAGATAAACTCTTGGTGCCACCAACAGCTGAAATGCATTGATCTTATATAAATACAGTAACAGACCATGCAGGGTGACTTGAGGTATGCAAAGGGAGGCACAAGGGCCATCAGCCGAGGGACCGCATCGGGTTAAACTGTCAGTTTCCAGACGCCTTCATTAATTAATAACATTGCACTAAGAGCATGTAACCTTAATATTTAATACCCCTGCAATGAATCGTACTGGATTAGAGATAGAGAAAAAAGCTCTTTTGTTGTGTCTGAAAGAAAGAAACAAATCCGAGTCAATCAAAGGCGTCTACCCGAGACTCCTCCGAGGATTCGGCGTATCCCACAGTGAACTTCCTTATACCAGGATATGCTTGCTGTTTGTGTCTGCCGAACTGGAGCCCCTTGTCTGTTGACCATGAAGAGGAGCCCTACCCTGGTTGGGGATTAAGGGCCTCGGGGGGATTTAACCTTCATGCACATGAATACCTTGAATCATTTCCCCTTCAACCTGCTGTCTGCCTGTGAGTGTCGTGCGTAGTGTTTCACCGCTACCTGCTCCTCTGGAAACCCGCAGCAGTGGAAACTGGGCTGAGCTACAGAACAAACATGGCTCAGAGTCAGGAGAGGCAACAGATAGTCTTGATATCAGCATGTGCCCAGCGTTCATCATCAGAAGACAGAAGTATTGTTTTAGCTTGGGTTCACCAGATGAAAGCACAGGCCCAAAGCAATGCCTCAAATGCCAAAGGTTCCAAGATAAAGTCTCTTGTAATTCCCACTCAATTATGTTTTTGCTGGCTTCTCGTGCCAGTTTTCTTTTGTTTTTCTTTTTTTTGCATGGCGTGGGGAAGGTAATGTGCCATGACCATATTAATTGCTGCTTTGACCTAGATCTTTGAGCTATTTCCCTGGGATTTGTTCATTAAGACCCAATCATATGCATGTGGTTACAGTAATGCAGCCAGGGATATGTGTCTTGCACTGAAGACATATTGGAAGTTATGTTGGCATTCATCTTTTTAGAGGATCTTTTTGTAGAAAGTAAATCTATGATGCATGTTAGAGGCACTTGTAAAGCTAAATAAAAATGAAAGTTTGTGGGTAAAACAATGCCATTTATATTATTTATGCAGTAGAAAACCTGAACTACTTGTCCCTCACTTACAAACGTGACCTTACACGTAGTTTATGTTCTTACAAGCGATGCACAATGATTGTTATTGTTTGACTCTGCATTCAGTTCTTCTGAGCTTTCGCCAATAGTAAACACCACCTGCTTGCCAGAAACAAAGACCAGGGCTGAAACATATGAGTGAGGCAGGCAGAATAGCGAGAGGAAAACCTGTGTCTTTAATCTTTGATTGGCCATAACTTGAAAAATACATTTATAGTTTTGAACTGAGAGTTAGTGTGTAAACAATCATGTATGTAGATGTACAATTGGAATGAATTTCATTAAATATCTGAGATGGTTCTCTGGTCAGCTCCGGATGACTTAGCCTGGAACTTGTATATAAAAATACAAAAGGTTATAAATATTTCACTTGTATTTGTCTTTATTCTTCTGTACAAATTGCACAAGGACCCTGGTTATTTGCTTTAAGTTGCAACTTAAATGAAGTCAGGGATGAGTATGTGAATGTGTGTTTCATTATTCATCCCAAATGGGTCAACCGTGTTTAGGTGTTACGTTTTTTCTGTGGAAAAGTTCCAAAGTAGCCTAAGGTCCAAAGTAGCCTTTTTTATTTATATGGAATGCCCCTAAAGCAATTTTTAATAGTTTAAAGCTTTTAGAAGCACATTTATTTTTGAGGAAGCCCAGCTGGAATCATTGAATCCAGCCACATTTTCCCCTCAGAAAATGAACTTGAACGTCTGTTTGCACGAAAGCAAATTCAATTACAGTGATCGGGGAGGACTGGCAGTGAAGGCCCAGAGAGTCAAAATGACAGAGCTGTGGTTGCGGTGTGGGCACACGTCCTTGTTTGTTTGTGGGAGAAAAGGAACAATCTCTAAGCAACTGTGGCCACCCAGGACTCTCAAACTATAATCAAGCACTAACACAGAGTGTACATTCACCGGGCAAGTCACGTTGCCCCTCTAAACAGAAACAAACAGAAGTGAAGAGCCAAGTGTGTAGACCAGCTGAGAAGTGATGCTACCTGAGAGGAAACTAAGACTTCAATCGAAAAGCCCCGTGAAGCGGACCAGTGAAATCTGGAGAGCAATTTGGAGATCCACCAAGAAAAGGCAAGCTGTAGAAATAAGTGAGACGACAGAGCTGAAGAGCTGAAGCGTTTTAATTTTGGGTTGCGTGCCCTCTCCTCTTTTCATGACTTTTCCAAGCCTACTTTTGCTCAGCACTTCCACCAAGTATGGTGTAGTTAGAGCCAGTGCCATATAGGCAACTGTGCCTAGGCCTGAGATCAGTGATGGGGAACCCTGTTCCTGGAGAACCGTATCTGTTTCTGGGTTTATGCCAACTTCTGTTTCCACTAATTACCCTGGCTCAGTTTGCTAATTAGCTGTATACACCAATGGCAGTTCATTTGTAGATTGTACCACTGTAAAATATTGTATATAGGTACAGAAGAATAACTTTTGCTGTCATTTTTTGTAGGGAAAGAAGAATAGCCTTTAGTTGTCATTCATGAGCTTACCAATAAATATAGCTAAAATGTCAGATCATGTAAATGATTGGGCTAATTAAATAATTAAGAGCAGAAATTAGCTTGAAATCCAGATATATTTAGATATAGCCCTCCAGGAATGTGGCTCCTCACCTGGTTAGAATTTTAATTTGCTTTAATACACTGCTGTGACGTTATTACACTCTTGGTGACAGTTGGAAGCACATTTTTTGCGATCCTTAAATGTAGACATAAAACAATATGCTGTCTGAAGTAAGAAAGGAGTGCACAGTTTTGGCTGGCCTCAGTATTTTGAGAAGCCATGATTTGTATTTCAGTAAATATGCCACCCGCTGTTTGTTATATTGAATTAATTGAGCACCTGTGCATGCCGTTGGCATTAACTGAAAATTAAAATGAGGTGATGTTTACACTCAGCTGAAAGGCCTGTTCATTTCCATAACAGTTGCTTTACTATATCTCAGGAACGGGGAGACTGTTGAATGCTCACTTTAAATGAAATGGGCTGAGCCAAGATGATTGAGCTTTCTCAGAAAGGGCTGTCATACTGGGTCAGTGCCTTGGTGTAGGATCCTTCTTGCAAAGGTTTGCCTAAAATGAATAGTGTTCTCACTTGTTACCATAACAGACAAGAGGGGATGATATGCACTTGATATTGCCTTGGAACGCTGAACACTACATATACAGTAGACTCTGTTCTCATTCCAAACCTACAATACTGATACAATTGTTCAAAAAACATATTTTGTTTTATTAATAATATTATTTTTCCAGAAAACATCTAGATCACAATGATTCACATCCCTAACTATTATTTTAAATTGAATCCAACAAAAACAAATCTTCATAAATATACAGCTTATTTGAAGTTAATTGGAAGGTTATGGAACTATACAGTGGCCTACAATGGTTTCCTGTTTCCCTAGGGTGCACACACGTTTGAAATACTGTGGTCAGCCATCATTATGGTGGAAGGTAAAGAACTCCCTGAAAGCATCGGACAAAATGTTATTGACCTGTACAGATTAGGAGATGGCTACAAAATATCACTAAAAAGTTAAAAGATACCGCTTTCCACTGTTGTGTCAATTATTAGGAAGTTTAAGGCCACTGGAACAGTGGCTAACCTGCCAGGTACAGGACGCAAGTCTATCTTGCCCCCACGTGTAGTCAGACGGATGGTTCGGGAGGCAAAAAGAAGTCCAAGGGGCACAGTTCAAGATCTCCAAAACAACCTGGCATCCTGGGGTTACAAGGTGTCTAAAGCTACCATTCGACGATGGCTACATGACAATGGCCTTTATGGCAGAGTTGCAAGAAGGAAGCCTCTTTTGAAGTCACTGAAAAAGGCGTCTTGAATTTGTCAAACTACCTCTGATCTACAATTGTAACCGTGTCTTGTGGTCAGATGAAACAAAAATGTTGCTTTTCGGACATGCACATCAGCATTATGTTTGGCATCCAAAGAATGCAAGTAATGTTGAAAAGCACCTCATAGTGGTGGATCTTTAATGCTTTGGGGTTGTTTTGCATCCACAGGCCCTGGGGGTCCTTATTAAAATAGATGGAACCATGAACTCCAGCATGTACCAGGACATTTTGTCCAAAAACTTTGTTCCCTCTGCCAGGAAGCTACACCTTTGCCGCAGATGGACCGTCCAACAAGGCAACATTCCCAAACATATGTCCAAAGCAATTAAGAAATGGTTGACAAAGCACAAGAGCAATGTCCTGATGTGGCCATCTTAGTCTCCAGACCGGAATCCAATTGAACATTTGTGGTTTGAACTCACAAACCCACAAATGTCAATGCAAGAATCTGAAGGAACTAGAACAATTCATGGTGGATTGGTTGAGGATCCCCCCCCCAAGAAGTTCCATAACCTCATACGACACTATAGTAGGTGACTACTTGCTGATATAATAGCCAAGGGAGGAACCACAAAGTATTAATAACAGGGGTGTGAATATTTGTGATTCTTGATTTTTCTGGGGAAAAAATAATAATTTGTGAACCATTTGATTGTGGTTCATGCCAATGCATTATTATTAAAGAATATAATTTTCTGCATTTTGTGAGCATAAAATAAAGCTCATTACTCATATAGTTTATTTTATATGATCTATTTTGTTCATCTTTATCAAGAGTCTGCTGTATATCTAAGGTCTTACATGTTCAGATAGTGCTCTTTTATTCAGCCTGCCCTTTTGCAGATAGACAAAGCCAAGTTTGCGGAATCCTGTCAGCTCAGTCTCTGTCATTTCTATATTGAAATGCCTCATGTGGTTGAGATCTCACTGTACACGATGTACTCCCAATTCATCACTCCTGAAGTAAAGCCAGCAGGCTTTAACTAAGCTTTATTGAAGACCGATCCAACTGCGAATCTGTAAACATCTGTAAACAGCTGTACTTCAGTGGGAGAGGGATTGTTTTGGTGGGGGTTGTGGTTTTTAAAGCAGCGGTTCTTAATTAGAGACTGTGTTTGTGTGCTCGGAGCCAGGTGGGACAACTGTGTCTTGAATGCTTAAGAAAAGGGCCGCAGTGGTACCGCCACCAAACCAGAATCCACAGAAGGGCTTTTAAATTGGGAAACGGGTCGGAAAGCGGGATATGGGTATGGTGAAATCCGCTTTGGCCCGGAACGTCGTGGTTTCGTCCTCCACAGATGTCTGTGAGACGAGGTCCAGCGTGTCCATGTCCAAACCACATGGAGACTATACTTACAACCGTACCCGTTACTGCCCCAAGGCTTTTTACTTAGCAGTGCATGTACTGGTACATTTCTTTTGGCTTTGGTTTGTAGGGTGAGAGACTTGCTCAGTGTTTTCTGTAGAAAAATGAGGAGATTTCAATCTGCAGGCCTGAGACCTTTGCCGTTCTTCGGCGCTGAAGGGCCCCCCGTTCACCATTGAATCTGTGCTCCTCTCTGTGTTGGATGAATGGTAACGGTCCTCTGTTATCCCCGTTTTATTAATTTCTCTACAGTGCGTGACAGCAGGAGACTTGAGGTTTGCTGCAATGTGAGCTTGAAAGAAATACTCTCCTTCCAATGGACAATTAGAGCTCTCCACAGCTTATAAATCACACGCCCGGATCTGTGCGGGCAAAATCCCTGACGATCAATCTCCAGGCTGTCAGAGTCACCCAGACGCTTGGGAGTGGAGACTGCCAGACAGTCGGCTGCCCGTGGCTTCCATCACCTAGCCATGGCAACGGTCGTCCTGACATAACCCGCTGTCCACACTGTCACATCTGCCAGCCTTACCCACTTTCTGTCCTTCCTTATGTTATTTGTATCTAGTTTTTGTGCTTCACATACTGTAGCCTGCAATTCAACATGGTAGAAAAGTGCATGGAGAATGCTTTTTAGGATATCTGATAATCCACAGCCAATATCTTAGTGTAGCCTAGCCATTTTTCTTCTTTTTTTGACAAATGAAAAATTCTAATGATTAATTCAGTTGCTTTGTTTCTGAAAAATCATTATCTTATAATAATACTAAGCACAGTAATATTGTAGTTTGTGTTGTTGAATGTAAAGAGCCCTGTCATGCTACCCATAAAGCCACATAGCTCCCAGGGGGGTGGTTGTTCATAAGAGCTCGAGGGGGTCTGAATGCTTATTTCCTGTTACGCTGGTCAACAGGAAGCAGGGACGGAGAGGCACCAGATGTACACACAGGCGGGGAGTCCCCTACTCCCCAGAGGAGCAAGTCTACGCACTGTGAACCGGCCTGTGAACATCAGCATGACCAAATCCCCACACTGTAACTCAAGTCCCGTCCGCCGCCCATAAAACTGTCCCCTCCTTCATCTCACTCTGGGATTCCACCCACATCATGTAGCACACAGTGATAAAAATGTCAGTTATGCCCTCATACTTCAGTCCTTAGTGGGGATAGAGCAGAGTGCACTGACGGTGCGTTCTCACATGTTTAGAATAAAAGCGCCATTTCAAAAACATACAAGCAAATTACTTCATTTTTACTGAGGCAAAACCGTGAGCCTTGTTCATTTTGTGGACACTGTCTCCTACCGTCTGAGCTGCAATGTCTACGTGCTGACTCACAAGGAATTGGTCAAGCACAGAGTGAATAGCACCGCAGAGGTCAAGCCCAGGATTGTGTCATCGCTGCCTGATCTCAAAGCCCTGCCGAGCACAAAAGCTTGATTCATCAGGCGGGGCAAAGTACAGTGTTTTAACGCAGTGGGTGTTTGTCTACTAAATTAGAAGGTTCCATGGGGCCTTTTATTCAGTTTTTGGCTTGAGATATAGAAAAGGCTGGCTCTTCTTTGTAACAATTTTAAGCTGGTATATTTGGACCAGTAAACTGTGGCTCAAATTCAACACATTTGTGCAAATGAACTGAAATAAATGTAAGGATTTCTGAGAACACAGATGAGCGTAGTTAGTATCCCAACCCACTCAAAGAAACACCCATAAAATGCATCATTTATTTTGTTTGTTTCCTATAAAGTCATTTGTTTTCAAATCAATTCCAGTTCCTTCAGACCAAACCTAATGAATGTGTCTTATGAAATCATATCAATGTGTAGATATATGATAGAGAGAAGATTATGGCCTCCAGCATTGTGGTTTTTCCTTGGCTTTGATCAACTCATTCAAGCAAGTGTTATTTACATTATAGGCTATTTTCTTCAACCACAATATTGTCTGTGCCCAAAGAGGATAAACACAGGAATGGAGGGACAGTGCAAGAGAGGAGAGAGCTGATCAAGGAGACAATGTGTTGGCTGGACCTGAGAAGTGGGCTTCTCCTCCGCATAGCTAGAAACACTGGGAAGAGGAGCCAGGGGGGTCACGCCATCGGTCTGTAGGAAGATTAACAAGACTGATTTAATAATTAATGGAATGCTATCTGTTTGTGGTCCCGCTGTAAAAATGCCAGCCGCTCCTCTCTCAGTTGGTCCACATGCTCAGGGGTATTACCGCCGAGCCCCCTTTGTGGGCTAAAAAAAGCCTACCTCTACACCATGGGCCGGATTGCATGGCACTCCCTTCGTCTGCCGGCCCAGAGATGCGCGTCCATCTCTTAAATTAAAGAAGCTAAGCCTGGCTGTGTGTCTAAAATCCAACCCCCAATCAAGCTTTGTTTTTAAGTGCACGGGTGTAGTTTTGCACCCTGCCTTTGGTCGAAATGTTTCAGATATCAAGAGCGTGCGATCGTGGCTTATCTCGACGTTGGTGGTTGTAGTCCACGTCGTCCACCTCACCTGTAGTTCGCCTCAGCTCATGAAACCTGCGGAGCAGTAGTATTGCAGCACTGACCCACAGTTGAGATTTTGTGTGGTCGTATGTACCCATGCCTAGCCTCCTACTGCAGCTGTGGGGTCGAGGCTACCGAAAGCAAGGCACAGCATATCTGGTTACACATTTGTGGGCTTGGTGGGTTGGTTAAAAATACTAACGTAAACAATGTGCTGTGTGCTAATCCCTGACCGTGGGGGAATGTCTTGTTGCAGAGCGACAGTGGACGACATGACGACAAGCTGTGTGCCATAGAGGGCAGAACGTGCAGACCGACCAGCTGTGTCCCCAGCCCAGGTGAGGAGGAGGAGGAGGAGGAGGAGGCAACGGCGGTGGCTTTGTTCTTAACAGGTTGTGGAAATTGCACGGTAGAATTGTTTTCCCAGACTTCCTGATTATAAGGAATTGGTCTGCTCGTGCGCAAGCTCCTGTTTCTGATATTGAGTCCACTTATGCACAGAACATAGCTCATCAGTTGTCTTTTCATAGCGTCAGAACCACAGCAGATGGCTTGTGCTGCTGACATTGCTTTCACGTTATACCGACTGTCAACACTCAGATCTGTCTTCTGCTGTGTGTGGAACTATACATAGTGTTAGGTCACTTCAGGGCAAGAATGTTACAAAATTGTAATAAATGGCTCTTGATCTGCCGGCTGTGTGGCTACATTGCTGCTTCTGTTTAATGGTGCTTCTCTCCCAGGCAATCTGCATTAAAGAATTAAAAGTTTTGTTCAGTGAGATAAATGCTTCTTCTATCTTTGAAGCAGTCTTTCCACTGTAGTAGAAGTTATATTTAGTGATTATTTTATATTTTCGCTGTTGCCCTGAGCATACCTGAAATTGTAGAATTTGCTGAAATTCTCAATAGATGAATTACTGTTATTTTAGTTTAGTTTTTGTACTTTAATTGTATATTTTATTGTTGAGTAGGGCTCATTATTTTGCTGTCGGTATTGGTTGTTTTAATTCATACCTTTCAGATGGTTGAAAGTATGATAATATTATCACTCGCGCTCCGTGTAGGTTGAGTAATTATAACATCAAAGTCACATCAGTGACATGACAGCATAAGCTGATATACACGGTTGGTATAAAACCATGCGTCAGATCACGCTCTGTCTCTTTTATCTTATTGCAGAAGTTGACTACTGTAATGGACTACTCTGCGGCATCTCTTTCCGGATTGCTGTCTTCTTAGGTCCTGGGTAGGGTAAACACTCTGCGCATTGTGTGTTGTATCTCACCTCAGGTGTGGCTCAATGGCCTCCACTTAGACCCCAAACGGGACCAATATGCCAGGGCCAGAGTGACCAATGCGTGCCACTCTATGGCCGTGAAGAGAATATACTAGTGGCTGTCGACAACGGACGCATCACTCAGATCGGGGAGTGCTGTGGTGACACTGGGATTGCAGACTATATCTAGTCCATCAGCGCTGTGTGCCTAAGATGGCAGGCAGATGACCTGGGAGTGACCTTATGGCCAAACCCAGCTTTCCTGCCCAAGGTATTTTCACTCCTTCACAGCAACTAAGCAATTGAGCTGGCCGCCTACAGCCCCCCTCCCTTGGGCTAATCTCTTGTGTCCAGTACACAGTAGATACATGCTCCAGAGTTCTACCGGTTGGTTATCTGTGTGTTTTGGTGTATGGGCTAAGGGCCTCAAGGCAGGGGATTGTGGACGCCATCATACAGGGGTGTAGGACGGCCTGTCCTAGAGGGCGTGGTCTGCCACTCCACCAGAGGCGTCACCATGTCCTTCCTGGGCTGCTGCCCCTTACCGAGATGTATGCGGCCCCAGGTTTTACAGAGCTAACATCACTTCCCACCACACAATGGCGTCTGCTGTCCTACCAGTGGTATCGAGTAGGCATGTCACAGTATGAGTTTGTGACGGTATGATAACCATACTGACAAATACAGTGGTAATTGTGGTACCGCGGTACCAATGAGTAATGTAAATGCACTGATATAAATTCACTAAATTACCCAATATTAGCATGTGCATATGCATCCACCTCTGCATTCACGTGCCCCAACATTTGCTGACTAATCGGTCCATAAGATTGACTTCCAGTCCTCGAATGTCCAGTTTCTGTGTTTTTTTGGCCCAGGCAAGTCTTTTCCTCTTAATCTGCACTCTTAACAATGTTTCTTTGCAGAGAATCTTCCAATTAGGCCAGCTACCTGCAATCTCCTCTGAACAGTTGATGTTGAAACTTCTAGAAGCATTTAGCTGAGGCTGTATTTCATGCTCAGCTAAAATAATAACACCCACTATGTACATCCATTTTTATAAAAGAATATTGGAATGAATATTCTTTTATATGAATATTGGCATGCCTAAGGGGTTTCAGGTACGTACCTAACAACACCCTGCCAATATTCAAAGTATGGAAAGTAGCATATACAAAGTAGCACTGCCAATATTCATATACCAGGGCCTATCATTCCTTAGCGCTTTAATAAAATTGCTCAATAAAATAGGTAGCTCTTAAATGCTTTTGCAAATTGAGGGCCCTATTTTGGTGAATTAGGATGGTGTCGGTAACACAAAGCGATGACGGTGTCGCTTTAGGGTGTGTCTAACGCAATTTCTGTAATTTTGTGATTTAGGACGATAGCGCACCAGCGGCACAGTTGTAAAAGAGGTTGGATTAACTTTTAAAAAATACATGTGGGTGTGGTGGGGGTTTGGTTTCATAATGGCCAATCAGAACACCTGTTTTCTATCTCTTTAAATACCAGTGCGCTAACGCTATAGGAAATTGGCAATTTCCTCACATGGATGACCGTTTTGGGCAGCTGCGCCAGGAGCGCTTCTCAAAAGAGGAGAGCGAGGAGGTGCGGAAAAGTTGGCGCGCGAATCAGAGGGGGAAAACGAGGCGCACATTAATTTGATATTTTAAGACCTACATTGTTAAAAGAAAGTGTTTTATTTTACCATCTCTTTTTCCTTATTTGTAGGCTTTCCAACTTAAAAAACAATGTTTATTTTCTTCTAACTTAATGTAATTGTTAAATGGAAAGCAATAAATAAAAAAACTCACAACTGCCACTAGGACTGTTTCATTTATGTTTGTCATGCAGTAAGCCTACATGCGTTACCCTGGATTGTGCATCACAAACAACCTGGATATTAATGGAGTAGACCCCCTTCCAATTCACATAAATGATACCGTGATCAGATGGTGCGCGCAACTGCACATGTGTGCCGGGAATCCACATTGTGTATAAAAATCCTGTTTAGTTCTCTGCTGGCTGTCGGGTGTAGGAAAAGTAATAAACTCATTTGCATGTTGGACAAGACTGGAAGAAAATGCATGTACAGCCGAACTGATAGCCATCTGGCCAACACCGGCTAACAAACCCAGGGTATTGCTCACGGTATCGCCTTTGGCGTCCAATTATGTACTCCATTTTCTGTACTGCAAATGGAAATAAAAACAATGTGCATACAAACATATATTTATTTAACAGGTGTATCTTACTGAACGGTAGCGATGGATGGCCTGCTGGCTTCAGTCTTTCATGTCCGTGCATTGAATAACCACAAGCTGTGGTGAAATAGTTTTTAGCTTAATTGATTACGCTTGCAAGTTACCCATGGATTGGACGATTTGCCTCAACGTGGGGGGAAATTCACAATATTCACAAAACATTCTCATGTGATTTCAGATAACCTTATGTTCATATGTGCGCATCAATAAAGTCACCAAATTGCACAGAGCGCCAGCGTTTGTGCTAAGAGGTGGTCTAGTTGGGCGTTAACGCAAACGTATTATTTGACACCAAATCTGCATAGCACCCGACTGTTTTCATTGTCACACCCCCTATTGCGCTGCCCAACCCATAGTCGCGCAAAAACGCCTTCATCGCGCAAACGCCTTCATTGCGCCAAACTCGGCAGAGACAGGAAATATTCTGTTTGCGACAGATGAAACTGGCAATTCACCTGCGCTAGGGCATAACGCCGTTTAGCGCCGGCACGAAAATAGAGCCCTGAGAGTTCATGTGGAACACTAAAGGCTTCAGTGAAATTCTGGTTTTGAGTCTGTAGCTAACTAGCAAGCTACCTACTATGACTAGTGACCACTGAACTGTATTCGGGGTGACCGCCAGATTGATAAATAACGGTCGGTGCAAGAGAACAAATTCTGTTCTATTAACATTTTGTTCTATTAAAGTACATTTTCAAAGATAGGATTGTTAGTTAATCAACTATTGAGGATTAAGTCCAACCTGTTCACCCACCTTAGAGAGCATTACCCTTCACTGTCTGAGATTTCCTCCAATGACAACCATTGCCTTGAACCCTGTGAAATAGAAACAGATCCTCGTGATATACAATGCAGTGCTACAGTGAGCTGCTGAATCTGAAGCTAGAGACACCCACTACAATGCGTTAGCAACCTCGTAAAACAAGGTCTCCGTGGCCAGTGTCGAACGTTGTAACCACTGGATCACGCAGGAGGCCCCCGGATACTATCCACTTTCAGCCTTACTGAGGGTCTTCCAGGCATTCGTAGAACCACAGCTACATCCGCAACTTCCGTACTGTTCGTCCTGGAGACCTCTGGAACCATGCATGGCATTGCAAGGTTGAGAGAAGTTCTTGTTTTGCATGCAAACTGTTTGCCTCAGTAAGAGAATGGGAGGTTGGGATATTGGCTTTGTGCATAAAGAGTGACTTGATGATGCGACTCCGTGCCTTGTAGATTCAAATGATTCAGCATAGTTTTGGAAAGAGCCTTATGTGTAAATCTATTTTTAAAACCTTCCACACGAAACTCCTCCTAAAAGAGAGATTAATGGATATTAATATGAGAAGTACCAATTTGGGTGTAATTAATCATTTCTATAGAGTCCTGGTTACTGTACTGTTTTCTTACCGCAGCCTCTTTTTCTCCACATTATACCACAATAATGTCATAATCTCAAATTATATATTTTCTGACATGGCATCCCTTTATCCATACTTAGCTCATCCTCTATGGTTTGCCTCTTAGTGCTCTTACTGTTCATTGATCCCACAGATAAAATTTTAATAAGAGCATTAATATTTAACAGGGTTTAGAGAGTTGTTCCAGATGCTGAGTAAGTCAGAGCCTTGAAATTTTATACGAAAATAAATTGGTTTATGAGGAAGAAATTCAGGCTGTGGTGAGCGATATCAAACATCCAAGTTCTGTAGCCCAGCGGAGTTGCATCATTACTGTTTTCCTACTGTGTTCTAGCATGGGAAGGAGCAATGACCAACCCAACCACAGTTTTTTCTGTATTTAGGTATAAAATTTCCCCACTTCCTTTGACAAATAGCTGGATTGAAACCTGGGGGGAAACCAGTACTGAAAGTACTTTGGAAATTGAAAAGGTTTTTGGAGAAATGCTGAAAAAGATGTTCTGATTCCCTCCCCTTGCAGAAGCCACGCTGACAAGTTCGCAGATTGGTGACCCTGTTCCTCTGATCGCCGGGGAGACCCCCCGACTCCTTCCCTGAGGAGACATGGAGCCCCAGGGACTGCTGGAAGCCGGGGGAGAGGCCGGGATGCTGGGGCTGCTGGTGCCCAGCCCGCAGAGTGAGGCCGTCACCCACGAGCTGGAGGAGCTGTCTCTGCAGCCGAGCCAGAACCTGCCACCCCTCAACGAGCGCAAGAACGGTGAGTGGTGAACCCGCGCCGCTCAGGGGCGGTGCAATGACCCCCCACACTCAAAAGTGTGAGAACGGGCACTCGCCGCTCTGCTGTCCAGTGCACACGTTAACCATTAGGCAAGAATCAGGCTTTGGTGAGGCGACGCAAATGACTCTGCCTTTGACGTTGACAAATTAAATGCTCTAATGGCTTGAGAAATTTGTGGAGAATTACACCGGAATTGCAATTGGAAGCCACTTTGTAATAACGGCTTAAAAGGTTCCAGGAATTCCATTTAACCCTCTCACTCTTGGAAACCCCCCTGTGAAGATTCCGAGCATGCAATTACCAGTGAAATCTCAAAATCCTAATGGAAATGGAACGGTGTCCATGAAGCTTGTTAATCCTGGTACCATTATTTTCAGTAGCAAGGTGTTTTTCTAAGGTTTTTTTCACCCAGAGTGATCATGTAACCTCCTAGCCTCCAACAGACCTCAGAAGCCTTTGACATTCCCCTCGACCAGTCCTGTCTTTGGCGCATATCTCTAGTTCCCACAATCCCAGCATTCCCTGAGCTCCAGCCAGAGCCCCAGGCTTGAAATGTTTACTGGCATGAGGGTGCAGAGGGACATGTTTGGTGGACGAGGGGCGGGGGCGGGGGTGTAAATGCGGGGCAGGCAGGAACATGGCACACTGATGCTGCAGAGTCCCAGGAGTGCTTGAACCATGACGTGGGAGATCGCTCTCTCTGCATAGCACCCCTAGAACTGACATCCCTGTTTTAAGGGTATCTCCTGCATGCGTCACAAAGAGATTGAATTAGCTGTGATGCACTTTTAGACCCCATTACAATTACTTTCCTCTGCGATTAGACCTTCAGAGTTGTTTAATGCTGGTAGTGAAGGACACACAGATTGAGCCATCTTCCTGTTTTCGCTCCTGAAATAGAAAACACCGTCCCTGTCTGGATCCCTTCTCTCATTCATTCTCCCGCAGTCCATCTCTATCACACACCAAATGCAGTAGACACAACATAGAAAAGATTGATTATCCCCCAAATTGACCCAAGCGCAGTAACAGAACATTCCAAAGTAAAATTGCACCTTTTCAATGGCAGAACTCTTGGACTGATGGAAATGCCTTTTCTGTACCCATAGCAGGTTACACACAACCCTGATATTGTGCAACGATGCTGTGTCCCAAACGGCCGCCGACCGCATTGGGAATCTGCACAGCATCACGTACGTGGTCACGTGTTGGTAGCAGGGGCTTGAGTTACTCAGTTACTTGCACTGATTCCCTCCCAGTTCCTCCTCCCCCTCTTGTGAGACACATTGATCCCAGAGTATTGCTGGCTCTGTGGAGGCTGCAGGGCTCCATTAATCAGGACCACGCCCCTTCTCCCTCAGCAGTGCCGACAGACACACGTGCTAACATGAGCGCGTGACGGACCAGCCCCTTCCTCCATTTCTCATAGGAAGACCCCCGCAGTGGCCCCAGGGACAACGTGCCTGTTACCAGTCCCGCTCTTTTTCGCCGGTCTTCTCCTCCTAGTTATATCAGATGGGCGGCTGCCGCTTATCATTTACTAGCCACTCTTTTGAAATATGTAAATCTCTCCGTCTCATTTTTGCAAGTCCACTGTGTCATGTTCTAACACCCTCTCCCATCAGTGGCATTATCAGAAAGCAAATATAGTCTGAGAGCCTCTCTCAACAATGAAGGCTTGTGTTGAAAAAGGAAGATGGTGAGAGCTCAGAGGCTTCCCTGTCTGAACGCTTTTATCAGGGTCTGTGGGAGCTTTCGCATGTCAGCCCTGTGACATGGCCTGTCAAAATGAATTGTACGTTTTTCATGGCAATTGTTTTCTATTCTTTGTTCAATCTCTGCTATCTTTTGCAATCTTTGCGATTTTCCATTCCAGTGGATACTAGTGCAGGGAGTCATTTTTGATCAAAGTGAAGCTATTGCAAAACATCAATTTGTACTTCTATTTCCCATTTGAAAAGGGAGGACATCTGGAATGTATGTTTTCTTGCACATAAATACACCCCCCCCCCCCTCTGGGGAATGGGAAACAAAATATTTTCTCAACACGTTGGAGTAGCACATATGTCATAGTCCTCTCAGCCCTCAAATTGTGCCTTGACCTGGGAGATGACCCCGAGTCCACAGAGGAGTTGGAGATGGTCAGTGTTCCTGTGAAGTGACTGAACAGGAAGTGACATCTAAACCCAGTCGCCTTTGGCTCTGCGTGGGCCCGCTGTTTACAGGTCATTTTGGTTTTGACTAACTCCAGTCGCCGGCTCTGTTAAGGTCACTTAGTCACCGGCTGGAAATTCCAGCCCTGCATACAAGCCACAGCCCGCGTCCGTCACCCCCCTTCATTGGCTCTGTGAAAACTGTCTTGCTGCTGACCAATTTCCCCTTCATCAATGTTGACCATTGTGTGCATTCCACTTTTGAGTGGCAGGGGTTGCTGATAACCTCTGGTGACTGCCTCGGTTGCCTGTTGTTTTGCATACATCTCTGAGTCGGTGTATATATACCTCAGCAACATTTGTATTGGGAACTTACACAGAGCATGGTCTTGGCTGCCAAACAACTGATTGTTCTGATTCATTGGTCTTTTTAGCACAGTGTTCTGTTTAGGACATGCACAACAAAATGTGTGTGTGTGTGTGTGTGTGTGTGTGTGTGTGTGTGTGTGTGTGTGTGTGTGTGTGTGTGTGTGTGTGTGTGTGTGTGTGTGTGTGTGTGTGTGTGTGTGTGTGTGTGTGTGTGTGTGTGTGTGTGTGTGTGTGTGTGTGTGTGTGTGTGTGTGTGTGTGTGTGTGTGTGTGTTGCTGAACGTAAAGGCTGCCAGTAAATATGTGTACATTATAATACATTTCCTTTTCCACAGAGAAGATCATTATAGTGTGATTTTATAAAAACAGTAAATGCTAAATGTTGGAAATACACTGTCTGCAATCAGGCAGAACTACAACAAAGATAAACAATAATAATCCCAGGCCTAAATCTCCAGGGAATGTCCTTAGCGTGTTTATTTTTGTCATTTTTGCGCTGTGACACAACAGAATGTAGTGCCTATTTTCTCACGGTTACTCACTCTGTCCTGCCTTCCCACTGTATGGTTTGTGAGAAGCAAAGAAACACAAAAAGTGACTTGTATTTAACCTTGTGTCCCTGCTTTTAGAAATCACGTCTTTTTCTGTTGCCAAAAATATCCAAAAATATCAAGACATCCCAGCTGCACACACAATATTTGCAGTGCGGCAGTCTGTTCCTGCGTTTCCTCTCATGTATTCGGAGCTCAGCGCCGTGGCGCTGGCGGCAGAGTGGAATCGGGGGCGAGGCGAGGGTTAATGTCGACTCACTGTGTGCTCCCTCCTCCTGCCCTCTCACTGGCTGAAAGCGTGCTCAAACGCGCGCAGACCGACAGCGCGAGAGAGAGGGAGAGCGGACTGTGAGGAAAGACTCAGGGATGTCCCAGACTGTGGTTACTCCCTCCGAGCTCTCCTTCTCCTCCTCCTCTGAACCTTCGTCCGTCCGTGTCGGTCCATGGGACTCCAGCCCACAGCCACACAGACCCTGCTGCTGAAGGACTCCTTCCACTCCTCCATGGCCTGTCTGGACGTGGAGCCCCCCGCCGTCTGCCGAGGCAGATTCCGATCAGGTGCCGCGCTCTCTTTTCTTTTCCCACCGGCGTGACATCACGGCAGCAGTTGCTCAGAGGAGGTGCTCCCGTCTCAGTTATGTTTCGCCGTGCGTGCTTCGGGTTTGTGAAAACGCGATTGGCTGTTGGAATATGTACCTTTTCATTGGTGCATATGTATGTAATCGTGACCAAAAAACTGGGTTTTCTGTAACCCGGAAGAAGCACAGTCCTTTGGGGCACCCCTGTTCGGCTAGTGTTTGGGTTGGTGAGGATGGTGTCACCATAACTTACGTGCGGGAAAGGCGTTTCGTTTTCTAAACGCGACTGCTGGTACGGTACGCGTTTATGGCCGAACCTCTCTTTTAATGAAGTCTTATGTTTTCATTTTAAACCCTGTTTTAACGTGTCATGATGCATGGCCCATTCAGGATACGCACAGTGTGCACCATGAAAACAAAAAGGCACACAGAGTGAGCCCTGTGTTAAGATGGCATTGGACAGAGGGACATTTACTCTGCCAGAAGCAGACCTGATAGGCTAATCTGGCAGCAGTGTGGCATTGATAGTAGAGGAGAGGAGCTGATGCGATGTGGAAAGAGACCTGGGAGGATCGTTTTGTGAGCGGGTTACAGGAATGGGGTAAGCAGCTCCCTAAGGACTAGGATGGGCTTGGCATGTTAATGCGCAAACCTGCTGAAAGGAGAAGAGAGTCTGTTCCATAAAATTGACAAGTCTCACATCAATAGTAATGCTCAACCTCAGCATATGCTTAGGAGATGTGGCTGTATAGTTTGCACAAATTCAATTATGTTGTGGTATGGTTGTGCTTTTGTTCTGTATATACTTAACATTTTATAAAAGAAACAATTGTTCCCCAAAATAAAGTGAACTTTGTTAATCTTATCAATCTTAATCTTCATATTATAAGTACTACACATAGCAACAGCACAATATTCCAAATAATTCTCCAAAAAAGAACTCACACGGTGATGAAATGTTATTATACCTAACCACCAGGAAAAACAGGAAGTTATGTTGCTTTGTTTTTTTTTTTGTTTTTGCTAGCCTATTCTAAGTGTTATGCAGATAGGCCTACATGTGGAAACCTGTTTTGTGTCATACCACAGGTGAGTGATTGGGCAGCTTTCTCGAGGGGATTCTTTCACTGAGGTTTTCTTTTCCTCAACCTTTTGAACCACAGAACTGAGATGTGTCGTCAGCAACTGGTGCCTCAGTTCATGTGCTTATAAATGTACCTCAGGCACCAGACTAATTCTGGTACCTATTATACCGAATATGCACTTATGGTTTTTGACATTTCCTTCAGCAGCACACATCCGCCCAGGCTGATAGCTGGCATTAGCCACCAGGTTTAATGGGTTTGGTTTAATCTCCTAGCATTTGGACGCAGCTCAAATCTGTTTATTCTGATATGTATTGTAATTTATACTTCCTGCTGTAATATTTTTTTTATATAGTCAGTACACTGAAATTCAACATATGTAAACTATCACCTAGTAAACTATTGTAAATTATAATGTTATTATTATGGGTCTCTCAGTATCAACTCGAGAAGAACCCTCACAACAAAACATTCTTTGAGACGAGAAAACTCACTCAGCAGTTTGTAAATTATTCTAATGTAATTAGAGGCTGCTCTAGATAAGTGCCTTTCTGTATCAGTTCATTTTGGTGTTAAACTAATATTACAGTAACAATGCATTACTTCAGTGTACATTAGCCAAGAGTCAGTATAGCCTGAGAGATACATTTTATGTACAAGGAATATGCGGTGCCTTTACTAAAACACTATGTGAGGCCAGTTGTGTACAACTGACTATTACGTCATAAAGGAGTTACCCAGGGGTAAATTATAACGTCCGTGCTAATGCACTGGTGTCAGCAAAATGAACGTGAGTAGTGCCTCAGACATGTGGTTTACTGCAATGTTAGTAATACAATAACGTTGGAACTTTGCTGTTCACTTGCTACAGAGTACAAGTAATGGCTCGTTTTATACAGGAATATATGGTCCTTATAATTGAGTGCCCTTTGATAAATTCTTTGAGAGTCACGCTGCAATGTACCACTGAGAAGTTTAATCTTTAGAGACAGATTTTTCTGTTTTGTGCTCGCTATCGATCGTGCTGTGCTGTGCTGTACCTGTGGAAGTATCCGAGGCAGACGTATTTGAAGCAGGAAACTGCGCCAAGCACAGAGTGTTTTGAACCTTGTGAACTGTCTGAGGTCTTCAATTTTTTGTTGAAATTTTAGCACCGAGCCTGCCCCTTCCCCCTTCCCCCTTCCTCCCTCCCCCCTCCACCTATGTCTCTTTTTCCTCTATGAGGGGGTGGCCGCCCCCACCACGGAGACGTGTTTCTGTGATTCCCAAGCCTTGTTCTCACAGCTGCCGGGTTTATTTTTGCTGGAGTGAGTCAGTGTCTTGACATTCTCTGGAGATTTAGGCAAGCTTGAGTTTGCAGACCCTCTCTCAGGAAGAGGCAGAGTTTACAGGGACCCGAGCACGCTCTCACGGCGGGTGCCTCGCGCTCACAAAGCACGTCATTCATTACCATCACCTTCCCTCTTAAATATTTTGCTGAAAACCAGTGTATCTCGGTTGCAATAACACGTCAATTCCAGCACGTGTTTATATGGTCAATGTTTGAACTAAGCTTATGTGGCGGTTTATTATGACTGAGAAAGTATGTGGATTCGGTCGAAAGATATGGTGCCCTGTTTAATTCTCTAAAATGGTTCACCTTTAGTAAAATAAGATTTGGGTGGTTCTCATGTCCGGTGGGCTTTAATGGAGATGCAAATAATGCAAATGATTTCTTAAGAGGGGACACGCTCAACAGCAATGATGTCACCCACGGATCAGCTGAACTAACTGACTTGCAAAGATACAGTGTTCAGATAATAGAGGGATAGAGTTACACAATTTTATTAGATTTAATTTTTTACTATTACAGCAAATGCAAGCCAGAGAAACTGTCCCCACCCCCAAATGTCTTTGTTACTCAGAGTTTTGGACTTGAAACAATAAATAATTGTGTTCTGTTCATTCATTTGAGGGAAATTGAAAAACAAGTAGACCTACAAGTCAAAATTGAATTAATTGTTATTACCATAATTTCTTAACAATTTTGATCTTAATTCATTGACATTGTTTTTACAATTATGTCAAATTAAGCAGCAAAATGATTCACTGCCCCATTACACCAGTATTATGTTTTACTTTATTATTCGTTATTTAACGAGGAAGTTTCATTGAGATGGAAATCTCTTTGGCAAGAGAGACCTGAGAGCCATTATATTTAAAAGTAATCTCCAAAGGCAGTGTATAAATATAAGGGCGAGACATAAAAATAGTTTTTATTATTCTGAATTCCTAGTTTGCTGGGGAATTGCTGAAATGTATGCATGTCTATATTTAGCCTAACACATACCGACCATAAATCTGCATATTTTCGTATTTCAATGACTGACACCCAAAGTGTTTGTCAAGCGTGCACTATCAGAAGTCTCCCAGCAGTGTTTTTCTCCTAAATAGTCCCATGAATGTGCCTAAGTCTGTGTGTGTTTGTGTGTGTGTGTCTTATTCAACTGGGACACATTTTCAAAAAACCCAACAAGGACGAATTGAAAATGAAAAATGGCCTCCTCTAAAAATGCAGTTCTCAGGCATATGCATACTGCATCATCTGCATGCGATGAGGTTATTGTGAATGTGTCCACCCTTTGTCAGAAACTGTCATAAGTCTTTGTAGCTGAAAGATATGTTGTCTGGTTGTTAATATCTCTGCAGGCCTTTGACAATTATAGAATTTACCAGAAAACTAGACTTCAATATTCACCGCTGCAAGCACCGTTACCAAGAAAAGACTGGATTCAGACAACATTCACCATTGCCCATGGTTTTGATAGCATAATCAGTGTTTGTTATATTTTTCTAATGTAAACTCTTTCGTTTGGTGGAAGGGAACTTGCCACGATTGGGGATTGGGAGGTTGGCCAAACATTACAACTCCCAATAATAGATCTTCTCACCCAAGAACATTTTATTACCAAGAAATTAAAGTTGCTATAGGAGTTAGCAGTAGTGTTCAAAGTCAGTTTATCTATATGTTTCTGACCATGTATGTTATTACTACTCTCTACTAGGCTTAGTTATTGTTCTGTATCTTATCTTATTGTGCACCGTAGAGATTTTCTGCATGACTAACAAATAGACAAATGCTTGCCGAACCGTATCTGATATCAGTTGTATAAGGAAGCTTGCTTCTCATGCGAGTACAATGAACATATGACATCACTGTGCTTTATGTTCTTCCTAGGAACACTGACATCTAAGGACAGTGAACAGAGTCCGTCCATTGCACACATTAGACATATAGTTCATAAAACTACACTAATGGAAATGTCATAGTAGAATAATATTGACTAAATTAGCTCAGTATACTTAAGTGATCCATATCCATGTGTCCATTGTGTGCTGTTCTCCTAGCAGAAAAGCGTTTGAATGCATTTATCAGTAAACAAGTTTATGTGTGTCTGTAAACCTTGACTTGTATTTTCTAATATTGCAAAATCTGCCTAGAATTGCCTTTGGGGATTTGTGTACTGTTGACTCCTGGGCATGCAAATGAGCCTTTTGCCATTTTAAATCTGTGTGAAAACTGCTTTGTGGTTAAACTTAACATGGGCGCTGCAGAAACCTCTGAACAAAAGGGTATTTTGTAAAACTCCCCACTGGAACTTAATCTATGAGTTAATGGATGTGCATGGGGATTATATTGCACATTTCGGGAAGTGCAATATCTGGGAAACCACCTTCTGTAGAGTGGAACGCAGTTCATTGTGCTCCATTAACATGCTTTCCACGCCACCGGGCAAGTTTCACTGGGCTCTCATTATATTATAGTCAATTGTATCTTCTACACTGCCTTTGTTGTGACCGCATGACATCCCTGTTGAGCGATTAACACCTTTAGTGCAATTTATTTTGGTCCGTTGGGGCATTTGTAACCTGCCCAAGTAGGAAGACATCAGTAGCCTGACAGACCAACCCATTGACCTGCCACAAAAATAGTTTGCACTGCCTTATTCTGGTACGGAGATACAGAGACAATACCACCAAATACATTTTTGCGGGCAAACTTTGTTTAGGTAGCCCTGTGAGTTGACAGAAACCCAAATCATCTACAAAGAAAAAAATCATCCAGCACAATAAATTCCAAATTATTTATTTTGCCCTTGGATTTAATACATTTCTCATTCTCTAATTTCTGAGAATGCTGCAATGGCTGTTCGATGGCAGCTATGGCTTGCTCTGGTTTTGCATTTTTCAGAGTGGAAGGTCACTTGGGTGACATCTTTAGATAATTAAGAAGATTAGGTAAATGGCCTGGGGCTCACCTCCACATGAGTATCTTAGGGCAGACACTGTAATCTGCAGTTTGGTTTTCACTTTCTTTCACTCTGAAAAACATCCACACTGCTGCCATTAATTGCCCACTGCAAGCTGTACAGTGGCTAGTTTTTGTAACAGTTTTACTATATTCAGTACCATTTCCATGCTTTCATTTCAGTGTTCATACTTGTACAGTATATATTTCACAACATAAGTCCATAGCATCACCTATTAAAAAATACTGATGGGGCTTATGGTGTTATTAAGTCTTTTGGGGGTTGCTGCCATGTCAGTGCATCAGCAGTGATGTAGGCCTACCCCTATTTGCTGTTACAGTTCCAGAGTTTCTTCATAGCTTTCTGTGAACATTGAGTGCACTTCAGTCCTGAAGATGACAGCATGCTTTGCTGTGTTCATTCATGTAGACTTATTGGCAAGCCATTGTTGTGGTAATAGAATTTACAATTTTATCACATCGCCCAGGTCAATCATTTGTACAGATTGTTTTTCCAGTGCAAGTCATTATTTTCATCAAACAGAAATCTGAAAAAAATTCACTATGTTTAATTGTTTTTGGCAAAAGCTGCCAAGGGCTGGAGAAAACACAATGTCAGAAAATCCATGTTTAAGGGTTTCTGTAGAACTGAAGACTGGGCAGGTCTTGCACAAGTAACTGTGGAATTTTGCCACACTTTTTGAAAGTTTTACTTCCAAATTAAACCCAGATGAAATGCTTTTGTAGCTGAACTCCTCTGTAAAGGCAGATCGTTTTTTTCCCCTCAATAAAATTACATCTGGTGCCCTTGAATAGAGAGGCTTGGCAGCTGTGCGCAGGCAAGACATCCTACGTGCTGCCTGGTACTGTGATTTTGTTCATGTAGCTCAGGAAGTTCGTGGTTTCTCTATGGCGGAGGGACCGTGCTTCCGTGTGTCTGTATATATATATATATGCTTGTGAGCTGTACTAGAGGCAAGGTTACGTGAGGCCACATCCTGGCCTGAAATCTCAGACAAGCCCGCTCGTGGGGCCCTTGACGGCAGTCGGTGGTGCTGGCGGAGGAGACTAACCCCCTACCCTCTTCCTCTCCTTTCCCACAGTGCTTCAGCTCCGACTGCAGCAGAGACGCACCCGGGAGCAACTAGTGGACCAGGGCATCATGCCTCGTGAGTATGGTCACTGTCACTCTCACAGCACTAATTCAGTAGGGCTCACTGGGAGACACTGCAGTCTCAGTGGAGGTCATGGTAGAAGAGAGTGCTAAATGTATTTGAACTAAGCGCTGTGTCTCGTAACCGAGTTTGGGTTTCGTGAACGGGTGGAATGGATGGAACTGCGTTCTCATAGCAGCCAGTGTCTGTGCACACAGTTTACTAACAGTGTGTTGTGTGAGCGTCTTGTACTCTTCTGGTGGGGGGGAATTTTGGGATAAATTATTCTGGGCCATTTTGGCAGCTTTGCTTTGGGTAAAGCCACACATATGGTTGGGGGTTTTGAAGATGTTTGCAAAAGCTGATCTCTGCTAACAGCTGGTTCTCATTCTCTCCAAAGCTCGCCACTCATATTCTCTACTTCTCTGATTTTAGGATGTTTAAATGCCTTAAATGGTGTTTGAAATGATCTTACAAGTATGGGTGGTGTCAAAAGAGATTAGGAAACAAACTAATTAATATAAGCCAGCGTATGAAGGAAGCTATAAATATACAGGAAGTGACACTACTTTTGTCTTTTTAAAGAGCGTGACTGTAATTCCATATCATTACTCATGTATTAAGAGTCGTATATCTTACACCAATTTAATGGTGAACAGAGAAATGTAGAATCCTGTGGGGAGTTTTGACCATATTGCAAAGTGTATTGCTTTCATATCTGGTTACTTATTTAATCCAGTCCCTGAATGTATTTTCAGGATCTCCTACTATGTGGTTGTGAGATATGAAAACCTGAATTCTTTACAGAATGTAAAGATTCTACCGCTTGTAGAAATATATTTTTGTACAGATTCATTTCTGTTGTGGGAGCACGAAAGAAAACAATTGTAGCCTTCACCAGAATTACAGTGTGTAACGCCTATTTCCTGTTATTTGTACATTGTCTCCAGGTTTCAGTTTTTTTTTGTTGTTGTTGTTTTTTTGGCATTTCAGGTCAGAGTCAGAGACTTGTCCACCATGTACCCTTTCAGGACACATTAACTCCTCTTAAAGTATATCTCCCACAATCCCATAACACAGGGCACACTCCTGGTCCGACAACTGTTTTCCAGACGTCAGAGCAATTGTACAAAAAATAGAAAATACAACTAGGTAATGTTATAGCAAGATATCTGGCAACAAGATTTCTGCTGACAGTAGGGTGGAACAGATTTTATTCATCAGTTGCAGCTTTGCCCAAACATATCTCCCAGGGATTTCCCAGTACTGGTGCAAGAGTGGGTCCGCTCAGATAGGACAATCAGTTTGACAATGGAGATTGACATTGTGAACAACAACTGAGCACTCTTTGCTGGGCTAAAACAGTATTTCCTGTTGTAGTTAAATGAGCCATGTGGATCTGGGTGAGTGTGGTGTCTGGGTGAAGCGGTGGGAGCTCCATGCCCAGTCGTGAACGTGTGCCTGCTCTCCTCTTTGGACGTTCCCCGTTTGCACACAAAGGCCCTCACAGTACCTCACAGAGTCCCGGCTCGCTTTGTGACTCAGCCTACAGCTGAAGTCATTATCTCTCTTTGTAGTTTCCCAGCAGTTTGTGCTCAGACCTCCCTGCTGACCCTGAATGAATGGCATGATTCTGTGGTGGTCTTTGGGTCTCTGATAGATTTTTCTGATCGCAACCCAAACACTCTTTGATCTGCTACTTCTTCATAAACAACCAAACACTTTTTTGCTTTTCTAAAATGTGAGATGACTGTCTACTTGCCAATGGCTGTCAACTTGCCAGTGCAGGAGGAATCATGTGTCCAAATTACCTGTGTCAGGGTCACTGTGTCTCGCAGTGAAGTACATGAATGAATTCCGATACCGTGCAGTTGACCTCATTCATCATAAAGGCATAACTCACCTTTGTAACGTACCTTATACTGTTCCACTGTCAATTTGGAATGAGGCTAGCATGAGCTGGAGCCACTCTGGTTGACCCAGTACAGAATGATAACTTAGCCATTTCACCACCTGCAACCAGTCCTGTCAAGCATGATGTTACACAATACGCTCCCGGACAGAAATCACTGGACTTGCTGTGCTGTCTACGGCAGCAGTTTTATCTTTAAAAAGGAGACTGAATTTTACTCCTATCTACCACTGTTTTTACACTGTGTTCAGCGATTGCAGCGTGCTGCTTTCCCTTTGCCTTATCCAGTTCCTTAGTTCTTGGCTCAGACACAGACGGAGGCAATACTGTTATGCAGCTTGATGCCCTTTAGCACTAAAGAGAGACGACAACGACACGGAACCTGAACTACGCAAGCCAGCTTGGGTGAAGACGCTCAACCAGTTGTAGTTGTTGGACGTCTGCTTTAACTTTTGCACATGACTTCTGGGCGGTGTTTACTCCAAATATAACATATCAGCCTTCAGCCATATCAGTACAGTCCCAGTACCCCTAGGCATTTGGTGAGAATTAAACTTGACTTTGGTTCTGGCCACCCAACTTGCTGTTTGTGTGAGAATGCACACGCATCAAGGATATTTCTTGGGTTCCTTCCACTACCTTCTTGCATTATATGTCATGTGTGAGCCTTTGATATTGGATTACTTTTTTATCCCCGTTATATTAGATTTGAAATGAGGAGAAGTTCATGAAAACTTGATCATGATTGGCGCACTGGGCGATTTTTTACACATACATGGCACCGCCCGTGTGCTAACCTGCATCAAGCTTCTTGTTTTACCCCCGAATGATCCTCATCTGTGAATATGAAGCAGCCCCAAGATGAGGAGTGAGACATGAAAGGGAGCGTGCGTGTGCGTTTGAAGTGTCGAACTGGGGGAGGCTAACTAGTGGCGTGATCCTGCATTTCTCCCTGCAGCTTTGAAGAGCCCTGCAGCTTTCCACGAGCAGATCCGAAGCCTGGAGAGAGCCCGGGTAAGACCTGCACCTTGTGGCCTGCAGTTACAACCCCTCATCCCTTTATCCAAGCCAGCTCTTACAGGCTTTCAAGTCTTAATGTGTAATGTGATGCACGTGTACTTCACCGTCCTACTTCATACTAGCTAATGTACGCTAATCTGTAATCTGTAATAAATAAGAAATCTTTGCGACCACTGATAAAAAAACAGTCTGACTGAAATTGTGGTTTGCGACTTCCACTGTGTCTGAGAATGTCCCGCCGTCACTCTGCAGACCGAGAACTTCCTGAAGCACAAGATCCGGAGCCGTCCAGAGCGCTCTGAGCTGGTCCGTATGCACATCCTGCAAGGTGACTCCCATCTACACACGCGGAATGCGATGAGCCCTTTCAGTCGACTGGCTGCTTTGGTCACGGCAGTTTGCAAAGCGCAGAATTAGCAGCTGAACCACGTCGCCTCCGTGCGAGACGAGCGCGGTTGTTTTTTTAGGATCAGGCACAGAGAGGGCGATCGGGCCCCATCCCACAAACCTCACTGTTTTCCTTCTCTGTAACACAATTTGAGAGGATTGCAGACCTGAGTGCTGGTGGAAATTAAATGAGGGAATTGCTAAGGGGACCCCACTGGTTTCATGGAACGGAGACAATCGAAAGAGCTAAAACTTTAATTGGAAAGGAATATATACTGTAGGAAATATTTTGGAAATCCGTCAGTGGTAAATTTGTAGACTACTGTATGTCAACTTCTTTTGTAGTATCTCTAAAAACATTTTAAAGATGTTGGTTGCATTTTAAAGTCTTGGTACAGCTACAAACGCAAGCCGTAACTCGCCCAATCCTTCAAAAGAGAAGTCTTTAGGCATAGTTGAACCACATGGTTTTGATAAACTGTTAAATATGAGGTAACTAAAATGGAGAAAGTCGTTAGAAAAGGGGTGTAATTCAGTGCTGAGGCATGGCTGGAAGTTGCACAGTTTTGTGTGCGCTGAAATGGTTTGTGGCTGTGTGTCACAGAGACCCTGGCGGAGCCCTCTCTCCAGGCCACACAGCTCAAGCTGAAGAGAGCGCGTCTGGCCGATGACCTCAACGAGAAGATTTCCCAGCGGCCTGGGCCAATGGAGCTGGTGGAGAAGAACATCCTGCCTGTGGACTCCAGCGTCAAGGAGGCCATCATTGGTAATGGTGCCTTACGTAATGCCACTGCCCCCTGGGCAGCACAGAGCTCGCCCTTGCTACCTGCCTCACGCAGTACCCCCTGTACCTCAAAAGCAATTATTGGTTGATAAGCTGCGCTCCGCCTTGTTCCACGTGTTGATCCCGCAGTCGGTCAGGTGAACTTCCCCAAGACACTGGACGTGTACACGTTTGATGAAGACAGCAGCGACGCCTTCTCCCCAGAGCAGCCGGCGAGCCAGGAGTCCCAGAGCTCAGCCGCTTCTCCCGGGGAGTCCAAACTAACAGAGGCCTCGTCCCCACTGCCGAACTCCACCCTGCAGGTACGGAAGGCCTCCCCCCTCCACCCCCCCCTCCACCCTTCTCTGTATGTAGCTGATCACTGGCCTGGTCTGGGTTAGTAAAATCTTTAATCAAGGAATTTACAAAGCTACTCTTTTGTAAAAATCCTTCAGCAGAGCCATATTGGACCATAAAAGTTTTTTTCATTTTTTTAAAGTTTCCATTTTCTGTATCTTATCTCCATTCCTGGGTGTGAGCTGGCATTCCTCCTCTTAAGTTTGTGTTTTTGTAGATTTTCTTCTCTGCGTTTGTTTGCAAAATAGATCAACAAACCCTGGGCGTGCTGGGCCATGTGTTTAATTTCTCTGTCACTGTTATCGCAGTACTACCCTCTCCTCTCCCCGCCCACACAAGACTTCCTCAAGCCGGTGTCCACCATTGAGCAGCTGATCAATCGCCAGCCTGCCACACCTCAGCCAATCACCTGCATTGCCCCGTCAAAACCAGGGCCCACCCTTGTGAAGGTAAGCCACACAATGCAGTTATCATGGTGTCCTTTAATGGCTATGTTTAGCTCACAAGTTAAGTTCTTGAACTAAGCTGTCTGTGGGTGTGAACCTTGTTTAAGAGTTTCCATCGCACCAAATTAAAGTCAATCTTAAAGATAACTATTATTCTCGTGTACTTAGCAAAAAGTAAAACCATACGCAATGTTGTGAAGGTCCATACTCAAAATGGGGATTATTTCAGTTTTGTTTTAATAGATTGTCCAATGTTTTAACCCCTTTTTTATACTCTGGCACAGGGGGATAAACACTTAAAATCTCACATGAAGGCTTCACTTCTTATTCCTTCATCAGTGTATGGACTCGCATTGCTTCCTGCCAGAACACACTCCCTACTCTCTGTAAGCACAGTGTACATTTTACATTTTAGGCATTTAGTAGACGCTCTTATCCAGAGCGACTTACACAGTTTACTTTTCTTTACATACAATCCATTTATACAGCTGGATATTTTTACTGAAGCAATTCAGGTTAAGTACCTTGCTCAAGGGTACAACAGCAGTGCCCCACCTGGGAACTGAACCTGCAACCTCTGAGTTACAAGCCCAGCTCCCTCACCATTATGCTACACTGCCAGTGTAAAACAGTCTCATGGCGAGTAGGAAGTGAAAATGCATTTAACCTTTCACAGTAACTTTGTTCAATTTTATGTGCTAGTTCTGCTACTGTTCTGCAAACATCATTAAAAAGATTACCAGTTGCTATATCTACTTTCGGATATCTGAATTCCTATTTCTGTTTAGCATAGTCCAGCAATATCTGAAAAGGGCCACTTTCAGGGCACATGTATCCATTGATCTAAGGTGTTGCTGAGTGCAGCTAAAGTGTGCTGGCCCAGCTCAGTTACATACTGTGGTGTCCCTTGGGGTGGGGGGACACTCAAGGACCTTTTCAGAGGGCACAGGCAACTTGGAATAACCCAGAGGAGGCCGTATTCAAACAAAACGACGATTTTATAAAATTATCTTGGCAAAAACCACCTAGAAGGGTGGGGTAATTGAAAACAAAACACATAAAGTCCACAATCCTTGTCTTTGTCCAAGTCGAAATCCAATACAGTTCCTCAATCAATCCAAAGTCGGTAGACAAAATGGGGTCCTCCAAGCAATCCAAACACAATCCAAACACAATCCAAACACAATCCAAACACAATCCAAACACAATCCAAACACAATCCAAACACAATTCTCACCCACTCTCCACCACTCTAACACACCAACCTCTACTCCCTCCCCCAATGTGACCCAAAAGCAGTCCTTTATACATTTCCTAATTGACATCAGCTGCCTGCAGTCCTCGTTGCTTCACTTGTTTCAGGTGTGGGACTACAGGCTGCTGGGAACTGTAGTCTTTGTTCCTCCAGTGGCTCCCAAGAATTAAAGGGGCAGGCAGCCATTTCCTCGGACTTCCCCTTGGGATGCCACAATACCTAGCCAGTTATGACATAGATCATCTTTGTCTTCAATGGTTTCTTACCCTATCATATAGAGTCAAAACACTGTTATCGGTGTGTGACTGTTGAAATGTTGACATGAGACAGTAACTTCATTGGCATCATTGCTTTGAAGGAAAACATCAAATATGGCCAAGAATAGGTTCGATATACCTGAGCATGACCTAGACTGCAGGGGTGTCAAACTCATTCCATCGAGGGCCGAGTGTGTGCAGGTTTCTGTTGCAACCAATGCATTACACCAGGTGATTTCAATTAGGTTCCCTCCTTGGTTGAAGAAGTGAGCTAATTAGTGAAATCACCTGGTGTGCTGCACTGGTTGCAACAAAAACCTGCACACACTCGGCCCACGATGGAATGAGTTTGACACCTGTGACCTAGAGTGTAGTTAGGGGTGTGACGGTACACCGGTATGACGATATACCACGATATTAAAATATGAAATAGTATCATAAACTTAACATAATACCATGATAGTAAATCACGTGGCAAAAGCTATTTTCATGCAGGGGAAAAAAATATTTCAACAGTTACCCTACTAAAATGTCTAAATAACGCTTATTAAATCATATAATACTGGACCTGGGGTGTCTGCTAATGTAATTTAATCCCACCACCTTTGGCTGTTCTTGCATTTTGTTTTGTTTACAAAGTGATTGTGCATGTGCAGACAGCTCTCTCACATTTCCCAACCCTGGTAGGTAGTGGTTATTAGCTGTAATGACAAATTATATCCCCCAAAAAAGTGAGTGGCTAAATATAGTACTAGATCCGAAAAGCTGATAATGCGATAAAGCAAAATTTTGTTTTAATACGCAAGGTGAATGACTTACATTGATTTAAACATACAATTACAAGGAGTGAACTATATTCAGTTGCATTTTTATTTTTATTTTTCAATTAAAATGGTATATAAATCTACAAAGGGCCATACAATAATCAGATTGAGTTGTAAACTTTGAGTGATACTTCTTTTAGCTTAAAAACTGATACCGTGATGTACCGAAATCCGTGATATTGAGTAGTACGATTATCATACAGTGAAAATGTCATACTGTCACAGCCCTAAGTGTAGTATCCTATTTCTATAAGGGGTTACAGTGACTATTAAGCACAACAACAAGATATACATTTGATAAATAAAGTGTAAGTTGTTTATTGTACATGAATTGTGGTGTAAATAGTCTCTCACAAGTTAGAAGTTGATTAGATAATTTTGTTATTATATGTATTGATTTTAGAAAAAAAACACAAGCACTACAGGACAGAGGCAGCTTGCTTTGATCAATGTCCATTGTAATCTCCAAGTATGTCAGCATGACAGAGTCCATTGCTGTAGTGTGGCTCGGACTGCCGCAGTCTTTCTGCTGTAGTTCGTGTGGTGCATGTTGCTGTGGACCAGAGCACCCAGACTGCTGAGGCTATATATTCTCACTCTGTTAGATAACTCAGGATGGGAGGTGAGCAGAAGAGCCGACTGTCTGTCTGTCCTCACTGTGGGCCGACTTGGAAGGGAGCTGTGAAATGAGTACGGCGTTAAAGCAGTCATCGGAGGACCGCTCTTTTTCATGTGTATCCTGTAACAAACGATCGGGAACAATGCAGGTCACTTCCCTTCGTAGGCTCTCCCTATTTCCACTTCCTGCATTTTAGAGTGGGTCGCATCCAACCCTATTCATCAATAATGACTCAGCCGCATTCTGGCTGCGGTTTAATGCGTTGCTTCGAGGCGGACGCCCTTTGTAGTCCGGTCCGACCTCGGTCATTTGATCTCCGGTGCTGAGGGACACTCTGACACTGAGCATCTCCGGGATGTGAGACGCGCTCCCTTTAGCTGTTTTTTTTTTTTTGTCTTGTCTTTCTCCCATCGCAGCAGAGCCAGCCCAAACTGCCCGGCGACAAGAGCCGCAGCAAGAAGGGCAAGGACGCGAAGCCGCGGGTGAAGAAGCTGAAGTACCACCAGTACATCCCCCCGGACCAGAAACAGGAGCCCAACGAGGCGCCTATGGACTCCTCCTACGCTCGTCTGCTGCAGCAGCAGCAGCTCTTCCTCCAGCTGCAGATCCTCAGTCAGCAGCAACAGCAACACTACAACTACCAGGCCATCCTGCCCGCGCCACTGAAGTACGTCCCCGCGGCCTAGTGCTAGGACGTCGTCGGTTCGACGAGCCCCTGACCATTTCTTTGTATCAGAACTGGGCTGTGACTCGAGGTTATCAGAAAACCCCTTCAGTCTGGCCGTTATCATACGCACACAAAATGAATAAAATGTCCTCTGTTCATCTATGGCCTCTCTGCTTATAATTCTCATTTGTCAGTGTAGTGCCTCGGTTTCGCACAAATAAAATCTGCACGTTTTGAGCTGTGAAACGAAGCCTGCTGTTTCTGAGAACGTTAAAAAAAGCATACCGTAGAGAAACGCAAACATCGTCTGAGACTTGTGCTGCTCAGGAGGCCATTAGCTAGTTTCCACTAACAAATCCTGTTAGTAACATTAATTAACTGCAGGATGTTGGTCAGGTTAGCCCCAGTTTCCCGTTCCATTACAGTTTCTTGTTTGTGTGAGATTTATTTAACATCGGCTGTTATTCTTCTGCCTGCATTGTTCCATTTGGAGATTGTTTATTGTGAATGAAGCCGGTTGAGGAAGTTGCTCCCTCATGATATTAACAGAGCTTCCCCCAACCCCCACCCCCTTCCTCTTCCTCTGCAGGCCGGTGGCTGAGGGTCAGAATGCCCCTGCCAACGTTACGCTTAACAGCAACAGCACTCTGCCCACCTCCATTGTGGTGTCCCTTCCTACAGCTGCCCATGTGCGGCCCAACAACACACTGACCAACCGCAAGCCCGGGCCCCTACCCGCCAACCTGGAGGAAATGAAGGTGCGGAGAGATGATATAATACCCTGTCTACGGGCTGCACGAACAAATATGAATAACAATAAGTTGTCAATAGACTGAACCGTGCACTGATCCATAATCAGACATTAAAGGGAGAACAGAGAGTGGAGGGGGAGTTTGGTGTTTAAGCGTTGGTGTTAAAGATTGGTGTTGATTCTTTGGTTCCAGGTGGCAGAGCTGAAGTTGGAGCTGAAGTCACGGGGTCTCCCTGTGTCCGGGACCAAGACGGACCTCATCGAGCGTCTCAGGCCACACCAGGAGGTCTCCAACATGGTGGCGCCGCCCGTTGGCGCCCTGCCCTCCGTCGCCATGGAGGTGGCGGCCTCCCCGTCGGTCCAGCAGCTCCAGCACGCGGCGCCGGAGAGCATGGGCTCCACGCCCCCCGTGTCCCCTGCGCCCTCCGAGCCCTCCAGCTTGAACGCAGACGAGGCGGGGGCGGGCGATGGCTCTCGGCTGGCCCCGGGGGCGTCGCCGCTCAGGCCGGTCCCCGAGGAGAAAGACCGGCGCCTGCACGAGAAGGAGCGGCAGATCGAGGAGCTGATGCGCAAGCTGGAGCAGGAGCAGCGGCTGGTGGAGGCGCTGAAGATGCAGCTGGAGGTGGAGAAGAGGGGCCAGCAGGGGGGTGCGCCGACCTCGCCCGGCACCCCCATCAAGGAGGAGGGCAGGGTCCCGTCGAACTGCTCCGCCTGGGCCCCCCTCGCCCAGACCGCCGCAGTTAAGCAGGAGGAGGTCCTCTCCGGGGCTCGCCCGGCCCAGCTCCCCCCCACCGCCGGCCTGCCCCAGTTCTTCATCAGTTCCCAGCAGGTGCCGCAGACGTTGCTTACCGCCCAGCCTGGCACCCAAATCCTGCTGCCCGTCTCCCTGCCCGCCACCGCTGCCACCATCCAGCTGCCCAGTGCTGGCGTCAGCCTGCAGGTACACCGGCTCTGCTTGTGCTAGCCGTCGCGTGCCAGCTTTACCATTATCCCTGAGGCACCTTGCAGTTATTTTTCACCCACCCACAGCTTGTGTACTTACCGAGGATTATAAGCTACTGAAGGGTAGCGTTATCAAGCATTACGTAGTATTATATAGTCTTCATAAATCCGGCGTTACCCTGTATAATGCCTATATATATATGGCTTGACTGTTTAGTGATGTAATGTTCATCACAGCTTATGGCACTAGCAAGCGATACATCATAAATATGAAGATGGCCTCAAGCTGACAAGTGTAAACCTAATGGACTGCCAGTTCATCAGGAGAAATGAGCTTTTTAGCTTTGCTCATGTTGTACCTACGTATGCAGCGCTGACAGGTCCACTGGCAGAGGCTGAACCAGAAGGACAAACACTCCAGCTTTTAAAATGAGTTCTTGCTTCCCTTAATTATTGAATAGCAGGCAAAAATAAATGTAAATACCACTTATTCCAAGATGTCTGACCAAGCATTCCACTGCAACTCTTTTTCAATAACCCTTTGTTGTATTGGGCTGTATAGCAATCTGGTTTCACACTTAGGTCTACCAGCTCCTCTTTATCGTCCTTCCAAAAGTAAATTTTTCACAAAACAAACACAGGGTCACACTTATGACCCGGTTGAAAAAATGCCCATCTACAGCCCTTTTGTGTGTTCTGCTTCTGTTTAATTCCCTGCGCGGATATTAAAATGGCTCCCTTCACCCCAAGTAATTTGTACTCCACACATCCCTCAATTCTGATTGGCACCGGGATGACCTCACCGGGATTTTACGGGTCCCGTCATGTCCCGTTCACCCCCAACTGCCCAGTTCCCCTGACCAATCAGCACTAGTCCGCTTGATTCAGAACTTGATTTACATATGTCACACTAAGCTTTAATAATGTAGCAAATGCTTTATAGATGATATACATGTAATCAAAACTAACACAAAAAAACATCAGTCTAGTACCTGTTTAGTACCGTTTTATTACCTCTCCTCTAGTATGCAAGCCCTTTTTGAACTGGAGACCGTATAGTTCCCCATTGGACTGTCACGTTGTTTCCGCCCATGCAGAAGCAGCCATTGCTCCAGGCCGCTGTGTCTCATCAAGCCCAGAGCCTGATCCAGGCCTCTGTTCCCCAGCAGCCCCAGAAATCAGAGACAACTGCACCGCAGGAGCTTCCCACTCAGAACCACCACATGGCAAAGGTGAGCCGCACTAGCCCATCTTACAACCAGAACTGGTCGACGCGGAATGACCAGGAGGGATATAAAGAGTTCTAGTCAAACATGCTTGGTCGCACTTTTCAAACAAAGACAGTCACAGTTTTAGAGAGAGCTCAAGGATACTCCGTTACACAAACAAACAAAGGACTATTGAATCTTGAGGGGGAAAAAGATAAGATGGTTAATACTTTAGCTGGCTAGCTGCTACTGCAATCTAGCTAATCATCATCATCACAGGCAACAGAGCGCCTGGCCTTGAACAGGCGTGCGAACACAGCTGTAGACTTTTATTGGCTAACCGAAGAATGAAAAAAAGATGTTTCTGTTAGCAGCTCGGTGACCCTTTGCACGACTATTCAGTTTCACTAAATCTGTGGCGAGATTTCACGCCTTCCGTGCCTTTGAAGTTGGGTTGAGGGCCGCTCGTGTCAGTAATGAGGGGCTTAGCCCCTTTGCGGATTCATTTCGAGCACAGAACAGATAGATAGCCAACAAACCACTTGAATGTTGTGGCCACAGTTGAAACATAATATGCTGAAGCATTTTGCAATTAAATGAATGATGTAAACTGCATCGCCAGAGCTCCCCTAAGAAATAGAGGTCTAGCTGTTTTTGATAGGCTTATTCATGTGAAAATGTAGACAGCTGGTTACTGGTTACTTGAAAATACCGATCACAGTACGCTTTGTACTCTTACAGACCAAGTACTCTTTGTCTTTATTTATTGTGATTGAACCTTTATTTAGTCAGGAAGTTTGTTAAAATCACTTTTTCCACGATAGCGTTACTTTGAATGAAAAAATGACATTAAGATTTCAAAAACTCGCTGTAGCACATAGTCCTGGAGTCCATTAGCACGCACACACTGAGGAAAAATGACCTTTCCATTGAAAATGATGTTATTTCCCAGAAAAAGGACTGAGACATCTTTTAATTCACCAGTAACAAGATGTTCTCGGACAAAAGAGCGAGTGCTTTCTTATTTCCAAGCTGCCTGGTTCCATTTGCCGGAGTCGAGCTAATGAAAGTAGATGAGTGTCGGCGGCCGTGATCAAAGGCGTTGATGAGTCTTTTATCTCGAAGCTGAGGGGGTCAGCCAGCTGTGGGAGTAGGGAGGCGTTCATCGGCTCGATGGGAGTTTCGCTGGGATTTCAGCCCCCTTCCCAAACCAGCCCTGCGCTCCTCGCTTGCCGGCTTAGGGTTTCAGTTGCCCGGGCAATCACGCCTCGGTCATACGGCGATAGCCTGGGTCAGGGCAGCGCAATGCATACCTCCGCTAATCACATTAGCAGCAGTCCTGGCTTAAGTCGTTGCTCAGCACCTGCTACTGGGGCGCGGTGCGAGGGATGAGCAGACGGCACCCTCACCAGCAGCTCCAGATGACCGCGGCGTGCCGGGCAACCCAGTTGTAATCAGCAGCAGCCAACACCTTCTCTTGTTGAGCTTGGCTCCGCGAGCACAGTCAGCGTCCCTACGGGCTGGTGTCCGAAGCGCTGTGGAGTTCATGACCATGTCCTGTGCTTCCCTTCGCAGACCTTCGGCATGTGCGCCCCGCCCGGGTCCGGGTTCCAGTACAACACCAAGCAGAACCAGGAGATTCCCCAGTGTTTCCTGAGCAGCTCTCCGGAGAACAGGCCCCCGGCCAGGACGTCGCCGGGCCTTTCCCTTCCCAACGGGCCCAAGAGCAAGGTACTACACGTTGCTTTTTTTTCTCCCAATTTGGTAGCCAATTACTCCCGCTATTCTTAGGTCAATCCCCTCCCTCGTAGTTCGCTGCCATAGCCCTGTGACCGGCAGTGACAAAGGTGAAGCACTGCCTCCTCCGAGACGGCACTCGTCATGCTGTCGACTATAACTCTGGCACCCCAGAACCACTCCTGTGCGCAGCGAACAGTGTCGCTTCCCTCCCCCCAATTGCCGCCCCTGGTGGCACTCCCGTCCAGAGCCGACTCTGGCGCGACGGGGAATCGAACCCCGGTCGCCATGGCCAGCATCGGACGCTGAAACCACTAGACCACACGGGAGGCTACACGTCGCTTTTTATGCTAATGCGAGGCACAATCCCGTATCGCAGAAACGCATGCATCGTCTCCTTTTGTGCTTTGTTCAAAATACTGTAACATGCTAGCGGAGCCATGTGTCGTTCTCCACCTTTAAGAAACTCTTCCTCCACCAGCCCCCCTTCCCCTCCCAGCCCGCCTTCATCATCCAGCCGCCCGCCTTCAGCAGCCACGCCCCCAAGAGCAAAGACCCGCCCCGCTACGAAGAGGCTGTCAAGCAGACCCGCAGCCTGCAGACGCCCGCCCTCACGCAGGTAAGCAACCACTGGCCTGCAGATTGAGTAATCTCGCGAAGCAAAAAGAAACGATCGCTCCAAGGCTTGCCGGAGCGCCAGGAACCTCCTGCTCGCCCCGTCCTCTCGCACGCGTTCAGCCCCGTTTGTTCTTTCACAGGTTCCCACAGCAACCAGCCAGCAGATGGACGACTTATTTGACATCCTAATCGAGAGCGGAGGTGAGGATGTTCCCTGAGGCTTCCTGTCAGTGATGTCAGTCTCTGTGCTTCAGCTGTGAAGTTTACAGCCACAAATTATTCTGAATACTTTGATACGCCATAGGTTCTGAATAAGATGTTTGCCTACATGCCCAATGTAGTGCTCCACCAACCGATTCCAAAGCAGAAAACCTTCATTTTAAATTAGCCACCATACATTAGTGAATGTTTTATTTTATTTTATATATTATATCCGATATGCAGGTTGCGTGGCTCGTTTCTTATTTTGGATGCAAGGTGTCTCATTCACAACGGAAGTAAGCATGACAAATAGGCAGCTTAAATTTGTGTATCTCATCGGCCACCTGTCAAAACAAAAGGGAAACTAGCATGCAAATAACGGTGAGCTGCTGTGGTATTATACAATGAGAACAGAATCCCTTTTGTCAGTAATCGTAACTTGAGAAAGAGAGAACTCAATCGTCAAATAACCGCAACCTCTGTTTGCTTCTGCCGCAGAGATCCCTCCTTTCATTCGCCAGGACACGCCCTCCTCGGCCAAGACGCTGCCCGTGACCGCCAGCATCACGACCCTGCCCGTCAACACGGTGTTGTCGCGACCCCCGCCGCAGGTGCAGGTGGCTCCCCCGCCCTCCCTCGCCCTCGATCCGGCGCCCAGCCTGGCCACCCTGGCCTCGGACAACCAGCTGGAGGCCTTCCTGGAGGGGACGCTGTCGGCCGATGGCGAGCGCCGGACGCTGGGCCTCATAGAGGAGCTCCACTGTCAGCTCCTGGACCAGCCCCACTCCCCCATGGACACGACGGAGCTGTCGTTCGGCGACCCCCCGGCCCCGACCACCTTCGACCTGCACGACGCCGCCCTGGACAACATGGAGTGGCTGGACCTCACCATGCCCGGGCCCACGGGGGGGCTCAACCCGCTGGGCATATCCACCGACTTCCTGGACACGCACGACCTCCAGCTGCACTGGGACTGAGGGTCCGGGGAAGAGGGGGCTCGGCCGACCGGCCGCGCCGTTAGGGATACCGTCGGAGCCCCCCTGCCCAAACACCGCCCCGCGCCCCTTACCCACACACATCTCTCCTGGCTGGGCCCAGGTAACCCCTCCCCCCCCCCCCCCCCCTCCATGAAGGAAGGGGGCAGGCTGTAGACAGGGCAGCTGCCCAAAAGAGGAGTGGATATGTGCTAGCCTGTGGCGGGACAAGGCAGTGGAGCGCCCTGCCCTGCCCCGAGGGTCTACTCCACAGGGCTGTCCCATATCCTCTCTCCGGAGGCCCCAGCGGACCCAAAACCAGAGCGTGAGCAGAGCTGAGAACGCTGTAGGGAGAGAGTTTTGGGTTCTTGTTCCCTGCTTCCCCCCCAAGGGTCTTCAGCAGAACGGGCCGAATCAATCAGATGGATCTCTCCTCCCTGGCCCGTGAGAAAGGGGGTCCCGAGGGAATGGCTGTACTTCTCTTTCGCTTTCGCCACTGGTGCCAAGCGGAACTGGGCACGCCATCAAACAGATGTGATCTCTCTCTCCATCTCTCCCATCTCTTTTTCTGTCCCCAACTACCACCTCTTCATGAGCCTTGTGACGACAACCCCCCCCCCCCTCCACTTTCTACCAATAACTGCTTACTGAGAAATATGTGACTGACATTCGCTTAAATAGCGTGTACTCCGAAACACAAACTATCCTTAGGGGACTTTGTTCTCCACAACACCACAGCGCCCGGAGCACAGAAAAGCTGAGATTTGACGGCGAGTCGACGCAGGCAGTTCCACATATCGCTCTGGGAGCCGTGCGGTCCACCGCCGCGCCGTGACAGCGCTGACGGACGGCTGTTGTTTTTAGCTCCGGGGAGGCAGCTTTCCTCTGATTGCGGCAGGTTTGTTTCCCAACAAACCTCACTTAGTGCAGCAGACATTATGGCTCTGGGATCGCTGCTTTACCGTCCTTTGTTATTCGCCAGCAGGAAAACTGGTCAAGGGCGAGCCTTTGACAGTGCTCAGCACAAGGGAATAATAACGGGAGGATAGGTGGTGGCTGGGAGGCTCGGACATACAGATGGTTGGCACAGGTTCCTCGTTTTCTCATATCCAAAATGCTCGCTCTCACTTTCGATCCATTCAAAGCCCAGGATTTGCACAATTCTTGTGTCTGTCGTGCTCTCGTTACACTTAATTTTTTTAAGGGATTTTAATTCAAATTGCTATATCATGATTTCTTTTTTTCCACGATGTGAAAGGCAGTCGGGGATTGTGAACTCCTGTCTTCGTTCACGCACTGAGAGCCGATTGGCTGAGTGGTGCCTGGGAGCTCCTGGGTTCGGTGCCAGGGATGCACATCTGCTTTAACGGTCAGGAACTCATTGCTCTTCAGCTGGTTAAGATAAGAATACCTTTAACCAGAGGGGCTTTGGTGAATAGTGATTGGTTTTTTTTTTTTTTTTTTATCCAACCATGTGTCTTTTGTTTTTTAGAAGTAATGAAACCTCTGGCATTTATGCAGAGGCCTTTGTAAATGTTTTGTAAATTATTATGAAGGCAGTTATTTTTAATGGGACTTTTTTAAAGGATGAGTTTAACTGCTGTACAGTCTTGCTGGAGTTTGTTGGATTAATGCCCGGCTAGGACATGATAAGCGGTCAACGGTCACATATTCAAAAATAATCGGCACGCTGTGATTATTAGTGTGCGTGTGGGACAGAGTGTCCTTCCATGTGCGTGTGTGTGTGTGTGTGTGTGTGCGTGTGTGCGTGTGTGTGTGTTTGCGTGTGTGTGTGTGTGTGTGTGTGTGTCTGCGTGCGTGCGTGCTAGTACTTGACTGCTAGAGGGTGTTGAGTAAGCCAGATATCATCATCACTATCAATCTGGGTCTTTACCATTCCTTTAGTCTGGGAATTGATATCAAATAGGGCTACCAACAAATGCATATAACTCTCTGAAGGCCTGTGTACCATACTTTCCCGTGTATGTAAAACTCTGGGAAGTTTTCCTTTCGCAATATTGCATATTATCAACGCATCGCAATACACAGCAAATGAAATGGACACTAAGTCTCACCGCTGCAATGTGTTTGTTGAATGCAGGCACCTGTGTCGTTGATTCCACTCTCTCTGGAGCCATCCGCATCCACTGCACACAAAAAGCGCACGGTTCCCTACTGTAACTCTTCACAGCAGTGACGACGAATCTCGGTCGGATGTCGTACCCCTGTCGAATGTTTCAGGTGCAGTCCCAGTACCTTTTTCCGGTCTGCATCGCGTGCGTTTCATTGAGCCACATTTGCTTATTCAGCAGAGAAGCAGAAACCTTTATGTAAATTTGGAGGCATTCAGATAGATATCGATCTGAATCTGAATAAGTCAGTCCCGCAGGCTACAAAGGGTCTGGTTTGGACAAGAGACGAAGAACAATTCAAGTTTCTTTAGGAATTCCAGTTGGACACTGCTGTGCCCATGAGCAGACTGAGCTCTTCAGTGCCGCGGTCTTATTCTGTGGTAATAAGTGTTAACCTTTACCTTGTTGACAGAATGCCTCTGAACAATACCGTTTTTTTTATCTTCTGTGTGAGTCAGTAACTGTAGAACTGTAAAATTCCGTTTGGAGTTTTCTGTTGCTTTATGGATTTTTTGCACTGGTTCTAAATGGTGTCACTAACCAAACAAAGGCCCCACTAGTGATCCACTGAGAGCATTCATGTGGTTATTCACAGTTCAGAACTGAACATCATTCTTTGAAATTGACGCTTGCTTTAAAATGTAAAGAAGAAGTCTATGGCGGTCAAAATGTTGTCTGATTTGAACCCTTGTCTCGGGTTCAGCTTCTCTTTTTTTGTCCTCCTGAAAGTCTTTTGACTGCTCTCAGCAGTTTGTTCTTTTAGAAACCGGGGCAAGACTGCGTCACGTCAGGTGATTTGAAGTGGGGGGCAAGTAGGAGAGAAAGGGGGCCTCTGCGTGTCTGCACTTCCAGCGATCAAAGTTATTTACGGAGGAAGCGCCGGTTGTAAATTGCTTCTCGCTGGATGAAGTGAATCAAATGTAGCAGGAGAAAAACAAATACGCTGTGTACGTCACGGAGAGGGTGAACGGAGAACCGCAATTCCATGGTTTATCATGTTTGTACCGGAGAGGTTAGGAGACCAGGGTCCAACCTGCGCACAACACTAACGGCCACTCTATACTGACTCGCAGGACCGACTGTTTCGCTTTTTTAACTGAGCTTAATGTAATACAAAAGGAGATCATACATTTGCTGGGTCTGGATTGTACAGAAGTAGTTGAGGTATTCTACCTCCATCTAGTGGTCACCTATAGCACTTTGGAATTCGATGTTGAACTTTTTTTCCTTTGTTAACACACATACACTTGCATCCGAAGAGAACATGTCACTGACGCTGAGGCCAGTTTGTGGAAAGAGGAGATTAAGTAAAGATGTCCGCTTTCATGCGTTAAACGAGACTAGATAGTGATTAATTGCTCACCCACTGTTGTGGACTGGCGTGTTTGTGCTGGGGCGTAGTCACATCCTGCCAGCGACTGTGTCTTCTGCACTTTGACCAAGCCTCGCCCTCCTCTCTCCTGCCTGCAGCTGAAGAGGGCGTGGGTGTGATGCCAAATAGATAGTATCCTTATCCCGGCATGACGTCAGGTCGCAAGAAACCAAATCATCAGCATTTGTGCGCTGCTCAGTTATAGCTCTGTTACCTCTACAGTGGCGAGGGCGTATGTTTCTAGGAATGACGTTATTCTGAAGGAAAAGCCGGCTGTGGCCAAGCGACCAAGCCACGGTGTGGCCAGAGTGCCAGAGGCCCTTAGAGAGGACCTGGCTGGTTGTAAAGATCAGGGCACTGGGAGGATCACATCTACTGTCAGTGCCCTGACATGTTGCCAAAGAGGGCAGTGAACTACTGAATGCCCTGTGAGTACTTTTACGCAAGCAATCCTTTTGTTCAAAAACCGCATATGTGTAATGGGTTTATTGTTATTTCAGCGGGACAGTGAAGCTGTATATAGTTTTAATGTCTTTTTAAATGTGTAAACCACTTGACAGTCTAGTAAGCCAACCAAAATTAGAAGAAAAAAAGTCAAGTACATACTGTTTCAGCCGCACCATTTCAAAAGCCGAATTGGCTATTATTGCAGTCAGTGTCTCACGGCCACTTTAAGCATATTTCTGGCTTTGGGGAATGTAAGCACTAAATGACAAAACAGTTTCTACTGCAGATGTGAATGTGGGTATAAATGGGCTCTGTCCCTCACTTTATTTGCCTCTGCTCTGTTTGCTTGCATTAAAAAGAAAAAAAAAGAAAAACATGAATTTCTGTTCTGTAGAAATTGTTGCTATTCTGTTGTCTGCCGGGCTCTTCAAGGTCTCTCACTGCTTCACACATTTGTCACAGAAATAAAAGGATCTTTCTTCAAAGAAAGGACATGGGCTTGGAAGCGCAGCTCTTCTGCCTTCACACCCAACCCGCCCCGCCCTTTACAAATACTGTCCCATTCATTGTTTGTATGCCATATGTTTTGCACATTGTGTATATATTTATATAGATGTAATGCATATTTTTATACATGTGTAGCGCATCCATGAGCTCTATTTTGTAAATAGTTGAAATGGATACACTGTATGGTGTATATATCTGCCTTTTTGTGTTAATAAAATTGGTGGTGTACTGTGAGAGTGTCTTGTTTCTGTATAATCTGAATAGTCCCTGCCTTTCTTTAGACTTCTACTTTCCTGAACATCACAATTGAGTTGTAATTCACAACAGGAAAACCCATGACTATCTATCTGATTCATTACCAAGGTTCTGGAAAATTCTGACAGTTATTTAAATCCATCAATATATCCATCAATCCATATTGTATATTTGGATACCAAATGCTTCCCTGAAGTTTGTTTAAGCTACAAATAAACATTTGATAAGGTATGCTATATTAAGAAATATAGATCAAATGTTCTATTGTGTAAACAGTTCTCTCAGTCATTTTTACTATACCATTGAATAGGATATTTCATTGTTTTGAGTAGGGGCTTGAATTCAAAAATGTATTGAGCAATGTAAATGTTTCTGTAAATATTAGGCAGTGGAACAAAATGAAAGCTGCTCAAAGGGTGAATAATATTTGAGAATGAAGAAGAATTTCAACAATTGAAGGTCTGATTTAAAGGAGGTGTAAAAGCTCCGGTGCCACCTGAAAATACTAAGGTCCACGTGCATCACATGCTCCTGGGCGTATGTGCAAGTCCAATCTCTGGTTTGATTTTTTGAGTCTTCTAAAAGGCTGCTGTGCCTCCTAAAATCAATAAACTTGCATCATGAAATCAATAAAGTTGTTAAATGTTTGAAAATGAAGAATTCCAGGGGTGGGGGGAGTCTCCAACCCCCTCCTCTCCAACTGCAGATGACTTTGCGTTCTCCTTTCGCAAGAAGGTCAATGACTCTGCTCTGCCTCCTCTGCCCAACTGACTACCCATGGCTCCTCGTGGCCTTGCCTGTTCTGTGCCCTGACTCCCAGATTTTGGAATGATCTTCCACACTCAGTCAGGACCGCAGAATTGCTGCCCACTATATATATATGTATATATATATAAAATAACAAACTCATTGTCATCACCATTGTATACATATAATGAAAAAAAAAAACCGAAACCTTTCTTTCCCTGCGTTACAGTTACGGTGTGGAGCTGTCTACAGTGATGTCCATTGTATTGTTACTATACTATTGCGGTAGCTGTGATTGTTCTTGCCATTTTTAAATGCACTCACTTTGTACGTCGCTCTGGATAAGAGCATCTGCAAAATGGCAAAAACTTAAAAGTATTTTTTGAATGCACCAAATGCTGTAGAGATGAGCAGTAGGTAAGTTTTCTCAGAATTTGCCATTTTGTGGCATTTGTCATTTCTTATTTGTCCTTCCCTATATACAATCAGGTCCATAAATATTTTGACATTGACAAAGTTATTGTTTATATCCAAATCGGGTGAACGGTGTAGGAATTACAGCACTTTTTATATGTGGTCCCCCCCTTTTTAAGGGACCAAAAGTAATTGGACAATTGGCTTCTCAGTTGTTTCATGGCCAAGTGTGTGTTATTCCCTCATTATTTTATTAAGTATGCAGATAAAAGGTCTAAAAGAGTTGATTAGAGTTGATTTCAAGTGTGGCATTTGCATTTGGAATCTGTTGCTGTAAACTCTCAATGTGAAGTCCAAAGAGCTGTCACTGCCAGTGAAGCAAGCCATCATTAGGCTGAAAAATCTAAACAAACCCATCAGAGAGATAGCAAAAACATTAGGTGTGGCCAAATCAACTATTTGGTACATTCTTAAAAAGAAAGAACGCACTGGTGATCTCAGGAACACCAAAAGGCCCGGAAGATCACAGAAAACAACTGTGGTGGATGACAGAAAAATGCTTTCCCTGGTGAAGAAAAACCCCTTCACAACAGTTGGCCAGATCAAGAACACCCTCAAGGAGGTTGGCGTATCTGTGTCAAAGTCAACAATCAAGAGAAGACTTCACCAGAGTAAATACAGAGGGTTTACCACAAAATGTAAACCATTGGTAAGCCTCAAAAACAGGAAGACCAGATTAGAGTTTGCCAAAAAACTTATAAAAAAGCCTGTACAGTTCTGGAACAACATCCTATGGACAGATGAGACAAAGATCAACTTGTACCAGAATGATGGGAAGAAAAGAGTATGGAGAAGGGAAGGAACTGCTCATGATCTGAAGCATACCACCTCATCTGTGAAGCATGGTGGAGGTAGTGTTATGGCGTGGGCATGTATGGCTGCCAATGGAACTGGTTCCCTTGTATTTATTGATGATGTGACTGCTGACAAAAGCAGCAGGATGAATTCTGGGCTAGAATGTATAGGGTATAGGGCTATATTATCTGCTCATATTCAGCCAAATGCTTCAAAACTCATTGGACGGCACTTCACAGTGCAGATGGACAATGACACATACCCAAAGCATACTGCAAAAGCAACCCAAGACTTTAAGGCAAAGAAGTGTAATGTTCTGCAATGGCCAAGTCAATCACCTGACCTGAATCCAATTGAGCATGCATTTCACTTGCTGAAGGCAAAACTGAATGCAAAATGCCCCAAGAACAAGCAGGAACTGAAGACAGCGGCAGTAAAGGCCTGGCAGAGTATCACCAGGGAAGAAACCCAGCGTCTGGTGATGTCTATGGGCTCCAGATTTCAGGCAGTCATTGACTGCAAAGGATTTGCAACCAAGTATTAAAAATGATAATTTAATTTATGATTATGTTAGTTTGTCCAATTACTTTTGAGCCCCTAAAATTGGGGGGACTATGTATTAAAATGTTTGTAATTCCTAGACGGTTCATACAATATTTTGGGCAAAAACCTTAAATTAAAGCTGAAAGTCTACACTTAACATGTACCAGAGTGATGGAAAGAGGAAAGTGTGGAGTAAAAAAGGAAATGCCCATGATCCAAAGCATACCACCTCATCTGTGAAACATGGTGGAGGGGGTGTTATGGCTTGGGCCTGTATGGCTGCCAGTGGAACGGGCTCACTTATCTTCATCGATGATGTGACTGCAGACAGAAGTAGAACAATGAATTCTGAAGTCTACAGAAATATTTTATCTGCTCAGATAAAACCAAATGCCTCCAAACTCATTGGATGGCACTTCATCATGCAACAAGACAATGACCCAAAACATTCTGCTAGAACAATGAAGGGGGTTTTGACGGCCTTGACTGGCTGGAAAATCCTTGACTGGCTGAGTCAATCACCGGATCTCTATCCAATTGAACATGCATTTTATATGCTTCTGAGTGATTGAGTGAGAGGGACCTTTTTTATATCAGTGTTGTCCCTCTCAGACAGCAAGAGTGGATTCCCACAACTTAGATCTGCATCTGTCTCATGTTACGTCTATGAGGCATTGGTAAGCTTTTTGAAGATAAAATATATTTATAAACATACCTTTAGTTCATATAAAAGTAAGAAAAAATATTTGCATCTATTTGGGATAGTCTTTATGTTTCTGGTGAGAGCAGTGTGTTTTTCGTGTGTGTGTGTGTGTGTGTGTGTGTGTGTCCCTCTTATTTATACTAGCTACTAGTTCATAAAGGCCTATTCTCCTTTGTGGCCAAAACTGGCCGAAGCATCAAAATGGGGTACAAAGTGCTTATAGAAATAAACAAAAACATCAAGATGTCAATATTCTGTATAGAAGTTCATGACCCCAAATTAGGCAAAGTCACCCGGCCTCAGGCTAAAACAAGTATGTTAACCAGCCTTTTTGTGATGATAAACACCTCAATTTGGGTCAAATCTGTCCAACATAATACAAGGTTAATCTTTGTCTATCCACAAGACTTTGTTCCAGAACTCTTGGGGCTCTTTTGGGTGCTTTTTAGCAAACCGTAATCTCGCCTTTCTGTTGTTCAGGCTTATCAGTGGTTTGCATCTTGTAGCGTACCCTCTGTAGTCCTGCTGGTGTAGTCTTCTACATATGGTAGACTTTGACACATCTACACCTGCATCCAGGAGAGTGTTTTTGATCTGTTGGGCCGTTGTCAGGGGGGTTTTCTTCACCATAGATAGTATTCTCCGGTCATCCACTACAGTGGTCTTCCTCAGTCTACCGGGTCTTTTGACATAATTGAGTTCACCAGTTGTTTTTTTCTTGTTAATGATGAACCAAACTGTTGACTTGGGCATGCCCAGGGTTTTTGAAATGTTCCTGATTGATTGATTTTCATTTCTGAGCCTTATGACGGCCAGCTTCATTTGCATCAACACTGCTGTCTTCCTCATGTTGTCACACCCCAACAACAATCTCCAAAGGCAATTGCAAACTCTAGAATCAAGACTAGACATCAACAGCTCTCTTCTGCATTGACTAATGACACAAATGAATACACCAGCCTAACGAAACACATCTGTAAAGCCAATTCAACAAATACTTGTAGCACCTTAAAATGGGGGGACCATGTACAAAAGGTGCAGACATTTCTAAACGGTTCATACGATATGGATGAAAATACTCTCAAATTAAAGCTGACAGTCTGCACTTTAACCTCATTGTGCTAGAGTACAGAAGCAAAATAACAAAGAATGTGTCACTGTCCAATTCATTATGGTGCTCACTGTATACAGTGCCTTGCACATTTTTCACATTTTATTGCTTTCATTTATAACACCTTTATCTAAGAAATGCAATACAACCTAAAACATCTAGTGAAAATATATAGATATAGATACTGAAAATGAAATAAAAATATTGATTCCAAAATATTCAAGCCCTGTGTTCTGGCAGCTGTAATGCAGGTGCCAAACATTACCTTAATGAGCCACACAATGAGTTGATTGTCTGTGTGCCATAACAGCAATTGTCATGATTTCAGGATAAAAACATTTGTCTTTGAGGATCATTGGTCAGGTAGTGAATTTGAAGGAAAGACACAAAAATGAAGATCAAAGATCTTTCTCAGGAAGTCAGCAATATGGTTGTCAAAAGGTATAGATTAGGAGAAGGGTACACAAAAATATATAAGGGTTTGGGTATCCCAGTGATCACTGTTAGCTCAATAATCAAGAAGTGAAAGCTGCATCATACCACCCAGACCCTGTCTAGAAAAGGTTGTCCTTACAAACTCAGTTGCCAAACAAGGAGACGTGAGGAAAGCCACTGTGAGGCCAACAATTACTCTAAAAGAGCTACAGCGTTCAGTAGCTGAGAATGGAGTAATAGTGCATCAGTCAACAATATCAAGAAAAGGGGCAAGGCAATAGAAAAGTCATTACTTAAAACAAAACATCTCAAAGCCCACCTGGAGTTTGTTAGACAGTTTCCCAAGAAACTGAAGCTGGGGCAAAGATTCACCTTTCAGCAGGACAACAATCCAAAGCACAGGGCCAAAGCTACATTGGAGTGGCTCAAGAATAATGAGGCAAATGTCCTTGAGTGGCCCAGTCAAAGTCCTGACCTGAACCCCATCGGGAATCTGTGGCACAACTTGAAAATTGCTGTCCATAAGCGATGTCCAAGCAACTTGAGAGAGCAATTCTGCCAGGAAGAATGGGTGAAAATCATCTCCAACCAGTGTGTAAAGTTGGTAGAACTTTGCACAAAAAGACATAAAGTTGTTATTGCAGCGAAAGATGCTTCCACCAAATATTAATGTGAGGGGTCTGAATACTTATGCAAGCAGCATATTTCAGTTTTTATTTTCATTTAAAATATTTGTTGACATTTCTTCTTTATAAAATTTTGTTTGAGCATGTCAATTTTGAATAAAAAATATGAAATGTAAAAAAATTGAACGTATCATTTGCAATCCAACTGAAAACTTTCCAAGGGTCTGAGTACTTTTCCAAGGCACTGTATATATATATATATATATATATATATATATATATATATATATATATATATATATATGAATTCCAAAGATTAGAAGTGTAACAGACATATATTTTTAATATACTTTCAACAAACAGCCAATGGGACAGAAAGTAAGGTGTTTCAAAATGTCCTACAAACAAGAAAACATCTAGTTTCTGGAATAAATTATGCTTTATGAATCCACCTTACTTACTTTTTACAACAAGTATGGTATTTGTTTATTCATTTTCAAGAGGTGAACAAGGTTGCGTTTCATCTGTGGGAGAAACAAACATTGAATTGCTAAGCCACTGAAAATACATTGGAACTTTAGTAGTATGTTGTAAAAAGGCTGTAAAATATGCTTATGGCACCGACCATCAATAATGCCCTTTGTGCTTCCTTTCTTATCTAGAGTTCAATCAAAAATGTGACAAACGTAACAGGACAACAGGTGACATTTGCTACTTCATCTTCTCTGTTTTTCTATATCATTAATACAGATAAAAATATCAATAGCATTGTAGAATAAGAAGCATGATCCAGCTACATCATGAGGGCATTTTAAACTCCACATAGTAATGGATAACTATGCTTTTTCCTGAAAGAAAAAAAGCCCAGCCCATATTATTCAGTATACTGTATACTGAATAATGCTTTCCGACCTGAATTGCACATTTTATTTGAAGGCTTTCCTGAGATTAACATAGGAGGAAGATTTAGACTGCATACAGGATATCACCACCAGTAAATGTGCAACATTGTCTATACTGTTCATCTACACTACTGTGGAAAAATCTGACATATTTGCATTTTTCTATTATGACGCATTAGGAAAACAAAATGTCAGACTTAATGCAAATACACCTTTATGGAAAAAAACATATTCAAATATCAACCGTTCTACAAAATATATCATATTGCTAGTGAGAGGTGTTACTTTCATGTCTGTCTGTATAAACAACTGCATAAATACACCAGAAGAGCTGGCTAAAAGTTTAGCTGGCTACAGTACATTTAAAGTGGTACCAACCCTCATCTTAACAGACATTAAATGCAACATGGCCTAAATTGGACACATGCAGGCAATGAATAGCATACATGTCATATCATTTATATTTCTATACATTAAAACAAGTGGGTCAAGGTGACCATGTTGTTTCACATAGAAACTATATTTTGGTAACTTTTTGGGAGTTCAAACATGTGTACAAGGATGGCTCCAGAAGGGTTTAAGGTGCTTTCCATGAATACAAGCTAGGCCACGGTTTTAGCTGACTATGACTATGGTTCCATAGCAGGGGAAAACAATTGGCTTTGTACACACACAAAAAAATATTTTACAAAAAATATTCATTTTAATGCTCAACACATTTTACATCTGTACCACATATGTTTTGGGAATGACAGAAATCCAGAATTCCACTATGTAACCTCCAAACATCTACAAAACGGTGCAAAATTATCAATACTAATCCTAACAAATACAGTAGGATTCCTTCTGTGGAACTTAGCCCTAGTCAAATAAGAGTGATCAACATGAATTGTCTCAACCACTGGAAGGACATGATGTGGGAAAGTCTAGGAATGTGTCCAGTGCTATGAGAAGGACCTATCTCTGTTCCAGGTAGCCACCATACTATAAGACAAGAACATAGGGTTTTATTTCCCTAGAAATACTAAAAAGTATATGTTGTGTGGGATTGAACAAGAGTTTACCTGGAAAAGGACACAGTCCATGAGCAAACCCATTCATGGCTCACATCCGTTCTATAATGTGGATCTGTTTTTGACACTTTGGGCATCTGTGTTCAAGGTCTTTGGCACTTTCCAAACAAAACGGAATTAAACAGCAGCCAGCCACACACCTGTAGGAGGGAGTAATTTGTGAACACACTGTTGGCCAGAATAAGATTAATACATTTATATCAATAGATACAGATTAATATAAAAAAACTATCTTTCAATTGTTCAATCAGTAACATTAATGTGTAAATCAGTTCACCCATGAGCAACTGTTGCTAAACACTTCTCCATGTTATGCATTCCTTATGAGGAACCATACCCACGCCCTATGGTTTTTATACAAATAAAGTCATCATTTAAATTCCTCCCTGGAAATCACAACGAGCATATGAAGTAACATGAGCAATATGTCAGATTAAACCGGTTAATATTTGTTTAGGAGGACAGGGGAAGGGAACGTACCCTATAATGACAGACATGAGGCACATTAGCCAAGTGGTGCTGCCCACCCTGTAAAAGGTCTTGGTGGTGATAAACTCCTGGCACGAGGGACATTGGATCAGGGATGGGAAATGGGGCAGCGCTTCTACCTCTGTTATGACCTGTGGAGCTGTGGACAGAGGAGTGCAACACTTACTTCACCGATCTCTCTTGCTTTCCACCTTACACTTGCTCCCTTTGCAGACATCACATCAGTCAAGCCTCTCTTCCGAGGAAATGAAGGCAATCCAGTGGCATCCAGCCAAACACTGATTGGGTCTGTACCTATTTTTTTTTTTGTACTTTTTCTTATTTTCCCCCAATTTGGAACAGCCAATAAATTGTGTTCATGATCATCGCTGCTTATTTCTACACTCGCAGGAGGAGTACGTTCTGCGTGCAGCTTGTGCAGGATGATTTTGAGCACCCGACTGGACAGAGGGGGTCACCGCTGTGCAATGAAACATGGCCGCCATTTAGCAGATGCTTTTATTCAAAGCGACTTACAGTAATGAATGCATACATTTTTCAGTGTATGTAGCGCCAATGGGAATCAAACCCACAACCTAAGTATTGTCAAGACCATGCTCTACCTACTGAGCCACACAGAACCACTGTCAATGGGCGGGGGGGGTGGCAAAAGAAATGTGGTCAAGACCATGCTCTAATTATGCATCACCCTGTGGGGCTGCAGTCCACAGTCGGCACTTGCATGGTCCAGATTCGATACCAGACCGTGGGGCCCATCCACACTTATGACCAGTATTAGCCACCATGCAGCTCCAACTTTACCAAAGTTTAAATCTAAATCCAATTAGCCTCTCTGCATTAATCAGGACAGATAATTAACAGAAAGCGATGGAGAGTGATAGCTCCGGTTCACTCAGTGTACAAAATCATGTGAAAAGCTGGAGACTAATTGTTTCTCGTGCTCCAACACATGGGAAAGGTCACGATGCGGGTGAATCAACCAATGTGTGAGATCTTATTTTCTTATCAATATTAACATTGTTATTGTTTTTATATATTCTAGTTTTCCATAACTGACTGTTGCTTAGTCTGTGTTTCAAGATTCCCATGAGACATTTTATTGATCAATACATCTATATCGTTCGGGTTGTGAAGTCTTCTACATACCTGGTTTTGATGGAGGGTCGGGTATATCAATCACATTTTCAGTTGTACAAGGGACATCATACCCATCTTTGGAAGTGGGAATATAGCCACCTGTGTCAATAATGGAAACAAGCTCATGAGCAGTCAGTCAGGTGCTTTTTAAACCTGTGGTAGACAACATTAGCAGACAGCACTGGATACTGTACTATAGTATAAATAAATTGCAGCATATAGTTTTAGGGTAATTCGCCAGTTGCCACATATCATCATGCGATTTATAGATTGTACATTATCTAAATCATTAATTATGTTAACTTGTGTCAGTAACTTTCTAATTATTAGTAGTCTTGTCTTGATTCAAATAGTATCATTGCTTGTATAAAGTTCTCTTTGTAAATTTGAATGTATGATTTCTTTCACACATCTTTTTCCAAATTTAAGTGAAACCTTAAATGGTAATCAAGGAAGAGGATCACTGCTCTCAAAGGTATGCACCTGCATAATGAAACCACTCTAAGTAATAGTCTTATGTCATGTTTATATGTAAGAAATGGGCTGGCATTCAAACAACATTTGTCCTTAATATTGACTTACTGTAAACAAAATTTGGTTTGTAAAGAAAGATAAATATTTCTTAAAATCAAAGTTAAGGGCAAATGTTAATTAAATTCATTAGTCAGGAACATTACAGAGGGTGGCGGCACGGTGGTGCAGTGGATAGCACTGTCGCCTTACAGCAAGAAGGTCTCGGGTTCGAATCCAGGCTGGGGGCCTTTCTGTGTGGAGTTTGCATGTTCTCCCCGTGTCCGCGTGGGTTTCCTCCGGGTACTCCGGTTTCTTCCCACAGTCCAAAGACATGCACGTTAGGCTAATTGGAGAGTCTAAATTGCCCGTAGGTATGAGTGTGTGAGTGAATGGTGTATGTAGTGCCCTGTGATGGATTGGCGACCTGTCCAGGGTGTATTCCTGCCTCTCGCCCCAATGCATGCTGGGATAGGCTCCAGCCCCCCCGCGACCCTAACTAGGAATAAGCGGTTGAAGATGAGATGAGATGAGACTACAGAGGGTTCAATCTCTATAGGCCATTCAGATCAAAATGATTCCAAATATAACCTAGTGTCTGTTTTCTTGTTGAATGTGTTCCTGTTGGGAGGCATGCCTTCCTTAAATACCAGATTTACAGGAGAAGGAGGCAGTGAAAATCACATTTGTCCATAAAACTGGGTTTAAAGATAATATTTCTAACTAGCTCTCCAGATGTAAATGAGGAAGAGGGCTCTTTATCAAAAACCTGTTGATGTTACACATGAAAATAGACATGCACAAAGTATTCATTGTCCATTGATTCAAGCTGATTTGTCAAATTAAAGTTTACACCTAGGCAGTTTATCACTACTTTTCTACCGGTGACATTAGTGGCACAGAATTAACTATGGGATGTATTGAAATATATTTAGCAGGTATTATTGTTTCAGCCACCAACAGAAGGGAATACTGAAATTCTGTTCAGCAATTCTGTTTTTTTCCCATTTCATTCATTTAAACATACACACATACACACACACACACACACACACAGCCCAGAAGATCTCTTTCAATTCACCTCTAATTGATTGTATTTTACCGTACAATTTAAAACAGTGAATGCACATTTGTTATGCATGATATAAAAGGCAAAGTTACAGCATTGGCAAAGCATTGCCATGCTATTCTGTGTAATGCTGTACCTGTCTGCTGGCATATTCGGTGGATACAAGTATTTTTGTGCTGCAGCAGTTCCTCCTTCCTCTTAAGCAGCACCTCCAGCTCCTTCTCGATTTTGTCCAACTCAGACGGCCTCACAGAGCCTTCTGTAAGACACCGACAACATTTGGTCAGACTGCAAGTGTTTGTTGCTGAGGATGTCATTTCCCAAAGTTCCTGGGCTGCCTATTACAAAGACAGATATGACCCAGAAGGGTTACCTGTGTTTCTCTTGTTCATGAACTCATGCTGCTTAAGCAGTATGGCATACCGCTCCTCAAGGTGCTGCTGTCTGAGTGCCGACAGGCAGAGCTCCTCCAAAATCTCCTCCAGCTCGTGGTGCTCTGGGGGGCCTGGCATACTGGGCACTGACAGGAACACAAGCAAGGTCAACTCTATAGGGAGCAGGCAGCTCTATAAGCTGTCTGTCTATCCTTCCCCAAACCTGGAGGTTATATATTTCCAATTTTCCACTCTAACATCAGAAGGTTGTTGGTTTCTCTCAAACTCATAGTCTCAAAATGCTTTGGAGATATGATTTTGAACTGGGTTTAGCTTTGATGCTATATTTTGAAGGATCCATTTATATATATATATGCATGCATTAATTACCATGTTACAAGTATTATCGCTGTTTATCACTGCATTTAAATTTCATGGTATTTCATGTGACCACTATGAACATAGGAATAGATTTTTAGCTTTTCTGTGTATGAGTTATACAGCTTTACAAAATGTATATACCAAAATCTTCTTTATCTTTCCTTGCCTAACAGAAAAATCCAATCACCTTTTCTTGCCTTTCCCTATATACTATTACTATTCTATTCCAAGAGCATCAAGAAAGGCTTTTGAATGCAGCACAGTCTTTAAAATTCCAACACAGTATCAATAAAACACACGTTCCTAATTATATCTATAGATTAGATATTATAATATATATAATGTAGAGTTTTACCTTTATGCTGAAGGCAGAAACAGTTGTGAGGAATGCCCCCACTGATCCTTTACAGCCAAGTGCAACACCAGGAAATAAGGGCATTTGTTGTCCATGCTTTGTTCAGGAAGACAGGAGCTCCTATCCTATTGGGGGACCAGAAAGCAGTGACAACACCAGCAAGTGTCGAGGTGTGCGCAGAAATTTTTAATTTCTAGTGGGATAAGAGATGAAATTGCCACTCCCAATTGTTTACAATGTTCAGAACACACTAATTCGCCACACTATTCATTCAGGCTCAGGTTTCCTCTGTACAGGCATTTGTTCTATTCTTTAGTCATTGTGATAGTTATTGGTAGTGGGTGCCCCACAATCATCAGTTCAGGCACAATAAAAAGTATATTGAAAAATCTGCTAAATGTATGCTGTATGTGCAAACCATTTTTATGGTTTGCACATACATCTGTGTGTGCAAGCCATACAATAATGATGTTTTATTTCAACAGGTGAACTTTGGGTGACCACACATTCACATGGCCTTGCAGCCATGTGGGTCAGCCCAAGGACAGGTATTTCAACACTTCATTTCATTTGTGAGGGAGGTCTAACCGTAAGTAAACCCTACATATTTCTAAGAAGACATTCTCTCAATTTAATGTATGCCATTTAGCAGATGCTTTGCATGCCATTTGCATGTTTGAAACAAGCAGACAGGACAAATAGAGACATCCAATTTGTTGACATAAACAAATTTGAGATTTCGGTACCTCCCATAAAAATGTTGGGCAACGCTACGTATAGATCAGGACTGATAATCAGCCTTGATGTATTGCAGAAACATATGAGGTGAATGTGAGTGTGGGAGTAAGCCGAGTCTGTTATGTTTTGCTACTTTTGTTCAGCTTGTTTTTGTATTTTATTATTTTCTCATTATCACTCATCATTCACGTCTGTCCGTGTTCCTTGTTTTTCGGTAATCCACTCCTCGTCTTTGTTGTTGCACTATTCGGGCGATTTCGACTTTACGGGTTTTCTGCCTTATTTTCCTATCTCGTTTACTTCCCTCTTTCTTTCTATCACTCTCTACATATTAGTTAGGTGTAAATAGTACCAACCAACTAATCTACTAACATTAGGGATTTAGATTACGTTACTACATTTACTTTACTCCTGAAAAGGAGGGGGTGGGTCAACACACACTCAGAGAAGCCCTCAGTGCAACCAAATTTACGGCCCCTCACGCTTACTCTGCCTGCTGCATCTGCGTTCACAGCTGTCAGTAGAAGAGGGGTGGCACACTGATGTACTACAGTGGATGAACACCTGCAAGGAAAACCCAACAATTTAAGGCTGAAGGGATTGATGCATGTGCAAATCTGGAAGTACACTAGCCATGTAAACGAATGTAGCAACCCAGGTCTGGTTTTAAATCAGTGTATAGATGGCCCAGTCAGCCTTTACCGCATCTTAAATCATAACAGGAAGCCTTGAGCAGCTATAGTCCAGCCAGTACCGTTGCCTTCTGGGGGAGCACAGAAGCAACATCAACAAAGGTGAACATCTTGATGAACCGCTTGTAGTGGGTTGGGTTTGGGAGCCCAGAGGAGCCATCCACAGGGACTATGGTGGTCCATTACCAGTCACCATGGTAGGGACACCTGGAGAGAGACCCAGAGTGAGGGAGGGGGACCAGCAGGAACAGCAGGGTTTTAGTTACCCATCAACCAGCAGGCTCCACTGGGGCAGGCTGAGGGGGCTAGAGGTGGGTGTAGCCCAGCAATGCTCCAGCAGGAGGACAATGTTGGGATCAGTCCTCTCCAGGATGTGAACCTCCACATACACAGGGTCCCGCAGCACCTTAGTCACAGGGTAGTCCGCTGCATCATAGTAGCTGTACACGTTTGCTATGGAGAAGGGATGTTAGTAACCAACAGTGGATACGGTTAGCTGGTGTGAAACATTGGTAGTCACTGAAAGTGGATTGAAATCAGCTACATTTAAAACCAGCACACGTGAATGACACTCGTTTTTAAAAGGTCCAAATGAAAAGCAAGCTTTACCATCAGAGCATCCTTTTGCATCACATTGACCATTAGCCAGTCGGAGCAGGGGGCCTGGAGCAGTCACTGGTAGGGGAGGAGGCACCGTGTTCACCTGCACTGGCTGGAAGGACAACCTGGAACACAGGAGTAAACCTCAGTGCAGTCGAGCACAAGCAAACATAGTGGAGCCACTTACTCATGAATGCTGTCCCTTGTTATGGAGCCCAAGTCTCAAATCCCCACTTCATATGAAGAGGACAGTTGGTTCTCATACACCACACAACCCCCTTCCTCCTGCAAGAGGTTAAGCAAGAAAATGTAGACAAGCAGTCATGCACTAAAGCCAGTCCACCTGCTGATGGCTAATAACCCACCTTCATTGTGGTGCCACAGGCACTGGCTGGGAACTGGAACACTACGAAGGCAGCAGTGCTGCCAATAGGGCCACAAGGAGCCACGTTGCCACCCTCCAGCAGCCTCACTGAATCAAGGCTCAGCCGCGGCATGATGGTATCACTCGCCACCACAACCGTAAACTGACCATTTCGGAGACATTGGACAGTGACTGGTGTAGGAATAGTAAAAGCATTAAACACAGAAGGCAGTACCACCATTTTAGGAAAAGCCAGGAATAAATCCAAATCATTCCAATATTTAACACTGACCTTCCTTAGCATAGTAGCACTGCCCTTGGTCAAAACAGCAGTCGATGGCTTCACAAGCAGCACCATCAATACCAGGGTCTCCACATGGCACCCTCTCAACGTCACTAACCTGGCATCTATGTAAAGGAATCTCTCCGGTTTTTCCTTTAAAATACTTATCTTGGTGTACCTGTGCCAAAGCAATGGCCAAAACACTAAGCCAAAGCTGCACACGGCACACTGCACACGGCACACGGCACACTGCACACTGCACACTGCACACTGCACACTGCACACTGCACACTGCACACTGCACACTGCACTGATGTTGCTCCATGATGAAATGAAACAAAGCAATACCAGGAGGCCTGCCTCAGGTGTTTAAATACTGCAGTGCACTGATTGTCTCAGCTGGGTAATTAGATAACGAGAACGCCACACACACATTAGCACCAACAGATGCATGCCTCACAGCAAAAGGTGTCGAATCCAGGTATACTCTGTATAAGATTAAATGTACTAGGAAATAGTTTTGCCCTGTGATGGTCAAAGTGGGTGATTCCTGGTAATTAAAACCCTGTTAATTTTTAATAGTGAGATAGATTTCAAGATGTAAATTTAATCTTTATGTTGACAGAATATGCAGGATGTTTTTGTCATGCCTTTTCTAAAATGGGTAACAATGTTTAAGTTGTTTATCTTGCAGCATCAATGTGCATAAACTTTTCACAGCATATGAGAGATCCACATCTTGTCATATGTGGGGTTTAGCTTTCCCCAGTCACTGTGTTTATGTGATATAAACACGCCTTAATCCACAGCGTGAGGTTCTTATTCACTGGAGGTGCTATTATGAAAATAAACCCGAACATGGTGGTGCAGTGGACAGCACTGTCACCCTACAGCAAGACGGCCCCAGGTTCGAATCCTGGCTGGGGCCTTTTTGTGTGGAGTTTGCATGTTTTCCCCATTTTCCAGGGCTGTGACAAAGCTGTGATTAAGAGACACCAATCATGTTGAGGTTGGTGCAATCCAGCAAATCATGTTAACTACTTTATAAGCATGTGGTAGTAAGAGTCTGAGAATGTTTGAATCCTTAGAAACGTTCCCCACTAATCTGCCAAACGGTGAGCACACTCTGTCTGAAGTTAAACCACATATGGTACAATACCATTTTGAAATGCAGTGTGTTGTTGGAAAGTACTGTCTTGCCATAGGTCAAGTAAGAGAACCATGGCCCTCTTCTTTGAATTTCCCTGTGCTTTCAGCATTGTGAAGTCTTACTGTCTGTTACTTAAAACACAGTTGGAATTATCATAAAAATGTAAGATTTGGATTTGTAGGTTTTTTTTAATACATTTATTTTTCCAATTTAACCCATTTTTCCAATTTGGTAGCCAATTACTCCCACTGTGCTTAGTTCAATCCCCTCCCTCGTAGTTCGCTGCCGTAGCCCTGTGAGCGACAGTGACAAAGGCGAAGCCCTGCCTCCTCCAAGACAGCACTCGTCGTGCTGTCGACTGTAATTCTGGCACCCTAGAACCATTCCTGTGCACAGCGAACTGTGTCAGCTTCCCTCACCCCTCCCAGAGGCGGACAGCCAATTGCCGCCCCGGTGGCACTCCCGGCCAGAGCCAACTTTGGCGCAACGGGGAATCGAACCCTGGTCACCGTGGTCAGCGTCAGACATTAAAACCACTAGACCACACGGCAGGCCCGAATTTGTATGTTTTATTGGCAAAACTCAATGTAATTAATTATAAAGCTTTTATTTGTGTACACAAAAGCATAAGGGATTGACTGAATTCTCACCAGAGACTCCTCCATTTGTCTCATACTTTCTTTCATGTCCTCCAAAGCTTTTGCCACACCCTTTACTTCCTATAAATGGACCTGGAAACCAAACCCATAACAGAGTAACAAGTAAGTTCAAACCTGTTTCACCGTGTCAATAATTAACACGTAACTTAACATTGGTTTAAAAAAAAGCCAGGAATTATTTTCAATATGAACTATAACTTAAATTATCCTGCAGATGTCCATTTTATCAAACAGGAGAAAAAACTGTCATCAAATTGCTGATATATAACAATATATCCAAAAATTATATTTTTTTCCGATGGAGATGAGAGCTGCAAAGTGAAAGAACACCAAGATCGCTTTACTTTATGAGGCCTGTGCATTGAAAGCTCCCCATGCTATATTTTAATGCGATGCTGATATAATCATTTTCAGCCGTGTAATGTTGGAAAGGTCACCTCTGTACATGATTGTTAAAGGAAAGGCATTTTTTAATTATAGTTTTAATAAAGAAACCATGTATCTTAGTAATATATTTAAGGGTGGAAATGAATATATTGTACAGTATCTTGCCAGTATGCTGCACTGTAGCAGGTCATACAGTATTGTTTTCCATCTATGATGTCATTAACTATGCCTGTTTTCATTCAGGTTTTCCACTAACACTATTATTTATTAAAACATGGTCATGGCCATGGTCATGATATGGTCTGTTTGGTGAGACTTGCACACTACATGAACCCTACTCCTTATATCTGTTTGACGGTACAGGATCTACATTAATGAGTCACATATTTCTACAGTGGGCTGAGCCTGGGAGATGTCCAAGTTAACCTTTACATAAGTGCCCATGTGCAGACCCATGGGCAGCTATGAAAGAATGTAGTGCATCTGGAAACTGCTGTTGATGGAGTCATTTGTTGCTACAGCAACAGCCATTAAACTCTGCATGCGATTAACTTTGTTTGAGGTAGCCGTGATCTGACTGCTGATCATTTCCTGCGCCTCCCTGAAGCTCTAGATGCTATTTCGCACATATTCACGCACACAGTATCCTATTGCCTGCGGTGTTACCTGTAGTGCCTCCATCTGAGAGAGAGTGCTGTCCCTTGTATCCTTAAGGATCCTTACTTCATCCAACATGTCCCCCAGCACAGACATGGCCTAAAATTCACCAAATGTATCACAAAAGCAAAAAAATAACTGACTCACATTCTGCACATGTCAGATTTTTCATCCTTCAAAACAGCAATACTGTGTAAGAGGAATAACAAAAATTAAGAACACAGATGAAGAAAACCAAACAATGATGAAATACACTATAAACACATACAAAACAAACCTGATAGGGAGTACATCTACTATCTTTACCCATGTGCCAACAGCTTTCTAAATTAGAGGTGTTTATTTATGTCACTGCTGAAATAGAAAACCCATGATCCTCACATGAATAATGCCAGCTAAGTTGTGATTTGTGATGCCATCAGTGGACCACTGTTTTTTGCATCACTGACTCTTAACAGTGTATAGATACCATTTTAAGTTTGGTAAAAATCTATTTCTCATAAAAATCCTAAGTTTTTGCTGCTCCAGTCTTTTGCATGTCAGGATCTGCCCTGTTGCACTGGGTACAGGGAGTATAAGCAGGTAAAGTGTCTCAAACAAGCTGTTATCATAGTGCCAGGGCTGTTGGAAATTAATTGCATAATTACATTTTATTTATTATATAAGTTCTTATATATTAAAAGATTGTGTTTTGCCTTGTAATTGCAAATGTTATTGTTTTGCCTTGTAATTGCAAACCTTAAGTTTTAGAAGAAGAGCATTATGTGATGGTTATTTCACCAGGTAAATTATTAATAATGCATCTCAGTTTTACAATACAATGCAATACAATCATTTAGCAGTTGGTCATTTCAAATGTTGTTTACCCATACCACAGGTTGTCACTAAAAGGTCAAATGAAAGCAATGTAAGGCCTCTCTCTGTATGTGATAGGGTTTGTGGGAGGAAATTAAATAACCTGATATTTAATATGGAAGCATGTTATTTAAATTCCAACTTAACGCTCTGATTCATCAGATTCTTGCGCTTTCCAATAGTGTTCTTTTTGTGAAGCTGCATTAGTTGCCACATGTCTCTGACAAGCTGGGTGTTGCCAGAAAAGACCTGCTTCAGGAAGGCATCGGTACCGGGCAGCTGGTCCAGGGCATCCAGGCGTTGCTCGAGCCTGACCAACCTTTGCGCCAGTGCATGGGCAGAGAAACCAGCAGAGCCAGGGACGTGGGTAAGTTCCACTTCTCCTGAATTAAAACCAATCTCAGGTTGAACTGATGCTCTTCTCTGAGAGATCCTCTTCACTGAGCTGATGCCGAGGTGATCCAGGACACAATGTAGGAGAGAGTATAAGGCTGTAAAATTGACAGATCCTGCTTCAGGGTTACCTATTGCCAGGTCTGCCAGCTCTGTTAACGTGATCATATTCATTACTGTCACCTTTCCCTTCTGGTACACTAATATGAGAATACAAGTTTTATTTTTTATTGTCCTTGTCTTATTGTTTGTTTATGTGTAATTTATATCATTGTTTTGTAATCAGGGCACCATTGTAAATGAGACTTGGTCTCAATGGGCTCCCCTGGCTAAATAAAGGTAAAATTAAAATAAAAAGTTGAGATGAGTGTGACTTGTTCTTGACTTGACCCAGGTAAAACAGTACCAAACCTCCTGCAGCTTTAACTACTGGCTTATAGTTAGGTCTCCAGGTCCACTAATCAGGCCATAAACCACTGAATCAGAAAGGGCTCCTTACAGACCTCTTCTTCGCAAGCCAGGAGGGATTGTAAGGGTTGCTAGGAGAGACACAAGCAGATTCCCTTATAGACAGAAACTAAGGATCTGCCTAAATTGCAATTGTAATAGCCTACCTAAATCCTCTGCAATTGCTATGAGATCAAATTGAGCAGTGACAAATATGACTGTGGCTGATTGCTTCCCAGGAAATGTGGCATATACGACTTATACGGCATATACAACTTTGACATGGTCAATAAATCTCAGAGGCTCCATCCCCGCTTTCTGACTCAAATACTATTTTTATTGATTGTGCCTTTCAAGTTGCATCCTCCACTGATGCACTCGTCCATGAGTCAGTGCCAATTTGACACTCTACAGTCTACACAGCAATAAAGTTGACTTACATTAGATTATTGTAATACTCTGTATTCAAGTATTAATAGTCAGGTTTAACCTTTTTTGTGTTAGACTTCCTCCTTTGCTCACTTCTAGGGATGGAACCCCCATGGTATTACTCTGCAACTTTAATATCCAATTACACAGCTCAGCTCGATAGCTTCCTTCCACTCTCTAAGACTGAGCGATGTCTGGATTCTGTTTGTGTTGTGCATGGAACTTCACTCCTGCCTAAACTGTTTGCTCTTCTTAACACAGAAGCAGTTAGATGGCCGACTATGAGTAGAATGTCCAGGGATCCATTTATGATGTCCAATGGTTGTCCACTCCTCCTCCATACCCAGGGAGTCCCAGATTATCATGTAATGAGGAGAAGAGTGGAAGGTAGAGCCAGGTACCTGTCTCAGGCACCTCAGAACAGCTACTATTGTACTGTATGCTAGTTCATTCTGGGTCAAGTGTATAATATGGGAAATGACTACAGATAGTGAACAAAAATGGAAATACCCATTTTATATGGGTAAATGAGGGCAACTGCTTGAAATGCTTGGAATAATGGAGGCTAAAGCCCAAACATTTAAATTGATGATTACTCTCAACAGGTTTCTATTTACATTCCTTTATTATGAATTATGGTAGAGCCATTTCCAAACAGACTCATGGCTGTAATTCAAGCAAAGGGTCCTTCTGCCAAGTATAACTCAGCGGCATGTAAACTTATCAATCCAATGGATTCTTTTTTTAGTTTTAATTAATGTTCAGAAATTTTGAGAATTGTTTTTCCACCTGGAAGTTGTAGGGTAAAATGTGTAAATAAAGGTGAAAAAGGTCTGATTTAATGTTTTAATTTGAGGCTGTAAGGCAACAAAAGGTACCATTTTTGAGACTGGGTGTAGAATTGAAAGGGGCACTGTATATATGCACCAGGCTGGCCCACTATATTTGTAGCCTGCTCTGGTGGACAATTAGAGTAGCTCTTTGCACCTTTTATTCTTCTCTGTTCACTTATGCGTAATACCTGCATAACTGTGAACCTGTGGCCAACTTTGGTGATCTTTGTCAGACCTAACCATTTATTTTTGGTCATATCTGAGAACCTGACACACACACACACAAACACACCGCCTATGGTAGTGACAAAGGCGGTCCTCCGAGCCGGCAATCGCCAAGCCACCAACTGTAACTCTGGTACACACAGAGCCACTCCTATACGCAGAAAACTCATATCAGCTTCCCTCCCCCCTCCCTAGGGCGGACAGCCAATTACCGCCCCCTGGTGGTAATCCTGGCCAGAGCCAATACTGGCACGGCCGGTGGAATCGAACCCCAGTCACGGTGGCCAACGTTGAACATTGTAACCACTAGACCAGTGGTTCCCAAACAGTCCTGGGGACCCACTGTGTATGCTGGTTTTTAGCCAATCTCTTGATCAATTAACTTTGTTGAAAATGTTTGACTCCTTGCCATTTGCTCTTGAACTCTTCATTTGCATGCATGTGTGGTATGCACATTTTTAGCAATTAGAACCCCACTGATTTCACCTGCCAGTCTATAATTGAATTGATTCAAAAAAGGTAATCTCTTTCTAAAGGAATCATGTGTCATATAGCACATTACAGAAAATGAGAGCGTTAGTTGATCTGGGAAATGGATATGGGACATGTATTGTTCATGACATGCATAGCTATTCCTGACATAATATGGCCTTAAGAGAGTGAATCATTCTTTAATAGAAATGAATTGTCTAATAGGGAGCAATTAACAGCTACGTACAATTCAGAGGCTGCCATTATGGTTGGAACAAAAACCGGCATGCACAGTGGGTCCCTGGGACCAAGTTTGGGAACCACTGCCCTAGACCACCCGGAAGGCCCCCAGATACTTGGTTTTTTGAATGATCATCATAGTGACTCCTTTCTACATACAACGATGTGCCTAGATAATTCATGCGGCTACCTCTTAACCTCACACAGCACTAAGCTCTTTGAACCTGGACGGGCCATCTGGAGCTTGAACTGTATTCACAACATTTAAATAGCAAGAGCAGATTTGTGAATGTATGGAAAAACCTGTAAAAACTCAAACTAAATCAAGCCTGTATTTTGTTGTTTATTTAAAGTTAGTTGTGTGTCACCCATAATCAGTTAATGATAGCACACATTTACTGAATACATATGGTTGTGCTTTTAGATTCATAATAATATCCATTTGTTTGATCAGCAAATTTCTTCTTTTATAATAGAAAACACTTTTCATGACTTTTTACATCTGCTCTGCCTTGTTGTAATGAATATGTCATTATGGTTTAGTGAAGAAAGAACCTGTTTCCCAAATACGTTTAGCCATTTATGTGGAGCCTCAACACATCTCCATGCAATGGATTAATGAGTAAACTTTTACAGCAGTTTTTACGAGGCACTGCTATCAGTTGAACAACGTAGTAAATATTTAGTGTGGTCATTTTAGAGTGAATTTGAATTTTCCTGCACATGTAATTGTTGGGCCATATGTATCTGATCAAGAATGGTCACTGACTGGACTACTCTATACGTTAAAATGGTTTGTATTGAAATAAATGTCATGTATTAAATTTTTCACTTGATGTTTTTGTTGTTGTAAGAGTAATTCTGTAGACCAGGTCCCATCCATGGGAAATTATACACATTTGTTCAAACAGAGTTTTGTGAATTGTGGTGAAAATAGACAAGCAGGTCAAAGGTGCCACCAGTTGCATCCCCTCAAGTGTCAGCAGTATGCTCCCAACAGTGATGGGTTTGATAGTTCCAGGCTTGCACCTATTTGTAGCACTGCATAATTCTTTACATTTACATTTTAAGCATTTAGCAGACGCTCTTATCCAGAGCAACTTACAATATGTGCATTAATACATGGTAGGAACAATACATGGTAGGAACAATCATAGTTCACAAATCACTTCCTCTAAAAGAAACTAAAAGCGGTAATCACTGTAAAATTCCATGAATGACAATGAAAATAATAGGCAGTCATATCAGCACCTAGGGTATCAGTAAATATTTCCATATCTTTCATTTTAAATATATACATACATTTTAAAACTTATTTTTAATATAATTTAATCTAGTCTTGAATATCATATAAGGATTTACTTCACATTTATTGATCAAGTGCAGCCTTTTTGTCTGTCACTGAAGATATTTAAGGCCCAATCTTCAAAATGTAGGACTAAAATGCTGGTGCATTTCTCAGAATGACCATAATGACAACTAAAAACCAAAAGGACAACTTTTTAAAACTATGAACAGCAATAGTGGTAAATCACCAATAACTATGAGCCATATGTATAGTCTTTATTGGTTGGTCAAATGTTATTTCAATATATTGGTCTATAAGATTTTCTGGGCTACCTCAAATTGATTTAATCATTTTATGTATATCCCACTCCTATATACTGTCAAATTCAGAAGCAAAACCACACTGCAACTATTCATGAACCACAATAGATTTTAGTGAGAGATTTTGTCAATGGTGACATGACTATTGAATAGCACAACTGCAGCCCCTATTACAGGTAGGGGCAGGTCTCTCTTATCCCTGGATGAGTTTACTTTCAGTTGAGTTCACTTACTTGCATAAAAAAAAAAAATCCTTAAGAATTTGATGGTATGTAAAGCAATGAAATGTGCTATCCTGTCTCCTGTGCAATACATCTGCTGAAAAAAAGAAGTGTTTTTAGTGTGTACAGTGCATATAAGATCTTCAATTATTAATTCAATTATTATTAAACTTGTGTTCAGGTTCATTCATTCATTATCTAACCTGCTTATTCCTGGTCAGGGTCGCTGGAGCCTATCCCAGCATGCATTGGCACAGGAATACACCCTGGAGAACGGGGAAACATGCAAACTCCACACAAAAAGGCCCTGGCCAGGATTTGAACTCAGGACCTTCTTGGTGTAGGGTGACAGTGCTGTCCACTGCACCACCATGTTTGGGTTTATTTTCATATAGCACCTCCAGTGAATAAGAACCTCACGCTGTAGATTAAAGCGTGTTTATATCACATAAACACGGTGACTGGGGAAAGCTAAACCCCACAAATGACAAGATGTGGATCACTCATATGCTGGGAAAAGTTTATGCACATTGATGCTGCAAGATAAACAACTTAAACATTGTTACCCATTTTAGAAAAGGCATGACAAAAACATCCTGCATATTCTGTCAACATAAAGATTAAATTTACATCTTGAAATCTACTCACTATTACAAAAAATAACTTTTTAATTACCTCACCCACTTTGACTGAAAACTATTTCAGTACATTTAATCTTATCAGTACAGAGTATACCTACACCTTTGTGCACGCATCTGTTGGCGCTAATCACTGTGTGGAATTCTCGTTATCTAATTACCCAGCTGAGACAATCAGTGCACTGCAGTATTTAAACACCTGAGGCAAGCCTCCTGGTATTGCTTTGTCTCATTTCATCATGGAGCAACATCAGTGTGCAGTGTGCAGCTTTGGCTTAGTGTTTTGGCCATTGCTTTGGCACAGGTACACCAAGATAAGTATTTTAAAGGAAAAACCGTAGATATTCCTTTTCATAGATGCCAGGTCAGCGACGTTGAGAGGGTGCCATGTGGAGACCCTGGTAGACTGCTGTTTTGACCAAGGGCAGTGCTACTATGCTAAGGAAGGTCAGTGTTAAATATTGGAATGATTTGGATTTATTCCTGGCTTTTCCTAAAATGGTGGTACTGCCTTCTGTGTTTAATGCTTTTACTATTCCTACACCAGTCACTGTCCAATGTCTCTGAAATGGTCAGTTTACCGTTGTGGTGGTGAGTGATACCACCGTGCCGCGGCTGAGCCTTGATTCAGTGAGGCTGCTGGAGGGTGGCAACATGGCTCCTTGTGGCCCTATTGGCAGCACTGCTGCCTTTGTAGTGTTCCAGTTCCCAGCCAGTGCCTGTGGCACCACAATGAAGGTGGGCTATTAGCCATCAGCAGGTGGACTGGCTTTAGTGCATGACTGCTTGTCTACATTTTCTTGCTTAACCTCTTGCAGGAGGAAGGGGGTTATGTGGTGTATGAGAATCAACTGTCCTCTTCATATGAAGTGGAGATTGGAGACTTGGGCTCCATAACAAGGGACAGCATTCATGAGTAAGTGGCGGGATTGTTTTCCACCATGTTTGCTTGTGCTTGACTGCACTGAGGTTTACTCCTGTGTTCCAGGTTGTCATTTACATTTACATTTACATTTACATTTTAAGCATTTAGCAGACGCTCTTATCCAGAGCGACTTACAAGATGTGCATTAATACAAGGTAAGAACAATCATAGTTAGCGCACAAGATCAGTGCAGTAATACAGCAATAGACATCATTGCAGGCGTCTGCGTATCATACCTGTAACACTGGGAAGGAAAAGGTTAGTGTTTTTTTTTTTTTTTAAGTTTTTTAATTTTTTTAATAGTGTAGAACAAGTAAACAGTGGTGACGACAGATTGACTAGATGGACAGTGTTCAGTGGTAGTGGAGTCTGAAGAGGTGGGTTTTGAGTCTTGCGGAAGATTGGAAGTGATTCCGCAGTCCTGACCGATTGCGGGAGGTCGTTCCACCAGCGAGGGACCAGGACAGAGAAGAGGCGAGACCGCGACAAAGATAGAACATAAACACGGAACTTAAATACAAGCAGGGAAGGGGAACACAATAGGAATCAGGTGTGACTGGGAGGAAAGAAGGGCAGGAACACAGGTGAAAACGATGGGATTCGCTAATACAATAACGAGGGGAAACGAAAGACACGGACTGGGAATCACACAGACACATAGACAATATACGACCTGGAAGAGCAGGCAGACACGTGCAGAGTTCGAAGGGGCAGAACGCATATAGAGAATCTGCGTGCAAATGAAGCGAAACGTGAGAAGCGTACAGGGATAGGACAACGAGAGAGAGAATGATAGCGATAGACAGAAGCGTGAGATAATTAGTAATTAGTAATGTTAGTAACTAAATCTAAATCCCTAATGTTAGTAGATTAGTACGTTAGTACTATATACATCTAACTAATATATACAAAGTGTTATAGGAAGAAAGAAGGAAATAAAACGAGATTAGAAACTAAGACAGAAAAACCGAAAACTAGAATTTCCCGAAGTGCATGACAAAGACAAGGAGTGGATCTCAAAACAAACAGGAACAATGACAGACGGGGAACAGAACATGAATGAAACAAGAATGATGAATGAAAAATAAACAAAGTACAAGAACAAGCCAAACAAACATAGCAGAACATAACAGACCCAGAATGAACTAGCACACAGTACAATAGTAGCTGTTCTGAGGAGACAGGTACCTGGCTCTACCTTCCACTCTTTTCCTCATTACATGATAGCCTGGGACTCCCTGGGTATGAAGGAGGAGTGGACAACCATTGGACATCATAAATGGATCCCTGGACAGAATCCTGGACATTCTACTAATAGTCGGCCCTCTAACTGCTTCGGTGTTAAGAAAAGCAAACAGTTTAGGCAGGAGTGAAGTTCCGTGCACAACACAGACATTTAACAGAATCCAGGCTTCACTCAGTCTTGGAGAGTGGAAGGAAACTAGCAAACTGAGCTCTGTAATTGGATATTAAGGTCACAGAGTAATACCCTAGAAGTGAGCTAAGCAGGAAGTCTAACAAAAAAAAGGTCAAACCTGAGTATTAATACTTGAATACAGAGTATTACAATAATCTTTTCTAAGTAAACTTTATTGCTGTGTAGACTGTAGAGTGTAAAATAAGCACTGACTCATGGATGAGTGCATCGGAGGAGGATGTGACTTGAAAGGCAAAATCAATAAAAATACTACTTGAGTCAGAAAGCGGGGATGGAGCCTCTTTGAGATTTATTGACCATGACAAAGTTATATATGCCGTATAAGTCGTATATGCTACATTGCCTGGGAAGCAATCGGCCACAGAAATATTTGTCACTGCTCAATTTGATCTCATAGCAATTGCAGAGGATTTAGGCAGGCTATCACAATTGCAATTTAGGCAGATCCTTAGTTTCTGTCTATAAGGGAATCTGCTTGTGTCTCTCCTAGCAACCCTTACAATCTCTCCTGGCTTGCGAAGAGGAGGTCTGTAAGGAGCCCTTTCTGATTCAGTGGTTTATGGCCTGATTAGTGGACCTGGAGACCTAACTATAAGCCAGTAGTTAAAGCTGCAGGGGGTTTGGTACTGTTTTACCTGGGTCAAGTCAAGAACAAGTCACACTCATCTCAACTTGTATTCTCATATTAGTGTACCAGAAGGGAAAGCTGACAGTAATGAATATGATCACGTTAACAGAGCTGGCAGACCTGGCAATAGGTAACCCTGAAGCAGGATCTGTCAATTTTACAGCCTTATACTCTCTCCTACATTGTGTCCTGGATCACCTCGGCATCAGCTCAGTGAAGAGGATCTCTCAGAGAAGAGCATCAGTTCAACCTGAGATTGGTTTTAATTCAGGAGAAGTGGAATTTACCCACATCCCTGACTCTGCTGGTTTCTCTGCCCATACACTGGCGCAAAGGTTAGTCAGGCTCGAGCAACGCCTGGATGCCCAGGACCAGCTGCCTGGTACCGATGCCTTCCTGAAGCAGAGCTCTTCTGGCAGCACCCAACTTGTCAGAGACATGTGGCAGCTAATGCAGCTTCGCAAAAAGACAGAAGCCAACCAGGATGGTATCACCAAGGTAACCACAACCACAGGTGTGCTCCTTCAGCTGAGAACACTATTGGAAAGTGCAAGAATCTGATTAATCAATGGGTTAAGTTGGAATTTAAAGAACATGCTTCCATATTAAATATCTGATTATTTAATTTCCTCCTACCAACCATACTATCACATACAGAGAGAAGCCTTACATTGCTTTCATTTGACCTTTTAGTGAAAACCTTTGTTATGGGTAAACAACATTTTGAATGACCAACTTAATTTGTTCCAATCTTGAAGATGTCTTGGAGCAAAACTTACTTTCTGTAAGTCGCTTTGGATAAAAGTGTCTGCTAAATTATTGTATTGTATTGTATTGTAAAACTGAGATGTATTATTAATTATTGAAAACCTGGTGAAATAACCATCACATAATGCTCTTCAGAAACCCCTGTAGGTAATTAGAATCAATACTATCTTTTAATATATAAGAACTTATATAATAAATAAAATGTAAAATTTTGTGCAATTACATTTTAATTTCCAACAGCCCTGGCACTATGATAATAGCTTGTTTGAGACACTTCACCTGCTTATACTCCCCGTACCCAGTGCAACAGAGCAGATCCTGACATGCAAAAGACTGGAGCAGCAAAAAAAATAAGATTTTTACGAGAAATAGATTTTTACTGAACTTAAACTTTAAATGGTATCTACGTATACACTGTTAACAGTCAGTTATGCAACAAACAGTGGTCCACTGATGTCATCACAAATCACAACTTAGATGGCATTATTCATGTGAGGATCATGGGTTTCCTGTTTCAGCAGTGACATAAATAAACACCTCTAATTTAGAAAGCTGTTGGCATATGGGTAAATATAGTAGATGTACTCCCTATCAAGTGAGTTTTGTATGTGTTTATAGTGTATTTCATCATTATTTAGTTTTCTTCATCTGTGTTCTTCATTTTTGTGTTCATTTGTTATGCCTCTTACACAGTATTGCCGTTTTAAAGGATGAAAAACTTGACACGTGCAGAATATGAGTGAGGTCTTTTTTTGCTTTTGTGATACATTTGGTGAATTTCAGGCCATGTCTGTGCTGGGGGACATACTGGATGAAGTAAGGATCCTTAAGGATACAAGGGACAGCACTCTCTCTCAGATGGAGGCACTACAGGTAACACCGCAGGCAATAGGATACTGTGTGCAAAATAGCATCTAGAGCTTCGGGGAGGCGCAGGAAATTATCAGCAGTCAGATCATGCCTACCTCAAACAAAGTTAATCACATGCAGGGTTTAATGGCTGTTGCTGTAGCAACAAATGACTCCATCAACAGCAGTTTCCAGATGTACTACCCTCTTTCATAGCTGCCGATAGATACATGTTTTCTATATTATGTCACGGTTTTACCTTGTTCGGCCTCTGGAGGGTGCGTGATCATGTGATGGTCTCTTTTCTCTTGTTTTGCTTGAGGAATCATTGCCATTTCCGCCGTCCTTATATGGTCTTTTGTCGGTGAGTTTTCCGATCACTTTCAGCTGAGGGTTATCAGTGTTAATTCCGCCTCTTATTTAAGGTCTCTGTTTCCCTCTTACAAACGCTTCTGCGTAAACTATTTGTTATGCTCCTGCCGGAGCTGTGGTCCTCTCAGTTAAAAAGACTTAAAGGTTTAGCATCACCACTCTGTGGTAACCTTTTAGGAAGAATTATCTTATCTCACCTAAAGGTTTTAAGCTAACCACTTTGGTGGTTTTCCTTTCGAGATTATTCTTTGTTTATTGGGCTAAAGTTCCCCATTTTCTTCTCTCTTCGGTGAAGAGTTCTCGCCCTTATTGGGTTGTTTTCTGTTTATTTATTTTCCGTGGACTTTTTGTGCCCGGAGTTTTCTTTTCTTTGTCCTTCCATTTTTTCCCCGCTCCCTTATCTGTTTGCAGACTTAGTGGCTGATATTCGTGAAATCTGCGTGTGGCTCTTCCACCTTCTATCCACACTACATATTAAAACTATAATTTAAAAAATGCCTTTCCTTTAACAATCATGTACAGAGGTGACCTTTCCAACATTACACAGCTGAACATGGCTCACATCAGCATCACATCAAAATATAGCATCGGGAGCTTTCAATGCACAGGCCTCATAAGGTAAAGCGATCTTGGTGATCTTTGCAGCTCTCATCTCCATCGGGCACAATATTATTTTTGGATATATTGTTATATATCAGCAATTTGATGACAGTTTTTCTCCTGTTTGATCAAATGGACATCTGCAGGCTAATTTAAGCTATAGTTCATATAGGCTTTTTTTTCAACCAGAAATTTCCTGCAATGTTAAGTTACCTGTTAATTATTGACTTTGGAGGACATGAAAGTGAAACAGATTTGAATGCTTTTTGTTGCTCTGAAAATAATTATGCATTGGTTTGGTTTAAAACTATGTTTTAAGTAACAGGTCCGTTTACAGGAAGTAAACTGGGTGTGGCAAAAGCTTTGGAGGACATGAAAGAACATCAGACTCTTGAGACAAATGGATTTTTTGGAGTCTCATGATTGGTGAGAAGCTTTGTCACAGCCAGTTTCAATCCCATTTCAACTGAATTTTGAAATCAGACTACACAAATAAAAAGGCTTGGAATTTGTTTATTTAGGCAAGTGGAAAATAATTAATTGCATTGAGATTTCAAACTCAATAAAACTTTGGTGTGTTTATTATGTTCAATTAATTTCCCAGCATGTTTCACCAGCATTTTTCACCAGATTCATGTTTTTTGATTCATAAAAAAATATATATTATTCGATTTTTCATTAAGTTTTTCATTGCAATGAGACTACTGTGTGTCAAGTGCAGTATATGTTTCAACCTCTTTTTTTCCCAGAGATCGCTTAGCTCTGACCTGGCTGCCATCCCCCACCCAGAGGAGCTGGTTCTGTGGAGCCATGTGGCTGAAGCTCTCCCCCAGCTGGTACCTTCTTGTCTCCCACTTCTTGTCTCCCCAGAGTTTGTTTCCACCAGACAGCAGATACCAAGGTCTCAGTCCACACATCTGTCTGTTCCACCCTGACAGAGCAGGCCACAGGACCAGCCCAGCACCGAGTCTGCTCAACAGGTGGGGCAGCGGGCCCTGCAGATGGTCGGGGGTCTGTCCGCCGAGCAGGGAACTCTCAAAGATGAGTTAGGGTCACAGCAGGACCAACTAAGACAGCTCATGTTGTCATTGGGTAAGACAATGACAGATATGCATTCACCAGGTTTTTGAAAAATACTTTGAAAAGGAACATTCATAAATTTAGATTTGTTTTAATTTCCTGCTTCATTAAATCTCAGTTTTGTATGCGTCCAGGGGATTCTTTAAATTCTTAGTCGCTGGAGCGCATTGAATGTGCAATTGAGGAGAGACATTTGAAATAACAGATTGTAGCCATGATTACTACTGGATAGGCTTCTGTTATGACTCTATGATTCCATGAATATGGCCTACATGCTGCCTAGAGAAACTTGTATCATATCAATGGTAGAGTCATCTTTGCAAACGCTTGATTGCGTGTCACTCTAGGCTAATGTGATGGTGAAACTGACAGGATGACGATAGCAGAGTGCAGCGGTTCAAAATGACTGTTTGTGAGCATAATGAGTTGTCTTAATGTCGTTGTTCATGCTTGAGTTCCCTCTCTTCCCTGACTCCATGTATCCCTTCCCACAGTAAACAAGGACATCCCTGATAACATGCAGGCACGTTTGAAATCCCTGGATGATGAGGTGCATGCTCTGAAGAACAAGGACAAGCAGGTGAAACACCCAGACATCTTGCCATGATGTCATTTCAGACTGCACCGGCCAGTCAATGCTAGTTCATATTAAGGATCAGACTGAGATCCCTTATTTCTCCAGAGTGCTGTTGTTGTGCACAAATTCCGTTCCTGCATGTTTGACCGGTTCTCTTAATTTCTCACACCTGTTTGCCCTTCTCTTTTTGGCAGGAGCAAAGGGGCCTGGCTTCTCTCTGGGATAAGTTCAGCGCAGAATTTGACAGACAGAATGCTGCCAATCAACAGCTACTGGACAACTACAGGGAGGTGGAGGTGAAGCCAATATTTGTACATCCTGAAATGATCTAGGATATTGTGTTCTCTCAAACTGAAAATTGTGTCATAGGGCATTTAAGTAAGTATATGGCATCCTTTTAGTTGAATGAATCCTGCCACCTAAAATGGTTTTGCTACTTGTTTTGTGTGTTTGTTTCTCTCTTTACAGAACAGAATGTCTGTGCTTGAACAAAACAGAGACCACAAGCACAGCAGAAGAAGTTCTGTGGAGAGTGGTGAGGTACTGCCAGTCATTTAGTTGGGTGAGGCAGGGCATTTGATCGAGAATAAATCTAAACTTCACTTATTTCTTTGTTTCCCCCTCAAGACTTAAGCAAGTAATAGTTGGAGCATTAATCTTGGCCATAATTACCCTTGCTAGGATATTCGTCTTGTGCCAATAAAAAAAATGTCAAAATGTACACATGAATCCGTTCTCACAGCTGAAATGGGGCATGAGATCTGAGGATGCCTTGCTCAATCAGGCTCAGCAGGAAGCCATCTCTCAGCACCTGAGCTCCATACTGCAGGACCTGCTGCCTGCACTGCCTACACAGGACAGGGACTGGCCGGGGATGCTGGAAAAGCTGTCCAAGGACATGGAGTGCAAGGTAAGAGAGAGATAAGAAGATCATTCCTTCTACTGAGGCAAATATTACAACAACCACTAATCAGTTCTTCACTAATTAAAGGAGTAAATTAAGCTCTGCCATAAGGCAGATGTATTGCTTACTGATACCCAGTTGTAAGGGGAAAGGTTAGTAGTTATTTTAATATAAATATGTTTTAGTTGTCAGATAGAGAGCACTTTTTCATTGTGACAATATCCTCAGCCATTCTAATTGAAACTTTATTAATCTGCATTGCCACGGACATTAGTTGCCAAAGGTTATGCCAAGAATACCAGTTTTTTCATTTGTTGAACAGACCCACCAGTCAATAAAAGATTCTGCTTAGGGCCACTTTTTACCATCCTCCATTTGAAACAGACAATAGTCTTGTGGATACATTAAAGGGGGTGGCTCATGACTCTTTTTACACATCAAATCACATCAAATCTGAAAGTCTAGTGAAACACAATATGAGTCATACATACTTTTTAAACAAAGTCAATGAAGTGATCAAAAACCTGCTGAGATGTGTAGCAAACTTTTGATAGCTCACCATTGTCCAGTTAGAGTGAGCATTTTTCTCCCATTCATATCTATTCATTAACCTGCCCATCCTTTAAACTGTGGTAGCTAACACTGCATTTGTGATGAACACAAACAGTGGGGTTTGCCTGACTCTGGCAAGATGTACGAACAAGAATGTTTCATAAAGTTACCAACTGGTTTCACTGATTTTAAATTACCATTTTGCTCATTTATTTCTTTTAAATCATTTATAGCAGCACAGAGCTAATTAGGAACAGATTTACAGTGTAGTTTTCTTACTATAAAGATTTGTATGTAAGATTTACAGGACAACCAAGATTTACAGTACAACCAAAATATTATGTATGATTGTTCTTACCTTGTATTAATGCACATCTTGTAAGTCGCTCTGGATAAGAGCGTCTGCTAAATGCTTAAAATGTAAATGTATACTACACACTGTAAGCAGTGTAAAGACTGTGTTATCGCAACCATTTATAACACATTTCCAAGGCATCGCAAGATCTGTTATGGTAATGAATCTGTAGAACAGGACAAATCACTGATGCGTATTCAAATTTTGTGTTTTGTGTGTAACTGAATGCCAGACATTTTTCTCAGAGAGGCGTTTGAGGTGAAAATGTTTGGCACGATAATTGAAATATGTTCTCTTTCGAAATACTTATTATTATTTGAAATATGTTCTCTTTCAGGTCCCGGGTTGAAATTTATACTCGGTTTCCTCCCAAGTCCAAAGAAATGCTTATAATACTAATAATAACTGAAGATTTTTTTTGTTAATTGTTGAGCCAACCCCTTTAAGAACAAATATATTCCCTTTAATTCATTCAAACATGCATTGCAATTATTTATTGAGCTTTTCATTAACCTTATACAGGTGCAGATTTGGGTTTTGCCAGTAGGTTTTGAGAGCGATTATGATTATGATTACAGCAGAAATGCATGGCCTATTTAAAATAACCTATATTCTTCAGTAGTCCACTGTTAGGCTCATTATCCCTCTGAAGAGTATGAATTAGGTTGTTTGAGAGAAGGTTTGAATCCTAAGCAACCTGCCCGTGCCCAGTGGTGAGTAGCCTACATGTTGTTTGAAGTACAGTAGACCAACATAGCTACCTTGTGGGACACCACACTGATTGGGCTTTGGTGCCTGAGAAATTTAACACACAGTAACTCAGTAACAAAGTCCATCCAGTTCAGAGCTAATGATTTAAATCTATCAGTATATTTTCTAAATAACAAGAACTTACTGATTTATAGTATTAAAAGCCTTATTAAACTCAAACAATAAGGTAATGCATGTGAAGTGCCTTCCTCTACAGTATATACACACTGTTAGTAACTACTTGAAACAGTATTTCATTAAAAGCTATGAATACGTGTAAATTATATCAATTGTATAGTGTTATTATGTTTTGTAAATTATGTTATTAAGAAATTACAATTTTGAATTTAAGATATGAGAGTGGTTCTCTGTGGCTCAGTGGGTAGAGCACAGCATTGGCAACGCTTAGGTTGTGGGTTCAATCCCCACTGGGGCCACATATACTGAAAATGTATGCATTCACTACTGTAAGTCGCTTTGGATAAAAGCGTCTGCTAAAAGGCGTATATTATTATTATATTATAGAGTATCTCATGTATATACCTTTTGTCATCTGAAACATCTAGAAAAAAATAACATGGTTAGATGCTATTGATTGAGTACACTGGATTGACACTTGATTATTTGTCTGAGAAGCTAAATCATTATCAACCAGAGCCACTTTAGGAAAACCATGCGATCCAAGGAAAACATAGGAAGTGGTGAAGCTACCCCTCATTTTAATGCACACTCTCATAGTAACTAATTTCTTTTGTACATTAAGGCAAGGCTATTCTGCCTCTGCCCTAATTGTGAGGGGCTGCTATTCCCAGGTTTTTATGGAGCAAGGCACTTAGCTGCCTGCTTGAAATAATTGTTCATTTTTGGAATCAATTCAACTTCCCTCTCTGAGTGATAGTGGTTTTATGTATGGTTGGACTTCAGGCATTTAAGGTACTGAATATATACTTCTTCTTTTTCTTTTTTTGTCTTCTTATTATTACTGTTGAGTGTTTCTGTGCATTGGGTATTGCCATGCCCACAGCTCTCCTAATATATACGTATATATGTAAATGAAAATAAAAACACCAAAACTTTTAAACATGGCACAAAAACCCACAGACAGAAATCTTCTATATTACATTTACATTTTTGGCATTTAGCAGACCCTCTTATCCAGAGCGACTTACTAGATGTGCATTAATACATGGTAAGATCAATCAGTCCACGCAAGAGATCAGTGTAGTGATACAGTAATAGACATCATTGTTGGCAGCTGCATGCCGTACCTGTAACACAGGGAAGGAAAAGTTAGTGGATTTATTATATTTTTATTCAACTTCAACTTTTGTCTTCAACATGCATATTACAAAATGCAGTATTAAACATGTAAGCAGTGGTGATGACAATTAGTAGAATTTACAGAGTCAGTGGTAGTGGAGTCTAAAGAAGTGGGTTTTGAGTCTCTTGCGGAAGATGGCCAGTGATTCCATGGTCCTGACCGAGTACGCAAGATCGTTTCACCACCGAGGGGTCAGGACAGAGAAGAGGTGATCAATCTATGATGTTTTGTGGTGGCGCCCCCTGTGGACGACAGCTCGATCGTGTGGAGCTCACTCCCCTGAGGCAGGAGCTGGAGGAGGGCTGGAGGAGAGTCAAAGCCCAGCTGAAGGAGGAGCCAGACTTTAATGCTGACACACCTGCAGGCTTCCGAAAGTATGCCCATGTCCTTTCGATCACTGATACCCTGGCTTTTTGCTCACACTGTCTTTGTTAACAGTCATGACATTGGTAGAATATATAAATCCATAGACAAGCTCTAGAAGCTAATGGATATGCTACTATTATGGTCTTGTGGTATTGTGCAAAAAAAACATTGTTTATCCACATACAGTATGTTAATAAAAATGTTAGGCTCCCCCTAGTGACAGACTGAAGCCAGTGCATTTTTCTGGTTTGTAGAATTCAATGTATTGAAGGTCTATCCTCTTGTGGTCCCTGCCTTTAGAAAGTTGTTGGAGAAGGTCTCCTGCATCTCCTGTGATAAGCCTGCAAACATACTGACAGGAATGTGAGTTCACATTGTCCCACTCTTCCACTTTAAAGCTGTTTTATCATGTTTATCTCTATCTCCTTTCCTCCCTCTGTTTTACAAATCTGAAATGTGCCAGATGTGCACGTTTTGTTTGCATGAATGCTTATGAACGCTTGTATTTTCAGGCATTTGGTGACAGTCCAGTCCAGACAACCTCGCCCTGGCAGTTCTGGCCCAGTTGGGTCTTACCAGCAGAGCTGGGCCTGGCGGTGAGGACACACACCTCTTCTGCTCATGCTATCATTGCACTCTATACTCTCGGCACATACAGTGGGTATAAAAAGTATTCACCCCCTTTGGCATTTTTCACATTTTTCTGTCTAACTTCATGGAATCAAAGTTGATTTCATTGGGATTTCTTGCTACTGATCAACACAATACTCTATTGTGGCAATTAATTTAAAAAAGCTTTTTCTTAATTAATTGCAAATAAAAAACAGACAATAACTGATTCCATAAGTATTCACCCCCCTTGAATTAATACTTGGTAGAAGCACCTTTAGTGGGAATTACAGCTGTGCGTCTATTTGAGTAAGTCTCCACCAGCTTTGTACATCCGGCCATTGCAATTGTCACCCATTCTTCTTTACAAAATTGCTCGAGTTCCATCAGATTGGATGGGGACTGGTGGTGAACAGCAATTTTCACATCTTTCCACAGATTATTATTATTTTATTTTTTCACAGATTATTAGTGGGATTGAGGTCTGGGCTGGGCCACTCCTGGACATAGATTTTTTGTTTTTAAACCACTCCAATATGCCTTTTGCTGCATGCTTTGGGTCATTGTCCTGCTGGAATATACAGTAAATCTTCTCCCAGGTCTCCTGCAGACTGCATGTGAGGTTTCTTCAGCAATGGATTTATTTGTGCCACCATCCCATAAAGTGCAGATTTGTGAAGCGCCTGGGCTATTTTTGTCCCATGGACAGTTTCTCCCATTTCTGCCATGGAAGACTGTAACTACGTCAGACTTGCATAGGCCTCTTGGTGGCCTCTCTAACAAGTGCCCTTCTCGCACAGATGCTCAGTTTTGGAGGACGACCTGTTCTGGGCAAATTCACAGTTGTGGCATATTCTCTCCATCTGTTTATGATTGATTTATATTCTCAGGGGATATTCCATCTGTTTATTGTTATTGAAAAACCATCCATCCATCCATCCATCCATTTAACAGTGCTCGGGCGAGAGGGGATATTCAAAGGGCACACACACCATTCACTCACACACTCTTTGGGCAAAACTCTTTTAAGTTCTTTGATTGAGAACATGCAAACTTTTGAGAAAACCTTTTCTCTTTTGAAAAAAGATTTGCTTTGAATGTTCTTTGGTCTTCATGGTGAAGCTCTTGTTTGGAAATGCACTAACCAACTGTAGGACCTCTTACAGATAGGTGTATTTAATTTGAAATAATTTGAAACAACATAATTGTACACAGATGGACTCAAATAATAATGTGACCTCAATTGATTGCACAAGTTTATTTAGGTGTGTCCTAGAAAACGGGATGAATACTTATGCAATCAATTATTGGCTGTTATTATTAATTAACAATTAATTAATAATTAATAATTATTTATTTGTAATGAACAAAAAGCTTTAGAGTTTATAGAGTATAGAGTATATTATAGAGTATTCTGTGTTGAACAGTGGCTAGAAATCCCAATTAAATCAATTTAGATTCCATGAAGTAAGAAAATAAAATGTGAAAAATGAAGGGGGTGAATACTTTTTATACCCACTGTACCACTGTACCGCCTTCACATCTGTGTGTGTGAGGGGGGATATCTGTTAATATGAGGGGAGGCACCCATGGATCAGTCAGTTTTGCTGCTGTTTCAGTAAGCCGTCCCTAGATGTCAGACTAACATCAACATGCAGGAGCCGTAACTGATCGGGGGCTGTGATGGCATGCTGACAACAGCTCTGCCAGACTGCTGGGTAGACTGGGTGCCTCCCTAGAATACTAACCAGCAGACAAAGGGCTCTCCCTGCCATGAACATGCACTGCAGAACTTTACCAAGGCTGTGCTGAGTTAGCCAGGAATGTTTCTGATTGCTTGAACACTACCAAGTGAAAATGTACATGAAAGCCTTCACACTGGGCTATTTAAACATACAATTCAGCAATTTGGTGATTTGTGCGTGCAGTGCGGTGGAGCGTGTATGCTACAAAATTATTTTAGATATGAACTGCAGTGTGCATAAGAATCTCTGTTTTTGCCGTTTGTTGATTTGATTGATGCTCAGGTTGCCTCGTGCCCACGGGGGTGTTCAAGCCCGCAGGACTGCAGCTAGCAGGCGACCACCCTCCGCCCAGGCCCTCCACACCCTCTACCCCAGCACGGACCCCGCCCTGCAGCCCTACTGCAGGGTTAGTATGACAACATGCTCCCTCCATTTCACCCCAGCCAGATGGCAGTGGCTGTATAACGTCTGATCCAAAGTGCACTATATGCAGACTGAAGACTGACTGTACAAGACAGCACACTGTATGTAGATGGGGATGCCCATCTGGGTGTTGGATGGACGGCGCACGGTGTCTAGACGTAGACGGGGTGTGGGATTGGGAGTAAGATGGAAGGCAGGCTGCTGGGATGGCTCCAGGGTGGCAGACAGAGCGGGCGTGAAATTTTCTGGGCACAGCCTTGTTGGGAATCCCTGTGTGGCGGCCCTCACTCGGCCGGGTCTAACCGGCCTTCACTTGATATAGGCCAAGCCCGGCATGTCTTGCTCCAGACCCCAATGCGCCAGTCTCGAGAAGGCAGAGCGAGCTGTGTGTGCGCGTTGTGAGACAGATCAAATGTCAGGGAGGCAGGGGGCCAGGGTATGGCAGCTGTCACAGCCACTCTGCTCCCCCAATGAAATGCAATCGCATACTCCATTTGACACCCACGTCTACCGCACGGGCCCATGTCAGCTCCGACAGTTGCCATTGAGGTTTTCTTTGACCCAGTGGCACATGAAATGGTGTCCTTAAACCTCCCTGCCCCCTGTCACCAGCACACTGTCTCAGACTCTGAGGTTGCTACTATCTCAGCATGCCTGTGCTGCGCACACAGAATGTGCCCCTTCAGAACTAGACTGTGGGCAGCACAAACAGCCTCTCGCATGTAGGTTGATTTAGCGGTGGAGAATTGGAGTAAAAGACCTCATGACAAGTGTGTTAGAACCAGGCGGGCTGGTGCAATTGTTTTGTACAGTTTGAGTGTCGGGGTCCTCTGAGTTTATGTTTTCTGAACACTGTGTCTCTGTTTTTTTGTTGTTCCAGGAAGAGGTCGGGATCCTGGGGACTGATGGTATCCTGTACAGGGGCCGAGTGGAGCTGACCCTGCCCTCCCTGGTGCCACCCTGCTCCAGGTCCAGTGCCCCCATCCTGACAGAGAGAATGTGACCACCGGCACAGCTCAGGACACACATGTTGTTCATTTACATTATCAATGTATTCATCACATCTCTCCAAAGGGATCCAGATTTGTCCCTTTAGCATAGTTTGTTTTCGCTATCGTTTGAATCTGACTAAAATGAATATGAAAATCCTCAGCCGTTCCCAAGCGCAATTATCTGCAGAGGCCTGTGTGCTGTAAGCAAACATTAAATACAGTGTATATTATCATGATAGATGCCTCAGGTACAAAGCACAAGGAAGAGGAGGATATCTGTAGCAGGAGGTATTATATATTTAATCTCTGCTTTGAGTTTAAAAATAGAGCGGTGGGAACAATCCTTTTACACTTGGGCTGACGCGGGAGCTGTCAGAGTCATGTCTCTGTGTGCGGTCTGTGTGCGTGTTTGTGCTGCGGTTCTTCTGACACTTCACACTAATCCCACTCCCGAATCTGTAAAGGCAGAATGTGGTCTGCCTGCTGTGCAACCGTTCAGAAGATAACGCCGCACCTTCGACTGCCTTTAATTAAAACACAGTGAGTCCCAGTCAGTCACACTGTGTCTCTTTTCCCAGTTTACCTTTCAATGTAATTGATTCCTCCTTCCCTGGTATTCTGTGGTTTTGTTGCATGCAGAAAATGCATTGTAATTACTAGTGCTCTGCATCCAGCATCCTGGATAAGGTCTTCAGCCAAATAAAGATGAATAAATAATAACAATATGCCCGTAAGATGGGTTTCAAGGTATTTTTGAGGGGAATTTCAAAGGCATACCAATAGGGATGGCTGCTCTTACAGGTTATGTAACACCTGTATTCCCAGCCCCCGCTCTCTCCCTCCCCCTCCTCACCATCCTCCTCACTCTATTATTCTCCCTGTCACGGTCGGCATTGCACAGGAGACATAGCCCTCTTGGTCCGCCGCCAGCGATGAGGAGGCTGTGACGGTGGCGGTTGTTTTATCCTTGGGTTGTGTGACATTCGCTTCAGAAATATTTATGTGCTGAGAGGTAGATCTGCTTCCTGCCAGGGCTGAGGGTACTGTTTCAGTTCCCGTGAGCGGGCAGGCCGGGTCAGCTCCCCTTCCGCGCGCCGACAGGGCGGAAACGCCGGCGTGAGCCAAAGCGGTGAGTCTAGGGGGCCCCTGCTGGCCGCATCCACTACCATAAGCTGCTCTCGGGTGACCTTTGTTAAAACCGGTTCTCGTGTATACACTCAGATGCTACAGCACGGGATGGGGAAGCTCTCGTCTTGACAATGAGATCAGCTATAGGTCAGATCATAGCACATTAACGGATTGAAGCATCACTTTGTTAAGATTTATTTTGCCGGGGTAATAAAGCCAACATAACAGTACCAGCAAATGCTGCAGTCTTGAAGCACTTATCCTCCAGTCATGTGATGGTCACACACAGAAGAACAATCATCAGGACTCGCTGTCTGCTGACTCGCTGTGTGTCTTGGGGCCTAGGACTTCCTCAGCTGCATGCAGTCAGTCACAGATCCAGGATGGCGGATCTCGAGTGTGTAATGCAGGTCTAAGAGGAATCTGGCTGTGTGGGGACGGCCATGTTGTGGGGACGGCCATGAGTCCCTGAGGCCTCCCAGCATCCAGCTGCAGCACAATGTCCCTTTCTGTAAGAGAAGCTCTGCTTTTTAAGGGTGTGTAAAGATTCTGACCTGCTAGCCATATGCTCTGCCCTCTATATCAGCCAATCCACATACCGTAAGCATCAGTGAATCCACACAGCATTACACCAGCCAATCAACATACTGTACGATAAACATCAGTAAATCTGCACAACATTACACCTGCCAATCAACATGTTATAAACATCAATTAATTCCCACAGCACTGACACCCTAAAACATGAGTTCTCAAATGCCCTGCTGACAGAGTCATCAGACTATTGAAAGGAAAATAGAAGACCAACCAAAATATATTTATACCAAAGGTAAAGTAATTTAATTCCATTCTGCAGCAGGTTTATCTTTTTCGTATCTATAATCATCCGCAGTATTGGGCAGTGTGGCGGTTGAGTGTGTGTGGAATTGCTTGTAAAGAGAAAGATCTCACAGCTGCTGTAAGAGGATGTTGTACCAGAACGTATCACCAGAGGGCTCTTTGTAAACTCAATGGCCTTGGCATGTTTTGGTGAGTTTGTTTTAGGGCCTTCATAAGCTGGCAGATGTCAGCGTGTTACTCATTCCAAGAAAATACGGTAAAAATAATAATCTGTAACTGTGCCATCAAGTTACAGTTAAAGGGTGTAACCACTACTTGTTATGAGTGTTATTGTATTGCTGTTTATATCCTATATCCACAACTTATCTTGGTTTATGTAGTGAAAATAAGTTTGTTTTTTTGTTACAAGTACTCATGCAGAGGCTGTCTACTTCACATGGAAATCAATTATGTTGACACAAAACATAATTGATGTCATGGAATTTGTCTTTTTCTCAAGCACCTCCCACTAAACAAAGAGCTACAGAACGCCTTTCCTCAGAGTAATGGAAAACTGCATTAGTGATGTATGGGCTCCCAACAGCTACTGCATTCTGCTGGATTCATCTTGCAGTGTAGAGGTAGTGATGTATGTGTGTGTTTGTATGTGTGTGTGTGTGTGTGTGTGTGTGTGTGTGTGTGTGTGTGTGTGTGTGTGTGTGTGTGTGTGTGTGTGTGTGTGTGTGTGTGTGTGTGAGAGAGAGAGGCTTGAGTTTTTGTGTGTGTGTGTGTGTGGTTGTGAGAGTGTGAGTGTGTGTGTTTTTGTCAGCTCTTTTTTTCTGAATGAAAACATTGAGAGCCACTTCCCATTTGTGCACAGCAGCTGGAGCCTTTCTGTGAGTAATGAGGGGGGAATGAAAGACTCAACACATGAGAGAGAGAGAGAGAGAGAGAGAGAGAGAGAGAGAGAGAGAGAGAGAGAGGCAGACAGCGCTGCTCTCCCACCACTGGGCTGCCCGCTCTGTGGTCTCCCCTCCGCTGCAGCGGCATCCGCGCGCCGTGAGCACACAGGCCCGGCAGTGTGCTCGGCCCCTCAGCCGTAGACACGTTTGCAACACGTGACCCGTTGCTCTCCCATTGGACGCCGCTGCTCGCTCAACTCGAGCGCCGACGTCACAGAGGGACTCACGCCGGCCGCAGCTGGAGCACATCGATGCGCAGGTGTAGGGTCCTGAGGAAGGAAGTGTTCAGAAAGTGCCTTTTCCCAGTCATCTGGATTACTTTTAAGCTTTGTCACGAACACTAACGTTGCCATTATGGGTTATCATGAATAAATATAAGCGTGATGATATTTCAGAAAGAATTTCGCGCCGAGGAAAAAAATGCCCTCTGTGGTCTTGCGCTGGAAGAATTGCTGGCAGTTTAAACAAAGCAGCAACGCTCAGACAAGTCACGGCAAAGCTGCGGCAGTGGACTGAATAAAACTGTGCTCCATGACTACACTCCAAATCCCGCTGTGAAAACCCAGACAGAGGCTAATCAGCCCAATCTTTCCATTTCTACTACAAACACCGGTGATTGGTGGCCTGGATCGCAGTCTCCCAGCGTGTCTTTTGTGAGGCAGATTTGAACTCTCCATATAAGGCAGCCAGCGCCTGAGCCCTTGCTCTGTGGTGCATGCTAATGCGCTGAACGCTGTCTCCACAGCCCTGGGCAGCACCAAGCTGCTCTCTGTTCCAGCATGGACCCTCACAACAGAGCGCATTGATCGCTTCGACACATTACCCCTGAGCGGGGAGGGGAGGAGAATGACACACACACACACACACGCTGTCCCTTATACCCCAGCGTGTGGCTTAATGGCACGGCCATAACAAACGTTAATGAGTCACAGGCTACAGAGCCGCAGTCCCTATTTATCACAGGTTGGCGGTGACGTAGTGCAAATCGGGCAGCAGCCCTAGCGTAATCACACACTAGCACTCTAGGCCGAAGGAGGCAGGGCATGTGTTCCGAGACAGAGTGAGAGCGAGAATGTGTGTGTCGGTTGGGGGCAGGGTTGAAGGTGTGAGAATGAAGCTGAAATGTTGACAGTCGCAGGGGGGGTGGAGCTAGCGGGTGGCGCGTGACTGTGTGTGTTTGGATGTGGGGGGTGGGGCTCGTCGCTGCAGTCGTTACCCCAGCCTGACCTGTTCTGTGCAGTCTAGACGCACACACTCTCGGGTCTCCGAGGACCGACTGCCTGCAAGGTTACTGCGAAGGGCGCTCTAGCTGTTTGCAGCCCGATTCCTCGTTCTTTCTCCAGAACCTTGTGGCCTTGTGCATCCAGACCCTGCAGTGTCGAGAGAGGTCTGTTCAGTCGTGCGGGGTGGGGGCAGGCAGCCATGACGCAGCACACGGAGGCCGGCAGACTGGCCTTTATGTAACACTGGCGACATGAGCAGGAGAATGACGGTCTGAAACATCTTGTTTTCCTCTGGGACCAAAATGTATAACGCTGTGATTTTAAACACGGGGCAGCTGCCGCATTCCCTGCGGTCACAGTTAATACTGTCGGTCATGGACTTTGGGTTCTGAAATAAAGGCAAATCAATAGCTGAGGGCTAGGGCAGTGCACATTTGCATGATTCTGTGCGCGTGGGCGTTTGTGTGTTTGTGGATGCGGGCTTTAGTGTCTGCTCGTGACGTTCGTTCGAATGTATTGACACTGCGTATGTGCGGCTCCGCGCGCCTGCGTGGGCAATACCAGCGTGTTTGTTTGTTTGGCTCTCGCTGCGGCCCCTCCTCTTTGGCTGGGCGTCGTGGAGGCTCTGGCAGCCAGGAGCTGCGCCGTCGCAATCGAGCCGCGAGCCCTGCCTGCGTCTGCAGCCTCTTTCTTCTCTCTTGTGTTCTCACATTTTTGGGCTGCAGTGTCCCTGCCTCATCCCTCCCCCTTACCTTTCACCCACTTCCTGTCTGCGTGCCACTTTCATTACTTATTCTGCCATTATGCCTGCACTGACAGACAGCTTAGGGTCTTGTTACTCCACTGCACTGGGCACCCACACACACTGCTATAATTCCACTCTTCGCATTCAGCTGTGGAGCACACCCCACAGCTTACATACTGAGCACACTGCAGCCTACCACTCCAACACTCTGAGCTACTGAACACTCCGCATACCAAGCTGAATCAATTACACAATATACCTTTATCACAAGCCTTTATTGCTGACTGGTAATGTGGTGTACTACGTCTCTCTGCAAAGGCAACAACTGATGTTTTGCATTTGGCTCTGACCTGAACACGATTACTCAGCATGGTCTGGGGTGAAGTTTATTGTGAATATCCGGAGAGAATATAACAGGATTGAGCAGGCATATTCTCCTCTGGCACTGCAGAGAGCAATCGGCTTACAGACAGGTGGAGTTCACAGGTACATATTGATGAATGATTTGAGTCCGGCTGTCGGCTTAAGTGGCCTGCAGACAGCTGCAATGTACTTACAGTAGTAACGCAACTGGCTGTCTCGCACACATTGCAGTCCTGCCCACCCAGGGCCGTTCAGAGCAGAGCGATTGTGCTGGGAACAATAGGAAACAATGCTTATTGTGGCTCTCTGTGGGGGCGCCGGGGGTGGCCGTGTTTGTCTTTTAACAGTTTTAATAGCCCTGGTCTCCTCTGTGAAGGACTGAACCACAGGAACTGCAGGCGTCAGCGAATCTCTGGAGAGCAGTGCGGTGGCAGCTCACCTCACGCACGACCCAACTCTGTGCCCTGAGTACAATAGTGACACCGCAATACGCCAACAAACATACTGATGTCATTCTCAGCACTAAATTATGTACAAATCCACCAAACAAAATCCTTATTTAAAGTAATCTGAAGCATATTTCCTTCATTGTAGCTCCTCATTAGTGATGTTTATCATTTGTTTTTGTGCGATCTGAATGTTTTGCCATGTGTTTGTTGATGACAATTCATGCAGTGCTGTTATATGTTTGTGAAATGATTGTCAGGAAATTGCAGAGAGCTCAACGTGGCCAAAGTTTATATGTACTGTATATATATATTATGTCCACAGGTAATATTCACTGAATGCCTTTGAAATTGAGTGTAATGTCTCACTGAGCAAGTGAAAGTCATGAGGCAATTAGCCTCACAAACAGCAACGTGTAAACACACCCCTCCGGGCATATTTGAAATGAAGGTCTTAAAAATAAACCTCCGGAATCCAATATTGCAAGAATCAGCGCAATTCCTTGTTCTGTTTGAAATAAAACAAAATGAGTTGAAAGTTGTTACATTTAACAACAATTAAATGTTATGTTGTGACTAGGTGGAGATTTTCTTTGCCATCTCAAAAATATATTGCATATCTCACCATAACTCCCTAACACCCACAGGCTGATTCTGTGGTAAAGGCTAGGTTAGCGTATTGTATGTGTGTGGTGTGTGGTGCTCAGACCCATATGAGAAGTATCATGTGAATGTGGTGAGCTGGTGCTGTGCAGGAATGTGCCAGGGGGGGGGTATGGGGGGGTGTTGCTTGTGGTGGGCTCACCTGCCCAGGCTGAGTCCCATGTATTCCTGGAAGCCTTGCCAAGCTGGCAGCCTGGTATTGGAAGTCATGCCCTGAAAACACACACACACACACACACACAGCGACATGACGGGGGGGGGAGGGGGAGGGGAGGGGAGAGCAACCCTTGAGAATCAAAGGCCTTTCTCCTCCATCTGCTGCCAAGAAGCCGTGCAGAGGTGAAATGAGGACACTCTAAATAAAAATATCAACATTTCTGGTATTTGTTTGGGTGGAAATGATGCCTGCTGAACTGTGGAAACAACTGATTATGTTTATGTGTACTGCAGTTAAATTGCATGGCTAAGAGGAGCTAAAGATAAATGGCTGTCAGCCTTCCAACCCCAGCTCTTTTCATTTAATTTTGTAGCATTGCGCGTTCGACCTATCATGACAGGATCAACCTGGTGAGTCCGTTCCAGCTTTGTGATGCCGAAATGAAGGTAGAATTAGAGTGTGAGCAACTGGAACGAGTCTCACAAAGCAGCAGCTAGTAAAGTTAATATTTCAAATTGCCCATGAAAATGTCACAGGCACTTATTACTAATTTAAAGTATCCATTAGCACCACTTCTTCAGACCAGTGGGTTCATTTTGCTTATGAGGGCGTGTCAACAACACAGACCCCTTATGGCAGGGCTGCCCAAAGGAATATACAATGCGTGCTGGTTTTCATTTCAGGTCATTTCTCAATCAAACTGAAAACATGTATTATGACCTCCATGGTGGTGTTTTGACAGATTTAACTGAATGCACATCGGGCTGTTTACCATTTGCTTTTCCAGCCAAGTGGTAGTTTCTATAATTAGGTGTCCATTTTATTTTGGACTCCAGCATCTGTATGTCGGTAAATCAATCTAACCTCTTTCTAAAGGAACAGCCAAAGAGCTCACCAGTTACCCCCAAACTGATACAATTGATCGGCATGACAGAATAAACATGAAACACATGCAGTACAGGATGTGGCCTTAGAGGGCAGCGCATGGTAAATCAATAATCGGGTTTATCAATTCGTTGCACTTGAGGAATTGTACGCTCAGCTGGAATGAAAGCCAGGGGTTATGAAGGACCGGGGTTAGGCAGCCCTATATTCTGGTAAATAGCTCGATTTATCATTAGGGAGAGATAGCACAATGCCAAGTCTACGGGGTCACCCCTGTCAGAGCTCAGTGGCCCTACTCCGCAGCGGTAATACAATCTTAGTGAGTGAGATGAGAGTTGGTGTAAAGCCTGATTTTTTTTTAAAGTTGTAAATGAGCAGGCATGTCAGTGGTTGTCCAATTCAGCTGTAATTACATTTGGCACTCGCTCACCCGACAGGATCACACCTGACTGGCGCCGGTCAGATTTATCCGAAATCCAGAACACAAAGGCCACAGAGTTAACCATACGTGTCCAACAGCTCCATAGTAAACATTCAATACGCAAATGACCCGTCAAGCCTGTGATTAGTGGTGGTGCATTCGCAGTTACAGTCCTGCCTCTCGCATGTAAACAGTAATTGCTGGGAGATGACAAGCCCATGCACATGCAGATCTCAGGAGGCATGGTTCAAGCCTATAATGATTAATGTTTGATCTCACTCTACTGTGCGTTATAGCTTCTAAAACATTAACCAGGTGGTCTGGAATATGGCTTCGGTGAGACATTGCCGACGGACCGATTAACGATACGAAAAGACACTGTTGACAGAGCGAGTGATTTTTTTCTTCTTCTGTTTGTACTGCCTCTTTAAAAAAAGGAGATGTGTTTGTAAAATCATAAAACATGGTTACTACATGCTCTGGCCGGGCAGGGTGCGGGCCGATCTTTGGCTAGTTGCCGAGTGGTTTAACCATACACTATTCCTAGTGACCTTTAGGCCACCTTAGCAGAGGCTGCAAGAAAGTCACAAAACAGGAGAAAGAGGGAGGGATATATAGAGGGCCGCAAGGCTCAGGCCTGTTTCCATCTTCTCCAGGAAATGTGAGGAAGCGACCCTGGGGCAGATTTGACTTAGCTAATCGACCTCGTTCCAGTAGTGCGGGGGCGAGCAGCATCTTGGTATCACTTACTCCACCACTGCTTCAGCTCAGTCTGCTGGTTTTCATAAATGACATCATGGACACACTACACAGACAGTGCTTTGTTTTTCAATAAAAGGTGTAAAATAACCCATTACCTGCATTGCCCTCACACTATTTCATTTGTTGTCCTTATACGTGTAACACCACGGGCATTATCTAGAACAGTTAGATAATACAGGTACTATACTGCACTAACAACTATAAGGACAAAAATGCAGGATGAAGACATAAACAGCTGTTCAAAACTGTTTAAAAACATAGTCTTTAAAAACAATGTTTAAAACACTGTTTAAAACCACTGGAGAAATGACTTAATCTGGCTCCCATGCAGTGCTGTATGTTTAGGCAGGAAGGAGAAGGCACACAAATAGGACATACAATATTTATTTAGAAACACGAAAAAATGATAAGTTAATTATCAGGTAGTCCACAAATATTGTGGGAATGGTATCAATACAGTCATACAGGGAGAAAAAACATACATGAAGAACCATTTAGGAACAGGCGATCCTAAGACAATTTTGATTAGAAAATGGTGCAAAACTGAAAATGGAAAAAAAAAAAAAAAAATTAAGATGGGCTACTGGTATTAGCTCTCAATATAACATGATCATTCTACTTGTCCTCAGAGGAAACATAAATTGACATTTAACACAAGTTTTTTTTTTTCAGTTTAATTTTTTTTCCTTTTTTAATAACTGGACAGTAAAAAATGTGATGATGCCTACCCTGAATTTGCATATTGTCTTTAGTCAGTGTTTCCCTCTAGCCCCTCTCCTTCAAATTAGTAATTCAGGAGCACAGGACCCAACTGCAGAGAATCAGAACATATTAGAAAAAAAATATCATGAATTGGAGAAAGAATAAAATCCATGTAGATCTGCCCCAATGTCTCTCCTTTTAATGTACGTTTGCTACAAAAAGATGGTATACATTTGAACATATCATGCAAAGTGGCAAGTCTGCTTACAAACATTTCTAACAGTAGTCTGGTTTTGTGTAGCTCTCCAGCAACTTTGATCTGCCCTCCCGCAAAACACAAAAAACACCCCAGCGCCCCAAAATAATACAAAATAATATACCATGATTTAAAAATACCTAAATCTGCAGCTATTCGCAGAATGTTTTTCTTTTTTTTCAGTCCATGTTCTTATCCTCACCCTTTCAATCCATAAACAGATAAAGAAAGCCTATTAAGCGTTGAATCAATAGAGAAGACCAGAGGTGACGCATTAGTTGAAACCTGGTTTTGATAAAAAGTGTCCTGTGTTATAAACGGTTGAAATTCCCTGATTGGCTGAAAAAAAGTCAGGTGACTGCAGAGGTAAGCAGTTTCCTATTATCCTATGGGGTGGAAAACGTCCGGGTTGCTTCTATTCGCTTGAGTGTGTAAACGTGCGTCTGATATCTACACCTTTACACTTACATTGTGATGAATATTGGACATGGAAAAACTGCAATGACAGATCGCCACTCTTCATGCAGTGCAAACACTGGTGCCACAGGCCTCAGTTCAGCACAGACACCAGATCCAGAGGAAGAAGAAGTAAAGAATGGAAACAGATGCTGCCACACATGTCCGTGTTTCAGAGAATGCTTGCGATAATCCTTGGGCATGACATCGCACGAGTCCTTTTTTTTGTTGTTAAAATTTTCACCTTTTTTGTCTATCTATTTATTTAGGAAAAAAAAAAAAACTAACAAGCATGGCCGACGCTTTCTGATTTAGTAAAACGTGTGTGCGCTTCTTTCTTTTCTTTCTTATTTTTTTTCTTATTAGCTGTATATTGGTTTCTCCCCTCAATTGTCCACATTGCTTGGTTTTCTTGGTTATGGAGGCATTTCCCCTCTTCGGGCCTCCACTAGTAAAAGAGAGGATCACCCCACCCACCCCCTCCCCTACCATGCCCTGCCCTGCACCCATCCCGCCCCCCTCCCCGTTAGTGTGTGGCCCTTCCGTCCGGGCCCTCATCTCTCGGCCTCCATGGCTACGCTGGCCTTCTGTTCGGAGGAGGCTTGCTGGGTGACGGCAGAGGGCCAGCCAGGAGGGGGCGCCTGCGTGGGGGCATGCCCCTGAGTCCACAGTCCTTGCTGGCTCGCGGCTGGGGGGGTCACGCCCCAGTTGATCTGAGGGGGCGGAGAGGTGGCCATGGAGGCAATGGGGCTGCTGCTGTTGAAGCTCTCGGAGGCCTTGAGGCGGGAGAACATCGTCAGTGCGTCTGGGAAGTTGGGGGGCGTCGCAGGCGTGTTGGCTGGAGTGCACATCTGCGATGGGGCATAGGAACAAACAGAGAAGGTGTTAGAGGCGGGCGGAGTGTTTGTGCATGCTTTTCATCACTGTCATGGTCAAAGCCTTCTACAATGGCACTCAAGTCTTGTGCCAAAGCCTTCTGCTTCTTCTACTGTCGCCACTGGAACTCTCCTGTAAACGCTCAACACAAGCCACTCTTGTGTCAGTTTCACACGGAGGGCTTGGTGCCCCAGTACACCTGGCCCATGGGCATGGCAACGCTGATGCAAATTGAGCCTTGCAATGCGTTTTTCTCCCCGAAAGTCTCTCCGGTGTAACCGTCAAGAGATTTGTGCAGATTCAGATGCCAGCTTGTGAACTCTTTTCCCTTCACCCCGCTGGCCTGGTCCCTCAAAGCATCTCTATATGCGGAAGCAGGGGGCGTGAAGGACTCCCCTCCTCCCGTGTCCCTGAAGACCCTGCCGACATTCCTTCCCTTCCCCCAGAGTTCCTTCTGTTTTTTTAGATTCATCTACTCAATGGCTCCACTTCCTGAGGCCGAGCCGTAGCCTGGCATCGTCCAGCCCTCCCCCCTCCCCCGCTCTGCTCCCCTCGCGCTGTCCCAGCACAACCCCGTATGACCCCCATTGTCCTCCCGCCGCTGGCTCTCCTGCTACTGCAAATCCCTCAGCTTGCAGTGCAGACAATAGCCCCCCCAAGGGCACCCCTCACTCCAACCTCCCCCCTGTGCGGCAAATCGCAGCCAAAATCAACACAGCTCCAGCAGGTCTGAGCATGGTCCCCCATGTGCCTGCTGTCTCCATCACGTGCAAAGCTCAATGCTGTCAATGCTGAGAGAACAGACACTTCAGAGTATTGACGTATTGCATGCTTTGGTTATATGGAACACATCTGATGGTGGTTACAGAGTTTGTAAAAAAAGATAAAAGATGAACCGTCAGTCGTGACACCCAACCTGACTGGAAATATTCAATATGAGGTAGTCCTTCAACAGATACCTGTATGAAAACTAAAGAACAGAAACCAGGACTGTGACATCTAGAAAATACTGTATAAATATCCTATTAATGCCATACAGGGAACTCTACATTGTGTGTGTAAATGTGATACTTGTGTAGTTACTGGCATTTACTTGAATGGTCATCTATTGTGCAAAGGCATGTATACTTGCAATAAAATAAATGTGTATGTAAATGCCTAAGTAGTCTAATAGAAAATCACTACTTAGGACCTCTGTGACAGACTTTAACTTGAGGGTCAAGATGGTCATAGGGAACAATGACTACATTTGTGTAAAGGTTCATTAAAACCAATGCACACATGGCAGAACTAGAGTTTGGACATTATTTGTTATTTTTTAAAGTTATTTCAGATTTTCTCCCATTTTCTCCCAATTTGTAATGTGAGTTCGCTGCCGTAGTCCGCCTACTCGGTAGAGGAAGCACGCCTACTCCGAGACGGCACTCGCCAAGCCGTCGACCGTAACCTGGTACTACAGGGCCACTCTTATGCACAGCGAACGTCATGTCGGCTTCCCTCCTCCCTCCCTGGGGCGGACAGCCAATCGCCGCCCCTGGTGGCACTCCCGGCCAGAGCCGACTCTGGCGAGACAGGGAATTGAACCCCGGTCTCTGTGGCCAGCGTCGGACGTTGTAACCACTGGACCACGGGAGGCCTGGACATAATTTTTTTAGGTATTAGCAGACTTTGTGACCTTGACTTCTGAGCTTGTGATCTGAAAGACGATAGTGTTCCGGGAACCAGTGACAACAACACTTGTGTCAAGTTTAATCACAATCCATGCACAACTGTCTGTCTCCAATACTGCAAACCACTTTTGTCCAATCCAGAGCATCCATTTGACTTTATTTTTAAACACAAATAAAATCACCTAGAAAGCAAGACTAGCGTAGCTGCCATTTCAGGAGAAAAAAAAAGTGCTTGTTCAAGCTTTTCGCTTCCCCAGGTAATAAATGCCCCACAAAATGCCACCCTAGGGCGATCTGATTTCCCAGCCAGTGAGAGCTCTCGCCTCCCCATTCTGCCCAGGTATGTGAAACATTTACAGATCGTCTTACCGCTCAACCCAAACGCGCTGCGCTCACTCACGCCCTGCCGGCTCACGACTGTCGGAAACAACCTTGACACTGGCTGCAACTCTCGGCAACGTCAATCTCTGGTAAGAGTATCCCCACGAATACGGAGCAAACCCCCGTTGCAAACCAGCCGATGGATACAGAAGCCCATATAGCTCAACTGTGCCCCCTTTCATCTACACTGCTGTCAATTCATTTGCCGCTGAATCTAATGAGAGAGCACGGCGAAGGAAACAAACTAGACAGCGAGGGAATATGTGAGCGGGACGAGCAGAGTGCAGTGCACTCACGTAAACGGGTTCAAGCTCTAACGTTGGCGAGCGAGCGAGGGGATTGGCTGAGCTTTGACATCACCCTGCATCAAGTCAACAATATTTACGTGCATAGAATTGGGTGCTGAGAGCTGTGTGCGAAGTGAGGATTCAAAGAAAGGGAAGGGTGTGCCCTCAAAAAAGGGGGGAACATTTATCACCAGTACACAATGGCCTTCAGACCAGAGGCCAACACCCAGCTCCTTGTAATGTCTCCAGTATCCAATTTAGGTTTTAATAACAAACACAAATGAGGCTATTTCAGTATGAGAATGTTCATTTTCAGAAAACAGCTTTCTGGTCATTTAAATAACAGATGATAAATGTATTTTGTGATTTTGTAATTCAATTACTAATGTTTTTTTTGTAGAGGCAATGATGCAGCTTCTCAGATGGTGTGATTATTTAAAAATTAACCATGTAAATAAATGATAACCTTAGCTGAAGCAACACTGTAAAAAAATCAGGGTCAACAATTAATAATTAATTGAGGGCAACATGCCCATATCATGGATACAAAATATTCTGCATTTGCTAATATTACTACACCATGGGTCTTTAGCTAAAACTATAATCATAAGCATAATATTAAAGCTTTATATGTAAGAATTGATTTAATATTAAGCCAGGCATATTGAGAATGTTCCAGTTTTCATACAATTGTTTACTGGACACGTATAATTCATTATGTCCTCATAGACTGCAGACTCAATTTTTTTCACCTGTTCAAGTTGGCAGTTCCTTGCTTATTTAGATTAACTGCAATGCACACCCCTGAAGTAATAAAATATAATATATGCCATTTAGCAGATGCTTTAATCCAAAGCGACTACAGTAGTGAATGCATATTTTTCAGTACATGTGGTCCCAGTGGGAACTGAACCCACAACCTAAGCGTTGCCAACACCATGCTCTACCAAATGAGCCACACAAAACAAGTATATCTGAAACATAGAGCACACGAGGTACCATGTTAGTCAGTTTCATGCATATTATAGCATGTCATATTTAAGAGTTTGTCAGCATTGCAATAAAATATTCATAAAATACATCGCATCCATCTTTTATGAGCTATGACCATTTTAATATGGAATATTACAATGGTTGCATACCAACTGGTTTACTAACTTGTCACTACTAGAATGCTGTTCCTCATCAATAATATGCATTTTCCATGTTTTTTTGATGCAAGGGACTACGGTATCACTACCTCTTTTATAACAATAGTGTAGTTACTGTGTTTTGATACTCTCAAAAACAACTTTGCATCAGCAGTCTGTGTACAGGAAGGACTACCTGAAATGGCTTGCTCCTGACAAAATCCCTCATGTGACATATGCAGCCTGTATAGCCCATACAGGAACTACGGCGGTTAGAATTTTAACCTCAATGGTGCCCATAAACATGCAGTTCCTAAAGACAGACAGGCTTACTGTCGCGATCTTGGCATCGACACAGTAATAGTGAAGCCTTGCCTTCCCCCCCGATCACATCATAAAAGACGGATCCCGTTTTAGAAAGCTGCATGAGTAGTCACGAGTTCATCTGTGGCTCTAGGTCTTAGAGGAAGAGGGGAAACAACTCCCAGCCCTGTCTAAGGAAAGGTGGTGGTTTTTGAAGGAGTAAAAAGGTATTTCTCTGTGGGCACCGTTGGCAGTGGGCATCCGAATCAGGCTCGTCCCAGCTGCAACGCCCTGCACCTCAGATCAGCCAGTACTGTACACACAAATGCACAGTAGACCTTGTACTCTGCCTGCTGGTTGCTATGGAAACACTTTGTTTGTGAGGATGGTCCTTGGTAATGAGGAATGGAGTCTAGGGAAGATTATAAAATACCGCCCTGCTGCAGTTTACTCTGTGATTTGTTTGCTTTTGTTTGTTTTATCATTTACGCAGGCAAGAATCTCAACCTGGCCAACGGTTCTAAACATCATGTACACCGTGCCAAATACTGCAGTGAACTGCACCATCCCTAAAGCACTTTCTGACAAGTGTATCCAACCAGAATTTTTCTATAAAAGACAAATGAGCTATTATATATTGTGTGGCCCACTGCATTCTTCGACAAGTCTAGTTTACAGCATGAATTTACATGGGATTTGAGAACATTCTGTGTTTGCAGATTTATATGTCTATTACAAATAAATGTAAGACTTATTTTCTGTTCAAATTCCAACACTGCCAAAATTATGCGAGACCATTGTTGCAATTTGGAATATGAACGCTAAACTCTACTGCTTATTCTTCAAGTACTCACACCGTGTCAGTAAAGTGAGAGAGCTGGTCTTCCTGCAGCGAAGGTGCCTATTAAATCCACTTCTTCTGTCTCTTCTGTGATCTGTGGGTTGCTTAAAGGCCTCCTATTTTGCTGAGGCAAAAACAACACGTTTGGCAAGATCCCACCTGATCCATCACCTGCCAGGGTGTGCTCCTGAGTCAGACAGGGTGCGTCTTGGGAAAGGGTGCAGTCTGTTTGTATGTGGGAGGTGAGAGACACCACACAGACAGCCAAAGGTCTCGTTCTTCTTGACTGCCCATATTAAAATGAATACATATACAATGAGCTGATCCTTAACACACCTTAGGTGGAAAGGGAACCTTCAAACTATTCGGACAGATCTAACATTTATAATAGAGCAGGCATGCTCGGGGATATCATGTCCTACCGACTGGCTTGGTTTCCAACCTCACACAGGCCTCCATTGTGCGCTCTGCTAATTCACAGCTTCGCTCTCCCAAGAGCCTGCAGTCATGTGAGGGCACGGTGCAATCGATGCACTGGTGCCATAGCCTTCTTGTGAGAGTGACCTTCCTCTCTGTCTCTCCCTCACATGCTCGTTCTCCTTCAGATCAGCTCAGAGCCACTGCAGGAGCTCTGGGTAAAAATAGCGGATAAAGCAGCCAGCACTAAGTCTGACTAATGAGTTGGTGTCGACAGTTTTGATTAGGATCAGTTTGAACATGTATCTAAGATGTGCCTACACCCCCCTGGACTGCTCCTAGAGTCAAATGTGCAAATTCTAGCTCTTTCTCAACACATAAACACATACATGCACAATGTTTCCCTCTAAGCCTGCCTTCCTTACACACTAGGAGATAACACTTTTCTATTTCCGTATATACCTCAAAGATCACCTGTACTGGTCACTACAACAAAGACTTACTTTATCTTTAAATCATTCGATTAAATCATGTGTGATATATGACATGTTAAGTAATCAGACCCTCTGTGGTGCGTTTTAACAGATCAATTGGCAAAGACGGTAAGATTTTCAATGAGTGCCATAAATCATAGCTGGGAGATCATTTTGCTGTAAAACACATCTCTCAATAGGCAGACCGTATAAATGTGTTAATTTAATTAATTTGTATAATGGCAGAGGCATGATATGTTGTTTCACTTCCTGTTTCCTTCCAGCCATATTGTGTTAGCTTATTAAAGTCAAACAAGACCAATTCTGCTTTTCAGACAACTAGAAAACAATCCAGCACTACAAGGTCAGTAGGAAAAGTACTGGACCTGTCCCGGTCCCGGGTTCATTTCATGTTCTGCTTTTTTAAAGATTTAAAGATCAACAAATACAGCTTGGTTCATTTTGATCAGAACTATTTTAAATGCCTAAATTCTAGTAACCTAAGTGTCAAGCAGTCTTTGTTCAAGAAAAAACAATCTTCTGAGATATGTTTGGTGGCCAAACAGTTTTGTTTTTTTACACACAAGTAACGGCGTTAACATCCCCAATGTCCTTTAGAAAAAGTACCTCCCAACAGCTCAATTACTTAAGTAGTCTGAATCCATTTTCATATTTTACACTTTGTAACTATAGGGCATCAGTCCAACAGTCTGCGACTTGAATTATTTAATTATTTCCCTGACTGGCCAAGCTGCTTGTAGCATAGTTATACTTGTATTGTGCAAGTAAATAAAAGGAGCTGTTGTAAAGCTTGTTATGGGTGTTTTTTTTTTTTTTTCATAAGGGGGCCAAGCAGCGAAACTGCTTGTTTTTGTTCCGAATATTATTTTTATTTAATTTAATTTTTTGCCCTAAAATTGTCTGGAGCTCAGAAACTGTAAGGCCTACAACAACCAATCTTGGCACACAGGTTCCAAATCTTGCCCACTAGTCTGGCAACAAAAAGACACCAATCGGCCAGATGGTGGCGCTATAACAAGCAATTATACACTTTGCTCCATAACTCCTGAACCTAGAAAAAAATGTATTATCTCCCCTGAATTCTTGGCTCAAGGCAAATCTATTGATATGTATATATCTACTGATATAATGTATTCCCTTTCTTCCATATTGGATTTTCCACCATTTTGAATGCTTCTTCTCCTACAAAGTCTTCGCCAAATTTCAATCAAAGTATGCCTGGAGTAACCCAGACAAAGGATACTACTTTTGTTTTCTTACCCACTACTCAGGAAAACAAAATTGTCCTGGTCAGTGAGATGGTGGCGCTATTCAAAACTATTTTATGTTTTGGCCTGTAACTCAAGAACAGTTTCATTTAGAATGTTTTTTTCTTCTTCTCCTGAATCCTTAGCCCACGGCAAATCTATCTCATATAACATATTCATTTCCACCATACTGGATTTCCTGCTGCTTAGAATTTTGTCAAAAACAATTTTTTTGCTTCTTCTCCTACAACGTTGATCCAACCTTCACCAAATTTCACTCAAAGTATGCCTGGTAACCCAGAAAAAGGATACTACCTTTTATTTTGTATGCTTAAAACCATTTGGCCATTTTGCACTAAGTAAGTTGACGGCAAAGACAGGATGGGTGCATATCTCAGGGTCTGTTTGACCTATCATGACCTATCATGGGACTTGCATTGCAATGAGCAATGAACAATACAAAGACTTACCTTCTTGCTAATGACTTCCTGAGCTTGTAGGCTAAATGGTTGCACCATTCATCCAATAAGCAATAATTGGCACATTTTGCCTGGACCCCGTTAATTGCTGCTTCCGGCTATATTGTTACTTATGATAATAGATATTATCAGGATACAATTAGTGATACGAAAATCACAATTAGATTAAATATAGAAAATTCACAGAATTCACAGCTACAGTAATGTTCTGCCATGCTTGGGTTTTTCCTGTCCCTGTCACCCCACTACTGAACAATATGTATTTTTTGGAGTACATATCTCTCATTTCTCTCTCTATTTATCCTAGATAACTGCAAATAATACCTTGTTAGCTAGCAAGACAGCAAGACAATTTAAATAGCTAACAGTGATTGCAAATTATACCTTAATTAATATCATTTTTATTTTAAAACACAGGGGAAAAGCAGAGAAAGTAACTTACCTGGCTTAATGACTGGCTGCTATCACCCGAGTGCACATGAGCACAAACCATGATCCTACTGTTTGTTTTACTTTGGGATATCTAACGCTACTGCTTTGATGTTTCGACGATTGGCTAGGCTAAGCATGATACTATGTACGGATGGATCAAAAATAGGATTACAAGTTGGTGTGAAAACATTGTCAACATTCTGTAGGTAAACCCAAATGCAGACACTCGTGAAATGAAAGTTTTACTTACTTACATAGGATCTTGAATGTAAGCAAGGAATCATAAAGTCATAAAATGAGAGGCGCATGTGAGTATATTGTTCTTTTGCATTTACAGTGTGATTTACGATTACAAACTGCAATTTATGTTTATGAATATTTTTTGCATAGACATGTACTTTCGTCATCGCTGTGGAAGGAAATTTACTACCTATGCTTTCCTATATTACAGATTTGTAATTGTGATGGGTTATTTGCTCCATCACAATTGGTTTCTTAGGCAAACATCATTCTGAGACAGTCACTAGGGGCTGCTCAAAAAGCATGACACATTGCGCTTGCTCACTGCAGATAACATAAAACATACTGAGCAGCGATCGCTCCGATGATGTCAATAGGCTTAGATTAGAGCCTGTCTAGCCAGCCAGTCAGCAATACAACATTAACCAATTTCCATACAAGCTCATATTTTAAGTTTATGTACTATTATAAGGAAAGAATAAAGTATTACCTGAAGTTAAACTTGTATGAAACACTACGATTGAGACTTGACACTTAAAATTAGGGACTTATAACTTGAAGACTGAGCAGGGAAATTTGGAACTTTATTTGAGACTTCCCCTTTATTACTTACTTGAAACTTGAAGGTTAAGACTTGAGACTTACTTATAACTTGTAAAACAGTAACTTGGTCACAACTAAATAAATCATGATACTTGAATGGATACAATTTGGGACATAAGAGTGTGGGTGTGTGTGGGGGCCGGGGATTAGTGTCTTTAGGTACTTTCAGAACATCTGGCTTTGGCTTAGGTCCGTGGCATTTATATAGAGCACAGCTCTCATCGTACTTAGGTCTGCTTTGCCTTTCACTTCTTCATCAATATGATTATTTGTCATAGTCTCTCAACTTCCAGATCAGTTATTTTTAAATAGAATCTCATGTCAGCACTCGCAGGCACGTGAGCTCACCCACCGAGGCACGAACACAAAATTATATGCCTTGACCTCTTGGTCTACTTAATATCACTGGGACGGGATGGGTTCATTCAAGGAAACCTGAAATATTTTTGTAGGCTTTTTTCCACACTATTTACATATCCTACTACAAAATGGCAGCTGGGCTCCATAAACAACTTCTGGAAGTATTTATGGGTTTTGCAAAAGCTTTTAAGGATGTTCTTCTCCACCACTATGGTGGAATGCATTATGAATAATGGAGGACTATTTACAAATATAACCTGTCAATGGAAGATCCGAGGCGAATAGTTGTTGACGTATTTAAGAATTCTAAATTTCACTTTTCAATGAAGTTAGCTGAAAGGTATTTTTGTCTATATATGCATCTATGGGCAGTGCTACTGCAGAAAGCCACGGGGACTGTATAATTAATACAATGATGTGGTTTGTAATAGCATAATTAATGGTCTCCTGCAGTAAAGGACTTACTGTACTTCCATAGTAATGCAGGATGCCCTGCTCAATCACATGATCGACAGGCTGAGGCCGGAGCCCCATAGCGAGACACAGAGTGAGGGAGGGAAGAGGGATTGGGGGAGAGAGTATGGAGGAAGAGAGAATGGGAGGGGTGCAGAACGAGGAGATAGGCGGATGGAGCTGAATGAAAGCAGTAAAAAGACCACAAAGACCATACGAAGCCCAGAGTTAACATAGGGCATTATAACAATGTGCAAACAGAAGAAGATGGAGAAACAGGCCACGGCATAGCACTTTGCTTTTTCCCTTCAAACTCGACACTTCTTCTTACATAAAGAGATACATGCAGCCCCAACACCTTCAATACCTGCAGGCTGCGGGTAAATGATCGCCCAGTGAACAGCTTGATCATTAACCTGCCTTATTCTGACTGTTGACACACTGCAGGGATGTTTTCCAGTGAAAGGGGATGGTGGTAATTGTCCAAACTGTCAGTTTGCTTGTTTTTCAGGAAAACAAATGGGACAAATGTGCTCATGTGGAAGAAAAACAATGGGGGAGAAAAAAATACTGTTCAGTCGCACGCCAAGACAACAGGACTGCATTGGGATTTAAGCTGATAGCTTCAATACCCAACAGCCAAAAATGCTCCAACATGGTTCTGAGCAAAAATATAATCTGCCTTGGTTTTCTGGCGTATGGCTCTCCTGGAGCGAGAGTGACCTTCATACAGTACTGTCCGGCCATGTCCTGGTTCAGAGAGGCCCCTTTGGCAGCTCAGTCAGCTGACCCCATAATCTCTGGTCCCCCGTGGAAGTCATGTTTCAGCTCAGCGATTTATCACCTCAAAAGAATCCTGTGGGTCCGGAGCACGCACAGCTGCGGGCTCCGTCTCTCTGCGGAACTGCAGCGAACGCTGCGCTCGTGAAACATGCCTGCTCGTCACACTCCGGCGGGAGCGCTCACTCTCTCCGTCCTCCCTGCCAGTCCGCCTGGCCGCCAAACAGCCAGTGTTCTGGGAAACCATGTTCCTAGAAGCCTGCAGGCCGAGGCCAAGCCACTCGAGATGTGGCGCACTGCCTGGCCCGGCCAGGCGGCGCTACACAAAGAGGACAGGCCAGGACACTGCGGCACACTCGAACAGATTGCGGGTCGATGTGTGCATACAGGCGCACGCATAAGCACATGCATGTAGTCGTGCAAACGCACACACTGGCCACGTGTGCGAGTGACAGACGCTGGAAGGCAGTGAGAGGACACACTCAGGGAGTGATCTGCATCTGCCGCTGAAGGATTCTGCAGACTCCTCCGGTCATTCCACACAAAAAAGACTATTTCTGAACTGCTTAATATATCGATCTCAGAATGTTTAATATTGTAAGAAACATATCTTTATATATTAATTTGATGAGACAAATTAGAAAGAATGCTGTAGCAGCAAACAAAAGTTAAAAAACAACAACAGCAACAACAACAAAAAACAAACCTAGCAAGTGCAGTTTAACATAGATGGAGGGTCTATGGTCATATACTTGAATGGGACAAAACAGACAGATAATAAATAAAGATTATAATCTAAAAGATCATACATAAGATCTTGTGCATTTTTAAGATATAGACGATCCTACACTCAGGCGTGGTACCAAATTAGCGTGTTCGTCCAATGTCCCCCCTGATTTTAATAGAACAGATTTTAATATATAATTTCCTCTAGTCTTCCATCAGGAGAATTTTGCAGCCTTGACAGCAAGTAACAAAGCCGTCCCTAATGCAACACCCCTCCCTCACCCCCGCAGATTAAATATAAAAGAAACCTCTATCACCTTCAAATTAAAAAGGCAGTGGCATAGACAGAAAGAAATTCAATCCATCGCTGCTTCCACTGATAGACACTGGACTGTTTTTAAAATGTGCTCACATTCAAGGACATGGTGATCCTTTCAAACTGACCTATGCAGCACTTACAGAAACCTGAGCTAGGTCTTCTAGTATTTTTTTTCTCATTTAAATTTGTAGCACAGTCTCAACTCATGCCGATGTGGCTGCGACTCAAAACACAAATGACCCTTGACCCGGTGCATCAGCACTTGGGAGTTCCAACTCTTCATGCCACGCCCATAAACAACCTCATAATTCAGATTTCCAGTAACAAAAACCTCACTTATTAACGCTGCTGGGAAAGAGGCCCTTCAACAGCTTTGATTTGGGGTATTTGTTGGGGCCAAAAAAAAAAAAAAGGGAAAACGTTTTATTGGTTTCACTAACTGGAAGTCAATTTTTGCTCTGCACCTCTTTTAATTGTATTATTCCAGAACTCCACAATTCCCTTTTATGTGTGCTGCGTGAGACATTTTTAATTAGTCTATTGTTCACTGACTTCAGAACAGATTGACTCGTACCAGTACAGGCAGTGGTCAGTTCTTGTTTGGAGCTGAACTGGAGCGGAAAAAGGAGAGGAGTCACGATCTCAGATCTGGACACACATTATAGGGCTTGATTAGCGTTGGGTGAGAGGGTGACGGGCAGAACTCTCACTTCCCTTTTTTTTTTTTTTTTTTGCTGACAGTCCTTGCCGGGTGGTGTCACTTCACAAACACTGTGGCGGAGGTGAAAGAACACCCGCTCCCCCTTTCCGGTCTCGAGGCTCGGGAGCTTCGGCGGGTCCGCTCCAGCGACAGGGCCTCTCTGCTCTGTTCTACTCACCAGCAGCACAAAGCCCAGAGCGCTGAATGCTGTCTGCAGAACTGACGTTCTCTGTTCTCCCCTTCTGGAATGAGCTCTGTTCACACTGCATGCCCCCAGTGAACCCGTGGTTACAGTGGTATACGTTTCATAGTTACCGTGAAGTCACTCCCTCCAGGGCAACATTCTTCCACCAGATGTAAAATGGATACTCCACAGACCCTGCCTGAGAACACTTCTGTTTATGTTGTGGCAACACCAGGACTCAAATAAGACATGTGACTCAATATTCCTTCTACGTTTTGTATCCTGCCATTACTGACTGAAATAAAATAAACTCTTTTTCACATCTTGGACTTACCAGAAACACATTTGAATGAACATAATAGAATATGTATATATGCTCCCGCACAGCTGCAAACTGATTAATACACCTACGCTGGTTTCCATGGTCTTCGTCAAACTGTGTTTCACATTGCCAGAGTTCCAAAACTGGGCATGGATGCGTGATAAATACACAAGAATACAAATAGCTACCGAAAGCTGATATTGTCTGGGGTTAGTCATGTTTTGGTATGAAAGGAGTCTGCCCTGTTTTCTGCACATCCCCCAACAAATGATGACCTGTGTCATTATCTTTCACTGGGAGAAATCGCAAACAGCCTGAGAGGAGCTTTGATACAACACTCTCCCCAGCAACAGCCGTAGGTCTGGGAGGTGAGACGAGAATTCCTGCCCCCGGCCTGAAAACACTCAGGTCCTTTGTCAGTCACCCTGCTCCACTCCCAAAGTTCCCTGCTCGGCCCTGCGCCGCAGAAAGGAACCATTTTCTGGGAGCCTGAGCCACACTTCCTGTTGGAATCTGCAGCAGTGCCTGTGTTTATGTGGGCCTGGACATGGAGTGTACATGGCCAGAAGTGGTGTGGAGATCGCAGGGGAAAGACAGTTGAGGGGAACACGCAATAGTGTGTAAAATACAGCATGAGGCCAGATCCCTGCAGAGAGAACAGAACTCCCACAGCTCCCATATTAGGGGTCAGCCTTTTCTGCAATAAGTCAATGGGCCTGAACACACTGCAACAGGGTTTCATTACGGAGTGTTGCAAAGTGGTACCAAATAACAGTACCCACTGTTACTTTCAACACTGGGACAGTGTATCGGTAACATAATCAGAAATAACACAGGCCCAAAGAGAGGAAACTTTTGAACAGCAATAGGCTTTCTTTGAAGGCACAAATATGACATGGTGTCTGTGTTTTTGATGTTTCATTTTTAAAGTACACATTTACAACTTAATGGTTGTTGGAGAGTGTAACTTCAAGTAGCCTAGCCAAGTCTTAGCTAGTAACTTAGCTAGTCCATGTGGAGGGGTGGAGTGCTGTGACTGTAAACTGCCAATGTGAGTACTACAAAACAGCCGCACCTTGTTACTGGTTAAGCCTCTTATTAAATTATGCTGGTGGACGATGCTCTGGATCTCTGCAGTCCCTCCATGACCCCATTTCCTGATCTCCGTAAGAATCCAGTTGTGGTGATCCAGGGATCCGGGGGATCTCCAGAGGAAGCTGTAGCAGCCACTCCATAAGCTTGCCTGACTCTATAATGAGTCACTCTCTGGAGAAGTATGCTGCACATGGTGATACAAGCTTGTCTGCTATGGAGTCATGTCCTTTTACGTGCACTGGAGGATCTGCACTCTTCTGGCCTTCCGGCTCCTTCTGGGAAAATTAAGTAATTTAAAGTATAAGCTGCCTCCCCCATTTTACACTACGATCCAAAGCTGTAGAAACTAATCCACTGGGACAGGCTGCAAGATGTAGGTGACGGGAGCAGCTGGCCAGACTAGAGGGTAGTTAGGGTTACATGCACGTTTGTCTGTATGTGTGTGTGTATGTGTGTGTGTGTGTGTGTGTGTGTGTGTGTGTAAAAAGCACAAGCAATACAGAATCCCTCCGGAACTTAATTGCAAAACTAACAAAACCAACACCGTACTGTACTTGGAGAAGAGCATCACTGATGTGCTTTTTGGCACCTAAATTTACCTTGAGGGCTCTTTAATATGAATAGTAATGTGCAAACACATATGAAAACACAGAACAATCTTGTATGATAGCATATGTCTTCAGCTGGAGATTCTGTGTGTTGTACTAGCAGTGTGAAATAGAGCGGAGTTGATCAGCACTGTCCTGACAAGGATACACTGGCCTCTTTATATGTTTTACAATTAATATAAATTAGTATTTTAAATAATTTATTTAGTTCTCAAGTTGTACCACAAAATGTGTATTTGGTAGCCAGACCCCATATTACTTCAACAGCATTTGTGGCCTCACAACTGTCAATCATAATTACTGTATCAGTTGGGGGAAATAGTGGGGCAAAGTGGATTAGGTCTCACAAGCCAGGCAACTGCTTAGCTGGAGGGCAAGCACGCAACAACTGAGTCATTGGACTCCACATACAATTAAATGAATATGCTACATCCTGCGATACTAAGCAAACTGCTCCAAATTCAAAGCTTAAATAGTGTCTCTTGGTGACATCAGAGAAAGATCCTAAGTAACAGAAGCCTCTTTTAAAGCCGTGAAGGACCCAGGTTAGTGCAAGCTCTGGAAAGCATTGGCAGATCCAGCTTGCAATTGTGAAACCTACAGCATATAGCCTAAGTGGGCTCAGGAATACTGTTTCTTAAATCTGTCTGCTTTGATTTTTTTGAAATGTGAAATGGATGTCTTAAATTTCTGAATAACAAAGACACAGTTAAGGTTTTCTGTAATAAATCCATATCTATATGATATCCATACCAGAATGCAGTTGCTGCACTGTACTAAATAGGTCAAAGTAATGCTTAACATTCTTCTCTATTGTTCATCACTTATGAGCAGTATATGGGTGTGTTACATCTTAAACGCCTTCCATGACAGATCACATCCACAAATATAATCTTCCACTTTATTTTCTTTATCATGCAATGTTTGTTTAAAAGAAAATATGTCATTCTTACATAGAAAGCTATATTTTAATGTAATAAACATGAAGGATGACTGCTGTGTCATACTCCTTATCTGTCTCTCTCAATGCACAAATTCTGCAACAATTATTGTTAGCGAGTATTTATTTCACTCAATTACATTAATAAATTGGATGGAAAATAACTGAAACTCTGACTGCTGTTTACCTCGAAACAATTACAGACACAAAGTCTTCTCTTAGCAGACACTTAAAATGGACAGGTGCTGCATATTTTCCACAGTCTGAACTGAACCAATAACTATTCCAAACTGGTTGTCCATCTAACCAATGCTACCCAGACCCTTTAAAGTCACCCAGAGAGCATCTGCCCAACTGACCCTCTCCCTTACCCACTGGTGGACAAAGTACACCAACCCTTTACTTGAGTAAAATTACAGATATCCTGATAAAATATTACTCCAGTAAAAGTAAAAAGTCCTACATTTAACCACATTTGCCTTTTTAATGTAGGGGAGTGAAAGTAAAAATAAATGTAAAAATGGAAATACTTAAGTAAGCAGTCACTTGAAAAATGTACTTAAGTACAGTAATAAGTTAAAGTAAAGTCAATGTACTTTGTTAGTGTCCACCACTGCCCTTACCCCAGCAGCTTGCTCTCCTGAGATAGATCTGGACATGCCAAAACCCACTCCACTCAACTTATTTTTATCACAAAAACTGAAGTATTACTGTAGGCCAATGCACAAACCTATGTCCCTTAGACAAGGATTCCTATTTTGGTCATGTATGATAGTTTGTGTAAAATTACTATATATATATATAGTCAGAGGTCTTAACTCAGATCTCAAGTAGCCTATGTGTTGCTTTATCTAGCATATTATAAAAATCAGGTCTAGACTAATTAAGGTCATGAAACTGTGATGCCAAATTATTGTGATTTATTGTGTAAATTATTGCTATGACTTTAATACATTCATGACATATCCTTTAAACTAATAGTGTATATATCATATATGGAACAACCGTTGTGTTTTCACAACATAATACAGTAGGCTAATTATTACAATACTGGCATTTAACACAAAGAAAATGTAATGTGTCGGTTGTACAGTTCACATTTGTATGCAATATATTTTCTCGAAGTCGTCCACGAGTATGACGAGCATACACATAATAAATGAAATACCAACAAATCATTCTGGCGAGAAAATGTAGGCGCTCATATTTTATATGAGCGTATGCCCATGCGGCGTTTAAAACCCGCGGTGTCCAAGGGTCGGATATACAAAAGCAAAACTGCATTTCAACGTTGTTAATTATGTTCACAGTTTTCCAGGAAACACCCTCCCCCACATTTGTGAGCCACATTTCAATGCCGCAGTTTAAAAAAAGGAAATAAGTTATATTCGCCCAGAACCACATGCACCTCCCTGACATGCTTTCATTTCATATCCGATTGCAAGAAATGCTGCATTTTACGACGTTAATAATGAGAGCACAAAACACCAACAATAAACGTGGCTGCCAGTGTTTATTTTTGTCAGCCTCGCGTCTTCCCAACATGGCGGACATGTGGATAATAATAATAATAATAATAATAATAATAATAATAAAAATAAAAATAATAAAAATAATAATAAAGCAACATTAAGTGATTATAAATGTATACTCACCATTTGATGGTGGTGACTGTATGGAATATTGGTTTCTTGAAAAAAGGCACTGAGCGCAGTCTACAACAAAAAGGCAAGAGTGGCATAAGTGGCGTAGAAAGCAATACGTCAACGTGGTTTTAAAATGTTGTAACACGCTTAAACAATAACGTTCCTGAATAAGATTACTGCTCATATATAATGAGAGCCATTTAAGCTATCAATAACATTACCAATGTGCAAATGAAGTGTGCTGTTGTGCTGATACAAAAGCAATAAATAATGTTTGTAGTTGTGTGTTCCAAGTTGGCTACAATAACTAGCAAGATACCTGAAATGTAATAAAGCGTTAAATCGTCAAGTATAACGTAGCTAGCTAGCAATTACAATCCAGTAGTCATCGTTATTGCATAATAAGCATTAACATAGAGCAGAAGGCTACTGCTGTAAGTCATGGAGAAGGACTACAATATTTAGTTAACTTAGCTTGAAGCTACAGTAGTATAGAATTGTATGTAGCAACCAATAGCTCGATTCAACCGTTGCCAAATATAAAAGTATTCATTTTAAATCAAATAAATGGCCAGGAAACATGTGTAGAAACTATATTCGTTGCAGATCAGCTGTTTAGTTGGTATTTCCATAAATTTTCGGAAATAGCCAATAAACACGTTAGTCTGTATTAGCTAAGCAGTAACACACATAAACACTAACGTTCGCTAGACAGCTCCTTAACGTTACCTCGAATTGCCAATGTGCCGCTTGCAAAAGCTGCTTCGCCTGGTCCGCCGCACATCCAGCTGTCAGGACAAACTGGTTTATCATTACTTGGTGCTTAAGTTCATCCATATTTGTCGGATCTTATTTTCTAAGCGTGTGTTTTAGTGTTCAACCAGGAATTCAGTCCTTGAGGTTATTTCTTGTCTCTTTCTCTTTCAGTCATCCACCATTACAGCCGGCTGAGCAAACACAAATATTTACTGTATGTGCAGTGCCAGTGTACTGAGCGCCTCATGATTGACAACGAATGGCAGCCAATGGGAGGGACAGAGGGAAAGTGGGACCCTCCTGGTTCTCGGGTGAAACTGCTGGAACACATTGTTTTACCAGTGAGATCCACGAAATGTGTATGTAAAATATCTATTAAAAGACAACGTTTTCCGATCCCGTAGATACCGTACGATACCATTTTTGTATAATGATTCATATAGCCATATCGTTAATTATATGTGTGGGATGGATGCAATTTACGCCATATCCTTTCTGTCATTGGCTAGTTTTTGAACTACAAGTACCGGCAGCACGTGCTTTGTTTGTAAAATTCTAGAAGGCTAAAATTTGTGAATGACGGCCGCTCCTGTCCAATTCCCACGCGTTCTGTGTCACTATCTTACCAAATAAGGTAAACAAATCTTATAGAACCAATAAAATCATTCGGATCCGGTGGAATAGACGACAGTCAGATAAGTAAAGAAAACTACAAAATAGACTCATTGTTTTCAGACAAATATTTTCATAGCCTATATATTCAATAAATAGCTATTTCAGAAGGCGTTTGTTAAAAAAAAACCCGAAAACGGCATCCGTATGCTACTATGTCCAATGGAAAGCGACATACATGTTAATAAATATACAGATTATTATTATTATTTTTTTATTATTATTATTATATATTTCAGTCCCATCATTGGAGGACTTTGGTTCAATTTTATGACGTATTCACTGTTGATGATTCATTACATGAGTACTATTTAATAATTGTTATTAGTAGTATTGTCTCGTTTTAAAATAAAAATGAAATAACTGTAGCTGTTGCCTTTATAATAAATTCGACTCTCCGTTCCCTTGTTTAAAACTGTGATCGGAAATATGTTCTGACAGCCCAAATTATGACGTCATGCTGAAATCAGAGGGCAGGCTGGCCGATGAATCCTCAATAGGTTACAGTCAGAAAGTCATTTTGATCGATGCTATTCAATAATACTGCTTTACCAACGTTGTGGAGATAATTCATTTTACTTTCGACCATTGTTTTTGTGCTTCGACAATGTATTTTTTGGTGATGTCATTCTTACAAGCCACATCTTTCTAGACAGTCCATTTAGATTTTAGTTACATTTTATTGGAAAGTACCTACTTCATATTAGGATGTAGGTGTAGGATTTATATCATGATGCACATGTCACTCACTATTCACTATGTTGTGATTCGTTGGGATTTCTTGACTGAATCACGATAACAACAGAATCACAATTCAATATCTCAAACAATATTACTATAATATACTTCAAAGGACAAAATTTCATCAAAAATCCATTAACACCCCCATAATAAAAAAGCATGAGTCAATTTGAAATTATTTTAACTTTCTATTATTTTTTAATGAACCTTAAGAAATTGAATGGAATGGAAGAATCTTCTGCACCAATCAAATCTTATTCAGGTTCAACAGTTAAAGTAAACATACACAATGAACAACCATGTGTAATTATATTGTCTTAACAGAGGACCATACATAAAATGTTAACCCCTGTAACGTTATTGCAGTTCACATATTACGGCTATATAAACAACACTTGGGGTCAGAATTGATACGACCCGTCGTGATTTTCATCTGAATCGATATATCAGCACAGCCCGAATATACATACACATACACATAGAGTACCAGTCTAAAGTTTGTGTACACCTGCAAGAAACTAGGTTTATCTCACATTTGACAATGTTTTACATCGTATACATTTCTGTAAATACTTGAAAATGACAAAAAACACAAGTAACAATAAACAAAAGGAACATCAAAGCAATGTTCAATAAAATTAAATTGAAAATAGAATCTTGGATTCCTCAAAATAGACGCTCTTTGCCTTGATAACAGCCTCACAAACATGGGCCCGGCCTGGTTAATAAGTTTCAGCAGGAAATCACCAGACATGTCTTCAATAAAATTAAATTGAAAATAGAAGCTCTCCTGCAGAAATTCCCAGAGACACTTGTGGGTTGCTTTGCTTTGACTCTTCTATCCAGTTTGTTCAAGTTCTATGGGATTGAGATCTGGACACTAGGCAGGCCAGGTCATTAGTTTGAGTTGTCCTTCACGTTCCTCCTTCACCAGATAGTTATTGTACATCTTCAAGGTGTGTTTTGAGTCGTTATCTTGCTGAAGAATGGAATGCTCCAGATTGAAGGTATAGTCAAACTTTTGTCTGGTACTGTACATGCATACAGTAGGCTGAGTTTTTATTCATACCCTTGATAAAGATGAACAAAAGAGATCTTATAAAATAAACTATATAAGTAATGAGGTGTATTTTATGCTAAAAACATTCTGAAAATCATATTCTTTAATAATAATGCACTGGCATGAACAGTTCAAAAATTATATATATATTTAACCAGAAAAATCAAGAATCACAAATATTCATAACCCCTGTTATCAGTACTTTGTGGTTCCTCCCATGGCCATTATAACAGCAAGTAGTCACCTTCTGTAGTGTCGTACGAGCTTATGGAACTTGGGGGGATCCTCAACCATTCTCCCATGCAGAATTGTTCTAGTTCCTTACGATTCCTGGGTTGACGTTTTTTTTTGTTCAAACCACAAATATTAAATTGGATTCAGGTCTGGAGACTGAGATGGCCACGTAAGGACATTGATCTTGTGCTCTGTCAACCATTTCTTAGTTTCGTTGGGCGTATGTGTGGGATCGTTGTCTTGTTGGATGGTCCATTTGCGGCCAAGGTCTGGCTTCCTGGCAGAGGAAACAAGGTTTTTGGACAAAATGTCTTGGTACATTCTGGAGTTCATGGTTCCATTTATTTTAATAAGGACCCCTGGGCCTGTGGATGCAAAACAACCCCAAAGCATTATCCACTGCCATGTTTCAGTGTTACTTTGATATATGATTTTTCATTATAATAATGAAAAAAAACAGGGGGTTGCCAAAAAGAATGGAATGAAATGAAAAATTGTATATCGAAGTAACAAAATTGCAATTAAAAACTAGTCTACACATACATAGTCTACGCATGCATTTATTCTTAATGTTAATACTAATTACCAGCATGTTTCTGCTATAAAAGTTATTTTAGAATCAACACTTTAATATGTGTTAGATCTCTGAAGCAACATGAAAGATCTAACAGATTTTGAATAAGGTCCAATTGTTTTGGCTGGAATTGCAAGTGTGTCAACCACAGAAACGCCTAAATTAATTAATGCATCAAGGGGAGCAGTGTCAAAAATCATGGTGGCATACGCCAAACATGGAAAAACTGCATCAGGAGAGAGGAACAGTGGTTGCAAGTTGAAGCTCACTGATAGGGTTAGATGGGAATTTTACAAAATAGTTGCTAAAAACAACAAAACAATGGCCTCAAATATTACCACAGAACTAAATCTACATCTCGGTTTCAACAAAACCTGTACATTGTAAGCTTCACAAAGCTAATATTTATGGTAGACCTGGCCCCACAAATTGCTTGTAGCCAAGGCCAATGCTCAAAAACGCCTGATTGGGGACCATTGATGGACTGTGCTCTTCAAATCATTCCACAGGTTTTCCATAGGATTTAGGTCAGGGCTCTGACTTGGCCACTCAAGGACATTTACCTTTTTGTTTTGTAATCACTCCACTGTTCCTTTAGCTTTGTGCTTTTGGTTGTTGCCATGCTGAAAGGTTAAACTACTTCCCAATTTCAATTTCTTGCAGAGGGCAACAGGTTCTCCTCAATAATTTTTCTGAATTTTGTTCCATCAATTTTCCCTTCTATCCTGACAAGTGCCGCAGTCCCTGCTGATGGGAAACACCCCCATAAGAGAATGCTACCACCAGCATGCTTTACAGTAGGGATGGTCTTCTTTGGATGATGTTTTTGCCAAACATAAAATTTAGCATTTAGGCCCAAAATGTCTATTTTGTTTTCATCTAACCACAACACTTTTTGACACATGGCTTCAGAAATTTAAGAGTATATTTTTGCATACCTCACACGGGACTGAATGTGGACTTTTTTGAGTAGCGGCACACCCTACTATACAGATCAGAATTGTGGAGAGATTTCTGTATTGTTGGCACATGCACACATTGACCACTCTTTGCTATAAAGTCCTGTATCTCCTTCATAGTTGCCATTGACCTCTTTGTGGCCTCTTTGATCAGTCTCCTTCCTGCTCGGTCATCCAGCTTGGACAGACGGCCTGATCTCGGTAAGGTCCTGGTGGTGCCATGCACCTTCCATTTCTTAATTCAAATGCTTAATTATGGTCTTGATCATGCTACAAAGGATATGTAAGGCCTTTGGAATCTGTCTATACCCATTTCCTGATATGTGCCTTTCCACAACTTTATCACAGTTCTTTTGAAAGTTCCTTGTTGCTCATGGTAGATTATTTGTGTGTGTGTTCTGATTAAAATTATGGCATATAATTTTTTTAAAAGTAATAATAATTATTTTTTACATTATTATTATTCATTTATTTGTAATTAATGAATGCTTTTTTTAAATTATTGAAACAGGGACTTTACCATGTATTATGTAAAACATACCATAAAACAGATTCTAAATTGTTAGCCATTACACAGCTAGATTATATTAACAGAGAAGAAAATTCAACTATATATCTAAATTAATATTGTGTGAGGAATGTTTGTCTTTTTTGTTGTTGTTTGTAACGTGTTACAACTAAGTGAGTTTGCGTCTCAAGATCTTGTTGGTAACAGGCTGGGCTCAGTGTTTATAGGAACTACACATCCCATAGTCCCTTATTCGTTCCATGCTGGGCTGGCAAATCACGTTTGTCGCGCGACACCCTGTTGCTGTTGCTGCCGGGACAGAAAAAAACAACCCCGTCTTCTGTTTGTTTTTTTTTGTTTGTCATCGTTGTTTTATGATTGTATTTGTTGATTTATTTAACTGTTCCTGTAATTTCGTAGAACTTCAAAGGTAAAAATTTGCTGCAATATAGACGTTTCCTTTGGAACTCCGAAATCTCAAATATCAAACCTAAGAAAACGTCTAGCTAGTTAGCCAGCTAGCTACAGACTGATTCCCCGATCTTTAAAACGGCGTCGTCGTTAAAATAATCGCTCTAAGTCATCTATCTATTTAGCTTGCTAGTCACCCAAAATTGAATTAATCACGCAACAGAATGTATTTCTGAAATAGATTAAAGTTTTGTCACAATAGTATTCTTATGATTTAATTTATATTTTAAGGTTTTGCGCTTAAAAGATGGGCTCAATACTCAGCCGAAGAATTGCTGGGGTTGAGGATATTGATATCCAAGCCAATTCAGCGTACAGATATCCTCCCAAATCTGGTAAGTGGGTGTTTATAAATTTACCTATGTATTATTTGGATATAGATTGCGTGCAATCTAGCCATTAGTTCTATATAGCCTACGCACTGTAGCTAGCCAGATAAGATGGCTCACGTTAGATGTAGCTGACACTAGCTAACCAACGTTTGTTAACTTGGTAACAACGTAAGCCACCAGGGAAGTCTATTTCATTTAGTTACTTATCTTGCTAGTTACTTAGCTGCTAAGTAACTTGACCAAATAGCTAGCTATGGTTGGTCGCTAGCTAGCGACCGATCAACTGAAAAAACATCAGCGTGCTTTACAGCTAACGGTAGTTAGCAAGCAAACAGTTATCCCCGAGGAAAAGGAAAAGTGCAGAAAGACATGGACTAGCTAGCTAACGTTTGTTGTTTATTGTAGCTCCAAATGCAACCAATAACTTACTGGCATCAAAACCGTTACGGTATTGTGTGGTTGGATTTTGTATTGTGTCCAAATTAAGTAGTAGTGGCCTAGCTAAACCTTATTAACCTGATAAAGATTGCAATCTTTGACTGTAGAAAGAAAAAAATCGAATTTAATACTATGTATTTTTAGCGTTTCTGCACATTATTTTAATGATATGCTGTTAGCTGCATCTTCCATTAATACTAGGTGCATCCCCTATCATATATATTTTCTTTTATTGACCCTGAACCAATAGGAACATTCCCGTCATCTCTAGATTGGCTTGAGGCTATATGTACAGAGGGAATGAAGCTCATACCCAAGTAGTTTGAATGCTGCACAGCGTACAAGCAATGCATGAAGCTGTGTGAACTGGGCATGACCTTGGAACTCAGTGACTGTGGCAAAGTACGGCGGCAGGGGTGCTTGGTGTCCGGGAACTTGTGATGGATGTGTCACCTCAGGCTTATTGCTGAGCAGTACAGGGGCCGAACGGAAAAATACGTTTTTTACCAGTATGGACTCGACAAGGTTGAACCCCGAGTGGAATTATGCAAGTGTTGGACTGAACGAACCCATTATACAAAGCGACCAGTGTTTATTTTTATTGTTGTTGGTAGACATTTGATTGGACGATTTGATTGGAGCAATGAGTGAGATGTAGGGCCCTGGAAGGATAGGGCCTTGTGCAGCTTTTCCCCTCAGTGGCTGGAAAATAAAGGCATCCAAAACACTGCACTTTGGGGTTTTTTTTTTTTCTTTTTCTTTTTCTCAACCTCAGTTATGTTGTGTCACCCAATGGAAGATTTGTGTAAGAGAAAAGGCATGCTGTGGAGGAACAAATGAACAGATTGGGTCCAGGTCTTGAGTGAATCTTTGTTTCCAGACAAGCCATTGAGAATCCCAGCAACTCTTCATCACTCAGGTCTTCATGATTCAAGGGTTGCATGATTAGATGCACATTTTCTGTAGCAGTACACTATTTCAACAAACGAAAACTCCCAGCAGATACTCACCAGTGTGTGCACCTCTCCTTGTGTTGAAAATGTGTCCTGAAATGGAAAACATGAACTACCTTGCATATTGAATTGATTATGCAGCTGTCTAAATGGCTGGCTGTTACAAATGACCCATGATTCTGTCTAATACTAAATATGTACAGGTGCTCGGTATGCAATAAACCTGTGAACAGAGGATCATGGGCACATGTCACAGGATGATATACTACACTGTCACCACACCAGACCCTCGTACGTGCTCATACAGATCATATGTCACCGGAATACAGAGATACCATATTTAGGCTCTTGAGTCATTTATTTCATTTTCCATTTTAGTTTATTTTTTCAACATCCATCAAATGAAGCACTGTTCTATGTGTTCAAATGAAGTCTGTTCTGTTGTTTACACATGTCCCAAGGGCTTTCAAGTGTATACTTCCAGGTAGTTTCATTGTTATTTGAATGACTGACATTGTGCTGAGTGTTTGGAACAACACTTGATAATTAGTCACATATTTCTCAAGAGGCTCCTTTCAGGGATTGGGTTTTCAGAATTTTTCAGATATTTTCCTGGTGCAATATTTAGTGGAGATATGCAGGTATTTTCTTTAACAAACATCCCACTCAATTTTAAGATTATGATTACCACTATATCTACTACTACTATTACTCATATAATAATAATAATAATAATAATAATGTCATTTTTGATCTCTTAGAAGATGCCATTATCTAGGACACCTACGTAGTTATGCTTACTATTGTAAGCAATTAGGCTATCTGTTGATACAGCTCTTCAGCAATTCAGAGTAAGTCCTCAGTGGTGAATGCTGACCTTGGAATCAAACCTGCAATCTTATAAGCCCATTTCCTTATCAACCACACCACACTAATTCCCACCTGTTTGGTACTTCATGAGTGGCAACATCTAATCATGAACACAGCTATATTATTTTCTTAAATTAGCCTAAATATATTTTTATTGCACACTTCAACTCATACTTCAATACTCAGTTCTTTGTCAGTTATACCCATGCAGTACAGTGGCTACCAATGGCATCTTCAAATTATTTGTTTAGATAAAGTTACCAATATATTTAATCTACAGCAACCCATAGTTACCTGTGCTAAATAACATTTAGCTCAATTATTTTCTGTTACGCCCCCCCTAGGAAGAAGAAAACATTTCGCGGAAAAAAAGCTGAGACCAGTTTATGTATTTCGCGGACTGGGAAGGTTGCGCGAAAAAAAAAGCTGAGACCAGTTTATGTATTTCGCGGACCGGGGGGGTGGGGGGGGTGCTACGCGCCCCTCGGAACCGGTCCACGGTGCTAAAAAGGTTGTTTTTTTAACGTTTTCTTCAATTTTGCGCCCCTCTTGCACCCCCCACGCTAGGCCTCTGGTCACACGCGCCCCCCCTGGCATCGCACTGGGGGGGCGCGCCCCACTATTTGAGAAACACTGCCGTAGGGCATGATTCTTGCACATTAGTCATGGAACAAAGGAACATTATGGATTATTATGGTTGCATGATAGTAATGTACCTGAGAGTGCTGAAAATGAACTTTGGCTGCATCAAAATCTCAGTGAAAAGTGTGACCCCAGTCCAATTGGAGTAGAGCTTGGATATGGTGACTTATCAGAAATTATCATTCTTGTATGCAAGATTGTTCTTTCCACTGTGAATGTAACTGGTCTGTTGGTACTTAAGAGAGAAGAAAACACTGTTCAGACAATTCAGTCCTTGTGGTCAGTCCTTAGCTATGAATTATCACTGAAGCAATGCATTCCTGAGCATTGCTGCAATTCTCTTGTCTCTTTTATTGAACGACATGACAACATTTGAACTGCATGGGTCTTCCTTTTTTTTGTTGTATCCAGCACCTGTGAAATCTTGTAGATTTGTCTACCATTTTGTCTTTGATCTTCAGCTATGAAACAGCTGTCCAGAGGGGGTTCTCACGGTGATGTTACAGATGAAAGCAAGCAAAATGAATGGCACAGCAGCTTTGTTCCATGACTAATGTGCAAGTGTCATGCCTTTATTTGAACTGTTTAACTAATATGTTGTAAAAGGTGCCAAGGCAGCTGGATTTTACACTGAGACTTTGAAGCGGACGGCACACTAGAGAAAAATATCATTTACCTAAGAGTGCAATTATATACTCCGGATTAGTTGGTAAAAGGAGCCTGACGTGACTACCATATTAAGACAATGAGTAATGGATGTGTAGTCCAAAATCAAAAATGTCACCTCAAGTACAGTAAAGCCACAGTAAAACACAGTCTTGGCCAGAGATTCATCAATGTGCTGTCAGATGGTCTATTGGTTTCAGGCCAAAATATAGCCATTGTTTGTGTCTGGATCTTTAGAAGAGCTGGACAGTGGATTGACTAAAATAATATAAATATCTTTTGCACATAGATAAGAGTCCTCAAATGACAGTTAGAACCTTCACAGTCCAGCATTTGTTTTAAATTCTGCAGTGGTAAATATGTTATTAAAACCAGTATGGTAGCCCAATTCATTATGGTAATGTTGGCAACACTTAAGGTTATACAGACTCTTCTCATTGCATCTTATGCCCTTTACATAGTTTCACAACTGCTGCATGTCTAACAGGATTGATAATGGATTAGACAGGGACATTGGAATTGAACCTCTTCTTGAGAGTTTTTAGGCAAGCCCTGCGAAGAGTAGATTTTTAGTACAAGATAGCATTACTGGAACTATTACAACAAAGCTGCAATTTGGAATGCCTTGGATTTCTGATTTGTGTCATGTTGAAGCGAGTCTCACCAAGGCAATGGGGAGCTATGCCATGTGTTTTCAGTGTGGCCACTGTGTGCCATGGCTACCCACTTGATGTGGCACCAGACACAGTCTGCTACTTGATCACAGCACTGCTAGCTCCCTCTCTGAGGTTTTCCTAGTGCTCAATCTCCCCTGATTTTAACGAGTCCACCTCTCATTTTTCCTCAAGGAAACTATTTCGCCAGTCACTTCTTCATGGGAGGTGAGAAGTTTGACACTCCACATCCTGAGGGATACTTGTTTGGAGAAAACATGGATCTCAACTTCCTTGGCAACAGGCCTGTGCAGGTAAGCAGAGGAAATAGAACCAGGATTATAATAAAATGGCAGATATCCAGATATCAGCCTTCGATCAGGGATGGCTTGTTTTTGTTTTTACAGTACTTCTTCTTAAGTGTACATTTCTGAAGGAAGAGGTCATAAATATCTAGGTAATAATTAGAATTTGGCATCATTTTAACCTCTTCTTTGTAGTGTACGTATTTGCTGGTCTGTCTAGTGACACTCCAGGCTGAATCCCTGCAAACTGATATGTGCTTCAGCTGCCTGGGATTCTGCTTTCTGGTGCACATTCCCTACGAGGTCATAGATTACAGACACAGAAATCACTGTGCCTCAGATTCAGAGTGCCCCTCTACAGTTCACAGTCATTCTTAAAGATTTATACACTTGAAAGCACAGATGAAATACCCTTGGGTATTACATCAAGTTCTTTGACTCCCTTTGTCTGTAGTGGTTTCTTTGTTACCCTCAATGCAGATCAGCATGCATTTTATTCCCAGCTACAAATGAGTAGTGCTTAAACCTGTAAAAAGGGATGAGGTCACACTATACAACAATATACTTGTGGAGTTAATTATTGGCTCAGTAATAAAACAATCGGATAAGCGGCATCCTTTATTGAAAAGCATATTTCCACAGCTGCATCCAGACTGTGTGCTCCTTTGTTCAAGAGAATGACTGCTATTACTCTTCTCCCATTTCCCTTCAGTTTCCTTACGTGACACCTGCACCACATGAGGCTGTGAAGACCCTGAGAAGTCTGGTCAACATCAGGAAGGACTCTCTGCGTCTCGTCAGGTGCTGGAACTAGGCCTCACAGGCATAAAATAAAACCCCTGAGTTGGAGTTCCCCTAACCTTATATTCCCACTGCCCGACACAGCCATCTCTGATGAGCCTCTTTGTTCCACCTGCTAAATAAACCCATTCATCGGGGAACACTTTTTTCCCCCTGCCTAGACCTCAGAAATCCAAAACCTGCAGTTCTTTGGAAAGCAGAAAAGTCTGATGGCCTTAGACTGAGAAATATTTTGTAGCAGGAGGAAAAGTGAAGTAGTTAAATTTGACCTTGTTGCAAGACTGAATGTTGCTTGTGTGCTTTGGCGCTGGCTCGCAGGTACAAGGATGATGCTGACAGCCCTACAGAGGAAGGAGGGAAGCCCAGGGTGCTGTACAGTGTGGAGTTTACCTTTGACGCAGACGCTCGTGTGGCCATCACCCTGTACTGCCAGGCCTTCGAAGAGTTCACCAATGGAATGGCATTGTAAGACTGAGATATTTGTATGGAGCAGTAGGGAGTACAGTAGGGAGGTAATGTGTTGCGGATTGTAGAGCTGAACAAATCCTATGCTTACACACACACGTGTGCATGCATGCGCGCGCGTATAGAGCATTTAGCAAGTCACGGACCTGGTTGACATATCCATCACATGCCTCTTCCTGATGGCATTATTTGAAGCCACAGAAGCAGCACTCTCGTGCACTCCGACCAGGAGGGCCCTTAGCAACTGAAAATCTCCATGGATACCCACTGTGGAGGGACAGAGTGTAGTGAGATTTGGATGGGGAGACTCGGTACGTGTAAGCACTTTGCTCCATTTCTTTGTTTCCTGCAAACACTATTCAGAAGGGCTTTTATAGTGAGCAGTCATATCAGCATCCTCAATTATGCTGTGAACAAAGGGACTGTGACCGTTATCGGTGTGTCCTCTTTGTCCATGTAACAACTGTCAGGAACTGTGTGCAATGTGTTTCTGTAGTGTATACAGCAGTGGAGAATCATGTAATTCTCTCGATTAAATTCATTTACAGAAGAATACTTATAATTCTAGTAATATGCATTAGCGTTGCAGTTGATTAAGTTTTTTGCGGATTCATTCTTTTTGGCATTAGTTGATGAATCTATCAATCAATCAGTTCACTTGCTGTGTTACATTTTTAGTTTGCTTGGCAGACATGCTTTTCCTGGGTGGCTTATATAGGTTGTATTTTTCACCATGATTATTACAGATGGATATATAATATTTTCGGAAGTAGTTCAGGTCATAAGAGTACAATCTGCAGTGACTTGAATCTATAACCGTCAGGTTACAAGCCCAGTTCCTTTACCACTACACCACTCTTCCAAGCCAGAGTTTTCCACAGGAAGACAGTTAGTCTCGGTAGTGGCTCACTCCAGCTGCCAGGGAGGTGGGGGTGTGGGGGAGCCTAGTCCAGAGTCTGGTATGTGTTGTTCTTGTTGCTCTTTCAGTATGGCTAGATAGATAGCTCACGTTACTGTTAGCTAATGCTATTTAATTGAACAACATTTGGAACTTGATATCTAGCCCTATGGAGTTAGTGAATATATTTAGCTGGCAGGCTGCTTGGCCAAAGGTTTTTGTTAGCTAGCTAGCTAGCTAAAGATTTTCATTTTATAATGAATGTCTATACATACATTTTACTACTACTGTAGCATTTCTAGTCATAAATTGTAGCCAGTGTTGTATCAAGCATCATTTTCTTCAGTGTTGTTTACGGCCTGTATAATTAACAAGCTAACTCCGGTTTCTCAATCAATGTGTAGCACACATGCACACATAGCTACGTTTTTTGGTTGCATAAGTTCAAACACCCAGCCTTGCCAGTCAGCTGATATTTGAGACTCAGGCACCTCTATCTAGCAAAACTGATGCTGTACTTGTTATGTTGTTTCTTGAGGAACAGATGTTGCTGGTGAATCTTGTATTGAGCTGTACATCCACTTAAGAATGGATTATTACTGTATTAAAAGTACACGTTTTTCCAATTTTCCCCGCAATGCTTTTCCAGTCGGGGGCCTGATTTGTCTAGGCTGACTGCCTAGAATAAATATGGCTGTGGGAATCCCTGCAAGCTGTCACAGCTTTCAGCCGCTATATTGTATATAGCTGCATTGATCCATGTTCCTGTTCTTGAGGCAGTTTTAAGGGCTACTATGATGTGATTTCAATATAAACGCACATTAGTAATTCTATTACAATATAACACAAAATCATTTGGGAGCTACATTTGGGATTCTCCTCTGATAGAATAAAATCACCTTAAAGGGATCCTACTAATACCTAGTGTCTATTACAGTTGGTGCTGTTTTCATACATATGTGCTCTAGTTATGTATGTATTTATATAATATACAGTATGTATATTATTTTGTACAAATTGATTTGTTTGTTTCTTCAACTTGTATTGGAGTGGTTAGTGGGATACTGTGGACAGATTTGTTCTATGAGAAGTATTTTAAACCACGGTTCTAGCAATTGAATGATTTCTTGTGTCAAAGAATTGGTAATTTATTATGATTTCTAATTACTGAATTAGATCTCAAGTATGCCTGACAACTTGCAAATCTGGCAATAACTCATGGAAATTCCCACTCATTAGATGACAAAGCTTTTGTGACTCTTTGAGAGGTGAATATGGTTTGTTATAGTAGGTATACTGATTTTATTTGGACATTGTTTGTGAAAAATGTTTTAACTTTATTTTTAATTTTTTTAGGTACAACCCCAAGAATCCCACGATGGTCTCAGAAACCGTGCACTACAAGAGAGGAGTGAGCCAGCAGTTTTCGCTGCCATCCTTCAAAATCGATTTCTCAGAGTGGAAGGAGGAGGAAGTGAGTGACCCTTTGAGATGTTTAGACCAATAGACACAATGGTCGGCACTACCTTGCTCAGCTCCCTCCAAACTGCATATTCTCTCCCTTTGATGTTCTATGTAATGTTTGTCTTGGCTCCCTCACTCCCTATCTATGCACTCCTGTCTGTGTCTGCCAGAAAAATCTGCACTATCATAGAAAGGCACACAAAGAGGAAGTAGTACTGATGTCCTACCAGAAAAGTGTGGGAGAATGAAGGCTTTAGTGTGCATTTTCTGTGTTATGGTAGACACAAATCTGACCTGAAGTACTAAAAGCCAGATTAGGAAATGGCAGATTCTTCAGTGGTTTAAATGTTGTGTAACATTAAGGAAAACAAATGAATCGGCATATCTCCTTTCTTTCTGCCGTTCTCTGTAAATCGAATATGATGCCACAAGACCCTTTACTGGCTTAGATGCAATGCAGAGCACTGCAGTATTGATCGTACTGGAGATGGTTGCTTTGCAAAGTGCAACGTAAATAGACCACTTCTGCCCAAATTACACAACCAATCTCTTTTATTAAATTTCAGATACTACATCTGTTTTAGCTTGTCTTTAGCACGAAAGGTAGAAATATCCAATTGGTATCTGAGTGGGGGCTTTCTTTGATGCATTTGTTGTCAGTGTTCGATTATTAAGCAGACATTCTGACTGATGTAGCTCAGTTATTTGCATGGACACAGCAAATTATTATTATTTTATTTTTTTAAGGTTTTGTTTGAGATTTTATTCCATTTTTCTCCACATTTAGTAGCCAATTACAGCCTCTCTTTCATGCCAATCCCCCCCTCGTATTGTGAGTTTGCTGCCATAGCCCTGAGACTGGCAGTGACAAAGGCGAAGTATTGTCTCCTCCGAGACTGCACTCGCCAAGCCGCCGACCGTAACTCCGGTGCTCCAGAGCCACTCCTATACGCAGCGAAATCATGTTGGCTTCCCTCCCCCCTCCTTGGGGCGGACAGCTATTTTCCACCCCCTAGTGGCACTCCCAGCCAGAGCCGACTCTGGCGCGGCCGGTGGAATCAAACCCCTCAACAATTGACATTTTTACCTGTATCCTTAAGTGCTTCATCTGTTTTTTTGGGGGGTATTTGGTTGTTTTTTTAGGTGTCGCAGTCCACATAGACATCAAGTGGTTGGAGGCAGCCTTAGCCCCTTTACAGTCTCAGACAGAGCACTGGGTATAGAAAGAAAGACGGAGTGAAAGGAGATTGACTGGGGAGATTCATTCCGGCTGTAACGATTTTAGCCAGTGTTTTGCTTCAGGAAGTTTTGCAAATCCAAAAAATTTCCACATTAAAAGTTAAAATTGTATTCACTGAAGGAGATATTATTATTTTGTCTTGCTCATCTCTAAATACACTGGACACGGCAATTAGACCACATTCAACCAGCCTGAAGGCAGATTAGTCAAGCTTGTTATTGAGAGAAATCATGAGTATGTGATGATGATTAAATCTTGGTAACAAACTCGATTAGACATTTTCTGAAGACATAATTCAAAGTGGCCTTAAGGCCTTCCTGTACACTACTTCATGAACTCAGGGGAAGATCCAACTCTCAATCCAAATAAGGACTACTCTGTAGTATGTTTCCTATCAATCCAGTCGTGTCCAAATGGAATTATTGCTCTGCAAACCGAATGGTGTTTGCCATTATTATATGTGACTTTATGATTCATTGGCTGAATTTAAATGAGAAAATGTCAAAGAAGAACAACCAGTCAGAACACACAAACTCTGTTTTTATTTTCTTCTGCAGCTCAACTTTGATTTGGACAGAGGAGTCTTTCCCATGGTAATCCAGGCAGTGGTGGATGAAGGAGACGGTAGGTCTCGGAGAGCATCTGAGAATACTTACCCTGTAATTACCCTGTAGCTGTCTGGATGAATCCAGCCAATGTGCTCTCCAGCACAAGCAGACACAATTCCCCACTATTCTCATACAACACAAACGGTGACCCACTTGATTGTACAATTAGCCTTTTTCATTAACAAAATACACTCCTCTTACAGAAGTCACGGGGCATGCACATGTACTGTTGGCTGCCTTTGAAAGGGTAAGTATAGTTTTCAAAGCCATATCTGACTGGGACTCATTTGTCTGCATGAAGTAAACTCTGCTGGTCATAAAAATGTATTTTGTTTTGATTGCTTGTAGCTAACTTTAGCCGGCTATCTGATGCTGCTAGCAATCTAGCTACTAAAAAGACTGACTACTAGCACCTGTCAGACTAGTCTAACCTGTCAGTGAATTTGTCTCCACGTAAACAAGGACAAGGTAGCTTACAGAAGCTAGCTAACATATATATATATATATATATATGTGTGTGTAATTATATATAGCTGTATGTTAGTAGTAGTTAAGGCCTCTACATGCTTCTGCGTAATTTGTGCGACTTCTTCGCGGTTCACCCCATGCAACAATGTCTCAAGCAATTGTCAATTTATTCCTCTGCAAAGGCTATGCGCAGCCTATGCAACATGGTGTCCTTACACTTCTGTACACTAGTACAGTAACTCCTGTACCTTCAAACTTCTTCAGCCAATCTTTCCTGAAGCTGGTTCATTTTATACTGTGTCGAACAAATGATGCTAGCTATATATACCGTTAGCTACTAGCTCGATGAACTGTGACCTATGAACTGTGACTGACCGCTACGCCTCCATTCGCTAACCAACCAATCAACAATGCGCAACATCTATGTGAACGGTTGCGCTGTGGTGCGGTTTTACCGGGAAAAGTTTGATTTTTGTGCTAAGCACAAGGTAGGCACGACACCCTCTGCAACCCCCTCTGCGTAGGTCGCGAAGGTTGCGTTGATGTTGCAGAGCCCTGACTGTTGCTGTTGCGTTGTTGTCGTTCGAGCATGTAGAGGCCTTTAGTCTCACCATATCCAGCGACCTACTAACTAGTCAGCTAACTAATGAAAAGACAAACTACTAGTACTCAGCTTCAGCTATCGATTCAGCTACTTCAATTCCTAGCTACTTCACCTTGGTCACACTGTTAGTCACATGATGTTATAGTAATTTCCGGAGCAGCAGCACTTTTATTTAGTGAATGAAAGCATAACGAATGTCTGATGGTATTGAAAATGACATAGACGGGGCGAGCTCAAAACCGCGGTATGCCTTGTGACCGCAAACCGGCTCAACCGAAGTCTCTCCTGCTTATTATCAGGGCAAATTTATTTGGACAGATAAGCAATACCCTCGGTGAAACCCTAGGAGGTGTTGAATGTTTGCTGCTGATGACAGCAGCTGTACATCTGAATACTTGTATTGTGTAGTCTCTGCAGGCTTGCTCAGTCCTCAGAGACTATGGTGAGGTTACTCCCACTGTGAAAGCCATTAGCAACTATGAAACAGGCAGTGTTACCTTAATCGGCTCAGAGACTTTCAGTAACAATCATCCCTTATCCTTTACTTGACATTGTATTTCAGAAAGAGATCTTAAGGGGTCACTTAATTAGATGGCTCTGCAGCTACAGGGAGATTGCATGTAAGAAAACCCTATACTATGCTATTACTTAATTATGGGAAACTAAATATTGTCATCATTCTTATCTTGGCAGCATGTTGATGGCAGTTTCTCTGTGAAGCCTTTAAAGCAGAAGCAAATAGTAAGTAAAAATGTATGTGTTTGTTTGTGTGTGTCTGTGTCTGTGTGTTCAAAGATTTGATTAGCGATCTTTTTTCATTATGATGCCATTCTATTGTTTCCAAAAATCAGTTTACTTGCATATAGTGTAGGCTTTGGGCTAATAATGAAACAGCCAAGTTTTCCATGAAGTGTTTGTTCTGCTTGCCTCCAGCTCTCTGTATAGCCTCAGTTAAACATCAACCCAGATTTGCTTTGGTTTGTGCCCTAAAGATAGGAAAGAAATAGCGGTTTGGAAATACTAAAGAGCTCTCGCCAAAAAAATAGCAAAAAAAGTAGGTACTGACTCAAAAGACATTCAACGTAATATTATGTCATTCTCAAAATGACTCCGTTGTCTTTACGCTCAGAATGTGGCCTCTTTGCTCTCTCGTAAATAGAAATCCAGCTCATAATCCCTGCCTTAAAATAAAAGCCTTTAGTCAGTGCATTGAGTCTGTTTTCACTCATTATTATACCAAACCTGGAGGTGGTCTGAAGTTTGAAAAAGAAAAAAACTGCTGTTACACACAGATCATTATGGGTTCTGAAAACACACAAGAGTGCAGCCTCTGCTCACATCGGCATGGAGACTGGAGAGAGTAGGTGGCCAGCTAGCTGGAGATGAAGCGACTCAGAAAGCACAGCCTGCATGTAAACTCGCCACTGGTGCAAGCGTCGGCGAGGAATTCTCCACAGTCATGGTGCGATTGCTGGCCTGTTACTGCAGTAAAATCCAACGCAACTAGCTGCAATTTCCTTTATTTAAATACACAGGGCTAGCCTGAGCTCCAAGCATACATGGATATGATCGATTCAGATTCTGACACAGATTAAATTTAAACCACATAGTATACTGTGAATTGATATGAATTGATGGATGTTTAATTTTTTTAACATGTTTTTCAGTGAGAATTTTATGATTAAAAAAATAGCTTGTAACATAACATACATTGATATATAGGAATGATCTAACCTAACATTTAATTTAATTTGATTTTATTTTCTGGCCATACGGTCTGAAATTGATCTGTTATCAACGCCTGCACTGGCATGATATCCCACAGGCGCACATCACTTTCCTAGAGCTCACCTTGTGATGAATCTCCATGAAAACCTGGTCCTGAGTGTGCACTGCTTAACAGGGGTTTTTCCTCAGATTAGGCCTGAGTGTGAAATTAGGGTGGTGGCCTAAGTTGGCGAGGTGGCAACATTTCTTTGGACATGACTGTATTTCCTAAAAAAAGTTGAGTTGACCACTGATTTTTGGTCTGTAAAATCTTACAAAACAGAGTGGCAGCTGTTGCTTTCTAAGAAAGAATGTCCAACCACGAACAATGATTGTTCTTACCATGTATTAATGCACATCTTGTAAGTCGCTCTGGATAAGAGCATCTACTAAATGCTTAAAATGTAAAATAAATGATTTATAAGCGTGACCCAGATGACCGTGAACCATTTTTCACCAGCTGAGACAGGTTTCCTCACCTCTGCGGGGTTGAAGAGGTTAAGTAACCCGCCTCTCAGAGTTGTCTGTTGCTGTGCAGTTGTCTTCACCACCATTGCTCCATTATTCAGGTGGACCGTGTGAGCTACCTGCTGCAGGAGATCTATGGGATTGAAAACAAGAACAACCAGGAAACAAAGGTAGGACTGAACTTAAATTGTTTGAAACAGTTTCATCTCCTCAGTGGAATTATGACCGACTTTTTTTTCTTAAGCTAATTTTCAGGCATTTTATTTTACAATGACTTTGATTGCCTTATTAGGTCTAACACAAAAATTGAGCTAAACGGCTAACAGTATCTATAGAATCCATTTTGTCATGGTATTTGTTGTAGTGGAGCAGTAGTCCAGATGATGCTTTCAAGATCATGTATGGTCCATATATCTAAGTTAAATGCTGTGCGCGTGCGTGTGTGTGTGTGTGTTTGATCTGCAGCCATCAGACGATGAGAACAGCGACAACAGCAATGAGTGTGTGGTGTGCCTCTCAGACCTGCGCGATACCCTCATCCTGCCATGCAGACATCTGTGTCTCTGCAACTCCTGCGCGGACACACTGCGCTACCAAGCTAACAACTGCCCCATCTGCAGATTGCGTGAGTAGTTGTGGCCTGGTTCAGGAAGGCCTGGCCTACTTGAGGGGGAGAATGTACTTGAGGTGTAATGCACTGATCCTTAGCGTTTCCTCTCTCCACCTCTGCACCTTTTATTCTTTATACTTCCTTTTGCTAGAGGGCTTATCTGTACAGTGCATATTTCTGTCTTTAATTATTATTTTAAAACATCCTTAAATAGTGTCCAAGTGGCTCAAACAGGCAGTCTGGGTTATGCCGTTGGTTGGCTTTGCCCGGGGGTCCGCGCTGAGTGGGCCCAATCGGCCCTGTCCCTTCGAGTAGTGGGAAGTTAAGTTGGCCAGGTTTCCTTGGGTTACCAACGAATGAGCGCCCCCTAGCTACTTAACAGTGAGATACGTCCCTCCGCCGATCAGAGTTAGCTCTACTGTAGTACACTGTGTGACTTGTAGTGTGGAAACTAGTCACTTGAGTGTTGTGCTTTGGGGGGGGAAAGCATATTAATTTGATTGTTTGGTTGCAGAATTTTGAGGTCTGCCATGTATTCTAAAATTATGTTAAGGAATATTGTTGTTGTATCGGGTTTCTATTATTTTCAGAAACTAATGGGTTATGGTATGGGTTTACAGCAGCGGTCAGCAATTACGTACGGCCATTTGATGGGCTGGCCAAATCATTATAATTATATATACACTGCAAATTTGAATGGAATGGATGCTTGTTGGTAAAACCTGTTAAAATTAACAGTCTCTCTCACAAGACCACCATCTCCAGTTTAAAAGGGGGCAATTTGGCCCCAGGAGGGATGTTGATAAAACGAGGGTGACGTGGGCAGTTCGTCACAAATTGATAAAACTTTGATAACGTCGCGGACCGTTTCTCTCCCTGTGACTTTCATTTTGCGTCCCTAGCTCTTTCACTTTGAGGAAACATTATTAGCTAGTACTAAGTTTAGAAAAAAACAGTTTTTCTATCTTTGGTTGGTAGTTTGAGTATGTGTTTACAAGTTGCCTTTTTTCATTTATTGTTTGCTTTTATCGCTGCCTAATCTAAGCGGCGCATTTGATCGACTGGCATGCTTTCCTGTAACAAAGGGCGTGACATCACCTTTGAATAATCATTCCATTCAGGCTGAAATGAGATAGCCAGATATTTAATTGGCATTAAAATGTACATTTTGCTCCTGTGGTGTGGTTCATAGGCCGGTAGAGGTATTACCTGCATTATTTCGTGATGCAGCGTGCGTGTTTCACAGCAGTCCTCGAGGTCTGTTGCTCACTCCTCTCCTGCGCACGCTGTGTGTGACCCTTCTTCTGCTACTGACACCCCACAGATACAACGTAGCGCTAGCTAGCGCCGTAGGGCATGGAGCGTCACAGAATATCACGGGAGACTTTTTAAATAATGTTTCATTAGAAAAACGGGAGGCTGCTTAGGTGCTGGAATGTCTTTTCAGCTGCCCATCCCTGGTTTACAGTCGATTCACTGTTACAAAAAACTCTTTCCTCACTGTACTGTGGGAAATGGAGACACCTGGTGGAAAATGCATGTCCTGGTAACCATAACAGTAGTAAAATGGTGGTTAAGGTGAAACCTCACAGTGTTCTCTAAATGTAATGGATCAGAGATGTATTGTACAAAAAACTAAACTTATGATGTCACAGAGTGGCAGTAATCCTCACCGATACAGACTCTGCTTTGGAAGGTAAACTGAATTGAATGTTCCCATTATTTACTATAAAGCAGACCTTCAGTGTGCAATTATGAAATGTTGCACTTCATTTACATTTCAGTGAGGCAACAAGCAGTGAGGTTTCTTTTTGTTAACGCTCTGTACATTGTGATATTTTGCTTTGTTCATCAATCACAAATGGCAATTTGATTGATAAGAATTTCTTCAGAGGGAAATGTGATTGAGATCAATCATGGCAGGAATGAAAAATAAACAGAAAACCTAGCTTATTTTAATAGCCCATTGTCTACAAATTCTGTGCAACGAGCTTCACCAGATGAACGGTGCCACCTTGCATTACAATCGTGACAGCTGTGTGCAAATGTTTACAGGACTGGCTTTTTGTGCGGTTAAAACACGAAACTCGCACGGTGAAATAAAAAGGAAAAAGAGCGGAGGTGCAATTAATGGTGTTTCGTGACACATGACGGCCCTCCCACCTCAATGTTTTAATGTTGTACTGACAGTGCCTCTCTCTCTCCCTTTCCTCTCTCTCTCCTCTCTTCTCTCTCTCTCTCCCCTCTCTCTCTCCTCTCTCTCTCTCTCTCTCTCTCTCTCTCTCTCTCTCCCTCTCCCCCTCCCTCTCTTATCTCTCTCTCCCCCTCCCTCTCCTCTCTCTCTCTCTCTCTCTCTCTCTCTCTCTCTCCCCCTCCCTCTCCTCTCTCTCTCTCCCCCTCCCTCTCCTCTCTCTCTCTCTCTCTTCCCTCCCTCTCCCCTCTCTCTTTCTCTCTTCTGTCTCTCTCTATCTCTCCATCTCCTCTCCTTCTCTCTCTCTATCTCTCTAGCCTTCCGAGCCCTGCTCCAAATCCGCGCGGTGAGGAAGAAGCCCGGGGCGCTGTCCCCCGTGTCCTTCAGCCCTGTCCTGGCCCAGACGATGGACCACGACGAGCACTCGGTACGCTTCCCACCTGCACGGCGCTGCGTCAGAGCCCTAACGATGGCAGCCTGCGCACTTTGAAACGGCCTCATCAACTGAAGAGGGACGGTCTTCAGAACAGCGTTGTTAAAGCTGCACGTCCTTCCCTGGCTTTCATTAGTCCAGTATGATAATTAGCCATGTAGTTGCATCACACACTGCAGTGAAATGTTTCTGGGGTATGGAGCGCCAAGTACGAGTTCGGGAGAAAAATACTGAACTCACCAAAAAAGGAGAACCAAGTGGGTTTCAAAAATGCATATTACTTCATTTCAAACATGTTCACGGACAAGAAATTTAGCAATTCAGCATTCGCGCTGCAGCACTGATGACTGAATGCGCACCGAAACCCGTTTGTTCTGTTCCTTGAACATGAACATGTTTGAAATGAAATAATATGCATTTTTGAAACCCACTTTGTGCTCCTTTTTTGGTGAGTTCAGTATTTTTCTCCTTACCTTGTACTTGGTGCTCCATACTGTGCAGTATTTTTCCTCCTTGACATAGTAACATTTTATGCTAGCACCCCATTTATACCAAAGAAAAAACCCTCTTTGGGATTGAGCGCACTCCTAAAAGTACCATTAGTGATTTATCAACATTATTGACAAATAAATGTTTTAAAAAAAGGACAAAATCAGCATGCATATGGCCCTCCACATATCAATATCCTCTGTTACTGTGAGAAGAAAGATATAAAGAAGACAGACAGGTGCTCCACCTATCAGAGGACAGTGCAGTTCAGGACAGTGCAGAAGAGCGCACTTTTGATTGGTCTGTTTTAAGTGGCCCTTGTCTTTTGTGTTGAAGTGATAGTGGATGGTAAACAGAGAAGCCTTGGGGCTTTCCAGGCCCACGCTGTGCTTGTAAATAAGGTGTGGTTTATGAGTGTTTTGGCCGAGACGAAAAAGCAGGCCATCTTTAAATAGACCTGGCCAAAGTCCCATTGCTCTTCTCCGCGATTCAACTCGCATCGCTTCGTCTCCGGCGGGAGACGGGAGGGGGCGCATCGTCGTTTAGGAGCAACAAAAACCAGATCGAGGGTGGGCCGGCGGGTCTTTGCGCTAATCGTCTGTTCTCAAGTGCGAGCGTGCCTGTGACCAGCCTCTCTGTCTCTTACCCCAGAACTCAGACAACATCCCCCCCGGCTTTGAGCCCATCTCCCTCCTGGAGGCCCTAAACGGGCTGCGCTCAGTGTCCCCTGGCATCCCCTCGGCTCCCCTCTACGACGAAATCAATTTCTCGGGGGGCATGGCGGACCCCATGCCTCTGTCTGGCCGGCAGCTGGGCTCAGTGGAGCGCTCTGGGGACGCTGGGCTACAGAAGGGGAAGGTTAGCAAGTCACCTGACAGGTAAGCTGGTGAATGACCATGTGACACAGTGCAAATCCCAATAGGTTTTCTGTGTGTGTTAAGGGACGCTAATGTCTGGGTATTCAGGTCTGTCTTGGCAGCCTAATTGGTAACATGTTAGCCAAATTCAATGATAATACAATATGTTTCACGTTTTAACGTTTCATGTTGGTAGACTCAGTCCCAAATGTAGATGACAAAAGTTCTCCATTAGGGGTCAGTGTTCTTCGACTCAAAATCGACACAAGACTGAGCATAAATAGATTCTGAAATGAATTAGCCAGAATGCGTGTAAATGCAAAAAAGAATGCCACTACGCCCTACTGCACGAGAAGTATTGTCCTGCTCAAATATCAAATGCATTCCTTTGAGACTTAGTGCGGATGCTGCTACCCTCTAGATACTTGTTTTATTGTTAAAGATGAACAGGCTAATCCTTCATGTGAACACAAATGTTGACCTGTCATTAACTTGCAATACAACTTTTTCAACATGATTTGAAAGTGCCTGGATGGCAATCCCTAACTGTCAAAAAAAATTTAATTGGTTAATGCATTGAGAACCAAGGTCAGTGATATGTTCGTAACCAACAGGACACATTTTGACACAATGAAATAAAATACCTATATTTGTAAGCCTGTAAGTAACAGATAAAAATGCCCTTCCTATAGATTCATTGGGATTTGTTGGGAAATAATGTATAATAATTTTAACAAATGCAATCTTACTTTGATACCATGACGGCTTTGTTTATGTTTGTAATATTGGTGGATGCCACAGGTTATTTCCACAGTGGGAACATAATGTGTCTATTTCATACTTTTCTTTTTTGAGCCAGTGTCTGGTTGATACTATTTTGTGCAGGCATATCTGATATTGTCATTCAAACAGAAAAAATCATGCAGTTTGACTTTGGTGAATCAGAGACGTGTGCAATTTGGTCATACCTAGCATGTCACATTTTGGTGCATTGTTTCAGATTTGTTTTGTATATTTATTCCCATAAATCTGATATGGTGGTTCTGTGTGGCTCAGGAAGGTAGAGTACGGCACTGACAACGCTTAAGCTGGGTTCAATTCCCATTGGGACTACATATACCGAAAGATGTATGCATTCACTACTGTAAATCGCTTTGGATAAAAGCATCTGCTAAACGGCATATATTATATATTAATATGGAAATGATGAGACACAAAATACTAAATGATGTATTGCCTTGATGCATGGGCTTTATTATCTGAAAGTATGTTGGGTGTTCAACATCAATAGACCCATATTGTGCATTCATGAAAACAGAATAGCCAAGCCTCTCCAGTTATTCTTCAGTTATCAAACACAGTCATTCTCGTTTTTCATTTTTATTAATTTGCAGAAATTTTGAGATGTATCTTTTTCACTTGGAAGTTGTGGGTTACAATGTGTAAATAAAGGTGGAAAATTATGATTTAATTTGTTTTCATTAAAAGCGATAAGGTAACAAAAGGTAAAATATTTGAAACAGGGTGTAGACTTTAAAGGGCAACTATAAATATGTGTGTGTGTGTGTGTGTGTGTGTGTGTGTGTGTGTGTGTGTGTGTGTGTGTGTGTGTGTGTGTGTGTGTGTGTGTGTGTGTGTGTGTGTGTGTGTGTGTGTGTGTTTCAGTTACCTGGTTGTGGGAAAATGCAGATTGTTGCCATTAATTTGCCTTAGAACAGATCGATAATATCACATGACATTGCAGCGCAGGTGTATTCAGTGACGGCTATAAACTCATGTCTAAATGATTAAATGACCTCCTTCAGACCCTTCTGCTCTCCGTTGCCTTCTCATGGCCATATGGTGTAATAGCCTTGCTGGGCCCCACCTATCAGTTGCCCTTTTGTGGCAAGAAAGAGAAGAGCTGCATATACATGTCAAGCTGTGAGTCTGACAGAAATCATTGTCAGTATCCAGCATTATATGAGAGCACCATGCCAAGTTGTCCTTGGCAGTGGATCCGGCTGACATTGCTGACTCACATCAATCTGCAGGGAGCTGTTTGAGGAGGACGTAGTGCAAAGTCTCTCTTGCTTGAGTGTGGAGCCTTGCACAAAATGTGAGAATGTAGCAGTTAGGTTTCAGGTTTTTTTGGGCATAAAAAGGCTTTTCAACATGCACAGTAAAAGTCCCAAATGGAGACCTTATGAAACAGTCAATCTCATGAACAAACATGATGGACTTCTCTCAAATTTGATTTAACAACATAACATAACGTATGCCATTTAGCAGACGCTTTTGTCCAAAATGACTTAGTGAATGCATACATTTTTCAGTAGCCTGTGGTCCCAATGGGAAGTGAGCCCACAACCTAAGCGTTGTCAGCACCGTGCTCACCATGAGCACGGAACCACACATTGAGCCAGACTGGCATCCCCACACATTTCTCTCATTTCCAGACTGGCATCCCCTCAGCTCTGTGTTAAAGCGTGCATGGCTTATGGAAAGGTCTGATATGTGCCCTTGCCACCTGCAGCACCCTGAGGTCCCCATCGTCCCCCATCCAGGAGGAGGATGAGGAAAAGCTGTCAGAGGTGTCTGACGCACAGCCCCACGTTCTGCTGTCCGGCAGTCTTGCTTCCACCGAGGTGAGCTCACCACCCTGCCAGCACACACTCACCACTGTGCCCACGAAACGCAGTCTCCTACCAGCCCACATTCACCACTGTGCCCACAGCCCTTTCCGACCCCTGTTGGCGCACACACTCCACTGTACCCACAAATCTGGCTCCTCACCGCACGGTTACGGTGCTCCCACCTCTCTTTCTGCAGGCCACAGCAGCTGAAGAAGTTCCCGAGTCGGTCACTCCTGATGAAGGTGAGGCTGAGGGCAGGAAAATGGGATCCGGGATGGATCACTCCACAAAATACTACTGTAATGGGGAGGGATCTTCCATAGGAAACTCAAGTTCATGTTGCAGAGCTTGGAATTGCTTTATGTATTATGTTAATGTTGCATATTTCAATATGTTATTGTACCCATTGTAAAAACAAAAGGGAGGTCAAACATGGCTCAATTTGACTAATAAATAAGAACGCGGTCAGTACCATTTGGAATGCCATCGATGGTGACGGCAGCAGCACATTCTGGATACAGTTTCCAGTGTATGTTCCAAGGCCTCTTGAATGCTTGAAAGCAGTATTGCATAGTTCCACTCTGACTGCTGTAAACCCCTCCTACCCGGTTTTTGGTGCAGAAGACAGGCCACGGTCTGTGACCGAGATCCTCCAGGACTGCAGCAGTGAGCACACCTGCCTGACCAAGTCGGACAGCGACCCGCCGGTGGAGCTGTCTCTGCCAGGTGAGCCGTTCTCCCATTCCCATTCCCTGTCCCTGTCCCTGTCCCTGTCCCTGTCCCCCATGTCCTTTCCCTGTCCCTGTCCCTGTCCCTCTCCCTCTCCCTGTCCCTCTCCTGTCCCCTACCCAGGAGTCAGAGTTTTCTGCCCTGCAAAGGCCTAACTCTGCCCTCTGTTAACAGCCTTCTGTTGTTATTGATCTGCATTCTTGGCATTTGTGCTATAACTATACTCAAACTATTGACTGCTTTACCTTTGCTGTGGTTTACTAAATGCATGTAATTTCTGATATTTAACAGATATACAAATGTGACCAGGCACATTTGAATTTATGTGGTTTTTTTCCCCTCTTCTTCTGACCCTCTTTCGGTCCTTAAGTCTCACCCAGAGCGTGTGTGCTGTTGTTCTGCTTTGTGTCCTCTAACTCGTTCGCCCTCCCATGCCTGCCCTCTCCCTCTGTGCTCGCCTGACCTCGCTCTGGGCAGCCCTAGGTCCTGACTCCTGCTCTATTGGTATTGGGGAGTAACTCTGGTAGGTTGGCTTTCCTGTTTTCCCTCTCTCATGTCTACATGTTTGTCCTCACTTCCTGGCCTCGAACCCTAAGTGAGACACACTTGATATTGACTGAGCCCTTACAACAATCTGCTGGGATGGTTGGTCATATTACTATGATTATTTTTTTTTTGGTTCGTCTCTTTTATTTATTTTTCACATTCACCAAAAATGTAAAAAAACGGATTAATCAGATGTAATTAATGTTGTTTAGTAATTCATAATATTTGTATATCAGTGGTCTGTAGCCTTCCTCTGTTCATGATATAATTGTGGTTTCTTTCATTTTTATACATAAAAATTCAGTTAATAATGAATGATGTAGCTGCCAGTTCAGCCACAGTTATGATCCATTCACATGAAGTGATCTGTTGGACACCTGATTACTGCAGTACCTCTGAGGTGGTGTGATTACAGTGTGCCACTGGAAGACAGACTAGGGATTGCACATTCAATTCGCATTCATTCAACTGCGTATTCAATTTGCGCCCGCTGTGATGTGAGCAGGTGTGACCAGTCTCCGGTCTCTTATCTGTGCCTGGAACGTGCGCCTGTCCCATTGTCAGGGAAGTGTCTGCTCCAGACCTTGGGGCCCTGTCCTCACCGTGTCCTCTCTGTCCGCACAGGGTCGTCAGAGTCCACGGAGAGCCTGAAGAGCCAGAGCACCAACAGCTCCAGCCAGCCTCTCCTGTGTCCCCCCAGCAGCCTGCACATCGAGGATGAGCAACTCACCCCTTAACTACAGGCCTGAAACCACCCAACCAACCCTCCCAACCCCCCCCCCGTCCCCGTCCCCCTGTCCCCAATCACTGACCATCCTACAGCCCCCAGCCCTGTCAGTTTGAGAAGGAGCAGTGCAGGACACAGCTGGAACGTTCCCTGTCATCATGGTCCGTCAGGCCACAGTGGATGCGAGGGGCACCGCGAGCCCCCCTGCCTTCTGGTCTCAGCGGCCGAAATGGAAGACAAACTTACCTGCTTCCCTCTTAGAAGCAGGGGTGAGTCTCCTATGAAGCCCAGCTAAACCTCTTTCAAGCGTTACCTTCCTTTTTAAAGTACCAGCAGTTTTCCACACATCTGTCCTGCTATTGGTCAGGGTCCTCTCGGAGCCAACGCTCAGCCATGAGTCCAATCTGTGCCCTGGAGTATTGTCCCAATTCTCATTGAGAACCAGCACAAAAACACAAGATTAAACTACCCAACTATACCTGACAGCACAGTTGCATTCAATGTCAGTAACTGAGCAAGCAGCATTATCCAGCTGCTGCATATCGATGCTAACCAAGTCACTCATCTTATTGTTGTTAAAATCTTGTTTAAATATAATGTCATGTGCTTGCAGAACCCCTGGAAGGAGTCACCTCTGTAATATTTTCATCTGGGCGGTGACCACATAACAGGCAAAATATAATATTGCTTGAATTAAACCATGAACCGATTTTGAATACTTAAATACTACTCTTAAAATGAAAGATATTTTTCCTCATTGTCTGTGGTGATTGGAGAATTGCTGACTCACACCATTGAACTTCATTCAAATAGATTGGTTCCAAGAGTGGGTTTTTTTCCATACTGAAAATTGTATTTAATGAAACATTTTTTGAAATGATGGCAGGTTACTGAAAATGTCAATGTCCATCCCTTTGGTGAAATGTGTACAGAATGTCTAGTCAATCTGGTTTTGTATTTTGTGCCTCTTTTCTTTTATATTTTCATTACACATTTATTAGCAGTCCCTATGAACCTTTTCAACCAAATTCCTTCCCATTTCCAACCAAATTACTAACTTTTGATCAAGGCAAAAAGCTTGGTTAAAGGAAGGAGACAATATGACATGTTGGTGTCGTGTCGTGAGTGATTTTTATTTCATGAAATGTCTCCTTCTGAACTTTCAATTTGTATGACTGTCTGTCTTGTGTGAATATTTTAAACTGACCTGTTGCAATATTCAGTTTAATTGTTAACCTTCCATTTCGATGTTTAAATCTATGTAGAAGGTTGGAATGGGTGACACTGGGAGTAAGTATACCTTTTGTAAAAGATGTATAAACCATCACGCAGCTCTGCTTGAACCACAGACCACTGGGTCTTTTCCACTTTCACCAGCAATGGCAGAGGGCCCAGCAACAATTCAGCTACTAATTACAGATGTTTAATATTACAATGCTTTCAGTGTACCTCTCATGAATATAACAGATCACCAAGGCAGTGGCACAACATTCGAAAAGCTGTGATCCAACCAGGTTGTTCGTTTTACAGGTTGTGGTGGCCAAGGCAAAGTTTCAGAATGGCACCCGTGCCCCCTCCCCCATACATTTGGGACATGCTTCCCTGTGTAAAATTAGAGAAGATTTACAGTTCAAGAATGTCCTCTGATGAATTTTACTTGGATTTCTGTTCAAAATTCAAAGACCTACATGAAAATGTTCAAAGCAATGGCCCTTTGGTGGTTGTGGGCCTCTGGGGACATTTGCCTTGAACACCCGGTCCTGGATCAGTCTGAGCCCAGCGTTGTTGTGCACCGTGAAAGACACTAGCTATGCTGCCGTTGCCCCTGGCCGCTGCACACGCCTTGGCTGTTGCCGTTTCAGTCAGTCCTTGCTCCTGTTGACGTAGCATTGTGTGAATAGGTGTATCTGTGCCTTTAAATTTAAGCGGAAATGGCCGATAGTTGTTTTATGCTTCTCTGTTGTTGAAAAATGAGACGACTTGTTCAAAAGATGTATAGCTGCCTGAACTCTAGCCTTTTGCGAAGGGCTCTCTTTCGTTGACGGTTTGATTTGCCTAGTCCAGTAATATTTCAGATGCATTATACTGATTTATGTTGAGGCTGCCTTCTGTTAAACTTCTGTGTACAATATCTATCTGTGAACACATTGTATCAGAGAACTGTGTAGTCCAACATAAGAAATGGGCACAAAAATATTTGTCCTGTTCTTGACCGTTACTTGATAGTTGATAGTCTTGATAGTTACTCTTGATTGAACAGAACAGTAGTCCATAGTACAGAGTATTCTCTTTGTTCTGTCCGCCTTTTGCCAGCTCTTTTGGACCATTATGGAAAAGGAAAAAAACTTGTGTAAATAGATATTTGAACTTTTGTAACCAAAAAATTGTAGGTCCAGAGCAAGTGTAAATGCTGTGTAGAGTGGTGATCGTCAGTGAAGGAGATCTCCCAAATGAATGGACCACAGGCAGGAGGTTGACAGACCTTACCTCTTGAGTTTACCAGAAGATGTTTGCAATGTGAAACAATGAAAAAATCAGTGACCCGTCTGCACATCTTTACCATCTTTCACAATGTTTGTTGCCGTTTCCACGGGGCGTAATATGTTTGACCGCAGCGGTTTTATGTTCTGCATTTGAAATGTACGTTCTGTGTTTGGAGCAGGATATTGCTCATTTTCATTTACACTTGGCCTTTTCCCCCTGATCATGTCATTTCAATGTAGTAGCATTATACTGTGCCTTTTTACGTTAAACATGGATTTCTGATTAGATTACAATGTTTTATTATTACAGTGTTGGATCATGTTCATATGTGCACACAAGTGGCAACACCATGTGGAAAAACATGAAGCATGCTGCCTCTTAGCTAAAATGTCCTTTGAATTTCAGTTTTTATTGTATTTTTTGTGGTTCTGGTTACATATGGAAAGGTGGCTTGGGGATGTAACAGAAGCCTTGCTTATTTTCAGAAGAGGAACTTGGAACAGTCCAAATTTATCACAAATGTCCACTTACCTGTAAAATTCAGCTACATCAACAGTGTGCTGGTGTCAGTGTAAACCAACACACTGAAGTTGCTGACTGACTTTAACTGAATCTGAAGAGGCATTAAAGAGTGTTCAGTTTTTCCCCACAGCTTTGAAATGAAGTTTTAATAGTTTTGGTGGTTTTGCTTGGTGAGAGTTTGTGGTGTAGCAGTTAACAATTGCCCATATTTGTTACTTGGAAGAAGAAATAAAATAATCAAGGATGTTTCATGTCATTTGTAATATTGTATATATATCCTGTATGGGTTGACCAAGAAGAATAGATTTTTGAAAAATTAAAAAACAATTAAAAACCCTTTAGGTACAGTACTGTATGTGCACATTGTGATTTAGATCTCTTATTTTGTGTATTCATCTATTATGCTTTCTTTGTTTTTAAAAATACCTGGTGTCCTTATAATATATCTTTTTGCTCTTACAGTATCTCAATTCTTCATTGAAATGGGCCTCTGGAGTTTCAGGTTTTCAGGCATTAAGTTTGATTATCCTTCTTTCCTTGATGGACATTGCATGGCATTAGCGTGAAGAACCAAAAAGAGAAACAATACTAAAAAGTAATAGTGGCAGCTGTTAAACAAAAATAATTCAAAAGTGATTCAAATTAGAGTGTATTTACATATTAAAGGTTAAAGGAGTATGCAGCATATTAATAATTTAAAAGAAATGTCCCCAAATGATGGAAAATGTGGATAATCAATATCGATACCTAAATCTGTTCAGCTCCAACCTTAACTGTTTTCTAAACATTTGTTTTGTTCAGTTTCTAAAATTATAATAAAGAAATATACACATTATTTAATGCTGTCATTTCGTTACTTTGAATTTTCATTTGGCAAAAGATGTAATACAAAAACTATTTTGAACAAAGAAAATTCCAAATACTTTCATAACTGCATTAATAATCTGTCGTGTACTCTCCCCCAAAGCCTCAAATGGTCAGTAAAGTTACTTGGTTGAATTTCTAAATACAAACAAACTGGTGTGCTGGTGCTGGTGTGCCCTTTAGCCACTAGGTGGCAATATATCCTTGTTTTTGGTATGACGCTACTTTTGGCAATATATTATTAATTTATTAGAAACAACTTGTATTCTGGCATCTTCTATATATAGGATAATTGTAATAAACATAAGACTGGCCTTTTATATTGCTACAGTTGCTCTAACTGAGTTTTTGTCAGTAGCTATACAAAGACATTTTATTTAACATATTCAGAATGCCACATACACGTATTAGCCTACATTTAACTTGCGCACCTCAGGATATGGCTGTTGTACAAGTTGAGAGCCTGAAGAGCTAAATGCCGATAGATTGGGTGTATGGGGTATTCCTGACTCATTAGGAGCTACCATCCCTTGACTTTATTATGTAGGCTTATCCGTTCACCTGTGGCATCATCCTTGTCTCTGTCCTTACAAGAGTTGACAATCTTATGTTTTGGTCTTGTCAGCATTAAATATGTGTAAAATGTGTAAAAGTTGCCTTTTTTGTCAACATATAACTGATCAAATATGAAATGACATGTACAAGAATAAATTGTTAGTGTAATATGAATGCAACAAAATAAGACCGTGACCCGTGGTAGGTATAGGTATAGCCGTGCTAGGCTAACAGATCAATGAGGCGCTCAAGGTAGCTTGAGTTGTCATATTCAACCCATCTCAGGTAGAAGAGATCCAGAACACAGAAACAAAAAACTGACTCAATACTAGAGAAGAATAGAGAACATGATAGTTTAACATGAAGATGATTGAGGGATTAAAGCTTGAGACACCAATAGTGCTGTACTTTGAGGTCTAGCTCTTTTGAAATTGGACTTAGAAGAGAATATAGCATTACCACAGTAAATCCATCTGTATACTTGGATAACGTGCAAGTTGTAAAATTTCTACTTTGTCTGGTAAGAAAATAAATAAGCAATAACCAAATAAAGTATCAAAACTGTCAAAATAAGTATATTATGGTCAGACTTATTGTAACATTATTTCAATCTTTGTAATCTTATAAAAGAATAACAATGAAAAAATCGATGGAAAGAGAAAGACAGGCTACGTGCCGGATACCGTTTGCCCCATTCGTTTGAGTGAACACTGACAACTGTTTATTAGCTGCCCCGTGGTGTTTCTCCTACAAAGTTCACAATGGGTATGGAATGTAGAGGACAAAGTGCAGTACAAGCGGGGTTTGTGGCGCGAGATTTCAGCGCTGTTGCACCCTTCGTTGCCGGCTACGGATTTGGCAACATTATTAGCGCCACATCACTCACCTTTCAATCTGTATTGACACAAGGAATCATGCCTTCACTTGAAGCCGTGCGTCTGCTATTATCGTAACTGATCTGTCTCAAAAGAAAAGCCCACGCGCCATGCAGCCGCACGCGCACGTATATGTTCCCCATCCCCCTCCTTTAATTAGGGTTGCATTCTTATAACAAAGTACAATACAATTCATTTAAGCAGATCAAAAATGGGATAAAATAAATTGAGTAGCTAGCTATAGCCTACTTAAGGTTTCAAGGTGTGCCAATAGATAGCCTAGATATCCATTGAATTAAAACAATATATCAAGAGCAGTATTCTCAAACTGTCTCATTCCCAAACTAACTGATTACAATGCAGATTTAAACGGCAAATTATTTATACATCATTGCGTTATATGAACATAAAGTAATGAATTATTAAATAAATCAATCAATCAATCCAATTCTATGTTACTGAAATACATCCTACAGCCTGCATATGGACACACAACTCCACAACTCATGGCCACATCGAGCTAATCCATTTGAGGAAGTGACATGAAGAGCACAGTAATAGTGACATTAATATTCTAAAATATGAATCTAGTTTATTTATTTATATTTTTTATAAACACGATTGGCCAATATCAGAAGTGACACATCCGTCAGTGCACAAACGTAGCCTACCTTTACGTTAACAAGTGCCAACATAGAGGCTACATTTAGCTATTTTATATAGGTGTATGTATGTACGTGTGCCACGTTTCAAATTTTGCTCTTGTTTTTATCAGTTTAGAAAAAAGTATAAATTATTAATACATTATTTGTTTACAAAACAGCTTGCAATCTATGAAGCCATACCCCCGAAAGTCTACTTATTTTCAGTTATAGTTATCGATTGATATAAAACCAATAACAATGCTGTCACAAATAGTTTTAATACATGGCTTTATATAAATCTATTTAATCACACTCAACACATATGGACCTAATAAAGCAGACAGACATTTGGATTTTGTATTATAGCCTAGGCTACTTAATATTTTAGTAGGCTATAACACAAAAGAGCTGTAAGCTACAAGCGTTATTCCAAAATGTAGCTACATTAATAGAACAAACAACAGTTATAAGCGATATGTTCAGAGCACAAGGAATATTGTATCCTAAATTACATTGTTGAAACAGGTGTATTTTGAAGTGAAAAAAACTTCGTTTTTGTCTTAAGCACTTCATTGTCGACCCTCCCTAGAGGTTGGAAGGCATCTTCCATTCGAGTAGCAGAGATAAAGAAAGGTGAAACTTAGATACCAAGGAACCAATCAGCGGCCTGCGATTTGTTTAAAGGGCCATTAAAACCAGTAGCAGTGGTAAAGAGAGGCAGCGAGACATCTCATTCGCATTTAAGTCCTTTACTACGAGTTATTTCATTTGCAATGGATTTGTTTTAGACTACACATAACTGGAAATTATTCATTATTATTTCGCAGAGAGAGAACAGGATTGAATCAATCTCTTATGCTGCATCACAATATTTTCCGACGTTTGAACCTACTTTTTTGAGACGCCCCCAATACACTTGTTGCACGGAGAACAGCATCCCCGGCGCAGTTCTGAAACAAGGGAACGTCCAGGGACTCCGCTACTGCAACAGGTTGGGATAGAAGTGCATCTGTGCTGATTTCTCAAGACCGATGTGAATGATCATACTCGACCAAGGCTAAGCGTTAGATGTAGATGAATAACGTTATAAATAGGCTATATTTAATTAAACAAGTTGGCATGGTTGTATAGCTAGGCTATATGTATATGTAGGATAGCTGTCAAATCCAAATGTAGGCTATCGCCAAACGCAGACCTCATTTATTTGTCAAAGCAAGTGGCTTTGATAATAATTTTGTAACCAAACTACGTCAATTAACTAAGGCCCTTTGTCTTACAGTTGTTGTGCATGTGCTTATTCTTATGACATTAGTGATAAAGATCAGTCTATCTGGCTTTGTTTTTGTTGTTGGTGTGTTGATATCTATCTGATATGTTGGTTACTGGTGTTAAAACGAATCTCTATTTTTCAGGGAGACCAAGAGACGTTATCCAACGAAATCTCTTCGGTTCAGCGGTTCTCGGTCATCTCTTACAATTTGCCCATAATGCCCGTACTAACGTGTCCAGAGATCGCCATCAAGTTTAAGGAGAAGTGGATGATGCTGCACCCTGAAGACCAGGACAATATTAACGGCTCAATGAATCTGGACGATAGTCTAACCAGCCTGCAGTGGCTCCAGGACTTTTCCATCCTTAACGCTAACCTGGAAAAACCAACCAGCTCCGGCTACCTCCCGCAGCACTTCTATCACAAACACTTGAACCCGCGAGGCACCGACTCGCCCGCCAGCCCGCCCGCAGGGGACACGGCGGCTACAGGTATGCCACAGAGCCTGGGAAACCCAATTACTTCCAGCAGCACCTCTGCCAACGCAAGTGGTACCAGTTACCTGCACCCGCAAGCAGGAAACTACGTGCACCATCGCCAGATTGCAGCGCCCAGCCACCCGCCCGAGGAGATAGACTATAAAACGAACCACCATGTGAAACCGCCTTATTCCTACGCTACGCTCATCTGTATGGCCATGCAAGCCAGTAAACAAACCAAGATCACCCTGTCCGCCATCTATAACTGGATCACAGAGAACTTTTGTTACTACAGACATGCAGAGCCCAGTTGGCAGGTACGTGACTCAGCTCGCTTCATTATTGATGAGGAATAAGATAAGAGAGACCGATAGAAAGATACAGTAGTATATGGGGTGCACACTGCGCCTGTGTTAAATCTCTGAATTTAGGCTATGGGAGACTTGGTGCTGATTGTGATTGAAATGTTGACTTAATCGGCTGTAGAAAATTAGGCGATACTTATGGGACTCTTAACTGATTTAACACATTTAGCCTACTTGAATCGGCTCAAATTCGATTATCTGTCATGCATTTGTTTAATCTGAATACATTAGCTCGCATATCCAAGGAAAGATTCATTTTTAAATATGATATTGTTCATGTTACGGAAACGTCGCTGTTTTGAGTTATACGTAGTTCCTTATTAGATAGCGATGCTGAGTAGAAGCCATATTTATAAAAAATGTATGAGCTGTCCCTGCCAGCCATGGTACGCGTGTAACAGGTGCACGCCAAATTACACAACAGCCGCTTTGACTGGTACCCATACGACTCGTAGAGCACCTTCTTAAAGAGACAAAGTCTTTTTTCACGCTCAGAAGTCAAGCTAAGACCTGTTCAATGTGTCCTTTCTCGAACACCCAGAAAGCAATGGGATATTTATGTATTTATTATACTAATATTGTATAGTGGGAATAGTTGTGGCGATACTAGGCTATGAATAATACGAACGAATTAAGGCGCCATTAACTCCGGCTTTCGTTCGATAATTCTGTAGGGCTACTCACATTGGTTATGGTGTATGTTATTTACTATAACATGTTAATTACAATACCAAAAAAAAATATTTTGGTGTTTGATTCACTTAATGAATAAATTGAATGCAAATACTCGTGCATTATGCTAGTGGATACTGAATGGGATAGTATCCAATGTTTATTACATAGAGGATAAGCTAGAGTTGGGAAAATATTTTCCTATAATATCCAAATACATGGGGGAAAGGTTATGTGGATTAAGTAAGCAGCACCTCGAGTTACACATTTTGTTGGCCTACTGAACTGTACATAATTCATGAGCTTGGGACTATTTGTTTGCACTTATTTGAGGAGGCAATGCTGTAAAAGCAACCGGTATGTTAGCACGCAGAGCAAGTCTTTCAGTAGTTCGCATGTCTTTATTTTGAAGGCTATACGTTATGTTTGTGTGAAGTCTTGGAAAACAGACAACATTTTACATTTTACTAAAATTCACTGTTGCTTAAGCAGTTTTTATAGCACATTTGTGATTCTTTGCAGCCCCTACATGACTAGTAATATCACAAGTAAGTGTATAGAACAGGAAGAATAGGGGGTTACAAACTGTGTACATCTGCACACTGATAGGACTCTCTCACAAAAGGTCTATGTGCTGGAAAGAGAACCCATGTGGGTCTGTGCTCTACCACTTTTCCAGTGGGAGATTGTTAATGAGACCCCCTTCAGGGACTTCCCCATCAGCAAAGCAGAGTGGATAACATTTGAAATTGACAGAGCCCCATTAGTAGAAAGCCTAATTAGGAGTGTTTGCATTGGAGTTATTTCACACATACAGGAGACAATCTCTCGCTGTTTTTTGTGGCATGTAATGTCAAAGCCTCATTGCATTGCTGGATGTATTAAAAAGAGTAGTGGTCAATTCTGAATGATCTGTTAACTTTTTTTTGTCCTGGCATCAAATCTGTATGTGTGGAATGCAAGCAGATTTTGAATAAAACAATCTGCTCCTACTCTAGTTTTATGATTGGAAAATTTCCTCCGGTATTTGTATTTCTCTTTGCAAAACCCTCTAATTGACAGTGGAAGGCCGTGCACCTTGGCGCAGTACTACGGTGATGACATCAGAGGGCATTTGCTAGTGACAGGGATAATCTGGGTGTCAGTGATAGAACACGCTCCTGTTGATGGATTTGCACAATAAGTAGGGCCATTAAGGCCCACAGACGCCCCAGCAGATATGGCATTGTGCTGTTTACATACAGCTATCAGAGAAAAATATCACGTCTCTTTCCTCTTTCTGGCACTGTCAGCTCCTTATCATTTATTTACACTGAACACACACAAGTGATATGTATTTTTTTGGGGAGGAGATTCGAGTCCTAGCTACATATAAAGCAGGAGAGGTGCTGTGTGACAAGGGGACCATTATAAGGCTCCAAAGTGTGGATTTATAAGCAGTTTATTGTCGCTACTGAACTTGTTTTTAAAGATGCTTAAATTAAGTAAAAAATGAAAGAGAATAATATGGCATTATGTATGCTGTATCCTGATGTACTAAATGCCAAATAAACACCAATAAAGTTTCATCCTCATAACGCACATTTAATTGGAGCTTGTGGACATAGAAAATGAATGTGATGCCATTTGTTATGAAATTGTATATTTTTTTATTCATGGCAATGTATAAATACCTAAGACCTGTTCTAGAGATTTTCCATAGGGATAAAGCTTACATTGGTTATATATAAAAGGTCAGATGTGTTTTTAGCACCACAGTAAGTGCTTGATAACTGTGTTTTCCATTCCCCACATCTCCACAGAATTCCATCCGCCACAATCTGTCACTCAACAAGTGCTTCATGAAGGTGCCCAGGCAGAAGGATGAACCAGGCAAAGGGGGCTTCTGGCAGATTGATCCTCAGTATGCTGACATGTTTGTCAATGGTGTCTTCAAACGCAGGCGAATGCCAGCTACTCACTTCAATACCCAGAGGCAGAGCAAGATGTCCCCCATCCCTGAATCCTCCCACAGTTCTACTGCCCAGGGCTACCAAAATGGCTCCCAGCTGGGCATAGGGCACTTCCAAACTCCTGGGGGGCCTTATCAAAGGGCAGGGTTGGGCAACAAACGCAAACAGCCTACACCCAAACGGAGCACTAAGTTGGCAAGGGGCTCCAAGTCGCCATTGCTAGCGGCTGAGGTGAAGACCGAGACCGAGGCGCTGAAGGGAGATTTTGACTGGGCCTCGGTGTTTGACGACGTTTTCAATGGCAATGGCAGCAACTTTGAGGACCTGGACATCAACGCTGCCCTGAGCTCCCTAGGCTGTGAGCTGGACCTGTCCCTGCAGGGTCGCCACCCAGCGGGCATGGGGAAGTGGTGCAGCAGCGGAGTGGAGCAAGCCTGCAGCTACATGGAAATGGGCGGCTCCATTGGTGACCCCCAGCTGCAGCAGCCGCTGGCCCACCCACAGCACTTTGAAGAGCTGGCCCTGTTCTCAGAGCAGCAGCGGCACCCCTGGGAGGAGCTGAAGGAGGAAGTCCAGGCAATCCCCATCACCTTGGACCACAGCTTCAGCTTTTGCGAAGGGTTCTTCGCTGAGATGCAGCCATGGGAGAGGGCGGAGTCTTACCTGTGACCCTCCCTCCCCCCCTTCCCACCCCTAGCCCTGCCCCTCCCCTACTCCAGAACCCTCACAAACATGCACTCCCTCTGCTGGTCGGAAGACCCTCAGACTTCTGTTTTGCTACATTAGCATCATAAATTCTTACATATATTGAACATTTTGTTTGCTTTTTTTTGGTTTGTTGTATTTACACAGAATCCATTTTTATATGTTGTTGATTGTCCTTTGTTTTGGGCTGAAGGTATGAATGAAATTATAATTATTGTACATGGACTATAGTGAAAGATTAGTTGTCGAGTAGTGCATTTCATATATATATATATATATATATATATATATATATATATAGTACATTCGCATATGATAAAGATTTATACATTAGAGTCATTTATACATTAGTGGATAGGTACCACATATCAGTAAATCCAGATTATATTGCAATGTAGAAAATTGTGAGAGGAGGGAGGTAAACAAACAGAAATGCCTTCCAGGTACTTAGTCTGTTTTTAAAATGGAATTCCCAAGCACATGCACTTTGTTTGTGGAGAGGAGTTTATCATCACTCTATAGTTATAGAAATACGACAAGGTGAATGGGAAGCATAGCATCATTTAGTATATTTTATTTGAGTTATTCTCCTTTGTTATTTAAAGATGCAACGCTTATAAGTGGGATCACTGAAGATACCTGCAATGCAATACACTTCAGATATTTGACTGTTATAAAGCTGTCTTTCTTCTTAATGATCAATTCCAAATGCTACTTCAACATACTTGAATTAAAATCACCATTCATCTCATTACATGTTAGTGAATGAAGATTGTGCAAGCGTCTCTTTAAACATTTTGGGGAGGGAAGTCCAATTCATCATCTGCCAAACATGCTGTGGAGAGAGACTTGTCATTATATGAGCCATTTGAACATGATGCAAAGATGTGTTTTTATGTGGTCAGTAAAACAGGACCACGTTTCTGTGTATATCTGCATTGGTGCATCTTTGAGGCAACCTACATGGTATATAGTCTGTGTCAATGGGATGAAACATTCTCTGTGGTAACTGCTCCATAGTCCCTTTTCCTGGAATGGGAAAATAATGTAAGCCTCATCCGCTACCCTCTGAATCATTCAGAAAATGCTGTATTCCCAATTCACCCATCCAGCCAAACCATAAGCCATGAAGACTAGTGAGTCATCAGTCACTATTCAATAGATATTTTGGGAAAGTTATGGCAGAATTGTGAGGGATTTTTCTAAATGCGTCAATAATTGTATCCCATAGGAGTATATTAAATGAATGCAGAGGCAACCATCTTTAGCTGTATACTGCTGTTGTTGCACCATAGCTGTTCCCGATATGTGGACTTGGTTTTGGGGTTCAACAACCACCCCAAGGTGCCACTAAGGGTGATTCCTGCTTGTTTGCCATCGCGATGCTTCCATTTTCAAATGATTGAAAGAAAAAAACAGAAATGTGTTGAAGACTGGAATTCCATGTTTGGAAAACAGACTTTCCCTGGATTGTTGACCTGTGGTTCTCATCAAGGAGAGTGTCAACTCTCTCTCAGACAAATGGGATAAAAAAAAGAATATGTCTCATTTTCATTTAAAGTGCAGACAAAAAAACTAAAACTGTATGAATGATAAATATGAAAAATAAATCCAAGAAGTATATAACTCTGAGAGTCTGTTTCCTTGAGTCACTGTGAAGTATGAACTGAATTAAGTTTGGTGGCAGCCTGTGCAATCAGTTTTTTTACATGTATTCACAAGGTTTATGAAATGCCTCAATGCAATAAATATTGTGGGTTTTACAGTTAATCTATTTCCATTCATTGATTGTAGTATAATTGATTGGGCTAATGGTATCCAAAGGTTTAGTGTAAAGTTAGAAACTTGTTTTTCAGTCAAACTGGTTGTAAATTGGGGTAGGGGCTGAGGCTTAATCATCAGTCATTTCCAGCTGCAAGTTATAACTCCGCTCTACACTGAAGAGAATACATGCATCAAAAAAGACAATGAAATCAAATGAAAATGCCCCAATTAAACTTACTTTCAAATATCAATGTTTTTTTAAAATATCAATCAACCCTAAAGAAAAGCGTTAAAGAGTGACGAGTGAGCTGGATGTTTACATTAGAATACTAGCACATGAGACAATTTGGACTGAATATTTTGGCAGTTCTCAGCTTCACTTTTTGGATTTATGTATAAATATATGAATAGAATATTAAAATAAAATATCAAACAGATGTGCCAACAAGAAATATTAAGATAAATTAAGTGTGAAACCAGCAATAATTCAGTCCTATTGTTTCCTCCTCATTTCTTCAACACAATTCCTTGCTCTGTTGCTTATCAATGTAATGTTATTCAGGTCATGGCATAGTTTGTGTTCTAAGAATATGAAAATATTTATGTATAAGGACGAATGTATATAATTTAATAGCAACCCACAAAAGAATGAGATATGGTTGTGTGTGTGGTAAATCGCAGTGAAGTAGAGGATGTGTGAGATGCCTAAAGAGGGGAATGAGACAGTATGCTGAGCAGGTAACACATGCAGTTATGGTCAGGTCACCTCAGACGGTGTCAGCATGTCCTGGGTCCAGCCTCCTGTGCCCTCCCTGTCTATGATGATGATAAATGCTCACTGGGGATTGGGAGAGGAGGGTAGAAGGCCATTTGGGATAGTCAGGGACCCCACCTCCCACTTCCCCAATCCTGAGGAAACGCACTCCCTTGCAGCTTCCCACACCGCTCCACTGGACTTCCCAGCGGATGGTTAGGTAGGCAGAGCAGAGGTCAGTGGTGTAGCCTGAGAAACTGCCACAAAAATGATGTCATCCCACCAATGTTAGCCCCCCCAAAAAAGGAATGCATTTCCGCCTCTCTTATTCTTCTCCATTTCAATTAGTTTCCTATAAATTCCACAAAACCAGAGATGCAATCCTCAGTTTGCAACAAAAAAATCCAAAGAGGACAGTGCACCAGAAATTGAGGCCACTGAAATAAATAGGGTCCTCTTGACTAAGTGGATTTCATTTCAGTTGCCAGCTGTTCTTAAAGGAACATTGCTTTCATCCAAAAATAGCTCTCATTTGCCAAGAAATTGGTCTATCATTGTCTAATACCCCTTCATTTCTTACAATGTCACTCCAAACAACTTTGAGGTCATTGAGATTAATGATTTGTAGAGATACATACGTAGGACACTTATACACACTAAAGCTCAGGGAAACTTTTGCAATCTTTTATCAAAGACTGCATACATTTGAAGCAGGGGCGATTCTAGGATTTGACCTTTAGGGGGGCTCAGCCCCAATGATAATGTACACATGCAAAGCACAAGCCTACATTTTTTATTAATTTACTGTTACATTCCCCAAAACAAAAACACCACAATGGTGGTCGCTCTCAAAATTGAAATACTATTACGATACTATTACTACTATTTTTTTTAAATAGATATGAAGTAAAAAAGTTTTTTGAAAAGAATGACTAAACATTTTCACGGTGGCTGAGATGAAAGACAGGGGGCCTAAAGCCCCCTAAATAGGGTCTAAAATCGCAGGTGCTTTGAAAGCAAGTGAGGCCCAGGTCCACTGTGACCCATCAGTAGGCTAATTAACTTTTAGGGTTTTTTAATTTGTCAAGTCATGAGTTCAACTGCATACCTACAAGTGTCTTATATACTTATATGAGGAAGCTAGATATTGAAAAGTCTTACGTAAATGAAAATATACGCATAACAATTACTTGATATCTTTCATAAATCAACATAATACATTCTGATCAGGAGGTTGTTCTGAGGTCATGAGATACTTCAGATTGTTTTCAGGCAGATACATATTTCTTGAACACTTGCAGTTTGTACCCTTACTATTGTAAGGATGTAAGTTTGTTCTTTAACAAAGGAAAGACAAATACGCTTTGGTCAAGTCTGAGCTTGTCTGGCTTCATAAAATTACAACACCCATTGGTCAAACAGCTGTACTGCAATTTAGTCTCACTTCAACCTGCTGGTCTTGTAATCTTCACCGTGCAATTGCAGGGAGCAGGGGAAGGTGTTCAACAGAGTGTCAGGTGGACGTGGTGGGGCAGGTCTGGGCATGCCAGGGGGCATTGTGCATTTCCCCAGCAAGCTACGTCAACGGGGTGAGGTGAGACAAACTTCAGGTCAGTCTTAGCCACGAGAGCAGGAATAAGAGGACTGCACCTCAATGCCAAACAGAAACCTGAATACCTGAACCACATATCTCAGTCGGGGTACAATTACCCAGCATTCTATTCTCAGCAGTGCCAGCGAAGACTAGATAAGGAACCTACAGTTGCAATGCATGAATGATTACATTTGATGTGCACACACTGTGATGTCACCAATGCAGATATTCTATGCAATTTTCTGGGCACATTCATATCAAAATCAGAAGAGATCAACTTTATACTTATTTTATTATTTTAAATAACCCAGTTCAAATCAACAACTCAGCCAGGTTTATCCATCCTGGATTGAAAAAAAAACCCATTCAACTATTTTTTTAAATGAAAGAATGCCTACTTATGCAGAAAAAGAAATAACTTGTGCCTTTTGGTGAGAAAAAAATGCTTTCATACTTAAAAATCCCTTTTTAATTAAAATAAAGAAATGTAGCAAAGAAGAAGAAGAAAGAGGATTATCCAATCCCGTTGGCTCCTTATTCCTTTGACAGGAGGTCAGAGGTAAAGATCCTGAGGAATTCTGGGAATCTGGGATTCTCAGAAACAGCAGGGCACAAGTAAGGACTATGGCTGTACTACACATCCAGGTTCAGGTGAACTTAACAAGAGATAAATCTTCCAGAGAAAAAACACTCCAAAGTTGCTTTCATGTGAAAGAGTGGAAATAACAGATTTTGGCTGTGACAGGATCTCTGATGAGATGTGTGAATAGATGGATGCGTGTCAGTGTGATGATTAGATGAGGGCAGAACTGCAGGGGTTATGGAGGACTCTTAGAACAGGGGGCATCAAGGCTACTGGACTCCAAAGATAATGTTATCTCCCCGGAAGCAGAGCCACACGTTCTATTCACACGAGCCCTGTTTCCACACCGCCCTGACATGCAGACCTGTCAGTAAGAACAAGGCCGGCTGTCGGGGCTGTCTGACCCCATACTGGTTTATGTCCCCCCTGGCACTACTGGGGAGGTGCTGATTACAGAGACTGAGTGGGCACACTGGGAGGGATCCAAAGGCGACAGAGGAGGGGAGCTACCCAAAAAGAAGACCCTCAAATAAAGAAATAATGGATATGGACATGGTACCACATCATTGCATGTTCCTAATCTCTTCTGTATACATATATAATATTTAAATATAATTATAACAAATAATTATGGTATTATTATATTTTCATAGTATATTATAAGATTAGATAAGACAAATTGTGGACACATTGCTTTTTGTCCCTGAATAGATGGAACCCCAAAGCTCAAAAAGCCTACAGGGAGACAACAGGGAATCAACAGCTGATAGATATTAAATATTGTGTGGGCTGACCTCAATTAATGGAGATTTCAGTCATCAATTAAAATTAAATCTGTATTCAGGGAGTGAAGCATAATTATTGCAAAGGGTCTGAGCTGTGAGTAGAGATAAAATGTTTATTGGCTCTCTGCACCAGTAACAGCCTGCAGTATTTCAACAAGTGGGATTAAGTGGGGGGTGGGAGAATTTTTCTGTGCTACAAATTGAGAATTTATTTAATTTATTCATATACTAATTAATTACATTTTCATGATAGTGGATAAAAGTCAAGAGAAATGAAAGAAGAAGACATGAATGAGGCCAATATGAGGTTTAATGGCCTGAACATCTAGATATAGATACCCAATCCTGTACACTTCACCCGTGGCCCCATGAATGCGTGTTTTGGTCTGTGAACTGGGCATGGGAAGGCTGTTTTGTTTTGTTTTTTCTAGCTGCCAATCTTCGTCTCCCTCCTCTTGAAACAGGACTGAACTCATTTCTCCTGCCAAAGCTTACATGGAGGGGGCCCAATAACCCCATTTGAAGTGCCTTTTCAGGAGCAGAAACAGCAGGTCTAACCCCACCACCCTCAGCCTATCAGCATAGTCTTAATTATTACCCAAGGAAGCATTTTCTCTCCCGTTTCTCCCTTATGCTTGTCCTCTGTCACTCTTCTAGCTGCAGTTTAAGCCAAAATACAAAAATGAAACAAGTTTCAGTTTAAAGCTCCAGCAAATCTTTCAAATGACCACTGATGATTTGAAGGTGAATTAAAACAAAGATCTTTTTCATTTTTTTCTTGACTGATTATAAAACCATTTAGGCCTGATCAGTACCATCCACCAAGAGTAAAATAAACAAATAGACTAAAAAATGATTACGGTTTTAAAGCCTTAACACCTGCCAACTGCACACAAATTGTATTTGTTGGCAATTACATTTTTGGTGAAATATATAACAGTTCATATGTAATGATTTAATGATGATTTGAACATAATAAATATACTACAGCTGTAATCCTGAGTAATAAGAATGTTATTGATAATTGATATGCTTGAGGTGCAGTTCAGTGACAAAACATAAGGATATTCGTCATGATGGAGATGCTTTCTGATATAGGCAATTATCCTGCTAGCACAAGCTGCCAGCTTTTTCACTGATAGCTGGACTCAGAATGGCAAATGCTCACCATGGCAATACTATATGGAGAGGCTGCTGGTCACAAGCAGGGCAAGGTCAAAGGGTGAGGGTGACCGAGAGAGCTCTCTTTTGAGGGACTGATAGAAAACTGGGGAGGGGGCAGGGGGTGATTTATCTGTTACTATACTGACCCGGTGCCAGTAAATGTGTTCCCATGTAACAAGTTATAGTTTATGGGGTTTAATTAAGCCAAAGTAAAGTGCAGGAATGTCTCATAAAATAAAACATAATGCAGACAATGGCATGAACTAAGCCCTTACCTAAACAATAAAGAAAACATGACTGTGATATATTGGTGTGCAAAATCTATTCACTTTTCTAGTGTGTCAAATTATGCAACTGCAGGCCACACACCCATTGATGAGTCTGACTAACTCAATTGCTGAAATGTAGTCCACCAGGTCACAACATATGGAGGTCTCGCTGGGCCAGGTCCATCACTGTCACAAGTCTTCAGGAACAAATTCACATAAGAACATAAGATCATAAGAATGCTGATGATGAGAACAGGCCATTCAGCACATCTAGGCTCATCATTTTGCCTACAGTCTAGATAGTATCCAGCACTATGTCAAGCCTGGTCTTGAACACTCCAAGTTGATCTTCTTCTACTGTGTGGCAAGCCTGGCAAGCTACTCTGTGTATCGTCAACTCAACATGGGTTTATTGAGGAATAAGACAGAATGTTGACCTGAACTGCTGCCAGACACATGCACTTATGTCTGCTTGAAATGAATCTCACTTATATTTTTACCTTGCATCATTCAGTCTTACAGAAAGGAGTAAACCCATCCCATGACCCTGTAGGAAACAAATCTTGGACAGGAAAATGAACTAGCCATTCAAGATCTGCATGGAAGTGAAGTAGCATACCTGCTATTGTGTTAGTATTGGTGTCTATATTATATTATGAAATAAGAAGAAAAAAATAGTATGGAGTATGTATGAAATTCTTTTTTTGCTTTTCTTTTTTTGTCTATGCTGGCACTTTCCCGGCAAGAATTGAAAATAAGAGTCTGATATTATGAATCATAGAGATGACCCATTTTCCTGGAAATCCACATTGTGTCACTTCCCAGAAGTAGCCAAATCAAAAATGTATCTTCAACTACTGTTCGGGGGCATTGCTTGATTTGAAGTAACATATTATATTACTCTCCTCATTAAAATATGTGACATGAACAAATATCTCCATAGAAAGAAACACATTACATTTCTTGTTATATTACTTTACAAATGTACACACACACACACACACACACACACACACACACACACACATATATATATATATGTGTGTGTGTGTTATATATTATATTATATCCCCATTACAGAGTTAGCAACTTAATATCTGCCCACATATACACTCACAGTTTCCACATCAACTTTTCAAAAGAGTAGCCTATAGCTAGAGGACTCCAGAACACTCCTTATATTTCAATCCTTATATTTCAATATATTTTTGATATATTGCTGAGGTACAGGTAACTGCCCAAATAAAGGAAACACCAACATAAAGTGTCTTAATAGGCACCTCTCCAGAACCTCCCAGTATTGAATTGGGTTGAGATCTGGTGACTGAGATGGCAAATGGTTAATATTGTTTTCATACTTATCAAACCATTCAGTGACCACTTGTGTCCTGTGGATGGGGGCATTGTCATCCTGGAAGAGACCACTCCCAGGATAGAAATGCTTCACCATAGGATGAATGTAATCATTCACAATGGTTTTGCATTTATTGACATTTTCCTTGCCCTCTAAGGGATTTAGTGGACCTAAACCATGCCAGGAAGATGGACCCGACACCATAAGAGAGCAGCCAGGACCCTTCACCATGGGAAACAACCACTCGAGCCTATGGATTTATTTTGGTGTACGCCACACATGCACTGGTCCACTTGTTGAGAACAGGGTGAAGGATGACCCATCTGACCATATGATATTTCCCACTGCTCAGTAGGCCACTTCCTGTGTTTTTTGCTACACTTTACTCACAAACATGCATTTTTAAGTGTGATAAAGGGGTTTATGCAATGCAACCTAACCATAGTAGCCCTCTCTATGAAGTTCTTGATGGACTGTCTGCTCATGCCCTAGATTCATATTTGCATTCAACTGGTTCACAGTTGCTCATCTGTGTTGCTTTGCATTTTGAACCAATGCATGGACATCACGGTCCAGGAGTATGCACCTTCAACCACAGTTGCCCCCAGGTGATGATGTGTTTCCATCTGATTTCCATAACAACATCGCCTTTGCCACTGTTCCTCATGAAACATCAGCAAGATAAGCAGCCTTCATCACTGAAGCTCCTGCAAAACATTTCCCAACAATCACTACTCTTTCAAAGTCACTTTCTCTTCTTCTAGCAATGGTTGCCAAATAATGGGCAACTGATCCTTCCCAGCATTTGTATACATGACCCTAAGCATGATGGTCTGTTAATTGCTTAATTAACTCAGGAACCTGTGTGGAAGCACCTGCTTTCAATATACTTTGTATCCCTCATTTAACCAAGTGTTTCCTTTATCTTGGCAGTTATCTGTATGTAGCTCTCCATAATAACGGTATCTGTCAACTCAACATTTCCAAGTGATTCTGGTGAAGCCCACTGGAATCTCCCTTCTGTCTACTGACTGATACATAATCTAGTGACGGTTATGGGTGTACCTGTATGTTGGAGTTATCTGAACATGTTCAGAAAATTCCTATATTATACACTGCGTGCCTTACTGAATACAGTGGTGGCTGCTGAGCAACAACTTACAGTGGCGATAAAAGGTTTGTGAACCCTTTAGAATTGTCTGCGTACACTTTGGCTGGTCCGGTGTGGTGTGCGCTGCCTGTCAGGGACGTGGTTTGAAACCCTACCAGACCAGCCCTGGTCGTCAGCCCCAATCGGAGGCAGCGTTTGGCTGTCTGCCTCCGGGGGGGGAGGGTGAGCCGGCACGAGTCTGTCGAGGAGCAGGAAAAAGGTGTCCGTGGTAGAATTCCGTCTCGGAAGAGGCGGATAAACTCGACCCAGAGGACGGGTGGCGGACTCGTGGGGGAGGGTGAATTGAGATAAATAGAGGGTATAATTGGCAACCAAATTGGGAGAATTCTTTTTTTTTTAAAGAGAATTGTCTGCGTTTCTGCATAAATTTGACGTAAAATGTGATCAGAGTCCTACAAGTAGATAAAGAGAACCCAGTTAAACAAATAACACACAAAACATGATACTTTTTCATTTATTTATTGAACAAAATGATCCAACATTAAATGTCTTTGTTGGAAAAAGTATGTGAACCTTTGCTGGTCTGACCCCCTTGAGCAGCAATGACTTCAACCAAACATTTCCAGTAACTATTGTTCAGTCCCACACATCAGCTTGGAGGAATTTTGGCCCAAATCACGAAAAATGTTTCTGCTTCAACCATTCTTTGGTAGACTGACTTGTGTGTTTAGGGTCATTGTCTTCTTCCAATTGTCTTCTGGCACATCCAGGTGATCTTTAACAAACTTTAGATGGGCAGCTATGTTCTTTTTGGAGAGTAGTGGCTTCTTCCTTGCTATCCTCCCATGCACACCATTCTTGTTCAGTGTTTTCCTGATGGTGGACTCATGAACACTGACATTAGCCTGCAGATCCTTAGACATTACCCTGGGATTCTATTGTACGCCTTACTCTTGTGTGATTTTTGTTGGACGACCACTCCTGGGGAGAGTAACATTGGTGTTGAATTTTCTCCATTTGTACACTAGGATTGGTGGAGGCCAGACTCTTGGTTTTGTAACTTTTTCCAGCCTGATGAGCATCGACAACTCTTTTTCTGAGGTCCTCAGAAATCTCCTTTGATCGAGGCATGGCAGGCTTTCACAAACCTCTGTGGTGAAGACCAGACTTTGATAGTGAAGACCCAGGTTTATGTTTTTCATATAGGGCAGGGCCACCCAAACTCACTCCTGATGATCATCCCATTGATTGAAACACCTGACTTGAATTACCCCCTTAATTGAACTGATAATTCTAGAGGTTCACATACTTTTTCCAACAAAGAATTTAGATGTTGTGTCATTTTGCTCAGTAAATACATTTTAAAAAGGCAATATTTTGTGTTATTTGTTTAATCGGGTTCTCTTCATCTTTTAGAAGGACCTAGATGAAGATCTGATCACATTTTAGGACAACTTTATGCAAAAATGCAAACAATTCTGACAGGTTCACAAACTTTTTCTCACCACTGTAGGGAGGCAGAGAATGCATCTCTTTTATCTTTATCATCACCATATTTTTGTTTGTTTTGTAAGATTATCAAGCAACAAGAATCACCCATTAACGGATGATTCCTCTTGACTTCATTACATACTGTATGTGCCAGTGTTATCTTTTGCACTTCACATGAAAGCATTTTCTTCATTAATAAAAAAAAGAATTGGCTTTAAGATAAAACTGATCTCTAATTTCTTTGATAATTATTTAATGTCAGACAATATTTTTGTGAGAATTAACCATTAATGAGACTGCTATAACATCAGACACAATTAAGTAAATTGTGATAAATTAAGTTGTTGATGGATGATGATGATTTTAATCATGAAAAGAAATCAAAAACAGGTCCAGGATTATTATCAGTTTAAAGATATGTTCACTACCTCTCCTATGTCTAGCTCACAGGGCTGCCACTGATTGAATACTGAAATGTACAAAATTGAACTAAATCTTGATGAGGCCAAAAAGCCCTTATATAAGTTGGTTCGTTAGAAGCAATTTATAAAAAGAAAAAAAGGTTTAGCCTACTAACATTTTTTCAAGGAATTTTCATTTGGTTTAGATTTTGCCAACTAAACTTCAAGTGCATTACTTTCGGCTGTATTGTGTGAACTGAGCCCTTAGCAAAGCTAAAATCTGAGTCTGACAGAAATGTAATCCCCCTGGCAGCTGGAACAAATTGCATTGTACTTTAATGTTTTTTCATCATATTTTTCAATAACTGGAAGTTGTGTCCATATTTCCAGGTAGACAACATAGGTCACAGTACCATCGCTGCCTGTACTTAATTTTAAATATTTTTTAATATTGCAAATATTGTTCTAAGCAAAACATCCTTAGCTGCATGCCTTATGCTCAGGCACATAGACAAATACTGTATGCAACACATTTAATCACCATTATACCCTTTAACATCAAACTGAGCTATCAGGAGATGAGTTATGCTCATAGTCTTGTGGTCTTGGATAAGCTTTGAATAACACTATGGCTGCAAACTAGCCTTAAACACCTTCAACACCTCATGGCGTGCTTCTAGTCATGAGATGAGCTCCTGCTTTATTAATGTCTAGAGAGCAACTTGGAAAAGATAATCAGCCCACGGGGGATAGGGAAACAGGATGCTGATGTGCCGCTGCCTGCTGAATGCCAGGTCTGGGCACTTCTTATTCAGTTGTGCACGGGAAGCAGGCATTCCGGGAAACGGCAGAAGCTGCAAAGTGCATAGCTATTACAGTCAGAAAACAAGCCCCACAGTCCCTTCAATCATGGAAACAATTCATATTGTTGGAGTGAATATCATGGCCCTCCCTCCCTGCTCTAATCTGCGTGTCCATGGAGAAAATAGCCATTGACCCCAGACAAAGAAAAGGAAGCCCATTTACATCAGAAAGCATCGTAAAGCTTGTTAGAGAAAAGTCTGTCCCGTTTTGTGTATTTGTTGAGTGCAAGTGTCTTTGTTAAGCAGAAATTTGTTTTCGCAGAATACACTTTGGTTTTGTTAAAATATTTAACAACATCAACCAAATTCAAAATGGATTCCTGCCTTTAGTGCAAGCGCAGTCCTGGATAAGCCCTTTTTTATGCTAGGCTTATGTATGCTCCCAGGACAGACAATAATACCCAGAATGTGTTTACATGTGCTATTTTGATTGCCTTTATGCAATGAAAACCTTTGAAAATATATTTATATATATGAATTCTGTACAACAGTATATTAAATTAGTTGTCATATTGCATTTTGTGCAATAGTAATATTAAAGTAGATATATTAGTATTCAAGAGCAAATGGAAAACTCATAATGTTTTAGAATGAACAAGCCTATTGGATTAAAAAAGCACAAGGTTAGGGTAGTCAGGTCTATTGAGTAAAAACTTAAGATGCTTGATGATTTTATTGTGGTCTAATGTAATAGAAGTATAACATTATTATTATTTTTTATCTTCTTATCGTTTTTTATCGCACATACAATGAATTACATCCACAAATTGCACTGTGAACAGCAGTAGCCTGCTGATTTGGCTTGAATATTATCCCATACACTATAGAGGGATTCTGTGTGTGTCTGTGTGTGTGTGTGTGTGTGCATACATTTGCATGCGTGCATGAATCTGTGTGTGTGTGTGTGTGTGTGTGTGCATTTTGATAGAGAGAGAAAGAAAAGAGAGAGAGAGCTAGAGCTAGAGAGTGAGAAGAGAGAGAAAGAGTGTGTGTGTGCGTGTGGGTGTGCGCGCTTCTGTTCTGTGAATTTTGGATCCAAATACTCAAAGAATGTGCTATGAATAGGGCAAGGCTGCGGGATTGTTCAGCAATGGCCAGGATCCCTTTTTCCTGTAAATCAACCATTCTGTCTGCATTTGCAATGATTAACGACTACCAGGCCTTATAAGATACCACCCTACACCCAACCGTCTCAGCCACTCAATCTCCCAATTTTACACCCCGGCTAAAATTTCAGAATGGCCTCCGTTCTTTTAGCATTTTGTTTCGTTTTTGATGTGCTAATTTCATTTATTCCAATTAAAATGCACACAAACACATACATACTGACAAATTGTATGACATACAGTGTTGTTTATGCCTCATTTGGACTGAATTCTTTCTGAAGTGCGAAAGTAAATGGAGAAGCAATTAGGGAAATCTATAGAGGGTAAAGAGGCTCCATTGAGACGCTTCTCAGGGGATGGAGACCAGAGACTCTCACCATTCATCTTCCTCTCAGATGGGGGGGACATAGTTATTGGCAAAAAAACTGACCGTCACATTTATTAAATAGAGGGGCAGATTCACTATAGAATGAAACAATGCATTTGTTGTTGGTTGTAGTAGTTTACCTCATTTGACCCATCCCATTCAATACTAACTTTACCACACATTGGAACCCCATGACAAATCATCATGCGGCACCAAAACAAACAAAGAATGCTGTTTGGAGCATATTAAATGAATTCAATGATGTATCTTATATAATTATCAGACAGATGACAACACATTGGTGTTTTATCTAACACAGTAATTGTCGGACTCAAATGCTCCATCTTTTTTGTCTCTCATTAAATGTATGGTACAGAAACTCATAGCCTTAAAACAATTACAATGATAATATTGTGGCAATTCTGTGATTGTACTTGCAGGAAAAAGTGATATCACTTTGACTAATCTTGTATCGGTCGATCGGAGCTATGATACTGTAGGTCTGAGCAAAGGCAAATTATATTGTCAATGTTTGTGGCACAGGAAATGACAGTTTGAGTCCGATTAGGTTCACTCAGATTCTGCCTCCCTCTTGGTTGCCACAAAATAATATATTATTATATTGTATGCATGTATGGCAATTGTTTTACATAAGAACAGTGTAAAATACAATGTTGATGAACAAAAGTATGTGGCAGATGCATGGACAACACCTACACAGCATAAAGGCCTATCTCATTTTCAAGGTTCTGCACAAAACAAACCAGGGTGGCTCACATGGTAACATTCTATTTAAACATGCAGTAGTATTGGTCGTTAGGTCAAATCATTTCCATATCTATAACATACAACCTTGAAGGACTAGTCCCCAATTTCAGCTTTTTGAATTGTTTTTCATTCTTTCCAACTATCATAATTTCCTATTGGCTGCCTGTAATTTATTCTGTTTGAGTCCTCTGTGTTATAGCCTCCCTCCGACCTCATAGAAGCTGAATGGCAACATCACCTCACCCTGCTGTTACTATAATAGCATTTCAATTGGTTATAAATGCTCTTATTATTATACATTTCCAGCGGCTAGTTGGGGAATCAAGCCACGGCAGTTCCACAAAACATATTAAAACATATTGAGTATATGTTTGATGAAAATATGTGTGTTGGTTTTTAGTTTGACTAATATTGTGATAATAATAATAATAATAATAATAATAATAATAATAATAATAATAATATCTATTATGTGAATTTGATATTTGATTAACCTGGGTTCAAATTTCTCATGGAGCCTTTAAAGGGAATCACATGAATACATCTTAGCTGGTCTGGTGGGGGGGGGCACCCTTTTGTAAAGCTGCATGCCTACTCTGAATATATTAACTAGAAAAGGGGCACACTCAACCCATTCTCCATTGAGTGGTACTTCCCGTCTTCAGACAATTTCTGGGTTTCATGATTGTTCCCCATGGCTCAGATGGAAGCTCTCTATATTAGGCTCTCTATGCATTATGCTCATTTCACATATTCAAAAATGTGGACGGAATGGGCCTGGTATGCCAGAGGGCTCTGTAGTTTTACCCTTGAAAAGTCAAGTGTACAATTTTGTGGTTCAAAAAAGCTGCTGAGAAAAGCTAGTCACTTCTCAGGACGTGGAGACACCTGACCAGTTGATTGACTGAACTAATTTGAGCTTGTCTAAAAGATGTTTTGGAGGAGATGCCTCATTTACTACAGCTGGGCTAGACAGTTTTACAGGGAAGATAGGTCAGTCGCTCAGCCATTTGTCTGGATTTGAAAGATTATTGCGAGTTAAGAATCAGCCTTTTCCGTGACGGCCAAGCAGGACACTACAGGAAGCTATAATACAAAGAGGCTAATTCTAATTGCCAATTCCAATAGATTTAGTGGCTGCACAGAATGAAGCGCATTTGTAAGTGAATCGATCAGGTTGTTGCTGTCCACCACATTTACTTCCCTCTTGATCAGATGAGACATTTGCCCTAATGGAGTGCTCCGCTCTTGTGACAGGTTCGCTGGACGAAATTCAGCTGAAGAATACCATTGATTTTTTTTTTTTTTGCGCCCCATAAATACAGTACACGTTGCAATAATGATACAAAGCCTTTTATGAATATATTTCAAAATCAGTCTAATGCGTGCAAGATCGCATGCACTTAATCCTAATAGTGACATTCCCATTAAGGAGTTCTGCTGTAAATCAGAACGATAGGACAGGGGTTCAGATAGGACAGGGGTTCACTTCATTGTGTGTTTTGCATTTTTACAATGTGGCAAGATGCTGTGAGTATCTCAAAGCTGTGTGCGGCAGATCCTAAGTGTAGCAGAAAGGTGTGGCTTTATTAAGGTCTCTGCCCAGGGCCAATGCCATAGCTGATGCTCAGCTTCTCAGAGTTAGAGCAGAGAGAGGGCAGGGTGTCAGAATGGTGTATAGCAGGGGCGTAGTCTGGGACCTGTTCCACCAAGTCTCTCCAACACAAAAGAGCAAGGAACAGAAATAAAGAGTCACTCGGTCCACCTGCCTCCTCCCCCCTCCTCACCCAAACACTCTTTTATGCCAATCACATTCAGCCCCACGGTGTCCCTCCAGAGTGTACTACAGAGTGTACAACTTTTTGTACAAAGGGTAGGGGTATTTTCTATTACTGTCAGGGGACCTTTCTGGTGCGTATTAGTATTTCATACACATTAGTGTTATTTTAATTTTGTTCGAAAAGTCTACTTGCTTTGCTTTGCTAGAACATATTGAATAGAGTAGACCTTGTTTATTCACACAGTGGTCTCAAGGAAGTTTTCCCATATACATATTGGAAATTAAAAATGAATTATTTTATGATGTGGTTGTCTTCCCCAGTGCGAAGACCAGCATATAGCACAGTCTATCTGAGACTTTCAGCTGCCAGTTAGTGATAAGAAAGATTTCTTATTGGATCAATCAGCTCTCAAATTTTAATGTCAAAGTAGACATAAACATTTTTGTGATCTCAACATATGATGAACCATAAAGAGACTGTACATGTTGGACAATAATGCAACCCACATACAAATATACTTATAATATACATACTATTGCTTCTTATGAAATGAAAGAAATAATTGATCATTTCATGCATATAACATAGATGAGCTGGAGTCTGGTTGGAGGTCCCTGCGATGACATCGCTAATTATGGTGATGTAGGAGAGCTAAACTCCTGCTCTGGCCTGGATCATCAATGGACTACCAGCCTTTGCCTGTACATATGGGAGAAAATGTGACCTGTGAAGACAGAATTTGCAGTGGCCAGATGGACTGTTCTGCTTTAGCTGATGTGGCTAAAGAAGCAAAACAAGGAGCCGTCATTTAAATCAATTTCTGTAACACTCATTTCACTCAAGAACTTGCATATGCTTTTCAGTATTCGTGTGCCAAAATAACTGTTTCTGTATGTTATTATTATAACAGTAGCTCACTGTTACATTTTTAATTGTTTGCTGCAGTAGTTTATCAGTTAATTTCATTTTAGATTTTTTCCAGAGGGTCTGAAGTTGCATATTTGTTTGTTCGCTCAATGACGGCAAAGCTTGTGGTTTGTTTTGATTATTCTACTGCCATTAAATAGGGCTTAGAAGAAATTCTGACAATACCTTTATTAAAAATGTGGCAGGTTCATTTTTTGCTACATATTGATGGGGTTGCACTAGGCTGTACATTTCCACCCCCATTACTAAACTGTCACCCTGAGCAACAGAGCCTGAGAGGTAAAGTCAGACATACAGTCACCTGGTGAGATATCCACCTGCGAGTCTCCTGGCTGTTACTGAACTAGGTCTGTCCCATTCAGTCATCAATAATATAGCAGGAACAGTACCCTCCAGGTAGGGCAGAGGAATAGAGCCCAGAGCCTTAATTATTCAGCTGCTTTACGGGAAGCAAACGTGCTTTTCCTTATTTTCAGGGCCTGGTTTTTGGGCAAGCTCATTGGAATATCATTAGTCTTTATGAAAATAGCCAGAAAAGGTCATGCATTTTATTGAATATCTTCAATATTCAATACTCAATTAATTGTGTTCTGAAGATGACATCAAATATTAACATATTCATTATAGACAATTATTTTAAATACCTTAGGTGCTGTAGCTGGCCATCACGATTGATGTACAGTCAGCTCTGGTTTGTATTTAATCATCATTGCTACTGAAATAGTCTCTTCCACTCCTCACATGCAATCGAAGTACAGTCCATCACATATACTACTAAACTGTAGAGGATTTACAGATAGGTTAGACAGATACGGTCGATAAGTGAATCCATATCCAACCTTTTTATCTGTTCCATATGTCTAAAGGTCAAAAAGTGAAAAGAGTTGATGATTTTGCATATACCTGTAATTCCTCATTGCATATTCTGGTACCAGATTAGAGATTCCCTGTACACTTCCCTATACAGGCAAAAAAGTTCAAAAATATGTTTTCTCCTTCTACAAAGTGTGTGTGTGTGTGTGTGTGTGTGTGTGTGTGTGTTTGTGTCAATGCATATTACGCTTTGGTAATGAAAGCCGTTCATAAATGTATAGAAGTGTGAGACAGTGTAATTTTTTCATTATATGTGTTATCTGCATTGCCAGAGCTGGAGAGGGAAGAGCTCAAGACCACACTGACTGAAGCTGTAGTGTTATTGCTTAGAATATTGATCGCAGAGCAGTTCACAACACGCCATGACTACATTTCACCATGACCTGATTGTGTGATTGTGTGTGTTTTTGTATTTGTGTGCCTAAGGGATAGAGACTGCCTGTGCCTGTGCCTAAGCTATAACTGTATGTTCCTGCCTCTGCTTCTATAATGCAACCCTATTCAATTAAAAGGAAAGCGTAGAGTACCTCTCACCGGAGGCTCTTGGCTCTCTCTTAATATCTGTTAATGGCAGAGGCCCTTATTCGATTAGCTGAGGCCTGCACTGGAAAGCCTTGCATCTGGCTCCACATCTGACTGGGTAACACTGTACCTTACCTTGGGCAAAGCAGGTAAATATGCTGGGTCCTCTTCCAGAAAAATCCAGCATTGCTTCTGGATGCTTAATCTGGCCTGGCTTTCTAGAGGCAGTTTTCCCATCCCTTTCATCTCCTCTTGATTCCATCACCATGTTTGGTCTCCCAAGACCTATGCTGTTTTGATTCAGGACAGAATGTATTGCCAATACACACACACACACACACACACACACACACACACACACACACACCAGCACATGCACACATACACGCCCACATACATGCATGTTCACACACATACACACACACCTGTCCTCACACAAACACATGCACTCACACATACACACACATGCACACTATTTCGTCAGGAACACCATGTACAGTATATGTTGTTCTCACACAAGGATTCTTTCAGTGTCTCAATGGAAGGCACTCATTAAATTATAGGCCATATATGGAGGAGGTGAGCATGAGGAGCCTATGAATAACATACTTTTATGTAGTTGGAATGCGACTTTATTGCAGTGATCGGGGCTCATTGATTCCTGTGTGTCAGTGTTGCTCATCACATCCCACTCCAAACAATCTGCTTTAACCAGACAATCCATGAACAACCTCCCACCCACCCCTGCTTGAAAAAACGCAATACAGGCTGCATAAGCATGACTTCACCCAGTGAAATGCGATATGTGGCCTTTGTGACTTTAATGGGACTCGTCATTCTTCCCATTCATAATGAATGACTGACCTGCATATAGTGGTGTTGTCCATGGACTTCAATGTAGACGAACCTGAGACCACCATTCAAGTCAAAGATTTTCAAAGCATTGTACAGGTACATTTCTGCTAATTAATTTCCATCATTCTGTGTTCTTCTCCCCAAATGTATATATTTGTTGTAATTTTATAATGGATATATGAACGGGCTTGAATCAGTCAATGGTTTATTTACCATTTAAAAAATGGCACTCCCCTCCAGTATATCTCTTGGATATGATTTTCTCCTAAATCTGATGTGCTTTTGTTTTATGAAGTAATTTTTTTAAGCTCTCTATTTTCTTCTCTGGAGAAGACAAGGTTCTCTATCAAGGGCATAACCACATATTAAATATTGGTCTCTATCCCTTAGGCACACATTGAAAGGGAATGTATATATCTACAAATTATTGGGGGTGTTTCAAATATTGGACATGTCACCCCTGTCCCCCCAACTTGTCACGCCTATGTTCTCTAGCATTTTAAACTGATGATTGTCTCGATGGTCAAATTAAAAAGATCTAGAGAAACTGCTGAACTTTGCTCATCTTATGCCTTTTCATAAAGAAGGAGTCAAAGGTTAATCCCAATTAGCATAATGGCAAATAAGAAGTCATAAGACATAAATGGCAAATGGAAAAATGTAACATGCATTTCCATGGGGTATTACAATATGTGCTAATGACTTGTATTATCTCCAGTCTGAGGTCAGGGTACATGTGAATAACTCAAGTAACTAACCAGAAACATGCTGAACTGTCTCCCTTACTATCAGAAAAGTTTAAAATATTGTCCGTCTGTTATAGACAAAGCAACAACAGACAGGTGTATGCAATGCATAAGGTGTGTGCTGTTGACTAATTGTGATGTAAAATCTGGATGCCTCTTGAGCGAGTATTGCCTGTCATTTAGCACTGACAATGGTGAAGAAATCCCAACAAATGAATGAAAATGTTAATTAAAAGTGAGCATGCATATACGTTAGAAGGTAATTGAAATAACCTTCAATTATGTATAGCAAGAGCTTCTTTCACTCAGGATAAATGGATGTCCAAACAAAAGCAGGTGTACCAGCCTCTTGAGAAGGTCAGGATTTGAAATGATGAAGAAAATAAACACTGGCATAAGTTTTTACATTTTATACAAAAGTAAAATACAAAAGTACAAAAACGTAATTATTTGACTGAATAAATGGTTGCTGACCATCTTTATTTTGTGAGGCGGCATCTATATGTCTTTGTTATAATACAGTAATTATGAGAACACACAAAAAAGTGTACAGATAATTTCCTTTTGCTGTTCAGTCCCTCTTGTAGTCAACACAACAAGGTTAGATTGATATATGTGTTATACTGTGATAAAATGGGCAGAAGAGCTACTTCCCTTATAATTCAGGTCTAATAATCAAAGGATGAAAATTCAAAAAGCCTTCAGCAGACCAGAATACAGCTGAAATAATGTTTATCTAAAGATGGTGTAGAGGAGTCATATTACTGGAAAGCAATTGTTACAACAGTTATTGTACCAATCATTAATAACAGAAATCACAGACAGGTATGATGACAGTAGCAGAAAAAGTGTGATATATAAGTGTATTATATTACAAAGGTAGCCACTTTGGCCAACCTTGTCTGAATAAAAGCCAGAAACCTGTTTGTATAATAAAGTGCAATGTTGCTGCCTCGGTGATGTTGGATGAAAATTGTTTTCTGTAAGACTTCCTCAGTTCCTTTGAACTAATTGGGATCAAAGTGATGCAATGGCTGTCTTTCACTCAGTAAGAGGAAATGCACTTATATTACATAAAACAGACTGCTAGGGACAGGAATGCCCATGGGACAACGCGTCCTATTCTATCCTAAGTTAAGTCCCAAACACACCCCTGATCTGCATCCCCAGAGAGCATGGGGTCAGGGGGTGACAGCATAATTCCCTAGATCCAAAGGAAGCGGTGGCAGCATCATTCTGACAGTACAATCAGAAAAACCTGGATGGCATAGCCCACAGAGGCGTAGCATAAAGCTCCTGCCAGAGGTCACCAGAGCCCATTAGGCTGCAGCACCCCTAGTGGAAGATTAGACACTGGAGGAGGAACAGGAGGTCAACCCACTCATATGCTAACTGGATCAGCTGGGACAGCTTGCATTTTGAACGAGGTTTATCCAGGAGTTTGATTGTATAACAAACAAAGAGCCAATCCGTAGTCCCACATACCTTGGGTCAGTTCATATAATGTAGGTATCATAGAGGCCAATCTATACGTAGCAGGTTAATATGACAATCCTCAGCTAACGTAAAGACAGGGAAGATGGAACCCAGAGATAACTCCATGTCAGAGGGAAACTGCACTACTGGCATGAACCTCAAGATCCCCCCAAACCATCTGGCCTAAACCTGTAACAATCCACAAGGACAGAGACAGGCTAAAGGCCTCAGTATACTTCAAACAAAATTGAATTTGGCGTGTTCGCACAGGCAAGATGACAAGTTTGCAACCAAAACGAAGCGTCACATTGGGCTTCAATCGCCGCAGTGTGTGCAGGCTGGCTAGCCGACCTTGTCAAACTTTTCGCACAACCCTCCCAATACACCATCGCCTACAATTAGTCAACAATTGGTTGCGTTTTTTACGTATGTCATTTGGGCCACTTGTTTCCTGTTTACATCATATCATCGTGTCCAGCGGGTTCTCTACTTACGTCATTAGCTCTAGCTAGCTATATTTCATGTTGACAAGCTAACATTAGCTTTCTACCAAAATGTATTTGACGTTATCGATTTGGCCTCAGTTGTGTGACAAGCTAGTTGCTAATCAAGTTAACCAGCTTGCTAATTAGCTACAGTATATTAATACGAATAGTCAGGTACCATTTATTCGAAGTTATCATCAAAAGAAAATTAACCCTGCTTAGTAATGACAATTGCTGATGCACAGTCGTCTAAATGTAATATAGGCCAGGCTAACCTATGGTCTACTACATAAAAAAAAAAAAAAGTACAGTCACTTGATGCTATATACAATGTACAATGAGAAATTGCAGTTTCTGGAGCATACTTTCTTATGTCTGTTACAGGATCCTATCATAAGGTATGATGGTTTAAACATAGGGTGTGGAGCATAATTAAACAAACAGATCTCAAGTCACAATGTACTGACATTTGCTCGCAACGCCGTTTTCAACAGCAGTTCAACAGCCTGGGCGAATTGCCAAATTCAATTTTGTTTGAAGTATACTGAGACCTTTAGTGTGAAATGAGATGATCTTTGTGTATTGTCCACAGAATCAGACAGCACATAAAGATCAAGAGACAGACAGAAACCACTCGCTGAGATCAGGTTCCACGCCTGTATGCTGCAGATGTCCCCACATGACACTCATGCACCTTGTAAAAGTGCAAGAGGGGAAGGAGAGTACACTGTGAGCCACTCACTGTCTTGGAAGGCAAAACAAAGAAATCACATAGCCTGCCTATATCAGGATGTGGAAATAGACATCCCTGAGGTCCACCATCATGAACCAATCACCTGTTGCTTATACACTGGAGACTACAAGTATCTTGATGTACAATGCATGTAAGTGCTGGTTCAGGTCTCTGCGGTTCACCCCTCCATCCTCCTTGGGTATGAGAATGGGAACATAACCATGTCTGCTCCATGCCCTTCCCACAAGACACATTGTACCCTTTTGAGGAAGGTAGGTAATTTCCATCAGTAGTGTTTCTAAGTGAACAAAGCTAGACAAGCTACCCACCCCTTGGAACCTCTAGCTCTGTTAGTTGTGAACATTAAATGCAGGGTCCTCTGTACAGGCCTTCCACTTCACTGAATGCAAGGGGGGGTTGTGCAGTGCCATTATTGTACAAATTAGATTGGATGTGGAGATTGTTGTTTGCACCTTACATTTAGTTACATAAGCCTCTGCCTCAAGACCTGTCTGAGGTATCCTGATGCTTCACTGTGAGTTTTATATGAGAAAGGAGAATGTCCCACTCTGAATGGTTCACTGAATATATTAGTCAGGGTTATGTGTAGTTTAATCAAAGCTGCCTCATCTGCTTGAGGACCTGGACTGAGCCAACCAAAAGTGTCTGTGCCTGTGCTTGATTGGACCAGATTGAGACCAGAGCGGTCCCACAGCTTGACCCACCTGCACCTCCACAATCAGTTGGAACTCCAGTATCAGCTCAGGAGAGGGATTGGAGGAGCCTCTTCAACCTCTGAGAGTAATTGGCATTCTTCGGCCAGGGCTGGTCTGTGATCTGGTGGGACCAATGGATGCACATCTCAGTGCTGAAACCTAGTAGGATTAAGTGTATGGACACAGATGGTTGGGATATAGGAGGCACATTCTGTTGTCAAAGCATGAAATTGGTTCCTGGCGTTACTGGACTGAGCTAGATAGACCCAGGGCAAACTGTTCTCTCATCCTCATACAGAGCAAATGAAAAAATGGAAACTGAGATAGCTAGCTAAATAGCTAGCTAGTAAATTACTGAGACACACATCATCAAAATAAAAAAGGGTGGATGGCAGATTAAATCTGAATAGCGAGCTCTGAATCTCACAATGGCAATATGAGTGTTACCAGGTAGAGAGAGGCTAAATTGAGCTATTCAGACAAAACCGCAGCAGAGAGAGTACAAGAGAGGAGAGGCTTAATTTGAATGACCAGACATCAGTCTTGTTTTCTACCAAGGCAGAGGGTGAATATAGTCCACAGCAGGGAGGCTGCTGTATAGCTACAAGGTAACCAGAGGAGGCCAGATAGGCAAGCTAGCTACCAAGACAAGCAGCAGACTGAATCTGTGAGAGGAGAGGAGAGGAGAGGAATACAGCCTGAGACAGGTGGGTAGCCAGAGGATCTGCTTCTTATATCCCATATGTATATATACTGTATGTAATGTATATATTATAAAGTGATTTACAGCTGGTGTAATATATTCCTTAAAGTATATTGTAAGTGTGTTCCTAATTTGATGCTAAATGTTGTTTAATGTAATGTTAAACAAATGTGAAATTAAGTATAATCAGTGTTGTTACTATGTATTATAGGAAATAATAAGAGAGAATGCCTGATGTTAGTATCAGTGTGGTAATCATTATCACTATGCACTGAATCTGCCTCCTCGTATTAAATAACCTTTGTCCAGAAACTAACATCAAGGCAAACTAAAGTACTTAGTACGTGACTTAGTATTGGCTGGGTGTGAATAAGATAGGCAAGATAAGATGCATGATCAGAAAAGTCTCATAGCACCTGTGAGCAGGAGAGTGCAAACAGCGGCCTTTTCTTGTGGAGTCGACACATCCACAAGGGGTTCATTAAAAGCGATTGGATCTTCTGGGACTACACCTGCTCCTGGCAGAGTGCTTATCCAGCACACATCTGCTGGCCTGTCACGGGGGGTAGGGGCGAGGCATGTTCGAGGTGCGGGGACGTCTCTGCTGTAGAGCTCGCGTGTCTCCCAGCAGCCCCCGCTGCAGGTGCAGCCTGCACGCCCTGCTCTTCAGCGCCTCTTTAAATATTCATGCCTCGTCAACACTGCTGCTCGGCCTCTGCAACCAATTCCGACTTGGGTTTTGTCTTAGCTGAAAGGAGCGGGGGTGGGGCGGGAGACCTATATAGACAAAGACACACACTCACCTGCGCAAATATGCATAGTGCACAGATAAATAACACACACACAGACACACACACACACACACCCTCCAGTACATCCCAGTATTTTAGAATGCACGATACTCCACCTGTAAACATCGAACATTCAGTTCATTCTACAAGACTTCATGTGTTTTGCATTCCTGATGACTGTAACAATCAATTCATCTTCACCCGAAGCCCACAACAGAGCCCGATGCAGAGGGCTAGGGCTGCTCCATGCTCAGCACCTGTAGACAGTACACAGGATTTCACAGTACATTTTCTAAAGCCACAGGGAGTGCTGTCAATCGCCGCTCAGGTGATTTTAAAGAACCGGGCACAGCTGAGAACCTGTGGTCTAGTGCCCTGACTGCGTTGCAGCTGGGGGGGTTAAGAGGCCGTGACTGAGAACGAGTGGTGACAGGGTATTACGGCAGAAGAGTAAAGCGCACCTTTAGCTGTTGTGCCAGTTTGCAATAGCTCTAATTGGACACAGGAGTACAGAGGATGCGGAAGGTCTCCATTGGGGTTAGTGGTAGAACATCATGGGGAGGGGGAAAGAGAGAAAGAATGAGAGGCAAAGAGAAAGGTGGGGGGGAATGAGTGTATGTGTTTCTGTGTGTTTATGTGCATGATGGAGGGGGAGAAAGGGCCATATGAGTGCGTTCAGGTGTGAAATGTATCACGGCTTGATAATTACTTGGCACAGTGTTTGCCAACATCCACATCTAGTGTAACAAAGTAAAACTTTAATTATGGCTCTTTGCCTTTGGTTACACTCATGTTGTGAACAAATTCATAAGTAGGTAAAGGTGTTACCATAATTTCCAAAACTTTCAGTATTTTTATTATTCCATATCATTGCTCTAAAAACAACCTCTTGTTCTATATTTTGTACCTAAACTTTGAAAGAAACTTTGAAAACCTCTTTCCAGGAGATCTGACCAATTGATTGCAGATTTTTTCTGACTGACTTTTTCATTAAAAAGGCTTCATTGTGCTGTTTACCAAAAACTAATCTGGATTTAATATCTCTTGATCTGAAAGTTACCAGTTGAAGCTCTCTGTGAAAGAAACATATTACAAATGTGAAGGTACTTAATCTTATTTTTATACATTTGTGGCTCTTCAAATAGCAGAATATGTATTCCACTTAATTGTTCAAAGGGGTAATTGTAATGAATGCCAGAAAAAAAAATAAATAGTGGATCCCTAGACTAGACATTAAAACATGAAAACAAATATAGACAACAAAATATTTTAGAAAAACATACAATTCTAGAATTTATTATGCCAAAAATCAGTACAATCATTTTGAGGCAAAGGCAATTGTAGTGTCCCTACTTATTCCAAGATTGAATTTGGAGTAAGTAAGAAACCCTACCGTAGATTTTTATTTCTGGGGTGTCTGCATAAATGTGATGCTTATCTAAGACTTATCTTATGCTTATAGCTTGCCAGTTGATTTATAATTAAAGTTGAATACATGAATGATGGACAACCTAGCTGCAGAAATTACTTATTAATTGATAGAATAATCCAAGCACTGTGCAGGGGAGATATTTCTGTTATTCTGTAAACTGATTTATGATAACGACTCACCATCTGGATCATATTCTTGTCTGTGGGAGGTCTTGACCTCAAGGACGTTATCCTGAATTACTAGCAATAGCTATTTATATTTCTGTAAAATTTCATCAGTTTAGGGATGAATGTCAATAAATAATGAGACAAGAGCGCTCAAGAAATAAGAATTAAGTGTGGTATATAAAGGTTGAGAGATGAGGGCCAGACCTTGTGTAAACATGTAGTAGGAAATGTGACGACAAAACTGCAGTTCCACAGCATAGCGGCTGGGAAAGCTAAAAATGAGGTTAGTCATTTGGTCTTCATCTGAAATAAAAGGTCACTTCGTGGTAACGGCGGCCTTTCGTTAACTGAACATGAACATATCCATGTTGTGTGCGTAGTGTCAAGGGGACGTTGTTAATTTCACTGAGGATAAATGCCTTTGTCCCCTAGCCTGCCAAGCCCCACCTTATAGCAGCTGATGTCAAAAAGGAATTTGTGATGACTTAATCCATGAGGAACTCACCCTATCTGTCCATTTTAGCTGCCATTTCTCTGAAGCCTTTTAATTACCCGTGTGATGAAGGAGCAAGAGCACGGTGTGGGTTTAATTCGATGCTTTTCCCCAGGGCCCTCTGCCTGATGAAGCTAATATCCGGTCTGTGGTTGGACAGGTGTCCCATGGGAAAATGGTATGAGGCACTCTCCCCGATTGCAGATCCTTCCTCTGTTGCTGAGCTGAGCCTTCAGGACCGGGGGAAGGGGGCTGTCAGTGCAGTGATGCACACAGGTGGGTGGGAAGTGCGGAAGTGTTGCCTGTGGAGAGAGGGGGAGGTGCAGCATACATGATGGAGTGTGTCCTATACAAGATGGAGTCCTCTCTAATTGTTTTCCCCCTTTCTTTGATAACAAGTAAAATAATTCAGTCTAGAAAAAAAAAGATGGATGTCTAATCACATAGAGATGTGTGAGTTTAATATTTGTGTATCGTTATGGGTTTGCTACAGTGTCAAGGATAAAAAGTAGACAGAGAAAATTTTTTTCATACATCCCATCAGCTGGGGTGGTGGAATATTTATGTTTTCAACCTCCTTAGCCTTGCATCTATAGGAGAAGCTAACATAGCACATTATCATTTTCTCAAACCTGTTACATTACCATTAGTCTTATCTTGATTACGCAAATTAAACACTTAATTCAATGATCTGATGAGTGTTTTTCTCAGTACCACAGTAGAATTACGGGGATGAAGTGAATGGGGTACACAGTTACCACCTCTACTTCATGGAGGAGAATTTTCACTGCTGTCTGCACCTCAGGCTATGGTTATGAGATCCCCGGAGGTCTCTGGAGTGCTGTGGGTGATTAATTAGAGAGACGGGGGAGGGCCAAAGAAGAGAAGATGAGATGTCATGGCTCTCTCTAATGATGCCGTAGATGTTGGTTAATGGGAAGCAGCCCTTCATCCCCTGCACTGCTTCTCACAGCCCTGCCGGACACACCTGAGCAGAACAGATCACGGTGCGCTGTTTTGCTGTGCGCTGAACACTTAATTTTAAAGAGGAAGGCTTTATTCGAAGTGCCGGCTCGCCCGTGAGAGAGCACACTGGCTGAACGGTCACACTGAGGTGGGAGGACTGTGGCGCAGTGGTTCAAAAATGATCTGGCCCTCTGTCTGGATCTAGAGCTGTATTTAGAAAGCACAAGTTTTGTATGGCACAAACAGGTAACTGCCAAATTAAGGTAACACTTCAATGTCCTTTATATGAAGGGTTCTGGTGGTTCTGTTATGGTGTGGGGTGCATTTTCCTTGCACGGTTTAGGTCCACTCAACCCCTTAAAGGTAAACACAGATAAATACAAAGCCATTCTGAGCAATCACCATCATCCTATGGTAAAGCATTTCTATCCTGATGGGAGTGGTTTCTTCCAGGATAACAATGCTCCCATCCACAAGGCATGAGTGGTCACTGAATGGTTTGATGAGCATGAAAATGATGTAAACCATATGTCATGGCTGTCTCAGTCACCAGATCTCAACCCAATTGAACACTTATGGGAGAATCTGGAGCAGTGCCTGAGAGTGTTTTCCACCACCACCAACATGGTGGAATTCAAATGATGGAATGATGGAAGGGTGTTGCATCCCTCCAATAAAGTTTCAGACACTTAGAATCTATCCCAAGGCCATGGTGGCCCAACACCCTAGTAAGACTTGTGATGTTTCCTTTATCTTTGGCTGTAGTTCATTCATTTGTGCTTCTGTGCAATTATTAGGCTGTGTTAATTTGCTCTGTCCTTTTTCTGAGTGGTTAAATACACTTTGAAACTTCGTGAACTCCTTATGTCTACGCACAATGTTTTTTCTTACAATTATTTAATTTATTTTGTTGTACATATTAATTCCAGCATCACGGCCAGCATGGTCAATAATGACAAATAATAACATGAAAATGATGAAAACCACATCATTTCTAACAGTTTTTTCATAGAAAAGTGTACCATTAGCATCAACAGTGGCACATATATAGTATTACAACAGTGCATGTTGATAGCCTACCACTGCTGTTCTGGTCTCCAATTTTCTCATCAGCTGTTCCAATGTCCCCCAAAATCAGCTCGCAGCTTACATCCCCATAAATGTATTTCTAATTTTTCCCAATTTTTTCTCTCTCAATTTGGTTGCCAATTATACCCTATATTTATCTCAATTCACCCTCCCCCACGAGTCCGCCGCTCGTCCTCCGGGTCGAGACACTATTTCCGGGCCGATTATATATCCGCCTCTTCCGAGACGGAATTCTACCACAGACTTTTTCCTGCTCCTCGACGGACTCGTGCCGGCTCACCCTCCCCCCTCCCCCGGAGGCGGACAGTCAAACGCCGCCTCCGATCGGGGCTGACGACCAGGGCTGATCTGGTAGAGACGTGGGTTTCGAACCGCATGCCTGAGTCAAAGGATTTTTTATGGCTTAAAATGATGCCAGCATGTAAACCTCTCTGATAAAGGCATGGAATATCAAATTAACGAGGGCCGAGAGGACAACTGACATTTTCACAAAGGCCTTATGGTTTCCATTCAGGGGTAGGTGCATGGCACTGTATATACAAACACTAATGAGGACAACCTTTTACGCAGAATACATTCTTTTTTGAATGCTCTGATGAAATTGATCTTGCTACAGTACGATGCTTTGCCAGCGTGTTTCAGTTGGCTGTTCTCCACGCTGTCTCGAGACGCACTTGTCTCTTCTCCATGCTCTTTCCCTTCACAGTATACAGAAGGACTTTTATGCTTCCAGTTGGTCATATTCATACTTGATCTTTGTTACACCTTTCTGTTTTAATTTGCCCGCGCCCCCTGCTCACACAGCAGAGACAGAGACAGCTCTGTGCCGCTTTAATGAGCCGAGCGTTTGCACAACCAGGTTAGGACCTGTCCACTCTCAGCCCGAGGCAGCTCTCCCATCGCAGACTGCTAATTATGCACGGTCACACGGACACGAAGGCCGCTGCTGAGGAGACTGGAACAGCCATACACCAGGAGAAACCAGACATCATGTCTCTGCTCCATGTCCACATTGATAGGGTGAGATCTCTGATCCTGAGGCTGGCTTCTGAGAGCGAGACCATGGTGTGCTTTAACTTCATATGCATGCAATCTTTACCTGCATGATGACAGCCAGTGGGACAAATGGAAATGCAGCAATGGCACTTGCTGGCTCTCAACGAAGGTGAGACTCTACTTAGGGACAGGAGGAGGACATAAGAGAAAGTTAAATTGCAAGTCTTTCAGTGGGTGTTTTTTTATATAGGAAACCTAATTTGTTTGACCTAATTTATTGATTTTACAGTGCTTCATGAAGTTATTAAATCATAAGAAAATATTCACAAAGGCACATTAATTGTTTACTACATGTTAATGTTCCTAAATTAATGTGAATATATGATGATGTCATGGAATTGAAAATTGAGTTAAAACACTTTAGATAGAGAAAAGCAACATTTAGTCAAATATCCAGACTCACTGTTCAGTAACTTAATTAGAGGGTTAGATCACTGCCGGCCCAAATGAATGTCGTTCATTTACAGATACAAGCTCATCACATGATCAGGGTGCCACGGGGCTTAGTTAACAAGTGATTTTATGTTAAGAATCACATTTAAATTTGAACAAAGAGTCGTCTTGATCCTACGGTATCCAATATTGCTTTCACATTCTTATATAAATTAAACCATTGCTTATAATAAGTAAAGCCATTTTAGTAATTCTGTTTCTGTGGTGTGTATAATGGACATAGCAGGTGGTGACATTCCAGAGTCCCCTTGCAGCTTTTCACTGGTCAGTGGTAAGCTCAAGTTTAAACAGATTTGATGAATAGCTGCTAAACTCTCTATTTGAAGATGGTTGAGAGATTATAAATACCAGTAGGGCTAAACCTACAAATCTGATAAGATATAATTTCTGTTCATCAGGTGTATTTAATGTTTCCCTATCCAATATAAGTGGTATTAAGTGCTATTTGCTCAGCATATCTATGTTGCCGTTAAACAGCTGGCCTGGACGTTTTTATGGTGCGTGGAGTAGGCCACAATGATAGCCGCACAAATAACATGTATAAATAATAAGCCAGCCCCTCCATCCCATTTAAGACCCCTTCTCACGTTTCCTGGTTCTCTTCACCCTCATTCTCCTTTCACTTAGCCCCACCCTGCATGTAATCTCTTAGACTCTTTTAAAGCTCAATAAGTCTGCATCTTCTCTGCATCGCTTGTTATTCCTATTCACGTTTGGCCTACTGTTCTTTAGACTTTGCATTGATTTCTCATTGCATCGTTTTCTTCACCATCTCAACTTAAAATGAAAATGTAAATGAGAAATGAAAGGGTCCGTGTGTCTGCACAATTGCAAACAACGATTCGGCTCTCGCTGTGACATTCACTGCTGCGGTTGTAGTTGTGGTTTTGGAAATGGTGCCCATGTTCTTGGGAAATAAATCTGAAGCATTTAATCGAAGTTGACGTAAGGTCTCCCACGTCTCCCTGCCATTTATTTGTTTGTTTTCTTCTCTTTGATGCACGCAGGCCAGGCATTATGGGTGCCCCACTGGCCGTGGGCACGGAGGAGACGTGCAAGGAATTCCAACCCCAGCCGCTTGTTTAAAAAGTGCCACCCTAGCAGAGACTGTGACAGGTCCTAACAGGGAGTGCCCAGTCTGGCTCTCAGGATCAATGTGAGGCCACAATACTGCTGGGCACCAGAGACCTCATTAAGATCAGTCAGATTGTTCTGCGTTACAGTGCTGTTCGTAAACAAGCAGCAAATATAGTAACTGGGAAGTCACTGGGATTCGACAGTCACGACATGCTCTTTTATGAAATGCACTTTAAATACCATGCATTGTGGATTGTTAATCTTCATCACTAAAACAATATTTGGTTTTATATAGTAGTTTTACGATCCCTAACGCAGAAGTGATTGTTTAATTCTATCGTTATAATTTCCTGTATGCTCCCCTATCCCCACTCCCACTGTCTCTTTGTAAATGAGAGGGGCTAGTGAGCATAGCGATGAGGGGGATGAATTAATTACGGGAGTTAATTAGGATTTCCTTCTGAAGTAATCAAGTGGTATTAAACACCCATGATCTTCCTCCACACCAATTAACAATTATTTTCTCCAAGGTTTTCAGCAGCGCTGCCACAGCGTGGTTCAGGTCAATTTGTCCGTCAAATTCTGTTCTCCAAAAGTCAGTATTTCATCTATGCTGAGTGCCAATAGACAAAATGATGCTCTCTGGAAGGAAATTCTTGCTGAATTCAGAATACAGACGTTCTGTGTTAGTTGCTTTATACTATCAATTGTGAACCAGTCATTTTCTCTATTGCTTGTACTGTATATGGGACCTATCAATAGTTGAGAGCAATTTAAATGTCTGGCACTAAAATTGAACACAAGACTGCACAGATGGTACAGTATGCAGTTGTTTGTAGTGATCTATAGATCCACTACAGTTAGTTGCTATCAATGTTCTAGTATACTATATCTGGTGCATTGTAATGCTTTCTGGAAATACTCTCAAAATTGAGCCATATGATTAAGTCTTAATCATTATTTGCATTCATTTAGCACATCCATTGAAGTGAAGTAGTTAGAAAGTTATGGGTATGATAAATAGCCCATTAAGTATATTGTGCTAAGGTTTAAGAAGCAGTGCTACTCCTTAATGCCATTCATGGTCTGAATACGTCTCTTGATTTTTGGTCTAGTGTATTCAAATGTAAGTGCAATGACTGTTTGGGACTGCCAAACAGTTCTCTAATGGCGTGATTTCAGCATTATTTTATTTAAACATGTACTATATGTATAGTTCAAATGTGCACAGACATAATTTATTGTTCCACTTCAGCTGTTTTATCTGGAACACCTGGAATTGAAGGGGCATTGATGGGTTGTTTTGTTATGCTCATTTTGAATGGGTTTGTAAGTCTCCCCCTTCTTCTACTTTCTATTGTTTCTATTGTTTCTGTAATTTGTCATCTCTTTCTTTCCTTGTTTTGCATCAAGGGTGATCACCTATAAAGCACTTTGTACCTGTCTCTGTAGAATTAAACATAGGTCAGAGTGAATACTTCAAGCTTTACTCTTACAAAAGTGTCCAGTAATCCAAGTCAACTGTTAGCAGTAGACACAGAATGAGAAGAACAAGTTTAAATAACATTGAGGTTTATGACCAGAACCTATCCTATCTCTGTTAAATTCACCAATCTGCCACTCTCTATGTGTGAGTGTGTGTGATTGATGAGGGGAAGAGTCAAAAGAAACCATGATCTAAAGCCTAAGTATCAGAGGAGGAAATCACTATCAAATTATTAAGGTGAGCATATGTACAAAATGCTATTGAAATATTTGAAGGGGGTGTAGGGAAAGGGACAGGAATTACTAGAGGATTCAGTTTGCACAACACCTTTTCTCTCTCTCTCTCTCAATAATATACAGTTTTGAATACAAATTAACAACAAAATTGGCTTGTGCCAGCCTTGTTTGTGATACAGTTTCATTTTGGTCCTGTGTTGGTGAATGTGGATGAGCGCAATGACAAAGCAGTATCATATGTTGGTTAACAACTGGTCTCAAGGCACAGGGAGGTATGCAAAGGACACAGTGAGCTGACAGGCCTCACAGTGCCCCCTGCTGCCTGACAGGTGTACTATAGAAATACCTTGACAGGTCCATTGTCAGACAATCTAATTTCTGAAATTGAATACAGATACTTTTCATTGACACTCATTTGTTGTAAATAACAGAACAGGCTGACATGTTCTAAACAGGAATAAATGCTCTAATTTATGAATTACGCTATTACCCTATCAATAAGTATTTTCATGTCTGCAGTATTCACACCAAATAGGAGGGTCACATTGGTTTTGGTTTTATGTAAAATGTTTCTTTGACATTCCTCCCTCTTTACATGCTTGCTTGTGTCATGACACAATGGCAGAAATGTGAGGGAGTGATACCACACATGGTGGTCCAATACAAGACCCCTTCTCACCACAATAACAACAAAACAGCAGAGCAAACAAAAGGGGTGTAGTATAAGAGAAAAGGGGAGGGGCAACAGAGAGAGAGAGAGAGAGAGAGAGAGAGAGATGTGTCAGCAGGCTCCTTAGCTGATTCTTGGTGAGGAGCAGAGGTTGCCAGACTGTGTGTGTGTGTGCAGGTGTGTGTGTGTGTGTGTGTGTGTGTGTGTGTGTGTGTGTGTGTGTGTGTGACCACCATTGAAAATGTGTGTTATTGTGTGCTGTGGTAAGTGGGTAATGGGGTGGGGGAGGAGGTGGAGCTTCACCTTGCCTCTTTTTTCTTCCTCTTTCCCTCCACCTCCTCCAGGGCTGCGCGCCACACTTTAATCTGTCACTGATTACTTGACAAGTAATCATTCTCAAGGGTGGAGAGCTGTTGGAGATCTTTTACGTGCCACTTACCAGCTGGGCTCTGACTTTAACCCTGTGAGTCCTGATGTCCCACACAGTCATGTCTCTCCTGCTCACTGCGTTAGTGTTCAGACACCACAGTCCCGAAACAGTCATTCAGGCAATTAGTGGACTACATCTCAGTGATTGTCAGTGGACGGTGGAGATGATATGCAGCTTTAAAAACTCTCTGAGCTCTGAAGAATGAGTTAATGATCCTCCAGTCAAAGTACAGTAACACACAGAAACGCGTACGCTCAGGCATGCTCTCACAGGAGTACAGCAGTAGCTAGCTGAGGTTATGTCTGAGAAAGTGGAGAAGTTTGGGTGCTCTCGCTAATTGTAATCAGTGCTCAGGGTTCACTGCTCTCTCTTACTGTAGGTGTCAGTGCTGCTGGAGGAGGTGGATGATTGTGATATTGAGGTGATTTGATTCAGCTGTGTGGAGACTCAATGAATGATTATTGGATTTGAATGGCTCCGCAAATCCTTATATACAAGTGCTAAAAGCTTCATTTTCAGACCAGCGAAGGGGGAACAGTACAACTTATGTGTGATTTAATAAGACACAATCCAGTTAAAATGCAAATGAACACTGTTTGGAAGAGGATATTATGGCCTGCTGCACTAAAATAGGTTTCATTCTCTTTCTGTTCTGCCATACATTTCACTGCGCCAATCCCAATATCAGTTAACGGCTACCCTGTTAAGCAACAGATAAAGCCAGACTTGTCTTGATAGCTGATCTATATGCCCTAAAGAGGCAAGGCTAGTGGGCCAATAAGCACACAGGCTTCACAACAAAGGCCCAGCTGAAACTGGAGATGCTTTGATTCTCTGTGTCAGAGGACAGACTACATTCCCCAAAGGCTAATCCTCTGAGTTAAGTGACACAATGAGTTTGACGTATTTGATTGATGTGGCCACATTATAATTATATAGCATATGATGCAGCACATTATATAACACTGCAGTCTCTATGGCTTTATAACAATTTGTCTTTTCCTGGAGAGATCCATTTTAAAGGGGACATTTTCACACTGTCTCTCAGATATGTAGTCAAGCAGAGGCTTCAGTTAGATTTGCTTTGTCGATGAGACAGAGTGGTGACCTCCTCGTTGTCAGAAAGGAAGCGGCGGGATTCCTATTATTGCAGGAGCCATGACAAGCTCATTGGGAGTTTAAACTAAACGCAATATCACAGAGCTTCCTTGCCAATCCTTTAAAAAATCTGCACATCTTCAGAACTCCTGAAAAGTGGAATTCTGTCCCGGAGTGTGGGCATGCAAGGGGTGTAGGACATGCTTGCAGACCCTACCAAATGCAGGTACTCTTAACCACACACTTATCAATACAACGCAGCAGCTTGCTGAAGCATTTCTATCACATACTTGATGCATCCATCATCTTCATTTTATGCGTGTAGCTAATTGTGTTCATACACAGTCATGTTCATTCAATACAATAACAATAAGAGATGCTAAAGATTCAATTTGCCCCTTTTTAGCCCTATATGTTAAAACACATGGAAATCGTTACACTGGTCAGGTGAAACATTTGGATAGTTTGTTGCCATAAGGAGGCACAAGAATTCCTAGTAATGTGATTAGAATGGATCAACTGTTTCCTTTAGAATGACCTTAGCATATGTATATATTGTGTACATACTACATCCTCACTCATTAGTAAATTATTTCTACCTGATAAAATCTAGTCCTCTGGGGTTGGCACCTATACATATTTTCCTTCCGCCACAGTCCCAAAGGACACATTTGCTAAATGAGGTGGCTTGTTAAGCTCCTCCAAGCACATAAACATACAGTATAATGTACAAAAGAAGGCATTTCTGCTTGGCAAATAACATGTAAGGCACTTTTTTTACACAATTTCCTTGCAGGACTGAAAGCACGCCTGAAAGCACGCCTTTGAAAGCAAACGTCTCCGTTAAGGTTGTCCCCTTCTCTGTTGAAGGGCCGAATGTACCGTCCCATGCTGCCATCTCAGTGAGCAGCACTGTCCTTTGTAGAGAAGGACAGGTTCTGCTTTGTCTCTGGTTCTCGGAACCTGGGCCCGTCGACGGCGCAGATACCGCAGGGATCTAATTGAAGGCTGCCTGTTTACGCCGTTCCTAACAGGAGCGGGGTAATTAGCAAACAGCAATGGACCGACGCACACAATGCCCTGAATGCCTTTCAAGAAAGGCTGGAGAAGTGTTGGCCACAGCTGACCTCAATGCCAGCACTGGGGGGGGCAAGGAGAAACAGTCTGGACACAAAGGCCCAGAGGAGGTCAGCTGGACTGATCCATTTCAGACTGCCCAGCGGGGAGTCTGGGCTCAGATGTGTAAAGATGAGCTGCCAATACTCTTCTCTGAGGTGGTCTGTGTTGTTGTCCCTTGTCCCCTCCTTCTCACCCTTATCTGCCTCTCTGTTTATGTGGATCCTGGCCATCCGATTTCCTTTAACCTCACTTAGCATAACAATGGGGACCTGCCGGGACACTCTCCAGTATATAGTAAGGGCCGCTGTTGTATACCCGCAGGTCCATTCACTGGGTAACACCATGCGGCGCTGTAAAGTTCTGTTGGAGTCTGAATGCGACGGATGAACCCAGTAAATGTGCAAGCCAGACTTGTTCTGTCTGGGTGATTTACAGAGCTGGATTTCAGCAGGATCTCCCATTCAGCGTGGTCTATGGGCTTATTTTATGAGCATGCTCAGAGAGTACTGTTTAATGGACAGGAAAGATGCCTCTGTGTATTCCTGTAGCACTAAACTACAAACAGCATAGCAAATAGCTTTTCCCGTGAATACTCGGTGTATAAACGGCATGAGACGGCAAAACAATGCCTCCTAAAAGCATCATCGCACGTCACGGCAAGCCTGCTGATATTACCTCAATAGAAGTGATTTTAGAAGCATTAGAAACAATAGAAACATTTACATACCCATAGAATGCCTTAAAATGCTATATTGTAAAGACAAATCTGTCTTTAGAGAGCATCAGAGCTTCATGTATTCAGTTTATGAGCGAAAGGGAAGAGCTTACACCACCACTAGCCAGATAAACATCTCTTGGTCCAGTCTGTGGCCAGTACTGTGTTACACACCACGGCATATGCTGTGCCATCCGAGATTTCTGTATTGAGAAACATAAGGCCTGAACCAGAACAGAAATGTAGTTCTTTATTCCTCTTTACATATCAGTGTAACATGGAGGGGGCATACTAGGTCTGTCATTCAGGATCAGACTTCATCAGTTTGGGTCCAGGTTTTACAGATGAACTGTCTAAAAGCTACTTTCATTTATCACAATCCTGTCAAAACCTTACTGAAGCCAAACAACTTATTGAGAACAATGATAACATTTTTAAGCACAATAAATTACAAAACCATTTATAACGCTTTGTTCCGGAATTTGTAATGGCTCACTGCACATTTCAAATGGACTTTTTAAATAATGTTTGACTGCTCCGCCACATCACACACTGGGAAGCGCAATGCATTATGCATCACGTTCTGTTCTAGTGGCTTTAGACCACCTACGGCCCTAAAGGCCCACAGGCCTACAGGCAATCTATGCTTCCTTCAATAGAGTCAGGCATGTATTGCCTACATTATCAGGCTGAATATAACATTATTCAGAGGCAATCAAAGAATATGCTTCCTTTCTGCATCTTTTTTTTTCTCTGGGACTGTAGTAAATATTCAGTGTCACAATCGCATTTGAGAAAGTGACAAAATTATCTAGGGACTCTGGTAGGAGCTGAGAGAGAGAGAGAGATAGCGAGAGAAGGAGAAAGAGAGACAGAGAGAGAAAGAAAGAGAGCTGACAGAAGTGGCTCACAAGCTGATTTTTTCCTTTTTTTGGAGGTCATCTGTCTTTGAGAGTTCATGCCACTTTACTGTCTGATAAGACTTCTCTGTACGCGGTAGGCAATTGCTTTGTTTAAAGAGCCATTTTCCAAAAATCAGCAGAGCTGTAATTTAGCAGGGGGTGTTGACAGGGCCGGCTCGTGATTGTGAAAGTGCTTTCGTTAGGAAATTCACTGCGTGCTCAGACCTTGGGAGGGCCAGTCGAGCAAGCCTGAACTTGTCCCGGTGACATCACCGCCACATCGGTGACGCTCGCTGACTTAAAAATTGGCCCAGTAGGGATGGGTGCTGGACCAGTAAACTGGGTAAATACCATAGGATATCGTGTTCTAATACTGTCTATGGAACAATTCATCATCCAACTCACATGCTCAATAGCAATTGTGTTTTTGCTTGACCTCAGTATAGCATGTCTACTTTATTTCCATGCCTCCTCGGCCTTCAAGAACTTGGCCATTCTGGTCTGTTATCCACATGAGGGTGTTATAATTCTCTATAGTTCTTCTAATTTAAATATGTTAGGAATCACTCAAATCATAAGTAGACCAGACAGTATGCCAATGAAATTGAGTGTTTGTTCATGGGTAGGTTGCCTGTCAGATCAATGGGCTCAGTATCTCTTTTTCTCACTGTTGAAGTGTAAAATGCTGGTGAGAATGCCGTGGGTCTAGTGATTCTGTATTGGTGGAACATAGTCTTGTTGAACAGGACACTGACATGTCTTTCATAATAAAATACATTACCGTGATGCTCTTCATCAGCAAACACACAGGTCAGGATTTTGAATCTGACTGTGGTTGACACAGAAAATCATTATTCTGTGATGTTCCTGCTTTAACATCTGCACATACAAGCAGAGTGTAAACATTATATGGAACAAAATAAGTAACTCCTGGTTGGTAGTTTTAGATTGCGTTTGAATGGAATGGAACATTCCCTCATTTTCTTCTTAATGAAAAAAGGGTAGATATTCGTTTTTAATAGTTTAATATGCAATGTTAACATGCAGTTTCGACTGCTCCCATCTCATTCATAGCTGCGCTTTCCCTCTCACAAATGGAGCTGCACCTCATTAAAGAGGCCCTTAGAACAAACCAAAGGTTTGCATGTAATGTTCTTTTCTTCCATACCCAATGATAAGCAAGCTAACAGTCTGCTCCCTGGTGGTGAGACCTGATACTGCAGCACAACAGGTGCACCTGAGCACAATGGTGTCGGTTTTACAATTGAGATCAAGACTCACTTAGTTAACTCTACAAGACCTCACGGTGAAACATTGCATTATGTCTATTTACTGCGTTACCCTTCAGCTGCCGGTGGTTTCAGCGATGCGCAGGATTTGAGAAGTGAGCTTTTCAAGTGTCTGCATCCCTCATCCTGTCCCTCGGGCAAGCTATAATTATCCCGGGACTGCCACAGATTTTCGGCAAAGAGAGCAAATCACGGTTTATTTACCGCAATGATGGGGTTAGCGGGACAATCAACGGCTCTCCTCTTCAAAAAATCATAACCGGCCGCCCGCCCTTCACACTCAGTGACTGTGGAGCTGTGGAGCCCTACTAATGTGAGTCTGCGGAGTCCTGATAATCTTTCAGGCCAGGATGCGCGCATCAATACCGTCTACTGAGGCCCTAGTGGCCTAATCACGGTGATGAGCTCTATTGTAAAAATTTGACCTTGTCTTGATGTCCGCCAGGGGAGGACATTGTCGGGGGTCATAAAAGAAAAACCTGATTGCAAAGTACCAAAAAACCCTGCAAATAATAGTTTCTATCTATTTAACTGTGGAAGGATATGATTCAGATGGGACAGGGATGACGGCTTCACGCGCCAGATCAAAATCAAACTGTGGAGTAGAGAGCAAATTAAATGGTCCGGTCCAATTAGGCTCCCATCTAACGAGTGTGCGATCCAGCATAGATCAGACCTAATGAACACATGTTATAGCACATGCCCTATGTTATAGGTGGACCTGTGTGTGGTCGCTGTCAGGCTTGATAAAGGGCCATCAACTATACTTTTGGCACCTTGTTGTTGACAGCGACAAATTAAAGACTGCCTTTTTGCAAACATTAAAATAACATGCTTCCATGGAGGTTGGGAATGGCTGATTCTGGCTAATGTTTGGATGTGTATGCATGTGTAACAAATCATTTCCCTCCAACGAAGGTAGTAACTAATAACAGATCACACAGGGCTGGCTTTGCATAAGTACGAAAAAGATTTTTTATTTATTTGTTAATGCTTTCAAGCGTACAAAATATATAATATAAATCAACAGAGCTGAGATAAGTAGCCTACTCCTTTCAAGTATGGATCAGTGATCTAAATTTAAAAAAGGCCAAGACCTTCACGGCGTGACTGCAGAGAGATGTGTGCGGATCTGTTTGTGTTTAAATGTTGAGGAGAAAGCCGTGAAAAGCCACAAGGAAGAAGTACATTCTGACCCAGGTTCTTCAGATAAGACTTCAACCAAATAAATCAGAAGATAGCACTCCCTGTCAGGGCTAACACAGAGGAGCAACGTTAAAACAAGCCATAACCCTTAAAGAAGTGGCCTTTGAAATTATTTTCATTTGAAATCATTATCACGACGTATAATTTTCTGAGCAGCCATGTGAGCGAGCGTTTATTGTGATTACATTCTGATGGTTTCGCCTGGAACACTCTAATCCCCATTGCGTGGCCATGGAGTTCCTTTTTGTCCCCCTCAATGCCAAGGTGGTAAAAAACCTTTGTGGCCGACCTGAGATATGGACCGCACCTTCGGACACGGCAAGTCCGCACTTGTGCCGATTACTGATTAGACACGTAAATTCCTGGCTGGAACAATCAGGCGTTCTGTTAGCACAATGTGAGCTGTCACAGGGCCCATCAGACCGGGGGGCATTAGCTGCTCTGTGAATAGCAGGTATGTGGAGTGTGGCTGTAACCCCGTTGAGCACGCCCGGGCAATGGGGATTTGGCTGTTTCCTCTTCAAGAGCATCTAGAGATGCTTTCAATGGGCGATAGAGTTCCACCGAGTGAGCGGTCCATCCTGTTGTGCCACTCTGCGGCATTCTGAGAGAGAGAGTCTAGTGGAAAGAATGTCTCAGAAAGTAATCACAGAAAAAAAGTAGGCAAACGTAGCAGAAAAACCCCAGAATTTAAACATTGTTAATATTATTCCTTGTATGATTTAAATCAATTGTTATTTTGAAGTGTTTTCATGTACCTCTTGATTTTTCTTTCTTTATTCCTTATAGTAGACTGTGTGGCTGTGTTTCTGCCCAATCATTTTGCCTGCCTTGTAGTCTTCACAGCCTCATTAGACATTAACCTTAAATATAGCATAACTCTGTAAATAGTGTTAAAGGTGACCTGTGAGATCGCTCTCTGGTTACTGCATTCATAATATCTCCGATAAGATGCTGTATAATGGTTCTGTGGACTCCACATGTCCAGTGCTCATCTACTGTACATCCCCTCTGCATGAGCTGCTCCACACTATTGATAGGAAATCTTTCAATACTTCATGTCCATGATCTAAAACCCCAAAATGGAGGTTTCAAAATGGATAACAGGCCTCTCTTATGGCCTAGATTGAAGCTGCCATAGAGATATGTGGCTCTAAAATATGTACTTTACCCAGTCTGCATTACCATAGAGCTGTCCTTTTGTCAAACTGAAAAGTTGATGTTTAAATTTTTTTAAATTTATTTTTACTTAAATTGAGTTTATGTCATATTTACCAGGGTACAATTAAATAATAAAATTACATTTTTCAATTCAGCTTCATTAGAAATTCCTGCTCAGTTTAGGGTAGAAGCTAAGTATTTTATCCAAGCATATTTGGAGATTTGTTTCTGTGATGTTTTTTTTCAAAAACAGTGTTTATTAGTGAAGTACAAACATTTACAGCTTGTTATGAATGTTTCTAACAAAGTGTCCAGCTCCATTTTCCACCGAAGGCCTCAAAGGTTGAGCAGGAACGTTCATTTTCATTTGTGGATTATCTTAACAGTAATAATACTGCAAAGTAATAAAGAAGCATTTGGATTATACCTCCTGACCTGAACTGCAGAGAAAGCCATGTCAAGTGTTCGTGGTGGGCCATATGTTAATTTTAAAGCACCTAATGAAGCAGTTGAATGAATATTCATCTATCATGAATATGCAGATCCTGATATCTTTTTTGACAGTTTTCCTGTTCTGAAGGGGAAACATTTCAATGGTGTCTTATAACCCCAATCATATTTCCAGTTACATTTATTGCAGCTTAGCTGTAATCAGTTCCAGGGTTTCAAAACATTTTCTGGAAAGAGTGTACCTCCACATTCACTAACATCTCCCTTGATAAAGATGACCAAAGAAGGCTGTATAAAATAAACAATACAGGTAATGAGCTATATTGTATGCTCATAAAAATTGTTAAATTATTATATTTTGTTTAACAAGTACTATATACATTGTTTATGTGTAACAATTATTCATACCCCTAATCATTATTTTTAATAAAAATTATAAAAATGCTACATTTTAAGTTAATCTCAATCTTAGGGAACTGTATTGTGGCCTCCCATGGCTTCCTGTTTCACTGCGGTATAAAAATGAGGTAACACATATGTATAATCTATTTGTTATCCATCACCATGGGGAAAGGGAAAGATCTCTCTGAAGAAACAAGAGAAATGGTTGTTGGCCTTCACAAGTCAGGAGATGGCGACAAACAAATAAATAAGAACTAAAGATACCACTTTCCACTACTAGGTCAATAATTAAGAAATTTAAACAACTGAAACAGTGGTAAACCTGCCTGGTAAGGATGCAAGTGCATCTTGCCCCCACATACAATAAGGCAGATGGTTTGGGAGGCGAATCAATTCTATTGAAAAGAATGTCATATCTATGGTAAAATATAGTGGATGATCCTTGATGTTATTTGGTTGTTTTGCATCTGTTTTCGTCCTGGGGCTCTTGTTAAGTTCAATAGAATCATGAACTCTAGTAAGTACCAAGACAAAACCTGGTTCCCTCTGCCAGGAAGCTGAAACTTGGCTGAGAATGGATCTTTCAGCAAGACAATGATCCCAAGCATACCCCAAAATCAACCAAGAAATGGTTAACTGCCCGCAAAAATATTGTTTTGCAATGGCCATTCTCCAGACTTGAACACAACCTAAAAAAAGTACTGAAAACAGTACTGAATAATTGTAACACATATTTTTTTTTTTTTGGGGGGGGGGGGGGTGTATGTTAGTTGTTCAACAAAATATTTTTCTCTGACCAACTGTGTTAGTATAAAATCATCTATTTTGTTGAGCATACAATATAGTAGCTGTACTGTTTATTTTATACAGCCTTCTTTGCTCATCGTCACCAAGCGTGTGAATAATGTTGAAGGGTACTGTATATATCCTACAACAGTTACAGGCATGAATACAAATGTTTTGGGAGAAAGGGGCTTTTGAACAATCAACAATCTTATTTGCACAAGGAACAAGGAAGATGTTTTCCAGCTGAAATAATGGTGGTGTGACTATAGTGCAGAGGCCCTTCAGGGTGGCAATGTATTTGTAAAAAAAAAGCAAAGAGTGAATGAATGAATTCTCTGTTGCAACCTGTGCTTTGCGACAGCCATGGCAGATCAGACATCCTTCCGGCACTCCATTAAGTGCTGCAGGAACGGCAGGCCTTGTTAAAGTGATCTCTAATGAGCAGGTTGTGTGTATGGAGGGGCCAGCACTGAGCAGGGAGTCATTAGTCGGAGCAGGCAGCCACAGGTCTTGGTTCAGTATTAATGGGCTCAGAAGAAATCTGGGGACCTGAGAAACACAGGGCCGATGTGGAGGAACAAGGAGAGCGAACGACAGGCTGTCAGCTGCTCTGGCCTTATGGTGCATATTCTTCCTTATAGTCATACTGCACATAATTGAAGAGTTAACTGTAGGCAAGGAAATTATCACAAGTGAAGCAAACGTGCAGAGTTAGTGTCAGTGTTGATGCGGAGGTTCTGGCGGACGCGTCTAGTTCAGTGTCTTGGACAAATGTGCGTGGGCTAGAATGTTTCTATGACCTGTTATTTTGACTTCCCAACAAAACAGTCCCCAGGTGGCGGGGATTACAGACGGTTTGAGCAGTGAAGCACGTCACTGATTGTCCTGACAGATGCATTGCTGACCCCCCCCCCCCCCACCCCCGCCTCCATCCCTACCTTAGGTTCTGGAGTGTCTGTGATCCACGGTGCGGACTGGGAGACAATGAAGGTAGATGGGCTGTCCACTGACCACCTGCTGTGCAGCTGTCAGGATCCGGTTTCAGGGTCGGCTTCCAGCAGCAGCCGCACACCTGTCCACCATCAGCCCTCCTTCACTCGGTGAATCCTACCTCCTCTAATGGAAAGGCCTATCTGTGAGGAAATAGTGCAACTGATTAAAAATGCTGGTAATCTGATGCCTGGTTTGACATGCCGGTCCCAGAGAAAGGACCCACCGTCACTGGAAATAGTGGACCCTGTAAGCACACATAATTCACGAGCATCTGTTTTCAGAGTTCCGGGCTCTTGCCAGCATTATCAACATCATCTACAGGTTATTGTCATTACAGTGCTCCAGATGAATATGAGAAAAACCAAAAATACTGAGGCATATCTGTGATTGTGCTGTTGACTGACAAGAATACGTTGTCGCACACAGCATTTAGCCCAGTTCTGTCACCGCACAATGGCCACATTCTACATTTGTCAGAGAGGAAGCGCCACTTAGGGGACTTTACGTCGCACCTGTTTGGCAGCCTGAGGCTGGGAGATGTATTGTTCGCTTGGCTGAGGCTGCTGATGAAAGTATGTGGCAAAGCCCCTCCCTGCAGCGCCGTCTCCAGTATCAGCTCCCTGCCCCAGCTTTGTCTCCTCTCTCCCTCTGCATTCAGGTCAGGCCAGCCCTCGTCTCCAGGGGACATCGGCGTGTGCCACAGACAATGGGTGCCATGCGCATTGGCGGCAGGGACAGCACAGTGACCCCCCCCACCCCGTCCTGTCACAGGTCAGCAGGTGGACGTGGCGCTCGAGGGCAGCCTGGTTAATCTGTCTGGGCCTGAGTGTCAGGAATGTCCACCTGCATGGACAGGGGGTCATCCATCAAGCCAATCAACGGCCTCCGGGGCTGTTGCGCCAGTGTTACACCATTCAGTCTAATTGCGTTTGAACTGCGGGGACTGTTTTTGCATTCATCCGCATTTCCTCTTTGGAGATAAAGCTGTCATCGGCAACTGCTATCAAAAGCCTTTTTTGAGACATCAGACGGCAAAAGGCCGTGCCCCTGAGCATGAACTCGAGCCGGTCCGTGCGGTTTTGTGGACCGATGAATCGGCGTGTGGCAGAGCGGTCTCCGCGGACACTGCGCTGAAATGGCTCACTGACCTGGCAAATAAAGATCTAATCGAAGGGCTGCAGTCGCAGAGAGGTGTGATAGGAGGCAGGGATGGGCCTGGTCTGTCCCAATCAAACACGGCCTGCAGAGAGAGAGTGGCCTCCTAATCAGCGAGCACCGTTTGCAATGGTGAAGTGGAGGTGGGGGTGGGGGTGGGGGGATCGGCCGCTGATTTGATGCTTATCAATGAGCTGCGATGTGGCTCTCTTCACATCAAATTACCATCTCTAAAGGGCCCAGCCAGCAGAGGGAGAGGAGAAGGGGATGGAGGTGGGGGGGGGGAGGGGGCTGATTTTCTGTACTGGCACTGGCAGGGTCGACGTATAGAGCTGCCTTAAGTGGATAGGGCCACTGGATGCCTCTCGCTGCTGTGCCTTTGTCTTCACCCGAGACAAGCCTGAAACGGGACAGTGGGAAATCAATTGTATCCTGTGAGAAAGTAAACAGGAACAAAGGGCATTCCAAAATATTTGCAGAAACCGGGATAATACGTGGGATGGTTTAAATCCGCCGAGGGAGGCCTCGCAGGCAGCAAACATGAGCCTAGAGCGCACACATTAATTATCTCTCAATTACTGTCTTTTATCAATTCGCACAGGGGGTTTGTTGTGTTTGCTACATAAGGAATGAGGAAAAGAAAATATAATCAGCATTCAACATGAAAGCCTGAACTCTGCCTCTCTGGTTCCGGCCGATTAAAGTGAAATTGTGTGCAGCCCGGTTCCAGGAGACATGCTGCATTATCGCGTTTCTTGTGGAGTTAATGTACTCTCCAGTCTCAAGCACCTCCTTCACCCGGTCGCCTCACAGAGCTGCCTCCATCTGCTAAGAGCTGTTTTGGCATCGGTTCTCTCCACTATTTAAATCTCCCCCCATGTTTCTCAGGCAGGAAGCAGATGAATATGTTAAAACGTGCAGCTGCAGACCCATTAGGAGACTGGAAGGAACACGGGTTTGTTTATATCGCTTTATCTGCGCTTTCAAGGGCTCCTGTACGGGGCTGGGGTGGAGAGAATGAGGGAATTTGGATGGAAAGAAGGGATACATTTTCATCGTGCAGAGCACACAGGCTCTACTGCATTCCCCGATGAGGCCTCAGAGTCAAAAGTGGACACATGGTCGAAGAGAAACCCAGGGGCTGAAGATTCTTACCATAACACGCGCAGGAATCAAGCTGACACGCACACGCCCACACGGGAGAGCCTGTTTGCTTTTCTCTCCTCTGAAGCTCCTCTGCTCTTCAGTGTGTCCACAAACAGTGCAGAACATCAAGATCGTATGGTCACAGTCACTATTTTTTAGATGAAATGGTTTCGATTCAGCAATGAGCAAAGATGTACAAGCTGCTCTGCATAAAACACTGTTTAATATTTTTTAATATTTTGATTTAATGGTAGCTCCTAAACTGGAGCTATTTTTCTTTTTCTTTCTCATATATTTTATGTCACATTGAGAGAAGACATGTTGTAGAAAGAAAGCGTGACATGTGGACCACTAGAGGGTAGTAGCGCACCAACAACCGTTTGTTGGAAACGCAGCAGTAGCAGTAATTTTACACATTTATCTAAGGCATTCCAATCCTGGTGGGCTACAGTGAATATTGGGGCTTGTTTTTGCCTTGAATAATAAAATATTTGAAGATAGTGATGATATTTTTATTTGATTTGGCATTCTTCTCCTTCTACTCATCTGTTGCATTATAAATCAACTGATTTTTGGATGGAAAACTAAAATGTATAACCTAGGACTCGTGTCCGAGAACTGAACTGCCCCATCCATGATTTATCCATAGGTTTAACAAGCAGGGGGGTGGGGGAGGGGGGACGATAGGGACATGTTCCCCCCAATATTTAAAACAGTCATATCTGCCCCCCCAAATTCCCTTTCATTATGTCTCCCCCAATATTTAATATGTGGATACACCCTTGTATTTATCATGCATATACAATGTAAAATGTTTAGTGTAAATAATGTATGTATATATGCATACAGTTACATTTGTGCAGTTAAATCAAAATGTATATAATTTCACAGTTCAACAAAGAAAGGAAATTGGGTGTAACAGGACCCTTGGTAGACTGCACAAAATGTCCACTAGAGGGCGAGACATTAGATTACATTTAAACTGGGATGAGGAATGCAAAATAAAGCATATGAATGAATGAATTAATCTAATTAATTCATTAAAACTACTGTATTACAGTTACTAGTAACACACTGTTTGTTCTGTCAAGTAAACAATCTGCAAATCTTCAGTCAGCAAAGGCATTTTTTAATCTGACAAAAAAAAAAATCTTCTTCAAAAAATTGAAGTGCATAGGCTACTGCTTGACAGATACAATGATTTAAAGACCCTTGTTCAGTATTTACGTTCAGATGCTAAGTATATATGCATAACAAAGTAAAGTACTTTTCTATAAAGTAGAAGGGAGGAGGTTTCAGAGTTTTCTGCTACAATTGAACATCTAGTTATGGTAGTTTGTGTTGTTGTTGTTTTTCGTAGTGCTTAAAATATCCAGTCTTAATAAGACCGAGAGCACCTAAGTTAATGAACTAGAGATAACACAGTGAAGGTCTCACCATTTTCTGTTGGGTATTTAAAGCTAGCAAAAGGATTAAAAAGCAGGTGTCTGGGATGACAAGTAAAGGTCAATTTGTGTCTAAAGAGAGTGTTTGTGCTTTGTTTGCAATATACAGCTAATCAGCAGACATCCCCCCTCCTCCACAGCACAGATTGCTGGTGTTGAAACAGCTGTCTGCCTGAGACACTGAGGCCAAAAATCAGGCTTCATTCATTTCATATGAAACATACTGTAGCCTACCTCTCCTTTGTGGGCACAGTAAAATGTTATGCATATATACTTAGCATCTGAACGTAAATACTGAACAAGGGTCTTTAAATCATTGTATCTGTCAGGCAGTAGCCTATGCACTTCAGTGTAGAACAGGATATCAAGTGCCGGACAGTACATGCATGTACATGTCTGTAGTACATATTTATCTTCATATACAGCACAAACATGTACTTTTGTCCCTTTCATTCAATATAATATGAATAAGTCTTGCACATATATAATTAAGTTGACTGCTTAATTAAGGCCTAACTTATTGAAATCGTATATGGCTGGAATGTTGGAAATAGAATGTTTCTCCCCTTGAACCTAGTTCAACCAAAATATTTAACGTAAAGCCACCAGGCTTCACACAAAACATTGGTTTATGCTTGTGTATCCAGCTCATGCTTTTTATATATTTGTTGTGTTGTATATTAATATTTTCATTAAATTTACATTTACATTTTAAGCATTTAGCAGACGCTCTTATCCAGAGCGACTTACAAGATGTGCATTAATACATGGTAGGAACAATCATAGTTTGCGCATGAGATCAGTGAAGTAATACAGCGATAGACATGGTTGTAGGCAGCTGCATACCATACCTGCTAAATGCCCGTAATGTAATATCTGTAACACTGGGAAGGAAAAGGTTAGTAATTTTGTATTTTTGTATTTTGTATTTTTGTATTAAATGAGTAGGCAGGGATACATATACAAGACGTGTTGAGCAAGTAGGCAGTGGTGATGACCATAGCGTAGATGTACAGGATTCAGTGGTAGTGGAGTCTACGGAAGGTCGTTCCACCACCGAGGGGTCAGGACAGAGAAGACCATGAGGAGCGGCTGCCGGGCACCCGGAGGGATGGGACAATCAGTTTGCCAGAGGAGGTGGAGCGGAGGGGTCTGGCTGGGGTGTAGGGAGTGATGAGTGACTGGAGGTATGGGGGAGCAGTACCTCTAGCCGCCTGAAAAGCAAGCACCAGTGATTTGAATCTGATGCGTGCTGTGATGGGGAGTGTCTCAGATGGAGAGAAGGAGAGAAAGAGTTGAGTGTCATCAGCATAACAGTGATAAGAAAAACCATGTGCAGAGATAACAGAACTAAGTGACTTGGTGTACAGGGAAAATAGGACTGGGCCTAGCACCAAGCCCTGCGGGACTCCGGTAGAGAGGGTGTGGGGTGAGGAGAGGGATCCTCTCCAGGCCACCTGGTAGGACCGGTCAGCTAGGTAGGACTTGAACCATGTCAGTGCAGATCCAGAGATTCCCATCTCAACGAGAGATGAGAGCAGGATCTGGTGGTCCACGGTGTCAAATGCAGCTGACAGGTCGAGGAGGAGGAGGATGGAGCTAAGGGTTTGGAGCTCTGCAGTCTCTGTGGAGTGGCCTGCCTTGAACCCAGGTTGGTTAAGATCGAGCAGGTCATTCTGTAGGAGATGAGCAGACAGTTGGTTATTGACAGCCCGCTCTAGTGTTTTGGAGAGGAATGGGAGGAGAGAGACAGGTCAGTAGTTGGAAATGACAGCAGGAGGCGAGAGAGGGTTTTTTGAGGAGGGGGACGACATCGGTGCTTTTGAGGGAAGAGGGGACAGAGCCAGAGGAAAGAGAGGAGTTAATAACATTGGAGACAAAGGGGAGGATGTCCATAGCAATGCACTGGAAGAGGGGGAAAGGAATGGGATCGAGAGGGCAGGTGGTGGGACGGTGGGAGTGAAGTTGAAGGATGTCTGAGTCAGGGAGGGGCGAGAAGGAGGACAGAGGGGTGAGAGGTTTAGGTAACGAGGTGGGTGAGGGAGGGTTGGATGAGCGAGAGAAAAAATGCAGATTTAGCAGAGGAGAGGTTAGAGGAAAAGGTAGCCAGGAGTGTGTGGAAGTCAGTCAGAGCCGCAGGGGACAGACAGAAACAGTGGGGGGAGGTGAAGAGGGGAGGGGATGGGGGAGGGAAAAGACAGAAAGCAGTGGCCAGACACACGAAGGGGAGATACTACAATGTTGGGTGAGGTGCAGTTCCTGGAGAAGTCCAGTTGGTTGCCGGACTTGTGAGAGGATGGGGATTCAGCCATGGTGAAGTCAAAGGATTGAGGCAGGGGGAGAAATGTGGAGGACTGAGAGGTGTCCAGCAGCAAGTTGAAGTCACCGAGGAGTAAGACGGTAGTGCCATCCTCAGGGAAGGAGCAGAGTAGGGCATCCATCTCATCTAGGAAACTCCCCAATGGACCTGGTGGATGATAGAGAACAATGATGTGCAGAGTGGAGAGAGCAGCAGAGGTGGTCATGTTCTGTGGAGTGATCCATTTCTCACTGAGCGCCAGGAACTCCAGGGAGTGTAGGGAGGCCTGGCCTGAGATTAAATCAGCTTTCCGGACTGCGGACTAGCAGTTCCGTAGGCCACCTGCTACCATGATGGTCCCAGCGTTGGAGTGGTGAGCTCGTAGTACAAGGGAAGTGATAGTTGAATTAAAAATAGTGTACAACTACCAAATTGGGAGAAAATCTGAAACACTATTTTTCCTTTTTTACTTACTTGCTTAAACCCATCGCCCCTATGGGGAGCATAGGCCATTGACGATGGTCCTCCACTGAGCTCGGTTCTGGGCAATTTTCTCCAGCTCTCGCCAGGTATGGCCAGATGTCTTGGCATCTGCTTCCAGGTCCCGCCTCCAGATCTTTTCCCCTCTTCCTTCTCCCTTGTGGGAGAAGGAAGTGATGAATGTGATGAATGCCATTCTTGCCTTCTGGGAGTGATCAGGTTATTATTGTTTGTATTAAGCCTCAGTAACTTTGTCTTCCTGAGGTGGATGTTGAATCCTGTTTTGATGGAAGTGGAGTCCAGGTCATTTTTTTTTCTTCTTGCATTTGCTTGTGAGTTTGTGACAAGAGAGCCGGGTCGTCCGCAAAGTCGAGTCCCACCTCTCTCACAAAGCTGCAGTTCCTTTCTGGTCCTCCAGGCCTCACTTGTAGGCACTCTGTTTTCAGATAAAACATCCTAATTATTTCCAGTGTTTATTTGCATCACCACGAACAACATTTTAATGCACATCTGTGATTTGTCCTGTGCCGTAGGTTCATTGCCATAACAGATATTGTGATGTCTTGGAAATGTGCTAAACATGGTTGCAATAACACTGAGGGCTAGATTTACTAAAGTAGTCACAGCACAAAGACGGTCGCTATTTTGTTGGGGGTATTTTAGGTCGTAAATAGCGACACATTAATGACAGATTTAAGGCTGAGTTCTAATTACGCAATCAAACAAATGAAACGCCCTCATTCGCAATTTGTCGTAGGATACACTCATAAAAAGGGTCCAGAACCACATTGCACACTCACATTCCAGATCACTCCAAGAACTGGATATACAGCAACCAGGCACAGTAGAGGGTACAACGAGAGTAAGAAAACATTTTACAGATCTGGAAATAGAGGTATTTGAGGTACAGCGTCACAACGCCGTATTACAGCATAGGAAAACAACAACAACGGCGAAGAAAAACATTTGGAGTGACATTACAAAATAAATAAATTTACTAGGCATAACAAAACGAAGAGTAAATTATGTAGCCTAAAGAAAACAAACAACCGGCGTCCAAAATAAAAACTTTCCTACAACATAATGCCGGAAAAAGACACCAGCGGTGGTCCAACCCAGGAAAAAATATTAGAATTAGAATAAGAATAAATATAACTTCTGATGGGAGGAGGCCTCAGAGCGTCTGAAAGTAAAACTGTATTCACGTTTCATTCGATACCCTTATGGTCGCATACGCACAATAAAATAATTGTTCAAATTCAGACTGCTAGCCGATAGAAATCCGGCGTCCTTTCATATAATTTTTATTTCAAGTTCTAGTAAATAATAGGCCTATGTAGTCTATGCTATATAGCATATAAATTCTGACTTGACTGTCTTTAGATAGGCCAGAGGTATTCCTGAAAATAAAGCTGTCCTGACATGAACCTGGGTACTTTGCAACAACATTTTTGACACTTCGGAAAGCACAATACAAAACGGGAATTGTGAAATACCTAGGCAATGTCAGCGCTCATAAAATACCGCCTGGTGTTAAAAGGTCTTAAAATTCTCACGCAAAGAGGAGAGTCGCAATTCAGGCATGCTTTAGTAAATCAGACGGAATACCTAATCGACCTAATTTACATCTCCACCCTGTTCTACAGCATTCAGCCCAGATAGCTATACATAAGCATGAAAAGATTTAACTATGCATCTAAAGGAAAGTTGCAAATTGATTTAACCTTGCAAATTACATCCTAAAAGCGATTTGACTCATTGCGACCGTTTGTTAAATCCGTCGTAGATATTGCGACCTTGTGGCAACTGCTTTTGGGTTGGAAAAGCAGTCCAATGCATTAGTAAATCTTTGCACTGCTTACAATTTATAGTGTACATGTTAATTATATGCCCTTTTTTTGTGCAAGAAAACGACAAAACTCTTTTTTCCTAAAGAGTTACTTATGGCTTTATTGCTGCGCGTGATTTAAAAATGAAACGAGCATAACGGTCACTTCAACAACCAGTTAATCAAGTAAATTTATAAGAATTTTTAAAAATACATCTTGCCAGAGCCAGGTAAACCCCACTGTTTGTGTTTATTACAAATGTAATGTAATGTTATCTACCACGGTTTAAAGACACAGACTAGCAGGTTGATGAATGAATATCAGTGGAAGGGAAACGCAGACTGTAACCTGACTATGGTGAGCTGTTAAAATTTTGTTAGGCTACGCATCAAAGCAGGATTTTGTTCACATTATTGACTGGAAAAAAATATGTATGACTCCTATTGTGTTTCTCTAGACATTCTGAATTTATATGATTTTATGTGTAAAAAATGAATGAATATCAGTGGAAGGGAAACGCAGACTGTAACCTGACTATGGTGAGCTGTTAAAATTTTTTAAATGATTTTGTTCACATTATTGACTGGAAAATTCATTCTGAATTTATATGATTTTATGTAAAAAAAAAGCCGCCCCCTTTAAATGTAGGGGAAAATTCATGTAAAAATCAATGCACCCCATGTTACTCACTTTTGGCATGACTAAAAAAGTGAACCCGATACATGGGCTGCAATTGAATGTCTTGATTGTAAAGATTTTCATAAATGTGTGGATGTGGAACTCGTGACAGTGACATTTAGGGTGTTGGCATTACTACACCAGGCTAAAATTAAGTTCAATGGAAATGTTCTTCCTTTAGCCTGTGTTCCTTTAGGAGAACCACACGCATGCCTGGTACAAAACATTAAGGACCTTACTGACCTCACTGGAGACAAGATGATGCTTTCAGAGCAGATGATTTCAAATGTAATTAGCTGGTGAACTAACCCTCTTTATGGCTCGGAAGTGGCCAGACAGCAATACACATAAATCTCTCCCCACTGTCCATGCTTCACATGGTTCAGTCAAAGTCCACATGTCCTTGGGGCTCATGCACCTTTGTCATGCATGTGAACCCAGTCCGCCCAACCACCCCTTCCCAAACGTTCTCCTCGTGAGGTGAGCAGTGACGTGCAGCCACTCCCTCCTGGAACCGATGATGTAAGGACTAGTGTACAATCACAGTGCACGTGAAACCTTCATCACCAATATGTCGTCCAACATCTTCGGTTCCTTAAGAGGGCGCTCTTCACAAACCGTCCTGGAACCATCTGATGAACATGGATAACTGCTCATTTCACCAATGTCCCAAAAACAATCCAATGAATCCATCAACTACATGAATGTACAACTATAACTATGCGTCTGAAGCTGCTGTCCTCACAAATGGACCCGACTGTACAACCTCAGATGTTCTGATAAACCAAATGACTATTTTAAAATGAGACTGGCACAATCACATGCGTTATCATTTACCTTTAATTGGGAATTTTGTGGTGGTCAAACTAAAAAGGAGATGGGCAAACAATAGAAGCAATCCAGTGAAAAAGTTAACAAATGCAAACATGCTAGCCCCTCGTCACAGAGGCTTTGGGATAATAGATTTGGTGAATTTCACAATTAACGTGCGTAGACAGATAACCCTCTTAAAAAGCAGAGAGAGAGGGAGAAAAAGAGAGAGGTGGGAGGGTGAGGGGGAGCAGAAGGAGAAGAGGTGGAGACAGACGCAGCCGGGAGGGAGAGAGCCATAGGGATCACAGTGGCCAGCTCATTCGGGTCGAGATAAGCCTGTGCTAAGGGAGCACACAGTGAGTGACAGGCACACTTCTAACTTCCTTCCACAGACAAGCAGGTGGCAGGCAGCAGGCACTCACGGACCTTTCACCCTCCAGCCTCCTCCGCCACCATGACTCAGCAGGTCATCAGCTCCCCCTTCCTCAGGCCCTTCTTCCTGAAGACCCCCGTGAGTGTGGCTAGCTCCCGCCGCCAGCGTCGCCACACGCTCCCCGCCAGCGAGTTCCGCAACCTCACCCCGCAGGACGCCATCAGCGTGTTTGAGATCGAGAGGGAAGGTACGTGGGGGCGTGTAGAAGTGTCTGAATCTTAGAAGCTTCTGGTGGGATATTTACCTCAGTTTTGGTTGTAGTAAGAAATACTAAGAAGGGAGATTTCTTGTAAATACCTGTGCTGACATTATCATTGTATATTATCAGATACTAGAGTAGTGGTTTTAGTGCAATTGTAGAATACTGGAGGAGCAGTTAGCTTGGGGCTGAATAAGATCTTTATAATGGCTAAATAGTTTGCTCCCAAAGAGTAAATATTCACCAATATATTCAACTATCATGATCTATAATTTTGATGTTGTACATATAGCATAGTGATGACAAATTAAGGCAATTTTAATAAAAAAACAATTATAATATAGTATAGTTACCTTATTTGTAAATTTAATTACTGTACATTATATACAATAGTTAATATAAATAAAAATAAAAACAATTTAATTCATTCTTAACAAAAATGCTTTTTGTATGATTGTAGAGGCATCAGATTTTTCCTGTTCAGGGCTGCTTTTTAAAAGCAAGAAAAGAATACCCACTTAGAAAGGATGAATCCCCAACATTGCCTTGGCATTTGATTAATCTCTTGTTTGTGTACTTCTGGTAATCTGCAAGGTGAGTGTCAGGTTTGAATGATTCCTCTCTCTCCCTGTCCCTCTGTAATGCTCCATCACTCTTGCCACTTCTCCACAGCTTTTGTCTCAGTGTCTGGGGAGTGCCCGCTCACGCTGGAGGAGGTGCTGAACTTCCTGGAGCACTGTCCAGAGCTGTCCCTGGGCTGGTTTGAGGAGGGCCAGCTGGTGGCCTTCATTATCGGCTCGGGCTGGGACAAGGAGCGGCTGGCACAGGTGAGAGAGCTACCCTCCAGTCTCACCTTTCTAAACATTATACACAGTGTACCTTCAGTTCGAAGTTGAAGTCAAGTCGAAATCAAATGGTAAATGTCAATGAACTGAAAACATTGATTTGAAAAGCTTTAAACAAGAGTTAAAGAAGCATCATTAGAACAGCACACACAATGCTTCCGTGCCAAAAGCAATTAAATGCATGTGGGTCAATCCGTGCAGAATAAACATTCCCACCTGACCCCCTCCAATTTTCTTGATTTTTGTGTGCAGTGTCAACCATTTATATAATGAAGCCCTGTAAAATATTAAGCCCCTAGTTGAAACATTTTCTGAATGATGTCCCTCTGCACACATGGGGGGGGGTACCTCCAATTTGGCACATACATAAGTGAATGAAATGTTAAAGTGACCAGCCAGTTTTGAAACCTAAGAACATTTTGCTAAGAGCCATGAACCCACTGCACTGCTCTGCTGTACTGTGCTAACTGTTCAAAATGACAAGTTGTTATTGTCAAAGGAATTCAGATTACACAAGTAGGGTAACAGAGCCTGCCACATCAGCAGATGGAATACATTAAAAGCATTATATAAGGTGTACTTTTTTCTTTCTTTAGCAAACAGTCTCAGTAGGGTTGAGGGGTAGGGTGATCATTGATTCATTGTACATTACTGTACTTCTCAAACTTGTGATATGTGAAAATGGACACACTAAGAAGCACTATATTTCAAAATTCTTGCTTTATATGAAGTCTGCTTGAATACTGCGGATTAAAAATGAAAATACAATTTGAGGTTAGGGCTAAATACATATGGGTTTAATGTATGCTAGAGTTCATTGTCTGTACCTGGCCTGAAAATTTAAACTTACTTTAATTTTCTGCCCCTGAAGAAGGTTCTTATGTCAGCTTTTCTCTTTTTGTTAGCTGGCCCAACAGAACAAATGGTGTTAGTTATGCTAGCTAGCTACTACTAGCTAACATTACATTACTAAACATGATGAAGTACTGGATGAAGTAACTAAGTTAGCTAACTAGCACACGTATAACACACTTGATACAGTCCATTGACAATGTTTTACATTGAAACCGTCACTTGCTTAGTTGCATTAGTAGGGGGGGAAATAACTGACCCTACCTCAGTGGCTAGCGGAAATTTCAAGTATTAGGACCCTAGACTGTACCCAGGGCCTGCCTGTAATGCCTGCCTGCCTGAGTAATTCTCATTCTGAAGAGCAATATCTGCTCTCTTATGGAAAAATATCAAGTGCCAGTATATACTAGCTACAGCTTGTGTGTACACAGACTAGCACAGGCTACTTTTCAGACTTTGGGGAGCCCCCCGTCCCATAAACAACACCTATAGATTTTTTGCCCTGTACCTGCCACACAAAAGCATATGTGTGCTAGTACATTATACAATATTAATGTATGGAAATGTGTTGGAAAATCAATCACAAGATCAATGATTAAGGGAGGTTTGGTGCACCTGTTGACAAGGAGGATACAATTTTGTTTACAACCCCTTGCAAAGCTCCAACAGCGACTTTGTCATTGGATTCAAAGTCCGTCAGCCATCTAACTTGTGTTGTGACTGTCCACCCCAGGAGGCCATGACCAAGCACGTACCAGACAGCGCCACCGTGCACATCCATGTGCTCTCTGTCCACCGCCACTGCCGCCAGCAAGGCAAGGGCTCCATCCTGCTGTGGCGCTACCTGCAGTACCTGCGCTGCCTGCCGCGCCTGCGCCGGGCCCTGCTTGTCTGTGAGGAGTTCCTGGTGCCCTTCTACCTAAAGGCCGGCTTCAAGGAGAAGGGGCCCTCTGCCATCAGCATTGGCGCCCTCGTCTTCATCGAGATGGAGTACCTGCTAGGGGGCCTAGCCTTTGCCCGGCGGAACAGCGGCTGCTAGCCCCTCCCCTGGACACTGTCCGCCATCTCCAGCTCTGCGTGTGGTGTACCAGGGATGTCTGTGACCCCCCCAGCCCCACCTCGGCCTCCTGGAAGAGCCCTCCTCACCCCTCAACACCGGTGCCACACAGCACTGCCGTCAGCTGCAGACTCTCTCCTGAGTTTGGTTATTCATGTAAATGTACCCCCAACTGACCCCTTAAATCACTCAAAACATCTCTTAATGCAGTTCAGGATGCCAGTGGTTATCGCATCATCTCATCTTAGATAGGGGTGCTGAAGGGAGACTTCAGACCAGACCAATGTGATTAGGCCTTTATAAGCAAGGGATTGTGCTCAGAAACCCAGCCTCATCACACCACACTATCAACAGATATCATCAGCACTGCTCTCAAAGCCATTATTTCTTGTCTTATTCATAGTAAAAAAATATATATTATTATGATGGGAAAAATTTGACACCAGTCATACAAATATGTCAGTCAAAAATATATTTCATTGTGATTTAGAGAAAGGGAACTTCAGTATTTAAATATAAAATATTAAGAGTGCTGTAATGTAAATACTATTATCATTTTATAAATCCTATAAAAAACTTGTGAATTGCAATGCTTTACTGGCTGTTAGAGAACTGCTGACTTAAGTTTGGTGCAATAGAAATGAATGTGCCCTACCTTGTATGAAACTGTAAACCATTTGCAATACATTTTGGAGATGTTCAAATTCATTTTGTCAAAATGTGAAATGTGAAATGCGGGTTTAAAGGCAACCTTTATGACACATTATGACATTAAAACTATAACCCCACGTAAGATTTTATATATTTAGGTTTAAGATCCAGCTCTTGTTCGATAATCTTTATGTGTATTTTTGGAATGTAGAATCTTTTCCCAGAATGTCATAATGAATATGCAAAATTAAGTACTTTTTTCATTTGTAGCTCTTCAAATATCTATAAAACAGCATGTTGCAGTGCTTTTCATTCCAATGCCTATCTTTGTCTGTTATAAGCAGATTGTATATACTGTATTTCCAATCATGTTTGGTTGCTTCATATTTGACGTGATTGTCACAAATAAATAAATGAATTTGTAAAAAGAAACTGGAGATTATTATTCTACACCCTTCTCTCATCCACTACACAGAAAATTGTATATGTTTAAAACAGCGGCCGGTTTCACCCCATTATTGTCTTTTCCTAATTTTTTCTAAATTTGGTAGCAAGTTTAACCCTATATTTATTTGGATTCGCCCTCCCCCACAAACTTTGCCGCCCATCCTCCAGAATTAAGCTAATTCCCCGAGGTCAGCGATGATCCGCCTCCTCCGAGACGGAACTCGCTCCCCTTTGTGGAGACACCCTTTGCGCTTCTCGGTGAGTTTGTGCTGGCTCACCTTCCCCCCTCCCCCTGGGGCGGACAGCCAAACGCACGCCCCTGGTTGGGGCCGGTCTGGCACACTCGGGTTTCGAACCGCGGCCGTGATAGATGGCTCACACTCGTAAAGTACCAGTCAAACAAGTGTGTCAGACCACTACGCTATCGGAGGCCTAATGCATAACTTTTTAAGGAGTACGGCCTCATGGCTGCGAGCCTCCCACATACTCCCAGGAGCACTGTGAGACACACTGCCCAGCCTATTCTGAATGCATCGCACATATCAAACACACACAGGCCAGAGAAATAACCACACAAACACGTCATCAGGCAGCATGAAGCTCTCTCTTGCTGTATTATCAGTTACAAGTAAGTAGGTGGTAGCTAAAACACTACCTCTCTTGTCATTCATCACCACTTGAGTAGCAGTAAACAAATAGAAGGTTAAAATTTGAGTGCTCAATCTAGTGTAACAAAAATATGGCAGTAGTTGGTACATTTATCAACAAGGCACCAAAGGCATTTTTTTGTTGGTTTTCATTTCCCCTGGTGGAGGTTGTCTCTGAGGTTTCCCCCAAAAAAATTCAACCAACGCCTGGCTTGTGAAGTGAAAATTTAAAAAACTAAATCTGTCAAACTGACAAAATTGTCTCTGATGCACAGAGGCGCTGCTCCTGGGTGGTGTACCAGTCTGTCCAGGGCTCGTTCCTCTGACTCCTTTCCAGTAGATATGAGAGGGCTTCTGTAGGGGAGGGTGGCTTTCCCCGTTGAGTCTAATGACATGGAGACGCTTCTAAAAGAAGATCTTGCAATCGAGAACCTGGGTGACGGAAACGAGAAACGCGTTTCGGGCGTTGGACATGTGTGACGGTATGAATTTCTCGTGTCGGGACTCGCGATGGCAAAAAAGAAAAGAAAATGGGGGATTGTCAGTTTGCAGGCATCGGAGAATATGGCGACGCTCCACCTTCAGCTATTCTCGTGGAGGCGGGGGGGAGAGGCGGGACAAGGATTGGGAATAGCACCAGCCCAGTCGCTCCCTCTCCGCCTCTCCGGGGGGGGTGGTGTCTCAGTGGAGGTGAGCGTTGAGGTCGTACTTCTCGCAGAACTTGTCTGTGAAGGGGATGCAGGTGAGCAGCTCGCACCACTCGCACTTGATGGGGTAGACGTAGAAGAGGACCACCAGGCCGGCGAAGAGGCCCACGAACACCGCCAGGAAGACGATGATCTGGCAGCGCTTGCGGTACATGTCCGTGCGCCCGAAGCTGATGTAGGGCAGGAAGGCGAAGGAGAGGAAGAAGCCCGAGATGAAGCCGGAGATGTGGGCGAAGTTGTCGATCCAGGGCAGCAGGCCGAAGGCGAAGAGGAAGAGGACCACGCACAGAAGCTTGGCGAAGGCGCGCCAGGGCCTGGCCAGGATCTGCCAGCTCTGAATCAGCTCCACAAACAGGCAGGCCAGGATCCCGAACTGAGAACCCGCCGGCCCCACCTACAGCCATGCAAAGCACAGCAGAGTTGAAGAATAGTTAAATGGGAACATAGTAGCACAGACACCATACCACACACACACACACACACACACTGAAACACTGCATGCGCGCGCACGCACACCCAATGCCCACGCAAACAAAGAAACACACACTGCGTACGCACGTGCACACAGACGCACACCTGTGGCTAAAGAAACTGACCTTCCGAGACCCTGCGCCCATGATCTAGCCCTAATCCGTGAGGCTCAGCAGTTTTGAGAACCCTCATTTTAAGGCTTGGCTATTATAGCAGTAATACATCTTAAAGGGTTTATAATACAAAGCTGTCTAAAGTGCACCACTGAGAGGGTGAGTTTCTGACCGAATCGTGAAACGGCACGGACACAGAAAGGCATGGAGGGCAGCGGGGTGGTCGCAGTCGTACCTCTGCCTTGTAGGGCAGGAAGATGGCGCTGGCCAGGCTGCCCATGATGCCGCTCAGGATGTAGATGATGGAGATGTGCAGTGTGTGTGTGTGTGTGTGTGTGTGTGTGTGTGTGTGTGTGTGTGTGTGTGTGTGTACGTACCTCGGCGCGGTAGGGCAGGAAGATGGCGCTTGCCAGGTTGCCCGTGATGCCACTCAGGATGTAGATGATGGAGATACGCAGCCAGCCTGCCAGCTTCTCCAGATCCCTCAGGATGGTCATCTGGAAGCACGCTGACACCAGGCAGTGCAGGATCCTGAGCAGGGAGAGAGGACGGTCAAACCACAAATTGGATAACACATAACGAATAACTCCAATACAGACAACTGCACATGTACACACACACACACACACACACACGAATACAGACAACTCCAAACACACACACATTTTTGCTTTTTTTACATTTTAGGAACTTAGCAGACGCTCTTATCCAGAGCGACTTACACAGTTTACATTTCTTTACATACAAACCCATTTATAGAGCTGGATATTTTACTGAAGCAATTCAGGTTAAGTACCTTGCTCAAGGGTACAACAGCAGTGCCCCACCAGGGAATTGAACCAGCAACCTCTGAGTTACAACCCAGCTCCCTAACCATTACACTACACTGCCACACACACACACACACACACACACACACACACACACACACACACACACACACACACACACACACACACACACACACACACACAGACACAGACACAGACACAGACACAGACACAGACACAGACACACTGGGGAATACAGACAACGCCACATACACACACACACACTGGGGAGTACAGACAACTCCACATACATACATACATACACACACACACACACACACACACACATTGAGGACTACAGACAACTCCACAGACACACACACACACTGGGGAATACAGATAACACATACACATACAAGCACTAACACAAACACATAGGAATACGGGCCTCCCTGGCACAAGGCTTCACTGTCATTTCTTGTGAACAGAAGGAACAGTTCTCAGGGAGAGCCCAGGTCTAAACATCAACAATGCCAAGGTCTGGTTAACCAGAAATCGCTCTTGAGGAAAACAAGGTTTGGAAAAAAGAGCGCATGTTTATGTGAATGTTTTTGAGATTAGTAACAGGACATGCCATAAAAGGAGTAGCCACGCAGGGCAAATCCACAGGGATTAAACAAACAAAGTGGATGTGTATAAATAGTGGCAGAGGATTTGGGCCCAAATGATTTTTTTGCCAGACACTCACGCTAGCATAAAACACGGTAAACAGGCTTGGGGCGGTGTGGATCACACTCTGTTAAAAAGGTATCCAAAGCTCACCTAGAATTAATTACTTAAAGGGAAAGGAGTATTAGAGGAGGCTCTGTGTAATGAGAAGTGCAGGTGGCGTGTGGATCAGGCACATGGAAGAGGGCTCAGGGGACATTCAACAGGAGCATGTCAACAATGTACGTCCTGAGGATACTCCTCTATGGTGCTACGCTCATCTTAAGGGTCTCCTCAACTTCAGCCGCGATAGAAATAAGGTTTTATTACACTTGGGGCTCCTCTATCGAGGCAGGTCAACCATTGTCTGTGGATGCACATACCGTGATAACAAGCCGTTTTATTTTCAACCGTAAGTAAACACAAGCACAATGCAATAGCTTAACTGTGAGGGCAAGTTAATGTTTTCCCCCGAAGGACTAGCTGAACGTAACCCGATATTGTTTTCTCCATTCTGCATTCTGACTTGTCACATTGGAGGATGTAATTAGTGGTAGCTTTCCCTCCAGTGACAGGACGTTGACACTTCTTCAGACGCCTCTGTTTGGTGGGACTGAATTAGGCGCGTGACAGCGCCTCCTTGTGCCAGCGACGGGCCGCTCTCGCCCCACTCACCCAGCGTGCAGGAAGAGAGAGAGCCACAGCCTGTAGAACTGGTCCGGGATCTCAGGGTTGAGGAATGGCAGCAGCCCACACACGTCGTCCATACAGTGCACCTGGAGGAAGTTGACAGTTTCTTTTTTTTTTCTCCGCTCAGGGCTCAAAGGAGAAAATAAATGCCGATCCAGCCGACGGAACGGGACCAGGCAGCGTCACCAAGACCATTTGTTCTGTTAGAACAGCACCCTTGGGCGGGAACATGATCGTGATCGATTTTGAGATTGATTAAACGAGCACGAACGTTCCCACCATCAATTCAAACTACCTTAGAGGGAACATCGCTGACTCGGCCATCGTCATTACTCCACAGAGAGAACCACCATTTCTCTCATCGGCACAGAGAAAGGGAGGAGGGCTACAAAGGCCTCAGTGCCTGGCCAGGACACGGTGCTATGGACAGCAGGGCTGTGATCAGGAGCAGTGCCCTCTTGGCAGTTTAGACGAATGGGATTAGACTGCGCCACTCTGTGGAAATTAACAGGACCTTCTTAATGGCGGATTGCATCTCGGTCGCAAAAGACCTGTGGTCGACCTCTGCTGTCAGACACACGTGACCGGGCGGGTCGGGGAAACTTTGAGTCGGGTACCGGAGTGGGTCAGGCCTGACCGACCGGTGTAAAGTGGGGCTGGCACAAAGCCGGTGAAATGTGTCAAGCCTGATGAAATCCTGTCTGACCGTCAGCTGAAAGGTGGCACGAGTGAGAAATGTACAAAAGACGGCGGCAATGTCCTTCGGCCCTCCAACTGTGTCAAAGGAGAAGTGACTCATAATCCGTCGATGGGATCAATGTAACCCCCCTAACTAGTGACCGTAACAATGAAAATAGGCTGTTCATGAGACTAGACGGATACAGAATAACTCACTATCCCCCTACTCCCGCCATTTTCTAAGGACAATATGCTCTCCATTTCCTGTGAACAAATATTTACCACTACAATACACAGGTATTTATATTTGTTAAACAGAATATTGACAAAACATATTTGTTGTCCGAAATCATTATCTTGTACCAGCAATGACTTGTGAGCTCGAAATAGAGGCAGATAACCTTGTACCTTAAAACCAATATTTCTTTCTCAACTTGCTTTTATTGGTTTCCGTGAGTAATTATCACACAATGAATTAACTGAAAGATCTGTAATAGAAGGCCCCCTGGTTTCCTAACTGATATCTTGCGGCAGTGTTTTCTCTTCACAGCACGGTCGTTCTCTCACCTGTGAGCAAAGTGTGGCGTCTTCATGGAAGTAGCCGCTCATGAAGTCACAGTACTCCCTGGACGTGATCTCACACCTGCACGGGTCAAGCGTGGAGTCAGGGGGTCGGCACAGATCAACGCTCACAGGCAAGCATCGCTCTGTAACGTCACGGGAGCTTCTCATGCTGACAGACTGAGCGGGTGCACACTGATGAAATTCTATCCACAGGGTTATCCACACCGTTACAACCCATGGACAAACGGACACCGTCGACATTGAGGCTCTTGGGGCCCTGAGCATTTCCATCCTAAGCGCTCCCGTAAGGGGTGTGTTTGTGGGGGGCTCTCCTCACCTCCCTTTGGTGCCGATGCAGCAGGGCCGCCCGGTGATGGCGCAGTCGATGTGGGGCAGGTTGGTGTGGTTCCCCGTGTTGTCCTTGGTGCAGATCTGACGACGCAGGAACGCAGACGCTCGTTACGGTTTGGCCGCACGCTCAAAGAGTCGGCGAGGCGCGCGTGGGCGGACTGGCCGCGGGCCGCTCCGCTGCGTGCAGCTGTACTCACCGGCCACTTGGTGATGTCGTCAGGCCATTCGTGGGGCGACCCAGAGGCTGGCTCCAGACAAGTCCTGCGCAGAACGACAAACGGGTGAAAGGCGGACCAATCGCAGAGAGGGAAATCGAGGGGCGGGCTAATCATACAGAGTGAGGTTGAAGTGCTGACCAATCACACAAAGGGAGAGCGAGGGACAGACCTATCACACCTAAAGACAGGCCTCTCTACTGTACACTGGCAATGAAGGAAAGATCATGGACGAGGTCAGAGTAGCTGTCTGTAGCTGTTATCAGCGTGCGTGCAGTGTTTCAGTACTTTCAATAGATACAGTACTTGTACTTGTGCCGTATTGCTGTCTTACCTGGGGTCCTGGTGACAAACAGATCCATGCTGGCGCACTTTCCCCTCCAGCTGTGGGGCACTGATGTGTTGGGGCCACTTTACCCACACAGCCAGGGTGGACTGAGGTAATGAGAGAGAACCAGCCTTTACAAGAGTGTTTATCACCACGTCTTCACGTTACATTACAATCATCTAGCAGATTCTTCTATCCAAGGCGACTTACAGAAAGTGCATTCAGCTTAAGTAGATAAAGAACAACCACATGTCACTACGACTTCAAGCACATCATTCATGTCTTTTGAAGGGTGTGTGTGTGTGTGTGCGTATATTTGTCCGTGTGTGCACATATGTGTGTGTGTGTATGTGTGCATCAAGGTTAGTACAGTTCTGTTCGTTTTTATTTGTATTTTATTTTTCGATTTTAATTTAAAAGTAGCTTTGATAGTTTTGTGTAGTTTTATTTTATTGTATAGAGATATTTCTATTTCGTTTTTATCATTTTTTCAGTTTTAGTTTTAGTAGTTTTAGTGTTAGGGACATAAAAAAATGTGTGGGAGATATTTGCCTGCCCACTGTTTGGGGAGGAATACACCAGTGCACACACTGCACATCTTGGGTGGACCCAGGGTGGACCCAGGGAACGCATCGTGTTTCATTGAGTTAGTGTAGTAGCACGCGGAGGACAAGGTCAGGGCTTGATAGAGCTTGAGAGGCTGGATAGCTACTTTCTTTGATGTGCAAGATGGACCTGTACAAAACATCGCCATCTCTTGGCCAAGGTCACGCATTCAATTTACAGTCCTAAAAGAAAAAAATCTTTAATTCCATTAGATTTCAATGACCAATAAACTGAAAAGAATGAACTTTTTTACATTTTATTCTAGTTAGTTTTTGATCAAAGATTCTAGTTTCTGTATAGTTTTAGTTTCTCGTGTATGTTTGCTTCTAATTTTATTTCAGTTTTTTTCATGGTCAGTTTTGATCTTAGTTTAGATTTTCGTTTATGATTATAACCTTGGTATGTGCATGTGTGTGTATGTGCATGTGTTTGTGTGTGTATGTCTATGTGGGTGTGTGTGTACGTGTCTGCATGTGTGTATGTGTGTGTGTGTGCATGTGTATGTATGTGTGCCTGTGTATGTGTGTGCATATGTGTGTGTGTGTATGTGTGTGTGTGCATGTGTGTTTGCATGTGTATGTGTGTGTGAGCGTGCGTGTGTGTGTGTGTCTATGTGTGCATGTGTCTGTGTTTATGTATGTGGGTGTGTGTATGTGTGTATGAGTCTGTGCGTGTGTGTGTATGTGAGTATATGTATGTGTGTATGAGTGTGTGTTTGTGTGTGTGTATGAGTGTGTGCGTGTATCTGAGTATATGTATGTGTGTATGAGTGTGTATGTATGCAAGTATGTGTGTGTGTGTGTGTGTATGTGTGTGTATGTGTGTGTGTATGAGTGTGTGTGTGTGTGTGAGTATATGTATGTGTGTGTGTGTGTGTGTGCGTATATGTACTGTATGTACATGTGTATGTATGTGTGTACGTGTGTATAGGACTCACAGAGCACTCCTCTTCAGACGTCTGCACGCAGCCCGAGCGGTCGTTGCGCACGCAGCAGGCAGAGTGACGCTCCCTCTCCATCTTCTCCTGGATCAGATCATGCACCTGCTGGTCCTGCCGCATGCAGGGAGAGAACTTGGCTCCCAGGTGGATCAGCGCCTCCTGGAGGCCAAGCAATGAAAATGCAGTTAGTGCATTGTGGCAGGCAACCTTGCTTCTCCCTGACTGACTGATCCATGCTAATTAAATGGTTGTCTGTTTAACTACTGTTTAACTACACTTGAACAGTGTCTTCTTCAAGCCTACAATTCATTCTGAAGTTCCTTTTCTACACTTTAATGGGACTGCTCTAACAAGTACACACTCTGCAACCGGAAAACATTGCTTACCGAACTTGGCCCAACCCAGAAGTTTTCTTGTTGCACAAACTTGACATTTTCATAAACACCTTTATTTCTTAAAACCTGGAACAGACAATAAGATGGGTCATGACATGCCATGGCAACTGCCAATTACATAGGCCACTCCTGTCCTTTGAATGCAGACAATAGCAGCTCTGTCTATTTGGACTATTTTGTGTTTTATGTCTCTGATTTATGTCTACATGCATGACTGTTCAGTTCAGTTAGCATTTTCACTGCCTCCTTTTTTACATTCTCTTTATGTTTTATTTTAGAACTGCAATTATGGAAAGAGCTTTGGAATCTTGTAAGAAAAGCACTTGCAATACAGTTATTATTATTATTATTATTATTATTATGGATATCAGAGTGTTTGACTGAAGGCTGCATACTCACAGAATCTACCGTCTCGTGCTGTGAGAAGCCCACTGGTGCAATGCCATAGATACACACCGCCAGGATTGTGATCAGCAAGTGTACAAATGTTATCCAGTACGTAAAAAAAGGCCTGAGAAGACAATAGAACAGTGACTCAGCCACATTACACAGTCTCTGTAGCCTCTGGACAAATAACCCAAAGGGCCCAGCATACACAAGCCTACGTTGGGAATAGGGTTGCAAAACTCGAGGAATTTTCAAAACAAGAAACCTTTAATCGGAAATGTATAATCACAGTTTTTATGACACATACTGTTCCATACAAATGAAAACAGGTTTTTCAGACTTTACCAAAATGACTATTTTGAACTTTATTGAACTTGTAAGTTGTAACATCCAATTAATGGCAAGTGTTCGCTAGGTAGCTATGTGTGTCCTTGAGCAAGAATAAATGCTTGCTACGTTTAGCTACAATATTAGTAGCAATATTAGCAACAACAGCAATTTGATCAAATTATCAACTATTTATTCAGTAAAATTTTGACTATTTCATCATCACTCAATTATACCATTAACAATTTCCCTAAATTATGATGGCATGTGTGCGTGTCAAACTGTGGTTGGTCAACCCGATTGTAGCAGGTAGTGCAACATCACGTGAATGGTTGTGCTGCGGTCGCGAGTTAGATTTTTGTGCTAGGTACACGACACCCTTTGAAACCCCCTCTGCGTAGGTCGCAAAGGTTGCGTTGAAGTTGTAGAGCCCTGGTTGTGTTGCTGTCGTGTTGTTGACCTTCGAGCATGTAGAGGCCTTAAATGATCTTGACGATCATGTGAATGAAGCATGAGCATGTGCATGCATCGACGCTGCATCACCAATAGGGGGAGTAAATCACTCATACGCTCATCTACCTTGTCAGGAGGACACGGTCTTTCACACACACCAAACTTTGTGATTATAAAAGCAAACAAAGCCAGAAGAAATAAAGATATAGCAAATACAAAATAGTTTAACTATGTAAGACTTATGTTACAAGTCTTTTAGTAATTTTAAGATGACCTGTAAAAAAACATTTTTATATGCTTTTCTCGATGGTCAAAGTCCCCCAAATTCCCAGGCCAAAGTTCCCATGGAAGTTTACAGGAAACTTTCCACCGCTTTGCAACCCTAATTAGCAATAACATGAGCTATGGGGGTGGGGTTTGGCACCTGTGATCATCCATGTCCTCGATCTGCCTCTTGATGTAGCTGTCGATGCGCTTGCGGTAGGTGCGGTTGGTGAGCTTGCCCACCATTCCCAGCCCGTACGGCCGCTTCTCGCGGGCAAAGAGCTTCTTGACCGGCACGGCGATGCGCTGGCCCCGCCGCTGCCCGCTGACGCTCACCACCTCCTGCCGCAGCCTCACTTTGGGCTGCACCAGCACGCCCTCTTTGCCCTTGCGCCAGCCTCGCTCCAGTGGCCTGGGGGAAGAAAGAGGGGTGAGCGCGTGAGTAATAATCTGCAAAGCAGGAGGAGCCAAAATGGAAACCCTCCAATCAAAAACAAAGAAGGAGCAGAGACAAAGAGAGTCGGTGAGATCAGGTAGCCCGTGCCGGCCCTCTGCTCACATGTTTGCCATGGGGCGGGCGGGCAGTCAGACAGGCAGGCAGGCAGGCAGGCAGGCAGGCATGGCTTTAGCGAAATATGACAGGATGTCAATGTGGTTGGCGCTCTGTTTACATGTGGTCTCTTTGTACATGCCCAAGCAACTGTACTTACCTCACCCAGCCTCTCCCACACTCCATGCCAGGGTCATGGGAGCACTTGAAAGGTACAAGGTAAGTACTACCGTACTCCAAGGAGAAGGCCATAGCATGACACGTTTGGCCTCTGGACATTTTTCCGTGTGTAATGGTGCACTTATCATGGTGTTGAGCTTGTGACAGCATGTTAGCAGAACTGTGTGTATGTGTGTGTGTGTGTGTGTGTGTGTGTGTGTGTGTATGTATGCATGTGTGTGTGTGTGTGTGTGTGTGTGAGAGAGAGAGAGAGAGAGAGAGAGAGAGAGAGAGAGAGAGGAATGAAAGTTTTTGTGCTAACATAGATAAGAGCATCTGCTAAATACCTAAACTGTAAATGTGTGTGTGTGTGGGGGGGGGGTATGTGTGTACTTGTACATGCATGTGTGTGTGGGGGGGTATGTGTGTGTGGCGGTGTATGTGTGGGGTACGTGTGTATTTGTACATGTATGTGTGTGTGTGTGTGTGTGTGTGTGTGTGTGTGTGTGTGTGTGTGTGTGTAGGGTATGTGTGTATTTGTGTACGTGTACTGCATGCCCTATACAGACTCACAGCATGAGATGGCTCCTCTCCAGCTCACTCTTATCCAGTGCGCTGCCCGTCAGGTCGCAATCGTCCGCCACCTTGCTCGTCTCTGCCTCCTTGATGGCGGCCTCTGACGGCGACTCAAACACCTCGTCCGCAAACGTGGAGAGCTCTTCATGCAACAGGCCATCCTGCAGAGAGGCAAGGGGGGGCACAAGCTTTCACTTTCCACTCATTCTCCTAAAAATGAAGAAGCGGGAGTCTGAGCCAGTGAAGAATGGCCTCTTACTGGCCTCTGCCGTCTCACCCTGCTATTGTTTTAGAATTCTCCAGAGGGGGCTGTTGTAAAAGTATAGTGACAGGCCCGAGTTGCTGAACGCATTCTGCTCTATGGTACGGAGTAAGGCCATGGTACAGCCATAGCACACAGCAGCAGGCATAGCGACCAAACCAATCATGGTGACGTGCCCTTTCCCTCACCCTGGCGAAGAAGGAGGTGTCCAGCTCGTCAGGGAAATCCACCGTATCCTCTTCCAGGAAGCTGGCTGGGGTGAAGCTGCGTCTCTGGTTCCGCCGCTATCAATCCACCCTCCCACAACGAGCGGCCCACACACAAATAATCACACTAATCACCACACACACTATCAATCCACCACACACACACACACACACACACACACACACACACACACACACACACACACACACACACACACACACACTCTATCATACACAAATACTGGCCCCTGCCCTTGTGACTGCACTTCTCCTCCTGAGCACTGCACAGTATGACACAATGGCATTGCAATTAAACATAGCGCATTAGTAAAGAATGGAAAGCATACAGAGACAATTTCATTTGGAGGACCATGGAACGTTCTAGTAAATGTTGTCATACTAACACCTCGCCACTTAAACGGCAATAAAAAAGTTGATTCATAAATTGTGCCGAAGAATCGTTACAGCCGCAGACGAAATATATTGTCCATCTAATGAGGCTAATTAATTGGCATTTTATTTTGAATTAATTTGAATTAATTCACGTGCTTGTATCGCAGTGGTGGGTGGCCCTTAGTCATATTTTCGGATTCATTGCATGTCAAATCAAAATGCTACAAGGCAAGTTTGAGTTAAACATTTACATGACACATTACAAACTCACACGAACACACAAGTCAAAACCTGCTACGAGTACAGTGATAATAATCAGTCTCTCGTGAGATTAAAGCTACCCATGTGTCTGTATCAGATTCCATCAGTGTCTTGAATTCCAGCTCAGACAGTGCTGTTGCTCATAGCTAGCACTGGAATGAAAATATATATTTTTTCTATTTGAAGGACCAGCACAACACACCCTTGGGCCTCACTAATTGCTCCGCGTTATTAGATTAATGTAAACAGTGTTTAAAGTCACCCAGACATTTAGCACATCAGGTGTTCCTAACCCTTTCATCTCAAAGTCCTCTAAAACGACCGCCCTGTGGCTCAGAACCTCCAACTCAATAACATAGTTAAGTTTGAACACTTTTAACCAACACCCTCTACATGCTGCAATGCATTGGGTGCAAGTTCTAGTTCTAGAAGCATGTTGTCTAAATGATTATTCTATTGCAGTAGAACCTTAGTGTTATGGATTGACTGGTCAACAGAACACATCTGAAAATGGAAGTTAAGAAGGGGAGAAACTAAATCGAGCAGCTTGCAAAGATATCGGGTCAATAAAAAGGAGATGTATCATTTGGAATGCTAATTTAGAAAAAATGAATGAAAGTTCTAATGGGATCACGGTTACCACTGGTTTGTTTTTTGGTTATGAACTTAAACTAAGAATTATAGCTACAAAATGACAGTAGCCTATTGAAAAAACATTAAGGATACCGTAATGCAAGCATAAGATTTCCAATCAGTAATGGATCCAAATTGTAAAAATGTGTGCATTTTCACATCACTTTCAAATTTACAAACATTTCCAGTTCCATGCTTCATGCCTAATGTGTTTGTATCTCAGGGGTTCTACTGTATATCATGTAGCTTTAGTACAATATATATAATAATATTACCAATGATGCGTAAATTGGGAAAGTTTTTTTGTTTGTTTATGAAATAAGGAAACATTAAAACAAAAATATTTTGTGTACTTTGCAGAGAACCCTCTTGTGCGCCTTTGGACACCAGTTTTGGAAGAACCCATCAGATAATTTGTGGGAATTTGTGTAGCACCCATAAACACGTATAGCATTGTAGCATATGAGAAACTCCTATTTTGTAACCCGACTGTGTCAGTACGACTCTGGCAATGAGCCCCGATCAGGGGCGGCTTTTTGCTGTACGGCCAGGGGGAGGGGGGAGGGAGAGCCGGCACGAGCTCGCCAAGGAGCAGTAAGGGCATTCCTAAAGAGCAGGTGGGCGAAGTTCCCTCTCGGAGGAGGCAGATCATTGCTGGCCTCTGGGATAATAGCTTGACCCGGAGGAGGTGGTGGGCTCGTGAGGAGAGGGCAAATCAAAATAAAAGAGTTGAATTGGCTACTAAATTGGGGGAAAAACAGAAAAAATAAAATAAAATAAAAAAAATTAAGATTGAATATAACTTAACACTTTGATGGCCTTTTCAAACTGTAGTGGCAAAATAAACAACAATAGACAATGCAGTTACATTTAAATAAACGGAAAATAATCGAAATCATAAATTAGATCAATGATAAAAAGTTCGAGGAGCTAACCTTGACGAGAGCTGCCGCCGCCCGGAAGCTCATCTTGGCGACGGACTCCCTCTTGCGTCGCCGCGGCAACCGGTTGAAGCCGGACCGCGAGCTGGTGAAGGAGCAGAGCGAGGCGGCGCCAGGGGTTATGGGAGTCTGGGGCACGCTGTACCCATCCACCTCCTCCACCATGCGGAACGCTCGGCCCCGCGCCAGGGGGTCCACAATCTGAGGGGGACACAGGAGCCAAGCATTACAGACCGTAATATCATACAGTATACTATCCACTTATCATTCTGATAATCACACACACATCCGAAGCACCAGAATGGTGAGTTCGGCCCATACTGAATCCAACGGTTAACAGGGTAAGACATGGGGGGCGGTGCCCGACCTTCTGCATGCCATACTGGGAGGAGGGCACGTAGAGGGGCGGGGGCGTCTCAGTGCTCGTGAGGGAGATGTTGTCCTGGCTGGGTAGGTCCATTTCCCGGATGACCTGGGGCTTCAGCTTGCCGTAGCGCTGGCTGCAGTGCCGCAGGCTCTTCCTCTGCCATTTCTGCGTGGCATCGCTGTCCTTACTGACGCCGAACCAGTCCGCTGTGCCCCTGCCACCGTGAGTACAGCACAGTCAGCCCCGCACACACACACACACACACACACACATACATACATGCGTGCACGTAAACACATACATGTATACACATACATACTCACACACACACACACATACATGTATATGCACACATACTGGCATGCACACACACAGACACACACACACACCAACACATGCACACACAATACACAAACACACACACCTCACAAACTCACACAAAAACATGTGTGTGAGTTACATACATTAGCATACATACATAGCATACATACTCACACAAAACGCATGCACGGATACACATACATACTGGTACGCGCACACACTCACACTCACACTTCACACACGCACACACACACACACACACACACATGCATGCTCACTCACGCATGCATGCATTCACCCACACATACGGCAACACCACCACGCGCAGAATGCCATAAATGTCAGTGCAGTAGCTACGCTAAGGGATAGTTCCAAACTTAGGGTGTACAACAGTGATCAAACAACAATTCACCTTTAGTCCTACAGCACAGGTAATGTGGACCATACTGTCTCTCAAAGACTAATATTACTTACCTATCAGAAGCCATTGGGCTCATTATTGATAACCTTTTAAATTTGGTTTAACTCCTTACTTATGACACTACTGGCAAAAGGCTGTGGTATGCGCTACATATATATCTACAAA